>CAJGYO010000016.1:50120939-51343967 GCA_904845875.1 Miscanthus lutarioriparius | reverse complement strand
GGTATCGCTGCTGGCCTTGATCTTCAAAGCGTTGATCTAGATCACCAACACAAAACTCACTGTCTACTCGAGATCAAACAGCACCACATAGGCATCCATACAATCATGCATAGCAAACAAAAGCTATAGATTAGAACAGTACACCAATCTGTATAAAATCAAGATGAAAAGTTTGTAAAACAAATCTACGTATCTCTATGATCACACAGACGCGAAGATCATAAAAATCAGAGCTAAAATAAAGAAGTTATGAATTAAACAAGATTTCCTTTAGTAAAATAATAGATTAAATCTAACCTCGAATTTTAAAAGTTGAAAACCTATATAACAGTAGTATGAACATGTACATTATGGAATCATGGACCTAACGCAATTTGAACGGATCAAATCAGAGTTAAAACGGTGATTTTATGGCTAAAACAAGATTAGTGGCAAAAGAGTAAATAGATGAAAACGTATTTTGGATCTAAACCGATTGAAATATGCTTTCCAAAGAAGAAAACGTACTCTGGAAAAAATGCTATGGACTGCGGGTTTTATAAACAAGAATCCGAGGGTCTATTTTGAAAGAAAGGCAGGGACTGTGGCTTGAGTCATAAATATTTGTAATGACCTTTTTGCAAATATGCCATCGAAAGGGTAAGTTCTAATCTCAGCCGTAGATCGGTGGATGGACGTCTGCAGGCAAACGGGAGAGATAAGGTAAACGGCGCACTATTCGCAGGAGGCGGCGCCATGACTGGGGTCTCGGCTCTTCGCCGGAACAGCGACTCCGGATTCGGTTGCTCCAACGGAAGACTTGGGGAAGTAGAGAAGAAAACGACGAGCTTGTTCAAGTACCTTAGCAAGGCGTGGGGCGGACGAGGGCAGCGTAGCACTCAGCGAGGCGGACAACATCAGCGGTGCTAGGGCTATGGTATGCGGCAGATGGAGACTTGCTCTAGGGCACAAGATTGGAAGCGGCGCAGGCTCAGGCGCGGACTTTATAAGGTGGCGCGACGTGGGGAGCACGCCACCGCAAGGGAGTAGCGAAGGCAGACTCGACGGTGATGGTGTCCATGCGGGACATGAGATGGAGGTAGAGGATACGCCTGACGGGCAGGCCCGGCGCGTCAGCGGGTAGGAGGCAAGGCGACTGCGGCATGCGGAGATGGGCTTGTGGCGAAGATGGGCCAATGCTATTGCTGGGCCACGCAGAGAAGAGGAAAGGGGAAAGCCGAGTTGGGCTTGCCAGTTTGGGCCGGAAGGGAGGGGGAAGCAGGCCGGCGGGGAAGAGAAAAAAATGAGCTGGGCCTTCGGGCCAAAATGAGAGAGGGCGAGTTTGTCCTTTTTCTTTTCTTTTCCTTTATTTCAAAACCTATTTCAAACTTGTTTTCAAAGCAATTCAAATCCTTTTTTGAAATCTTGACCAAAACCACTCACTTCAATAAATTATATGCACCAGCATGAATGCACCATCAATGTTGCTAAGCCCTATGATAAATTTTAATTTAATAAAAATTGTTATCTTTCCTATGTTTCATGTGCACAAAAATTCAAAATTAAATCGATTTAACTACATTTCCAAAGTAGCAAATTTTAGGGTGTTACAGGTTGACATCACAAGTTTCCATTTACCCCACGAAGCAATTTAAGAAAGGTTACAACTTATCATTTCATGTGACTTCTTGGCTCCAAACTTCATGAAACTTTTCCAATGGTGGAGATAAATAGATGTTAAGGTGATTCTCATGAAAGAGCCATGTTTAACACTACTCAAGCATACATTTGAAAAGGGTCAATATGTAAGCAATGGTGTGTTGTCCAAATTTAAGTTGGGCTCATTTTCATAGATTTGACCTCAACACCTTCATCACCATTTTAGAGATAAGGAACTAAAGCTTCTCATTATCTCTTGATCTGTCATGTTTGAGCTCAAACCCACTGCCTAGCAAGTGGCTGACACCCGGGTGTTACATATAGCTAACATAATTCTACTTTGCTCCTTGAAAACTTATCTCTCTTTTGAAACTTGAAAACATTTGCTAGAGAATAAGGGCTATCTTATTCATCTCTCTTAGGCAGGCATCTGAGTACCCATTGTTTTAAATATCACGGACACTTGTCCATTTTTTCAACTCTTTTTTTTCTTTTTTTATGAATAACTTTTGCATAGCCCATGTCTCTTTTCTGCAACAAAACTTTGAGAGAGATATCAACAAGAACTTTGGAGCATTCATTTTGAGTGGATGGAAAACCTATCAAACATGTTTTTGTATTCACTCCATTATAGGAGTGAAACATTTTTGGATGGATCTAGATGGAAGGCATGTTTTTGCACCTACCCCCAGTGTAGGAGTAGTGCATATGTGGGTGGTGTGTACGTGATCTTGATTTTAAGAGCATGACAAATCTCTCATAAGGGTTAACAAAGCTTGACAAAACTCAATGCAAAAGCAAGCATCATATATGTGGAAGTTTTCCTAGCCTAAATAATATGTATGGCTCTGGTGGGAATTCAAGCTTTATCATACAGAAACTCATCATGTAGCATTTTTGTGTTTTTCAAAAGATAAATCTAAATAACTTTAGTGTCACTTGGAACAAGATAAACAGCAGCTCAGACCTTTTCATATCATATCCGTTTACCTAGACTTAGATCAAGCACTCGCTACCCACGAGTTTTAAGTTCAGAGTAAATCTTTATATCAAATCAGTCGTATCCAAAACTCGAGGAGAATTCAAGGCTGAAAACTAGGTAATTGAAAGGAATTATAACAGAGC
Source organism: Miscanthus lutarioriparius (assembly GCA_904845875.1). Classification (NCBI taxonomy): domain Eukaryota; kingdom Viridiplantae; phylum Streptophyta; class Magnoliopsida; order Poales; family Poaceae; genus Miscanthus; species Miscanthus lutarioriparius. Next base: position 51,341,204 of record CAJGYO010000016.1, on the reverse strand, counting down.
AACTATTCATCATTTCCATTTAAGAGATTATTCTAAGTCCTTTTTATTTTATTTAGCTCTCAAATTGAAGTAACCTAGATACACACTCTTTTTATTTTGTTTTTAATTTTATTAAATCACACATTATTACTATAAATGACTAATGTAAAGATAAATTTTTATTTTGTTTTTCATTCATCATTCTTTTAACTATTAAAAGAAAGCAAAACTAAAACAAAAGGGAAAGAATACTTACCTGGATACATGGGAGTGCTTCTCCCCCAAGCTAGCTCTTTCGATGAGGGTTTGGTGTTCTAAGCTCTTCAAACCGAACTTCTCCTTGTGAAGTTTATTGACCAAATACCTCGGTTTGCTCTGAATAGGAGGATTCTTGTGATGACGCCTTTAATGGTGATGTCACCTCCTTCCACCAATTTTGTCTTGGTTTTGAGTTTGGACTTTGGTTTGACAGGTTCAGAACACTTGTAGAAATTTGGAGAATCAACTTACTCTCCCATACTTTGCTTGAAGTGTGTCCTTCTCATAAGACAAGGTAGAGATCAAGTGCATGGGCTCTGTTGGTGGGAAAACATCAACAGAACCAAAATTTACTTATTTTTCTCTAACCTTAGGCACATTGAACAAGATGAAGTTGATGTTGTGTGTTTTGTTCACTTATGTCATGGGTGATAAGATCAAAAGATGCAGCTGCTTAACGCATGGAAGGATTGTCCATAAGGTATTAATCTTTATATGATTATGACTATCATCTTCCAGAATTAGGATGTGCACTATTCAGCTTATTTGGTTAAGACTATGAGATCAAGAAAGTGGTGCTAGGAATAAGCTTAAAGAACAAGACATGTTGAGCTAATCAGGTTTCATCAGGTAAATTATAACTCAAACATTTTTTGTTTCTTATTTATGTGCCTACCAGAATCAAGGAAAAGCTTTTTAAATAATGACCATTTACCTTAGGATGTTACCTTTGTCATTGGAGCGTGATGACACCATATGACGAAAGGTAGATGACTTGAGATGATCCTTCCCTTTTGCATGAAGTTTTCCTTGTTCAGCTAGTCTCGTAGCTTGAGCTGTTCATGAGCTTTTTGTTTTCTAAATTGCACCGTTTATTTCTCATCCTTTTGTTATGCCATCTTTTTGCTCTTTGATCTTGACATCATGTTGGACCTTCCGCTCCACTCATTCATTGTTGTATGCCTCAGATCTGTTGATTTGCTCATCCATTTCCTATGAGTGAGTGCTTTGATTACTGATCATGTTTTATGGCACTCATCCTCTTTGTTCCATAGCTGCAGTGGTGGCTGGGTTCGCATATTCATGCCAAACCATGGACAAGCATAGCTTGTATTCATCCCTATAAAATGTTAGTGGAGACATACCTGAGGAAATACAACAAATTTGAACTATGGATTGTTGTCCATAAATTTTATGAATTACATCTATGCTAATGGAAAGATGGTTTTAGGATTGCTTTAACATAGATTTTGTTTATCATGTTTCATACAAGCTTGGCTCATGGCAAAGGTAACTTGCAGTAGAAGACAAAGTGAATGAACTTTGACACTTACAGTTCTTCCATCATGATGAATGAGGTGTGTCTTCTTTGCGCAATGTTATTAGAGTTCGTTATGTGCCTGATTTCATCTCCGATTTGAATTCATCTTGTGACTTATCAATATTGAATTAAGAGTTTCCTACATGAGGTTAGTCTAACAAAATGACCAGTATCTACTATAACATATTCTTGGTTCAAAAATCAAACTAGACACCATGTCTAATTTAATCTAGGAAAGCATTTTAACCTAAACACCACCCTTAATTTAATAAGCCTTTGAAAGTAAGATCAACACTCCTAAACTAAGCACCATGCTTAATTTATGAGATGTATGGACAAACTCCAAACCTTGAACATACTATAGTAAACAAAGGTAGCCTCAAAGCATTATAGAGATTTATTCAATTGGAGATGAAAGAGCATGACTGTTATTTAGCAAATTGACCATAGCTTAAAGGTAGAGACAACCAAAAATTAGCAACATGGCATAAGATTTTTCAGTTCATCCCCACACTTGAATTTTGTAGCAAAATCAAGTTTGGATGATAGAACTCTCATGTGTGAATGTGATTCAATGTTGCATGATAATTGGTTGGACATACCTTGCATCGTCATCCTTCATCCTTTTTGCTTCAAACCTAGAATGGTTAGTTACAAAAATAACTGAAGGAATATTTTCACAATTATATTTCTATGCTCATTTCATAAGGGTGTTACATCAAAAACTAAAAGCTCATGTTATCTCTCGAAAGTCCTTGCTAAGCTCATCCTTGGAAAACCTTCTAATTGCACTCAAGTTGGTGAAATGGTTTCCCCTCCAACATCAACCTTTGTGTACCTATCTCAAGATTCACACAACGAGATCTGCAATATTTATGATAAACATATGCATCTACAACCATCCTTTCAAAGTCTTTATGAACAAGGAGAATGAGGGGGTTGTAGATCTCATGTGTGGTAATGTTGGAGAGACCAATTAATTTAGGAGATTTCTCATGAGAGCATGGATTTGATGAGGTGTTCATAAAATAACTTCCATACTCATTGATGTTATCTTCCTTTTCAAGCTCTAAGGGTGTTTCTTCATAAATGTCTATAGGCGAAAACATCGCCTCCATCATTCCATTCCTATGACATTCATTGGACATTTTATTGTCCAAGATTTCCCATGGATTGGTGGCTCTCGGGTTGATCTCATCTAAGGCCTTCTCCAAACTTGGATGAGTCATGTTTATTAAAGAGATTGATTTAAGCTCACCATTTGGATCTAAGCCAAGTTTGGATTCTACCCATAAGGCTTCGTCCTTATCCATCCATTCTTTAGCAACGACATACAAGTTCTTAATACATTTCAGCCATTGTCGTTGCTCTTTTTGGTCATCCTTGTGGCCTTCTTGATTTCAATGATTTGGTTGTCTTAGTGTATTTCTAAGGTAATCATGAGACTTAGGAGAAAGAGCATAAAAGGGATCATCGGGGTCAAGGATGGGTTGAGAAATGGATTCAGATAAGACATCTAATGTGGTCATAGAAGGGGAGAAGATAGGATTGGCTAAATGACTCATCTCTCCTTCTATAGCACCACTTGACATGCCACCCTTGAATTCTTCCCAATGTCCTACATGGGAATAAGGACACTTTCTAAGAGATCACTTCTTGAGAGGAATTGAATTATATTCGCTCGAAGGTCTCTTGTGGAACTAGAAGTTTAAGCTTTTCCCAAAATCATCAAAAAGATCATACTCACAAGAAATTTCAAAAGGTTGAATTTCCTCTTCCTTTGGACGATTTGAATTTTGGGGTATAGATGGTTCAGGATGGATAGCTAAACCTTAGTATTAAAGTGGTTGTGATTTGGCTATCAAAACTTCCTTTTCTTGTTCGAGAGATGATTCCTTCTCTTCCTCGAGGAGTTTATTATGACTGCTAGTGAAGGGAGTTTTTCCACTAATCTTATCAAGTATAGACCTTGCTTTACTAGTAGACAAATGAAGGAAAGCTCCTCTAGAGGCTACATCAAGGGATTCTATGGAATCCTTGCTAAGACCAATGTAAAAATGTTGAAGAAGTATTGGGTCTTGAATGGCAAGGTCTGGGCCAGTGATGATGAGTTCATTAAAATGATCCCACGATGTACCAAGAGATTCTTCTTCTAGTTGTATAAAATTTAGAACCTCTTTTCGAAGGCTAACCACTTTAGAGATGGGAAAGAAACGTAAACAAAATTTACAGCATAATGTTTTCCAATCTCCTTGCATACTTCCTATGGTTTGACTGTACCAATGATTAGCTCTTCCTGTCAAAGAGAACGGAAACAACTTCCATCTTACAGTTTTGTTAGACATGCCAGTGATATGTAAGCATGCATAGGTCTGTTCAAACTCTTGTAGGTGTGAGTATGGGTTTCTGTTGCCTTCCCCCGAGAAGGATTTATCCCGTATCAATTTTATAAAACACGAACACAGCTCATAGCCAGGTGTTAGGATAGGCTCTGAAGATTTTGGTGGCTCTAGGCTTATGCTCGTGAGTTTAGCATATTAATAGATTGGAGTGGAATCCATGCTAAAAGAAAAATTAAAATAAAAGAATGAATAAAAGATAAAATGTTAAGCTAGGCTCGAAGTTAATTCAACAACCGTTTCGTCGGCAACAGTGCTAGAAAGCTTGTTGGTATATTTAACGCACATAGATAAATCCACAAACATACGGATATCGTTGTAGCTTTCACCCAGAAGTATTCCAAGTATCGTATCCACAGGGAAACATGTGAGACTAACTATGATCTAACTTAACTAGAGGTAGAAATGAGGTTCAGATAAATAGGAGCGTAGAGAGGAAAACTAAGGTTCTCTAGTTCTAACTTGGGTAAGCTATGTCTTCTACTATTCAACTAGAGACATTACTAGGGAAAGACACCAGCAGAGGATGCTTTCCTTCATAACTGTGTCCAACTTACGCCTATAGATGGGAGGTGGACTACAAAGGATCAACGAAGATATATAGTATAGGCTATATAGAACTAATGTCACACATGTGATCTACCACCATCCGGAATGCAGGGTGCATCTACGATTAACCTAAGTCTAAGCACCACGCTTACACTTACGATTAATACTTTAACCTAGAGCGTCTATAAATTATAGCACTCAAAAGAGAGTCATGATCCTGATGAACAATATAAACAATTACTCACTTGAATCAGAAGTTGATTACCAGAGAAATCTCGAAGGCAAGCTTAAGGTACAAGCCGTAGAGAGAAGCACCAACAGGCCGTCACTTCCTCCAAACTCTTCCCTCACTCTCTAACTCACTATTATTTATAAGACTAGATCCTATGGAGGACTAATCTTCTCTTGATAGCTGGCTCTAATCCTCATGATATGAATTAAGGTTTCAGGATGGCTCCAGGGAGGGTGGCAGGGGTTGGTATATATAGGACGGAGCATCCAACGTGAGCCCTTGGATCAAACCGACTTAAAGGACGGCGTAGATGCAACCTAGGAGACGGTGGAGAACCGACATTGTGGCGTGGAGGCTGATAGGTGGGCCCAGGGGCTAGGCGGCTTGCAGGTAGGGCTGGCCAGCCCCACATGGCAGCCCCTTAGGGTCTGCTTTGGTGGAGAGCCTCCTAGAGTCTTCTAGAATCTTCCCACGCCATTTACACGGTGGAACTCCGTAATTTCCTTTGACGAATAGGTCCCCTTTGACGGTTTTCTGGATAAACCCTGCTGAAAACACAGATTCACTAAAACTCATGGAATTTATTAGTTTAAACCCCTATACCTATGTTTGGTGATGGAATTAAGTATAAATATAGGTTATGTTGATGGTTTATAATTGGTATTTATACTAGTGGGAAGATTCTAGAAGATCCCTAAAACCATAATTCATATCTTCAGGATCAAAGAGCTATCAAGAGAATATTAGTCCTCCATAGGATCTAGTCTTGTGTCGATGCTCTCTCTATGGCTTATACCTTGGCGGATCAAAGTTCTATCTGAGCTTTCCTCTGAGATTTCTCTGGTAGTCAACTTCTAATTCAAGTAAGCTTCTTGTTTATATTATTCATCAGGTTCATAACTCTTTTGAGTGCTTTATTCTTTATCCACGAAGAGTAAAGTAGTAATTGTAGTGTAAGTGTGGTGCTTAAACTCTGGTTACTTGTGGATGCATCTTGCATTCCGAATCAGTGGTAACTCACGAGGGTGACTCTTATAGCCTCATTGAATTCTCTATAGTCCACCTCCCATTTGTAGGGCAAGTAGGACACGGCTACTATGGGAAGCATCCTTTGCTGGTGTCTTTCCTTAAATAATGTCCCTAGTTGAATAGTAGAAGAGATAGCTTACCCAAGTTAGAACTAGAGAACCTTAGTTTTCCTCTCTACGCTCCTATTTATCTTAACCTTGTTGCTACCCCTAGTTAAGTTAGATCATAGTTAGTCTCACACATTTACCTATGGATATGATACTTGGAATACTTCCGGGTGAAAACTACAACGGTATCCGTGCGCTTGCAGATTTATCTATGTGCATTAAATATACCAACAGTACTGCATTTGTGGTGTTAAGGAATGGTCTCCCTAGGAGGAGAGGAACTTCCTCATTGCGACCCATGTCTAGAATGACGAAGTCCATGGGGATGTATGTGTCTTGAATTCTTACCAAGATATCCTTGGCTAATCCCTCCGGGTGTCATGAAGTTTGATCCACCATCTGCAGTCTGAAAATTTACAGTGGACAAAGGTCCACCCAAAATCTTATTATATATTACCATGGACATAACATTGATGCTTGCTCCATGGTCGCAGAAGGCATTGTGGAAGACATGTGGGCCAATTGAGCATGTGATTGTCGGGCAGCCAGGATCTCGTTTCTTGGTGATGAATGGTGGATCTACAAAATAATCATGGCCTTCGTGACATAGAGGCTTATCAAACCTTGTTGAGACCATTTTAACTGATTCAAGAGAAGTTTCAGGTTTCCCCAGAATTTTTCCCAAATCAGAGACAGGTAGTGCGGCAGCAATTTGAGGTATTTGAGTTTCGATCATTTTATTAAAGCTCAATTGATTTTTGATGGATGAAGATAGGTTTTCAAGTTTAGAATTTATGTTTTCTATCATTTTATCATTATACATTAACTTTTTAGTCAAATTTTCATTAATTTTTGCTTGGCCTAGGACCAAGACTTTCAAGGAAGGTTGATTCGAATTGTAATTTGAGTTGAAGTTCGAATTACCTCCTTGTGGGTGGGACTGATTGTTCCACCCATTATTGTTACCTTGTAGGAACCCGTTGTTGATGTAGGATGCTTCTTCATGGGTCTCAGGGCAGTTATTCCCTGAGTGTCTGACCTCACCACAGACCTCGCAAGTCATTTGTGAGTTCATGGCCTTGACAGTGCCCTTCATTGCCTCCTTGTCGGTGGCACGCTCATCAAGTCTATTTAGTAACAAATCCATTTTTGTGGCATGCATATCCACCTCCTTCATGGTATGCATGCCTTTTTGTTGTTTGTGCTCCTCTCCCTAGCTTTGATTTGCCACCATCTTCTCAATGAATGTTGTGGCATTAGCGATAGTGAGGGAAAGGAATGCCCCTCCAGCAGCGACATTTATGTGCCCCTTTGACATGGGCATGAGCCCCTCATAAAAGTTCTAGAGCATGAGCCAGTCCTCCATTCTGTGGTGTGGGCAGGCTTGGATGTAATCCTGGAGCCTCTCCCACGCCTCGGGGATGGATTCGAGTGAAGTCTGCTGGAAATTTGAAAATTTCCCCCTTAGGGCATTGGTTCTACCCATGGAGAAAATTTTTGTGAGGAACGCCATGGAACATTTGCCCCACATACTAATAGCTTCCTTCTCTTTGTAGAACCACTGTTTCACGTTCCCCGTGAGGGAAAAAGGAAATAGACGAAGCCTGATGCTAGCTGGGGTGATGTCTTTTATGACTATGGTGTCGCATAGCTCTAGGAAGTGTTGCAATTGCGCACTTGCGTCCTCACTTGGCAAACCACATAATTGGTTTGCCTATACCATCGTGATTAGGCCAGTGTGCAGCTCAAATTTTCTAGCAGCCATGTTAATAGCGGGCCCAACAGGCATGTTGGCAACAACGGCGGTGGAGTAGTCACGGAGTGACTTGGCCATAGCGGTACTAGCAGATGGTACGGGGGTGACTGGTTCAAATGCCGGTGGAGTAGCAGAAGAAGAAGCGGTACGAGACTGGCTCTTCCTTAGGAGTGCCTACGGATTATTGGTGTAGTTATTCAGCAGATCAAAACCACTCATACACTATCCTATTTTCATCCACAATAGGAAGAAAACAAGCAGAATTAGCCTGCATAAACTATGGCTACCATTGCATGCATGTGCTCATGATCATGTCCTACTAGATTCTTTAACCTATGCCCACCCCAGCAACGGCGCCAGAAATGCTTGTTGGCATTTCTTAGCGCAATCACCAAGTGAGGAGGTTTTAATTCCATCCTTAGCAATGGTGCCAGAAATGCCTGTTGGTATTTCTTAACACCATTACTAAGATTGAGATAATCTTAGCAACGCCGCCAAGAAACACCAACTACGATAGTCTTTAAGGATTACAGAGAATATCCGCAAGCGCAAGGATCTATTGTTGTAGCATTTCACCATCTATCGAAAGTGCTTGTTTTAGGACAGAAGCTTGTCCTTGGGAAACCTTTGAATTGTTTATAATTGGTGAAGTGGTTTCCCCTCCAACACCAATCTTTGGGTGCCTATCTCAAGATTTATGCCAATGAGATTTGCAATATTTATGATAAACATATGCATCTACAACCACCCTTTCAAAGTCTTTATGAACAGGGAGTGTGAGGGGATTGAAGATCTTGTATGTGGCAATGTTAGAGAGACCAAATGATTCATGAGATTTCTTATGCGAGCATAGATTCGATGAGGTGTTAATGAAATTGCTTCCATGCTTTATGATGTAATCTTCCTTTTTAAACTCCAAGGGTGATTCTTCATGAATGTCCATAGGCAAAAACATTGTCTCCATCATTCCATGCCTATAACATTGATTGGATGTTTTATTGTCCAAGATTTTTCGTGGATTGGTGACTCTCAGGTTGTCTTGTCTAAGGCCTCCTCCAAACTTGGATGAGTCATGTTTATTAAGGACATTGACTTAAGGTCACCGTTTGGATCTGAATTAAGTTTGGATTCTACCCATAAGGTTTCTTCCTTGTCCATCCATTCTTGAGCAATGGCATATGAGTTCTTAATATATTTAAGCCATTGTCGTTGCTCTTCTTGATCATCCTTGTGGTCTTCATGACTCCTAGCTTCAGTTGTCTTAATGGATTTCTAGGATTATCATGAGACTTAGGAGAAAGATCATAAGGGGACTCATCGAGATCAAGGATGGATTTAAAGATGGGTTCAGATGAGACATCTAATGTGGGCATAGAAGGGGAGAAGATAGGATTGGCTAAATGACTCAGCTCTCCTTCTATAGCATCACTTGACATGTCATCCTTGAGTTCTTCCAATTGTCCTACATGGGAATAAGGACGCTTTCTAAGAGATCTCTTCTTGAGAGGATTTGAATTATATTCGCTCAAAGGCCTCTTATGTAGCAATAAGTTTTTCCCAAAATCAGCATCAAAAAGATCACCCTTAAAAGGGATTTCCAAAGGTTGAATTTCTTCTTCCTTTGGAGGATTTTAGGGTGTTGATGGTTTGGGATTGATAGCTAAATCATGGAATTGTAGTGGTTGTGATTTGGCTATCAAAACTTACTCTTCTTGATTGGGAGATGATTCCTTCTCTTCCTCGGGGAATTCATTTTGAATGCTAGTGCAGGGAGTTTTTCCACTAATCTTATCCAGCATAAACCTTGCTTCACTAGCACACAGATGAAGGAAAGCTCCTTATTGGCATTTCTTAGCGCAATCACCAAGCGAGGAGGTTTTAAGTCCATCACTGGCAACGGCGCCTGAAATGTCTATTGGTATTTCTTAACACCATTACTAAGATTGAGTTAATCTTAGCAACGCCGCCAAAAAACACCAACTACGATAGTCTTTAACAATTATAGAGCATATCCTCAAGCGCACGGATCTATCATTGTAGAATTTCACATGGAAGTATTCAGGGTATCGTTATTGATATTTTCCCAAAGGAGGGCAAGGTATTAAGAGTCTAGCATGAGCATAAACATGATTACATACTTGCATAGTGGACTATAGTTCATGACAGGGGTAAAAATGGTAATGCAAGGACAGTGGACACACATCTGGGCCAACCTCTAGGATAAAAGGAAATCAAAGAATAAAAGAATGTTCCTACGTGGAGCCGGTATGTTCTAATATAGCCATGCAGAGAATAGTTAATGATCATACAAGTTATATGACTAGAGTTAGAACTAAGTGTGAGATGAACGAGGAGATCTCTGAGCATTGGTCTGCCAGCAAGCATGAGATACTTTAAGACTCCTACACATTACCCGGATGTGGGGGATTACAAGGGACGGATAGGGCTGTCACCACCTGCTGCCTACCCCGCAACCGCGGGATACCGTCATATCTGAAGGTTCTGGTGTACCCGAGCACCACACCTGTGTATAAGGAAACTTCCCATATCCCCCTAGGACTCCAACCCTATGGATCGATAAGTAAGAATATGGTCAAACTAGAAGAACAACGAACCGTCACCCCAACCCTAGCTCTACTTCTACTCATACAAATCCTATGAATGATTAAGCATGAAGTTGAACATGTTATGATCATGACACACACACTATATGCTAGTTCATATATCACGATTATAATAAGACAACTATACTCTAGTTCTATCGCATACTATATGAATAATATGAGAGCATGACTTTGGAATAAATCTTCATATTCATACCAAGTGTTGCTTTTCTTCCAAGGAGCCAAGCCCTCCTTGATAGCTTTGCTAGCTCACAATACTACTACTAAAACTAAAAGAGAGTACAAGTAGAGAGAGGTGAGGTGATAGCTCCAAATGTTGGTGTATGCTGAGAATGAGCTCTACCCTATCTTTTATAGTGGTTTGGAGTTGGTTTGGCTAAGGAAAAATAGGAAACTATCTTGTACCGACCCCAGGTGCATGGATGGCACCACTAGAGTGAGGTGGGCTCAAGAGATGGTGGTGGGGGTGCGGGTGCACCTAGGGTGTGGCCGTACCCTGGCTAGCCCCGCTCACCACCGCCTTGCTCCTATGGGCTCTTAGCTAGGCATGTACCTCTTCTACGTTGGTGCCCCACCCAAATTAGGTGGTTGGATGGGCCTTTGCTTGATTCCTTGGTGTATGATCTGCATTACGCTTTCTCTGATGGCGTATTTTGACTATAATTCCATTGTATTCCAATATAAGTCCTGCAAAATAGTGATCTTGCATTATAAGTGGAACTATGTTAATAGTAAAGGCATATGTGCCAAAAGATTGTTTATTTCTCCTATTTTGGACTTTATTTGGTGGCTGGATTTGATCGTTAGTGACCACCAACACTCCTCTAGAGACTGCATCAAGGGATTCCATAGAATTCTTGCTAAGACCTATGTAAAAATATTGAAGAAGCACCGGGTCTTGAATGGCAAGGTCAGGGCTAGTGATGATGAGGTCATTAAAACAATCCCATGATGTGGCAAGAGATTCTTCTTCTAGTTGTCTAAAATTTAGAACCTCTTTCCAAAGGCTAACCACCTTAGAGATGGGAAAGAAACATAAACAAAATTTAGAGCATAATGTTTCCCAATCTCCTTGCATACTTCCTATGGTTTGATTGTACCATTGTTTTACTCTTCCCATCAAAGAGAACGGAAACAAGCTCCATCTTAAGGTCTCGTCCGACATGCCAGCGATACGCAAGCATGCACAGGTTTGTGCAAACTCCCATAGGTGTGAGTATGGGTTTTCATTGCGTTCTCCTAAGAAGGATTTATCCTGAATCAATTTTATAAAATACGGGCATGGCTCATAACCAGGTGTTAGGATGGGCTTTCAAAATTCTGGTGGCTTTAAGTGTGCACTTGTAGGTGCAGCGTATAGGTGGATAGGAGTGGAATTCATGATAAAATAAAAAAAGAATAAAAGAAGGTAAAAGATATAATGTACAAGGTTAAGCTAGGTTCAAAGTTAACTCAGCAACCGTTTCCCCAGCAATGGCGCCAGAAAGCTTGTTGGTATAGTTGACATACATAGATAAATCCGCAAGCACACAAATACCGCTGTAGCTTTCACTCGAAAGTATTCCAAGTATCATATCCACAGGAAAATGTGTGAGAGTAACTACATCTAAGTTAACCCAGAGTATCAACAAGACTTAAGATAATAGGAGTATAAAGGAGATCACAAAGGTCTTCTAGTTCTAACTTCGGTAAGCTATGTCTTCTATTGTTCAACTGGGGATATTACTAAGGGAAACACAAGCAGAGTATGTTTCCTATACTAACTAAATCCTGCTAGGCCTACAAACGGGAGGTGGACTACAAAGGATTCAATGAGGCTATAAGAGTCACCCTCGTGAGCTACCACCGATCTAGAATATAGGGTACATCCATAAGTAACCCGGTCTAACCACCATGCTTACACCTATAATTACTACTTTAACCTAGAGCATCCTATAGATTAAAGCACTCAAAGAGTTATGGACCCGATGAATAATATAAACATGATGCTTACTTAAATTAGAAGTCGATTACCAGAGAATCCTCAGAAGCAAGCTCAAGTAGAACTTGATTCCGCCAGGGTACAAGTCATAGAGAGAGCACCGACAGGCTGGCACTTCCTCCAAACACTTCCCTCACACTCTATGTCACTATTATTTACAAGACTAGATCCTATGGAGGACTAATCTTCTCTTAATTATTGGCTCTGATCCTGACGAGGAGAATATGAATTAGGGTTTTAGGATGGCTCTAGGGAGGGGGTAGGGGATGCTATATATAGGCCGAGGTGGAGTAGGGGGCAAGGAATCAAGGTGGAGTAGGTGGCAAGGAATCACCACATCATCAATCCACGTCAACTCCCTCGATCACCGTTGGATAAACCAACCTAAAACCACCTTAAAATCAACGGTGTAGATCTTAGGAACGAGTACGAGGTAGCGGAGGGTGAGCGGGCTCTGTGGTAGGCCGGCCAGCCTATGGGCTAGGCCAGTTGGCCCACTTTCATGGCTGTTTGGCCCAAGCTTCGGTGTGGTGTCTTCTGGAACCTTCTAGGGTTGTCTTGCATAGTTTTCGTAGGTTGAATCACTTGTTGTCGTCGGTTTGCTTGTTTGGAGTGTATGATAGTGGTCCCGGGAGCTATTTTCTGGATATATCCTCCTACAGTCATGAAATCACCAAAGCTCGTGGAATTCATTAGTTTAAACCCCTATACCTATGTTTGGTGATGGAATTAAATATAAATGCAGGTTATGTTGATGGTTTATAATTGGTGTTAGTATCGTCAACAGCGGTCAAAACCCTAGCTTCGATGTCATTTCCTACATTTGGACTCTTCGTATAACTCCTCATCGTAGGCTTGGTCTTCCTCAGTGTCAAAGTCTATGAGTCAACAAGTGAGTACTTACGTACTCAGCAAGCCCTAACCATAGGGTGGAAATAGAGGTGGGGTGGTGGTTATGATTAAGGGTTGGGTCCTAGTGGAGCATTACCATTCCAGTGAGTTCTCGGGCTAGTGTCAAGTCATATTCTACTAGTTTCATTACACATAGAAGTAAAGCTAATCATAGTATCCCATCCTAGCATCTGCCCATTCCAAGGATGTGGCTATTTGAATAGATTTAAGTGACTCTATAGAGGTGTACACATTTCCCCACATGATAGGCACAATCCCTTTCATGATAAGTGGTTTAAATAGGCCTAACAAGAACCTGTACCCACTTGGGTGCTACCCTAGACTTCCATATAACTCTACCACAACTTCTTAGGGGTTGGAAATATACACTAAAACTCAGGAGATACCTTATCGTCCCATCTCATAATCCCGAATGATACCACACCATCCCTTCATATAATCTCAAATGATACCACATCATACTAACATAATAGTGCCGATGATACCAACTCATCAAAAATAATCAATAATAGTCATGGGCTCGAATGCGGCCAAAGTCAAGGGGCTTAACGTGGAAGATCACATAGCAACCACACCAACCGGACCATGGAGGATCCACATCCGTGTTGGCTCCTGATATTCTGCTGCCATCACTGGCACCCTAGTAGAAATTATAGTTCTATCTAACGGGGTGTGAGATCAAGTATACCCATATAGACATGTGGCTATACGTAACATCGCACTAGGAGAGAGGGAATACGAACCAGTCCTTATGTGATCGAGACAAGCATCTCCCTGGGAACCCTATCCAGGCATTCCCACCAAGATAACTTATCCCACATAAGCTATCCCTTCTCGCCCCCTATCGGTGTTTAGTTTCAGGTTTACCAAGTTTTAAGTTCCATTAATTATTATCCCTAAATTCATCTATATTGTGGGGCTCATAAATCAACAAGATAACCATTTATGTTAATTCAACATTAATCATTTCACCAGAACCGAGCTCATAATCTAGGATAATAGTTAAGCAATTTATTCATTTAGTGATAGTTAAGCAAGATGGTAGAGGGAGGGGGAGCTAGGACTTGCCTTCGCTGTTGGCTTCTTCCGACACGTTCACATAATTGGGGTCTTCGCTTTCCCGGTAATCACAGTCGTCTGTTGGCATAGTGTTAGCACAAAAATGTCGACACATAGCAAGCTAGAAGGATCTGCTTATGATGAGCCCGGAGATCCACTTAGCTTCAACGCAGGGTTAACCGACCCTACGAATTCCTCCCGAGGTGTGCCAGTCAATTTGACCTACAATTGATAAGGAGAGAAAGTTTATTAGTAATTTAAGGTGGAACATGCCGGTCTTTGCCCAGACAGTTCCAAGTGTGCCGCTTCGGGAGCAGCCAAACAGGAAAAATTGACTAAATAGTCGACATGCGAAGAAATCGGCTGTTATGGACAGTAAAGCTTATGGATCACGATTGATTTTTTGTTGATAAGTGCAATGCCCGTCAGATGTAAGTGAAATCATCAGCTACGTGGATATTACCAGCGTGAATCATTGAGCCGATGAATCTAACGAGAAAGGATATAACATGCAAACAAATCGACTACCTAATACAAATGGTCCTACAAATGCTTTGAATCTAATCTGTTATCATCAACAGTGAGGTTCGACCGGATCGATGGCAGCTATGATGATAATAACAAACTAAAACCTTAGAATCCATAAAACCATCTATACATCGACACGCTTTCCAAAAGACACGCTATATGTGTGTGAAAGCTCGAGCGAGTCAGCTGAAATAGCCGATTCGGGTGAAAAGGGACTACAGCGTGTGAACAATCGACTATTTCACATGGACAAACCTATGAACTCATCAGACTTAACCTGCTATCTCTAACAGTGGGGTTCGACCAGATCGATGGCAGCCATGATAAAGACAACAAATCAAACCTTTAAAGGACACAAATCTATTCACATTTAACAAAATCAAGAGAACACACTGTAGGCGTTAAAGCAAAGGCGATCGGCTATTTAGTCGATGCAGGCATAGCAAATAGTTGAGGTCATGCCTAATCAAGAACAAATCTACTAACTAGCATCCTCCAATCTACAATGCCATCAATGGGGATCGACCAAATCGTTACAACCATAATAGCGAACTATAGACCAGATTCAACTAACCAGCAAACCTCTTCAAGATCATACATGCCTTAACCGTGTACTATGCACGATCAAGATCAAAGTAAAAATAGCCGATGAAACTTAACATGTTGCTTAAAGTAAGAAACATCGTGTTGTGACAAAGCAAACGATGGACTAAAAGGATATGATGCCAATCTAAATTGATCTTGACAGGGCAGATTGATGTTGCTGCAAACTAATAACAATAAGAACATTAGCAAGATCGGTAACTTAATGAATCTACCCAAAGGACGCCACCCTTAGGTAGAGCCGATAACTTGAATATAATCTCATTCGAGCAGTGGAGGTTGACCGGACCGATGCAGCCATACTTGAACTAGATAAGAGTCGATAACTAGCTTATACTAGAGTTCACAGTGGAGGTCGAACTTAACCGATGTAGCCATACAAACAGAAGTATAAGCCATGATGGTACTTACAGACAAGCCAGAGGTCAGTCGGACCGATGCAGCCCTGCTTGTTGAAGAACTCACCGAGATCTACACTACTCCTACTCCTAAGGGTTGGCACGGAGCCAAAAAAGTAAATTGTATTTGATTGATTGGATGTCCTTTTTACAATAGCTGGGGTACAATATTTATACCTGGGGCCTAAGCATGAATCCTACTCAAGTACGATTCATTACAATCATTGGTATAAAAGAAAACATTCCTAACTTAAGATAACTTGGACCCTAATCTTTCCCTTTTTGTAGAGTCTGATATGTATTTTCCGACGCCAACCGTAGCTCATTGTCGTTATCTGCTGACGTCATTCGAAGAGAGCCCAACTGATACTGATCCTTATGTAATCGATTCCTTGATTGACACAATCTTGGAAGCTTCAAGTTCCCATGTTTCTTTCCAAATTTTGGTGTAAACACATGCCCCCCAATTTTGGGATAAAATGATTTTATTCCAAAATTCCTATTTATCTGTTTACCACGTCGCAACCATTTTGTTTTGAGATATACGCGTGACTCCTGACTTCTCGGTCCGAGTCTTATATAATATCCCAATAGTATCTTTTCCAACTCACACGGTCTGTTTACTTTCCCCTTCTTTCTCGAGCAAATCTTAACAGCCGACGCCGCCATCGCCAAAGCCTCAACCCTAGCAAATTCTCTGCCCTGTCAAGTTTTATTCAAGCGATCTTCTTCAGATTCAAATCTATTTCGGCTGCAATGGTGACCAGCGACCACATCCCTAAGGTATGCTTTCAAGTCCCCATTCTCCAAGTATCAGCCGCTACTCTGTGTTTCCCATTTCTTAATTTTATTTTATCTGATTTCTAGGAAATGAGGAATGAAATCTTGATTCCATCGGCTAGTGCTCCCAATGTCTATTTTCTTAGGACTATAGGTGACCCTGATCCATCTAATTTTATCTATCAAGAAACCAACCAAATCCCCTTCAAACAATCTATAGTGGATTCGTCCACCTAGAACACCAAGACTCCCTTTAGAAATTGGACCAAAATGCCTAAGGGATGGAGAAACTGGTTTCGTAGGGTGTCCGAGAAAAAGGGTGGAGATTGGGAGCTTTATGATCTGAATCAATGCTTGACACTTTCATTGTCTGGGATGGAGAGAAATGATTCACTCCTAATCTATGCATCTTATTTCTGGTCCAACACCCTAAATGCTTTCTTTTTTTGTCACCGCCCAATGACCATCACTTTGGCCAATGTTTATATGCTGACTGGCCTTAAAATAATAGGATCGATGCAGCCTTATGACTTCTTAAGTGCTGGATCTAAGAAATTAGCCAAAATATCAGACTGCACAGGATGGGCAAGCTACATTCTAAACCATATTGGAGATGAATCAACTGTCAGCGAAAGAGAATATGTGGCCTTTCTGAACATGTGGTTAGAAAGATTCATTTTCTATGGGTCATCTTGTGGTCCGACTTACAATTATAAACTTATGGCAGAGCATCTGGCAGTAGGCAAGAATATTCCTCTTAGAAAGTATCTGTTAGGAGATGCTTATCATTTGATGCACCAGGTAGCTACCCAGTTAATGAAGAATGAATCAGTGCATACTATTAATGGCCCTTGGTGGTTGATACAATTATGGCTGAACCTATATATGCATAAGATTGTAAGGCCTAATCTCAGAAACCTGAGCTTTCCTTCCTCTAACTTTGATAAGGAATATAGAGGCGAAGAAGGAAGAACCCGTCAGTGCATGAGTTATGGTGAAGCTGCATCGACCATAACAATTGATGTCAATGTTGGCCATCTCTTCAAAAGGTTTTATAGAGAGTTTGATGCAGATAGCCTGACTTGGCTACCCTATGATGAGGATGAGAACAATGAGCTGATCTTCCTATTCAAATTTCAATTTGAATCAGGCTGTTCAGACGAAACGGTGGCCGCAATCTTCAATTCTTTCATCAAGCCCTGTGTTCTAGTCGAATTTCGTCATGGCCGTGGCAAAATGTCTACAGGTCCCTTCCTTCCAGGCAACCTTCCAACCTACGAGTTTTACAACCCTTCTTTTGTAGCTCATCAGTTTGGTCTTGGTCAACTGCCTCCTCAACTGTTCTTCAAGGATATACTGAGGCCAAGAGAGGGCTTTAGTGAAGTAATGGAAGCCTCTAGAGTTTTCCAACTAGGATTAGATCTTCCTTCTCTTTACTTTCACGACTGGACAAGAGTCAACTTCTCTTCTAATCTTTTTGACTCCTGGTGGCAAGAATGGCACTCCCACCTCATCTGTGGGCTAGTCCATCCTAGATGCATAGCTCTAGATGGAGAGTTTGCTTCTGACAGTGAGATAACTTACCATTCCCTTTTTTAGAAAAATTACTTGATGAGCTCTGCTACCAACTGTTCTAACAAACCTTTTCAGGACACCGAATTTGATCCCCCAAACTTGGACAGAGAGGGGCGTCCTATAGATTATCAGCCACCATGTCTAGTTTCAAGAATAGGATCAGCTGCACCTCAACTGAAGAAGCTGATGAAAACTCAAGCTACCCCTATAATCGTAACGTATCAATCCTCAAAACGCAAGACAGCCCAAGGGACAACCCAGAAAATTGTTACTGGGAAAAGACTTCGCAGAACGAGACCATCGGCTATCCAGGTAAACAATTCATCTTTTCCTCAAAATGATATTCAACTTCTAATCCTCTTTCTTTATAGCTATCAAACATTGCATCCCAATCGACTCTAGGTATGGAACTATTGTCCCAGGCATTTGATTTGGCATCAACTAGACCTTCATCAGCTGATCCCTAGGAGGAGCCAACTTTGGTTGAAACAACCGATGCTTCCAAGACAGCAGAAGATGTGAGTACTCCCATTTTACCCCTGATGCTGCTGAAGTATTTTTTCTCAAAACTTTCAATTTTCCATCTTCCATCTGATTTCTTATCATGCCAGATACTTCTTGAGGAAACTCCTATGCAAGAGCAAGAATCTAACAGTCTCCTTATTGAAAATGATCCTGCTGTCGTTGACACTCAAACTGTCGATTCCCCAGTCCAGCACACAACTGATGGTAAGAAAGTCATATGTTTAGTTTATTTCTCTGCAACAAATATGAACTAAAAATCTTCCTTGATGTTTGCAGATATCAATGTTGAGAGTTTAGAGCCGATTCAATTAGATATCATTGGTGCATCATTGGTTGCTCCTTTTTCCCAGATAGAGACCACCATAGAAAAGGTACTATATCCACTTTACCATTTATTTTATCATAGACTGATTCAATCCTCTTAATCAAGATTTTCTTATATATATAAGCACTTAATCTTCCACCTCCAAGCTATTCTTTCAACCTTGAAGAGTATTTGGATGAAGATGAAATCAGCTCATTAGTCGTTTCTTCGAAAGAAGCTCTACCAGAAGAGACCAGAAATCGGCTAAGGGATATATGGCCAATGCTTGAGAAGAATATAGCCAATTTGGTCCAAGATGCGGATTTAATGCAGAGAGCCTCCTTGGCCTTTAAGGATAATTCATCCCCAGTTCTTACCAAGGTCTTGTTATCTTTGTCTGTCATTGAAGATCAAGTTCCAAAGGCGAAAAAGGCTCAGAGGAGACTATCTAACCGTGAAGCTTTACTGGCCAAGAAGAATTCCAATAGGCAAGAGGCCAAAGAGCTGACATAGCTGATCAATGATTTAAAGAACTCTCTCAGGATCGATCCAAAGCTGACACAACTGGAAGCCAGGCATGCAGAACTTGAGAAGGAACTAGAGAATGTGAACACTGCCATTGATCGCCACAAGTCCAATCTGGCTCAAATACCCGAAGCCATTAAATAGAAGAAATAGGAACTGTTGACCAAGGTTAGAGAAGGCAGGGTTATCTGTAGCAACCTTGAGGATATTCCTAGATCAGCTGAAGAAGATAAGCAACAAATCGCAGAAGTCGATGCTATCCGGCTAGAAGTATTGAAAACAATCCAGTATGCTCTAGACTTGTAATATGTATACCAATATGTAACTTTTGTGGAATCAATGATAACCATATTTTCTGTTGCCTTATTGTGTTTCTTGTTTCGGCTAAAGAGCCGATTTGAAAATAGCCGATTCCAGACTTCTAACCTTAATCCGATCAAGTCTAAAAACACAGTCTTTATTAAGAGAACCCCTCGATCTTATGTCCTTAGTCACCAAACGCCGTATTCTCTTCGGCATTAGTGAGGTGGCGCTTCACCTTCTATTAATTGAGGTTGCCTTTTGCATGTACCGAGGTGTCCACCTCCTCACTAGCTCCGTGGCTTCAAATACCAGCTGAGGGCTCCGGCCTCGAACACATCTACATTCGCAACCGCTCCTATTCCTTTGCACCACTCTACCCTCGCAAACTCCATAGTGGCCTTCTTCCCCTTCTTGTAGATCCAATGGCCAGCGAGGACAACCGAGGCAAACGTACGGTGGAGGAGATTCCAGAGGAGGACATGCCAGTGAACCAACGCCTTTGACGTATGAGGTAAGATCGATATCTTCTGCTCATGGCGATGAACTCTTCTAATTTGTTTATAAGTTCATCTTGAATGACAGACTTCATCCTCTTCCTAGGGCCGGTGAGCCCTCTAATGCTGCATCCTCTGTGCCGGCCTCATTCTTGAATTCCTCCAACTCTTACAATGGTGATGACACCCGGTGTTTCCTCCGAGAGTGGAGGGCAGCCCAGGACCGTTATTCTGAGGCAACTCAAGAAAATGGCCAGTTTGAGATCTGCCTTAGGGTCTCTCAAGCCGCCCTTCACGCCGTCGAAGAAGAGGCCAGCGCTGCTCGGATGCGGCTGGCCAAATCCGACGCCATGGTGGCGGGTAAGATGGATTCTAGGAACACCTTTATTCTGATTTCCACTATCTTTATCTTGATAGCTCTTCTATTTCTGTGATCACCAGCCCTGACGGTGTAATTGGAGTCCCTCCATCTAGTGGCAAACGTGGCCATAGATGTCATCAACGCTCGGGGTCCCCTCATCAACGCCCGCCTCCACGACGTTCTGGCAAGCGTCTAGGAGATCGCCCTTCATGACGTTCATCATGACGCATCGGTGGTGCTGGTTGTTGCGCAAGTCCAGACCGAGCATGAGCTCCACACCATGGAGACTAGCTTCTCGATGGGTGATGACCCCGAGGAGCACGAGGACTTGATCACAGAGTTCATCGATGCAGCGGAGGCCATCGTGGACATCACATCCGCTTAGGATGTGATAAACAATGTCTTCGATTAGCTTGTTCTTAGGGCAAAACTGATCAATGAATAAAATCTTCTGCCTTTCTATGACTGTATTCTGTGTACTTTCTGCAGTGTCATAATTTTCTGCTCTATAGGCGATACATTTTCGTATCGGTTTTTCTTCTTTTTGGGGTCATTTTGAACTAAAGGCGATACCCTTTTGGTACCGGCTATTAGAGCTGATGACTGAATGAATTGGCTATTGAGTGTTGATCCAAACGCTAGGATAATATTCCTTCAACCATTTTCCATTAATTTCTCCTTGACAGGTTGCACCAGAACTCTTCAGACCAAAGATTAAATAATCGATCGATCCAGGCCGAGCATCTCATTAAGTAGAATAACCTTTAAATTCCTTTAATAAATTTATAAACTCTAGCTTGTATTCAGATTTTGACTTAGCGCTTACATATGTTAGCCTAGGCTTATCCCTAGGACCAATGTTTATCTTCCTTAATCCACCGGCCGACGCGAAGCTATGATTATCCATTCAAAACAAACTCTCAGAGCCGATTGCTTGGATCGGTTGTTGGCTTTCATCATTGATCTTAATGAAGCCTCCTTCCCATAGTTTGCCAGAAAAACACTCAAAGTCTTCTAGCTTCCAATACACTGGATTGGTTGTTGCGACACTCATGGATTTATCAGCATGAACCAGCTCAATATCATCCCCATGCCACTGAATCAAACATTGATGCATGGTCGACAGTACACAACAATTAGCATGAATCTAGTCCCGACCATGGAGTAGACTATATGACCCTTTTCCATCAATGATGAAGAATGTAGTGAGCAAAGTTTTACTTTTGATTGTCAATTCGATGTTCATTGCCCCCCTGGTCTTGGATGCATTACCTCCAAAATCCTTAAGCATCATATCAGTTTCAATCAAATCTCCTAGTCCCTTGCCAAGCTTACGAAAAGTAGTATAAGGCATAAGATTGATAGAAGCACCATCTACCAACATCTTGCTCATCGGCTTCCCATCAACAAAACCTTTTACATATAAAGCCTTTAAGCGCTGATGTTTGATTGGCTTATCGAATATAGCCTGTTGTATCACTGTTAACTTGGCAACTATCTCCTCATACTCTGATTCATCAAAATCTAAATAAATTTCTTGGTCTGCTGGAGCTCTAAATTCTGACAGCAATAGAAAAGCTATTTGAATATTAGCCAATGGTTGCCCTCTATCGGCTATTTGTTTAGTATGCCACACTTGAGTTCTACTAGATGCTTGAGCCTGTTCTAGCTCTTTGTTCCTCAGGCGTTGTACTCTTCTTTTCTGGCTTCTTGTCAGACCTCTTGCACACTATTGGCCTTCCTGCCAAACATATTCTTTCTCATTACTTTCTTCTTCATAATCAGCCCAGTTTTGATCAACAATTCGCTTCCTAAGCTGATCATGAACACTTCCATTTTTTAAGCGCCAATCCATATTATGATGATACTCATCTCGAGCATGGATAGACCGGCGGTTGGCTTGAGATTGCCTAAACTCCCAATATTGCTTGTCGCACTCTGGGCAGTTATTTCTAGTAGGTAATTTCAAACCTTCGTTCCAACAATGTCTGAAGAAAGGACAATTCCAATGTGATTTAGCTTGCTCTCTTTCATATTTCTCTTTCTCTAGCTGACGCTGGTATTCTTGCTCTTCTAACCAACGCTGATAATCCTTTTCCTTCTACCGCTGCCATTTATTCAATAGAATTCAAGATGTAACACGTGGCCTTGTCGCCCCATTCCTTGACGTCTCCCCCTGCTCATATCGGCTCTTTTGTTGGTCACGACGCCTTCTAATCTTTCTATATTCATCAGCCGATATTTGCATCTCGGGATTGACTGTTACAGTTTCTCTTGATTTGGTTGATGTTAGGACTTTAGTCTTCCCTTTGAGCAACCTAGCATCAACCATGTTCTAGTCCCTTGGGAAAGGATTATCATCAACTTTCATCTTTCAAGGTGTATCAAATTTGAGCCTTCCTTGCTGAATAGCCCTCTATATATGTTGTCAGAAAACTCTACACTCATTAGTGGAATGAGAAGTAGCGTTATGAAATTTGCAGAACTTCTTATTCTTTAATTGATCAGGGGGCAACATAACATTATTATTGACAACTTGATCTATCCCTTCTCAAGCAAGAAATCAAAGAGCTTGTCTGATTTTGTGACATCGAAATCATAGCTCACTTCAACTCCTCTTCCCCAAAGATTTGGCACTATTACTGTCTTCTTACCCCAATCCCATTCAGCCATGGCAACCTCTTCTTCTTCATCGTCTTCATAGCCATCATCACCCAAATATGGATTATAGGTTTTGACAATTGCTGCATTCTTCTAGAATTGGGTATTCCTGCACATGTTCTGAAATTGGCTATTGAGTGCTGCCACTCGTTGAGCCAACTGACCCAGATTGTCAAACTCTTGCACTAGTAGATTCTCTCTCCATGTTGGCAACATTCCTTGAATGGCCAATGCAGCTAGCTGATAATCAGTCAAGTTCAATGAGAAGCACAAATTTCTGGTCTCTCGAAACCTTTGAAGAAACTCGGTGCCTGATTCATTAGTTCTCTGCCTTATAGTCGTCAAATCAGTAATTTTCTTTTCTCCTATCCTAGTATAAAAATATATATGAAACTTTTTCTCTAGGTCAGCCCAATTGACAATGGAGTTAACTGGCAGTGATGAAAACCAAGTGAAGGTTGGCCTTGACAGAGACAAGGAGAAGAAATGAACTCGATGGGCCTCTTCAATGGATGCTTCGCCCAACTGTATAAGATACCGACTGACATGTTCTATTGTGCTTGTGCTATCTTGACCAGTGAACTTAGCAAATTCCAGGAGCCTATAATTTGTAGGAAGAGCGACCAAATCATACCACTCTAGGTATGGGCGTTTGTACGAGAAGGTCTGCCCTTTTGGCTTCAAACCGAATTGATTCTTCATCATCTCGGTCACTCTAAGCAACAACTCATCAGCATTTGAATTTGGATTTCTCTGTAATTGTTGACCTGTCTGTGGATTAAAATTTCGGGTACCTTGATACCCTAGATTTAGAATCATGTGAAGGGTGTTGTAATCTGTACCACAATGATACCCCTGTGGAATTTCTATCAGCTAGGTCCTTTGCTGGTTTGTTGCTTGAAGTCTCTAGTTATAGATATTAGGATCTATATCTCTATGAATCCTTTGAAATGATGCCGCTATTTTTTGAGCCGACGACAGTATTTG
This sequence comes from Miscanthus lutarioriparius, assembly GCA_904845875.1. NCBI lineage: Eukaryota > Viridiplantae > Streptophyta > Magnoliopsida > Poales > Poaceae > Miscanthus > Miscanthus lutarioriparius. The sequence goes on along the minus strand of CAJGYO010000016.1, from coordinate 51,316,954 downwards.
GCCTGATGTGCCAAAATTAACCATCTGGTCCTAACCTTGCCCCGTCGGCTGTTGCACATGCTGCATTGATGATCTAGGATTATATTATATCTGATTGGTGATGGTACCTTAAATCTACTCAGACGAGCTCTAGACTACCTGGACATCATCATTACCAGCTTGTGCTGCTTCTTGATGGCTAGTACCAGCTTGATTAGTCCCCTGAATCGATGGATGTGGAATGTTGTAATAAGCCTGTCCGATCTAATCAACTGGATATCCATGAAACACCTCTTTCATGGTGTTGTGGAATGTGTTTAGGAAAATTGTATTATGGTTCAATATGGCATCATGAACAGATTTGTTTACAACTTCTACAAAGAAACGTCTATCTTCAGCTTCATCTGCATCTGTCTGCCCATGCAACAGAACTCTTGGTAGTGGATATTTTTGAACAACTTTATTGTCACGTGCCTTGGTGTAGGACAACAAACACTTGGTCTAAAATTCTTCTATAGCTTTGCTGATGACATCTTTATCTTCATTGGGTAGGTCTTCATAAGGCACCATAAGGATGTCATTGTTGTTGTAAGTCGTCATGATGATTGTGGTGTCCCACCGAGCGTGCCAAAAATGTGTGTCGACACGAAAATGTCGACACACAGCAAGCCAGAAAGATCTGCTTAGGATGAGCCCGGAGATCCACTTGGCTTCAACGCAGGGTTAACCGATCCTGCGAATTCCTCCAAAGGCGTGCTAGTCAATTTGACCTGCAATTGACAAGGAGAGAAAGTTTATTAGTAATTTAAGGTGGAACAGGTCGGTCTTTGCCTAGACAGTTCCAAGTGTGCCGCTTCGGGAGCAGCCAGACGGGAAAATCGACTAAATAGCCGATACGTACAAAAATCGGCTGTTACGGATAGTAAAGCTTATGGATTGCAATTGATTTTATGTTGATAACTACAATGCCCGTAGATGTAAGTGAAATCATCAGCTAGGTGGATATTACTAGTGTGAATCATTGAGCCGATGAATCTAATCGAGAAAGGATATAACATGTAAACAAATCGACTGTCTAGTACAAATGGATCTACAAACGCTCTGAATCTAATTTGTTACCATCAACAATGAGGTTTGACTAGATCGATGGTAGCTATGATGATAATAACAAACTAAAACCTTAGAATCTGTAAAACCATCTACACATCGACAGGCTTTCTGAAAGACACGCTATATATGTGAAAGCTCAAAGCGGATCGGCTGAAATAACCGATTCGGGTGAAAAGGGACTATAGCATGTAAACAATCGACTATTTCATGTGGACAAACCTATGAACTCATCAGACCTAACCTGCTAGTTCTAACAGTGGGATTCGACCGGATCAATGGCAGTCGTGATAAAGACAACAAATCAAACCTTTAAAGGACACAAATCTATTCACATTTAACAGAATCATGAGAACACACTATAGGCATTAAAGCAAAGGCGATCAGCTATTTTGTAACACCTCGGGTGTTAGCCTTGCATAAATTAACTTGCATAACATGAGCATGATCATCACGCATTCATAAACCAGCATTTACAATTGGAACATTGAATTGAAACATATGCAACGTTGCTTGTTATTGCATGTTTCTTTGTACATATGCAAATGATCATGAATGTAAACATGTACTTGGTAGATTTGAGTCACCAAAATATTTTTGGCAATGCTTAGGTTCACAAATGGAACATGGATCATGAATGTCATTTTCCATGGTCAAGTCTTTAAGGCATATTTCATGTGATTAAGTTAAATAGCTCTATGAGTGACTACTACATAAAGTGATTGAATGACCTTGCAAATTGCTTGAACATGCTCAGGATATCATTATGAACAACTTTGGTATTTAGGACTAGGGCTAGTTTGGTCATTTGGTCATGGTTTGAATATGTATCATGATTTCAAAGTGACATGTTTGACTAAAGTTGAACTAGGTGTTAGAGACCTTGCATGGAGGGGTTCACTAAAGCAAAGTTGTAGTGTTTGACATTAGGAACAACTTTTATTTTTATATCATGGACTGATTTAGCTTCTAACATGCTTGAATTGGGGTCACAAAAGTCAACAAATAACTGTTGTCAACACTTAACGAATTTTTCTAAGTCTGGGATCCCTGACAGCCTGACAAGCCGACTTTGATCATGATTTTACTCAGTTTACGTTGAGAATTGGAACACGATCATTGAACAACAATTGTAACTGGTACTTAGGTCTACAAAGTTGGTTTAGTAACCTAGCGCTAATTCATCACGGATTGGAAGATAAATCATCACCAAAACTTGTCATCAGGATCAGTACCGAGGTTAACTGACGAACTGAATCACGGCGTCGTGGCCGACCGCCGTCAGGCCTTGGCCGCCGCGTGGAGGGGAAAACGGCCGCGCGTCGCCTCTGCTCTGCCCAGCCAGGCCACGATGCGCCTGGGCGCGCCTACATCACGCCAGCTACCGCCCGCTCCCTCCCAGCGCTCCCATTTCACTTCTGGCTTCCTTCTTCACCGCAAGCGCAGCAGCGAGCTCCTCCCCGCCTCCGCCGTCACCATTAGAGACGCCAGCTCGTGCCTGGCCACTCTAGCACCACCGCAATAGCTCCACCGTCTCCCCAGCACCTCGTTGCTTCTTCCCGTGCCCGCTGACAGCGCTTGGTAGGCCACCGCAGCGCATGCAAGCTCGCCGGAGTTCCGCCGTGAGCCCCGTCGTCGTGGCCACGCCGCCACAGTCCTCCTCCCGCTCCGTTAGCTAGCGCGCTAGGTCCCCCAGCGTTCATAGTTGCTTGTCCGCACCTTAGGTTGAGCCGCCGAGGTCATCGCCGGCGTACCGCCGACGTCCAGCCCCGCCATTCCGCCATGGTCGCCGCCGTCAGCTCTAGAGTCGACGACAAGGCCGGCCAAGTAGCTCAATAGCTTCGCTAGGTCGCGTAGATTGTGTAGTGAAGATGTTACCGCAGGCGGATTCACCGTCGACGAGCTGTGGTCGCGCGGGCTTGCTCTGCGCTGCCGGCTCTGTTTTGATCTCACTGACCGGTGGGCCCAACTGACGCGTGGGTCCCTACTGTCAGCGACAGTAAGAGATAGGATAGGTCATTATATTCTAGATTTTGACTTGTTTTGTGAATTTTGTATCTTTAGTTTGGTAGCTCATAAATTTGTGAAATAAATTTTGTAGTGTTCCTTAGGAAGTGTAGTATTTAGGAAAAATATGTTTTTAACATTTACAGTAGAAAGTTTTGGAGATTTAAATAGGGATTTGAAATGTGCTTTTGAATGCATTCAAATTTGTTTATTTCATATCTAGAGTTCCTGTGCTCCAAAAATTATGAAATTTTTGTGGTAAGCTAATCTTAGCATATATGAGCTCTGGTAAAAATTTGGAGACCAGTGCATGGGTAGATTTATAGTTATAGATTTTTCTTTTATGGATAGTCAATCCTTGCATAAATTTTTATAAATTATTTATGAGTCCAAAATTCATGAAATTTGTTGGAGGTAATCCTAGTACCATATGGATGCTAAGAAAAATAGGAAATCTGTTGCTTGACACTTTTCAATAGGGTTTTCCATTTATGCTATTTCAAGCCTTGCTACCTTGTCATTTTTGCATAGGATGTTCTACTTGGTAAAATGACATGAAATTTTTATAGTAGTCCTTTGATAGCATTAGTAAGGCACTGTAAAATTTTGAGAATTTATTAAGTACTTCTGATATATATTTATTATTTAACCTAGATATATAAATAAAATGATAAAGGCAATTAAGTAAATAGTTTGGGCTTCACCATTATATGATTCTAAATGTAATTGGTATGCTTAAACTGTTGGTGAATTATATGTTGTCAAATTTTGAATGATTGCATGAAGTAGAAGTATCGTTACTTTATGTTGCATGTTGAATAGTTTCCGGACTGATTCTAGAGTTTGATGAGTAGCATGTTGAAAATGATGTGTACTGTAAAAATGGTTAATAACAAAGTTGTAGAGAATTGGATAAGCTTTCCAGAAAGTCCAGGATCACTGTATTTGGATTAGTGGAACTCCAGTTATGAGTGAAACAAGTAGCTACTGTTTGTGGCATGGTCGATGTATTGTAGGAGTAATTAAGTTATAATCGAGAAGAGATATGCACCTACTCAATAAATATGATGCACTTGTTAACATTTATGCATTCGTAATACTTATGCCATACTCATGCATCTAGGATCGGAGGAAGAGATCACGTTGCTGGAATTCGAAGAAGCAGAGGAGGAAGGAACCGGCGGGAGGATCCGCAAGCCGCAGCCTCCGAAGGCGTGGGAGCGAGAACCTCAAGAGCTTCCGGAGTGCCCTGACCACCGCCCTACTTCCTTTCTGCGAGGCAAGCCCCGGAGCATTATAAGTCTCCCAGTAATTTGCAAATGTTTACTTAAGTACTTATGATTGCTGCATTAGGTTATAAGAGTTGAATGAAACCACTTGATGCATGTACATTCCTTGTCCAGATATTACACCTTTAACCGGTATAGGTCCAGGATCGAATAAATGCTTAGCCCTGCTTAGACCGGTAGAAGTCGGGTGATTTCTGTCACTGCGAGATATAGGTGGATCTGGAGAGCACGGTTGGTTATAATTCTTTGTCGTGGAAAAGAACCATGGTTAATGTAAATGGAGACCGGGCGGGATGTCGATAGAGAAGCAACAAGACATGGAGGTCTTGGGTGTGGATCTATCCCCGTCTGTGTCGATCAAGGACCATACCGTTGTTGGAACTTCTGACAAGATTGAACGCATGCCTCTCACTTAGCTGGCCGGATAATTCGTTCCGACCATGGCCGAGTAATTCAACTCAGCCGGAATCGCTCACATTGCGCTCCGGGAACGATCGATCGAGCCCAAGGGCAGGCTTGGCCCGAGCATCCCGGCATCTAGTGTTCCAGTTATGCTTGTGTGATACGGACCCCATGAAATGTGTACCTGAGTTGTATCAAAGGTGACCTAAGGCTATCGTGTTTGGTAGACTGGGTTTGTGTTAGGAATAAATTCGGTGGTTGAAATCGATTGAATCACCGTCTCTCCCGGATAGTGAGAAACTTGGCTAGCTCCAACATCGTAGTAATCGTGTTATGGAACATGATGGTTCGGAGGAAAATGGAATTACAATACCGCTATGGTTACTATTGTATGCTTCTAAAGGATATACCACATGTTTGGTACGGGATAGTTGCTAATCTAGAAATGGATAGTGATAATTAACTTGGAAAAGGAATCATAATTGTACAACGGATCGAGTTGCCTTTTTTTCGCAAAATGTTGTCAAGTTACGTCCACTTATACAAACCTTGCATAATCCTTGGAGTCATTTTATTTACGGTTCATGACGGGTAAGTCTAGTGAGTACCTTCTCGTACTCGTGGTTTATTTTCCCATTGTTGTAGATGGCACTTTGTGTATCATGGTTATTGCAAGAGTTGCTTCTATCCCGCTGTGGATGAAGAGTAAGCCTTGGGCAGGCTTCTTTAGTAATTCCTATCCTTGCTTTTGTGGACCGTGATCTAGCTTGGCACTGTATCAAACTATATTGGAAAACTTTATCTTCGAACTTATTTGCTTCCGCTTTATTTATCAAACTCGGTTTGTAATAACTTTTATTCGTACTCTGATGATGAAAAGTATCTGTGAACTTTATGTAATATGTGGCATGTATGTTGAGTCCTGTACGATCTTGGTTGTTGTAAATCGTTTATCGAGACCCGTCGTGGTACTTGACGGACTACCGGGTTTATATGGGTTCAAGTATGACAGTGCGACCGCTTGCGGATTGCCATTGTACTTGTATTCTTATAAATTGGTCGGTTCTGCGACAGCTGGCATCGGAGCAAGATTCAACGTTAATTGTCACAAGTGTATTTAAAACAAAAGTTTTTGTTTTCCGAAAACCCTTCTCTAGCAACTAATAGTTATATAATAGGTACTTGAAATCTAAAGTGTGCCAATGATCACTTTCCTTATGCCCAAATTAAGGACTATTAGGTGGTTATTTAAGTACTAACATGGGGGTTTTTACTTCGTCGTCCATACGGCGTGCTATTGTATGGATGCCATTCACTTGAATGGTAATGTATGGATCAAATGCCTCTACGCCAAGGTAAGATGAGTGTATGACCGCAAGATGTGAGCATGCGGTCGGGAAGAGTTAGCTTTGGTACGGCTATGTATGCATGCTTGCATGTGTATATGGTACATATTTAATTGTGGGTTAAATTATTGTCGGGTAGATTGATACGGAAGTATATATATGGGTATACATATATGGAAGTATTTACAATTACATTATGCATATTCATTATGGGTTTAGGGCTGAAATGAAATTTTATGCAGGTACACTAACAACGAAACGTGTAGCTCGACTAGTTACGCTATTTATGAGAGAACGTATGTATGCCACCGTGTCTACCGCTAGAAACATATTTTTCCTAAGTTTGTGAGGACGTACGGAATGAGCATGCATCATGATAATTACCATGCACATAATTAAATTGTTCCTCCCCTTATAAAATTCTTACTCGGTTAAGTAACTCTTATCCATTATGGCATTGTCTCACAAAAGGGTACATGTTAATGGTGCAGATGGCACGCACCAAGCAGACTGCTCGCAAGTCCACCGGAGGCAGAGCTCCCCGCCGTCAGCTTGCTCCACGTACCCGTCAACGTCACACGTTCCTTGGAGAGTTTGGGATGCCTACACTCTTGTGGAGAGTGCTCAGTTATGTAGGCTATCCTGATGGAATGGAACCCCGCTACTTCTGGGCGAATGAGCAGTTGGGGGAAGGTCTCTTAGTTACTATGGAGGCCGTTGTTCGTCCCCGAGGTGACGATTCTGAGTGGACCGGCTGGTGTTATGAGTCAACTGGCAGGACTGCTGAAGAAGCAGCTGGCAGGGCAGCCTTTGGGATCCTGAGGGACATCATGGATCGTTTTCCTCAGGAGCTGGCAGCCGCTTTGGTTGGAGTCTTTCCAAGAGGTAACCCCTCCACTGACTCATGGCAGCAGGCAAGAGGAAGATCTTTGGAGATTGGTGCAGCAGAAGGGCAGAACAGTGATAACCCTTCCATGAGCGCCATGTTCGCAATGATGAGAGTGTTGGATGGAGTTGAAGGTAGCCTCAGACGTGTGTCTAGTGCTCTTGGCCATGCCCGCGAGGACCGACGTCAGCTTCAAAGGGAGCACGACGCCGAGATTGAAAGGCTCACTGAAGAGATGACCCGGTTAACTCACCAGCGAAATGCAGCTTGGACAAGGGAAGATGTCCTAAGAGCTCGACAGTTTGAGCTGGGACAGCAGCTGGCTAATGCGGAAGAATACAATGATAATCTGCATGAAGAGGTTCATCTACTGAACAATCAGCTCCACCCTTATGTCCCACCTGGAGCCGTAGAAATGGATCTAGAAGGGTACGAGGAAGGAGAAGAAGAAGTGGAGCCTGAAGAAGAAGTAGATCCTGAGGAAGGAGATGATTCTGCGTCTGACCTCGATAGTGATCATGATGAGGATTAGATCGCTTAGCACTTAGTGGAAGGACTAATGTATCACCTTTATTCATGTAATGGACCTGTAGTTCGAAGTTGGCATTAGTAACCAGACTATCATGTAATGTTGATTAAGTGCACCTTTGGTTGAACATCAATGCAATTCCGTTCCTTGTTGGTGATCACAATTTAACTTTGCATGCGTTATGAGCGCGATAAGTGGTCAAATTGGGGATGCCATGTTGCGAGAATGAATTGTTATGCCTCTGTTTTTATTGCGAATTTGAGAATTTCTCCAGTGATTTCAGTTTGGCATGATTATGATTCCTCTGCAATCTCTTGACATCAACCAATAATCGCTTATTGTTGCAACTTCGCAGATGACGCGCACCCGTGCTGGAGCTGGTAGCAGTCACGATGGCAATGGTGATGACTTACCACCACCGCCGCCGCCGTCTGCTCAGGAGTTCTTTGCTCAGTTCTTGGGGAGCCAAAGGACAATGGAAGAAGCTTTGCGCCTTATCGCGCAAAACACCGCTCGTGGCCACCCACCGCAACCAGGGGCCGAGCCAAATCAGCACAGTACATTCAAGGAGTTTCTGGACACGAAGCCTCCGATCTTCAAGGTGGCTGAGGAACCACTGCAGGCCGATGAGTGGTTGAATACCATTGAGCAGAAATTCCGTCTGTTGAGGGTCATGGAGCATCTGAAAGCAGAGTATGCTTCTCATCAATTGCAAGGACCAGCAGGGATCTGGTGGACACACTTCCTGTCATCTCTGCCTGCTAATGCGCGAGTGACCTAGGAACAGTTTAAGCTGGCTTTTAGGGGACACCATATTCCCCCGGGCCTGATGCACAAGAAAGCATCCGAATTTATGAGGCTCACTCAAGGGACAAAGTCACTCACTGAATATATGCACGCATTCAACAACTTGTCCAGATATGCTCCCGGTTTTGTGGATACCGAGGAGAAAAAGATAGAGAGTTTCAAGCGAGGTTTGGGTACTAAACTGATGAAGACCCTGGCCAATTCTCGATGTGCCACGTACAATGAGTTTATTAGTGATGCCTTGACCCAAGAAAACCACAACAACATGCATGCAGTTGCTAAGGGTCGCAAGAGGACATATGAGGCCGGTGCATCCGGATCCTTCCAGTCAAAAGCGCCTATAACAGCTAGGCCACAATTCCGTCCACCTGCACCCAAGTTTAGGCCTCCACCACCGAAAGCTCAGAATAACAGGCTACAGAAACCATTCCGTAAGGCGTTCACTATTGCCTTACCAAAAGGAAATGGCAATCAGGACAGCTCCACAGGATTCAGAAGTAATCAACCATGTTTCAACTACAACCAACTGGGTCATTGGTCCAAGGAATGCCCCCACCCCAAGAGGAATGGCAACCCAAATCAGAGCAATCAGAGGCAGGTGAATGCCAGGGCACGTCAAGGACAAGTGCATTATACCACTGTGGAGGAAGTGCCCGCCGGAGAAGTTGTCACGGCTGGTATGTTTCTTGTCAACAAGTATCCTGCTGTTGTTTTATTTGATTCGGGAGCTTCTCATTCATTTATGAGTCAAGCATTTGCATCTAGACATGGTCAAGAAATAATTGAAGTAAACAAAGGGGGTTTTAACATAAGTTCAGCAGGGGGTACTGTTACTACCAAAAAGATAGTCAAAAATGTACTCATCATGATACAAGGGAGGGAGTACACCACGGATTTGATAATATTGCCCGGGTTGTCAATAAGTGTAATCTTAGGCATGAATTGGATGAAGGATCATGGTGTTCTTATTGACACTAGCACCCGTACTATCATGTTGAGAGAACCCACGGGAGGGAATGCTTTTCTAGTTCCACTCTCCCGCGATTTTGAACCCCAACATTTAGCTTGTGCTATCCAAGCCACCACACTTAGTGATATCCCTGTAGTTTGTGAGTTTCCGGATGTATTTCCAGAGGAGTTACCAGGCTTACCACCTGATAGGGACGTGGAATTTAAGATTGAATTAGTGCCAGGTACCGCACCCATATCCAGAAGGCCCTATAGAATGCCACCCAATGAGTTAGCAGAACTTAAGGTTCAATTGCAAGATCTATTGGACAAAGGTCTTATCCAACCTAGCTCATCTCCGTGGGGATGCCCAGCATTGTTTGTGAAAAAGAAGGATAAGTCACTGAGAATGTGTGTAGATTACAGACCACTCAATGCTGTGACCATCAAAAACAAATATCCATTGCCCCGCATCGACATCTTGTTCGATCAGTTAGCGAAGGCAAAGGTATTCTCCAAAATTGATTTGAGATCAGGTTACCATCAGATAAAGATCAGACCGGAGGATATCCCTAAAACTGCTTTCTCTACTAGGTACGGCTTATACGAGTATTTGGTTATGTCTTTTGGACTAACAAATGCTCCAGCCTATTTCATGTACCTGATGAACTCGGTATTCATGCCCGAACTTGATAAGTTCGTGGTCGTGTTTATTGATGATATATTGATTTATTCAGAAAATGAGACCGATCATGAGGAGCATCTGAGGATTGTCCTATCCAGATTGAGGGAGCATAAGCTATATGCCAAGTTTAGCAAATGTGAATTTTGGATGAGCAAAGTACCTTTCTTAGGTCACATTTTATCAAGAGATGGAATCTCAGTAGACCCATCCAAAGTACAAGAGGTCATGGATTGGAAAGCCCCAACTTCGGTGCATGAAGTTCGGAGTTTTCTAGGGTTAGCAGGATACTATCGTCGGTTTATTCCAGATTTCTCAAAGATAGCTAAGCCTATGACCAGACTACTTCAGAAAGATGAGAAGTACAAATGGACACCAGAATGTGAAACAGCTTTTCACACCCTCAGAACTTTGTTGACTACAGCACCGGTGTTAGCACAACCAGACATTGAAAAGCCGTTCGATGTATTTTGTGATGCATCAGGAATAGGTTTGGGATGTGTGCTTATGCAAGAAGGGAGAGTAATTGCATATGCTTCTCGGCAATTGCGGAAACATGAAGTCAACTACCCTACACATGATTTGGAACTTGCAGCCGTTGTTCATGCATTAAAGATATGGAGACATTACTTGTTGGGCAATGTATGTCATATCTATACTGACCACAAAAGCCTCAAGTATATCTTTACCCAGCCAGAACTGAACATGAGACAACGAAGATGGTTAGAATTGATTAAGGATTATAATTTAGAAGTGCATTACCATCCGGGTAAAGCAAATGTAGTAGCCGATGCACTTAGTCGGAAGTCCCATTGCAACACTTTGTGGAAGCATTCTTTGGAAGATGGATTCAACTTGTTACATCCTGTTTGTACTACACAATATCACAATTAGTTGTTCACTTGAGGGTAAAATCATAGAGCTACGCAGAGATGAGATGTGGGAATAAGTCACATCAGAGAAAAATGCAAGAGCAAGAAACCAAACATTTTAGATTGGATGAAAGAGGTATATTATGGTTTGAGGACCGACTAGTGGTACCAAAAGATCGTGAGCTAAGGAATCAAATTTTAGAAGAAGCTCACTCATCAAAATTGTCTATCCATCCGGGTAGTAGTAAAATGTATCAAGATTTAAGAACCCATTTTTGGTGGACTAAGATGAAGAAAGAGATCGCAGACTATGTTGCTAGGTGTGATAACTGTAGTAGAGTAAAAGCCGTCCATATGAAAACTGTTGGACTACTTCAGCCATTGCCTATTCCAGGATGGAAATGGGAGGAAATCAGCATGGACTTTATCACAGGCCTTCCAACGACGCCACAAGGTCATGATTCAATATGGGTTATTGTTGATCGTCTCACCAAATCAGCACATTTTGTACCAGTTCACACCACATATCACGTGGGGAAATACTCTGAGTTATATGTTTCCCAGATCGTGAGACTGCATGGGGTACCCCGGACTATAATCTCAGATCGAGGACCACAGTTCATAGCTCGTTTCTGTGAGCACTTACACCAGGCTTTGGGAACCAAGCTAATCAGAAGTTCAGCTTATCATCCGCAAACTTCAGGACAGACATAGCGAGTGAACCAAATCCTAGAAGATTTACTTAGAGCTTGTGTTATATCTTCAAAAGGTTCATGGGAGAAATGGTTACCTTTAGCTGAATTCTCCTATAACAACAGTTATCAAGCGAGTATCAAAATGGCTCCATTTGAAGCCTTGTATGGCAGAAAGTGCAGAACTCCATTGAATTGGATTGAGCCTGGTGAAAGGAGGTACTTTGGTATTGATTTTGTAAATGAAGCCGAAGAGCAAGTACGTATCATCCAACAACATATGAAGGCAGCTCAATCAAGACAGAAGAGTTATGCCGACAGAAGAAGAAGACCACTAACTTTCGAAGTGGGTGACTATGTATACTTGAGAGTATCACCCATGAAAGATGTGAAAAGATTTGGGATGAAAAAGAAGCTTTCACCCAGATATGTAGGGCCATACAAAATTTTGGAATGAAAAGGGAAGGTTGCGTATAAGTTACAACTTCCACCAAAGATGAGTGCAATCTTTGATGTGTTCCATGTTTCTCAGCTAAAGAAATGTCTTCGAGTACCGGAAGAAGCTATTGCACCCACCAACGTGCAGCTTCAATCGGATTTGACGTATGAAGAAAAGCCAATTCGAGTATTAGAAGAGATGGAGAGAGTAACAAGGAGTAAGATTATTAAGTTCTATAAGGTGGTGTGGAACAATCATAGTGAACAAGATGCTACGTGGGAAAGAGAAGATTATCTACGAGAAGTTTATCCCGCCTTTTCCAAGAATGGTAGGTCTTGCAAATCTCGGGATGAGATTTTTATAAGGGGGAGGGGCTGTAACACCTCGGGTGTTAGCCTTGCATAAATTAACTTGCATAACATGAGCATGATCATCACGCATTCATAAACCAGCATTTACAATTGGAACATTGAATTGAAACATATGCAATGTTGCTTGTTATTGCATGTTTCTTTGTACATATGCAAATGATCATGAATGTAAACATGTACTTGGTAGATTTGAGTCACCAAAATATTTTTGGCAATGCTTAGGTTCACAAATGGAACATGGATCATGAATGTCATTTTCCATGGTCAAGTCTTTAAGGCATATTTCATGTGATTAAGTTAAATAGCTCTATGAGTGACTACTACATAAAGTGATTGAATGACCTTGCAAATTGCTTGAACATGCTCAGGATATCATTATGAACAACTTTGGTATTTAGGACTAGGGCTAGTTTGGTCATTTGGTCATGGTTTGAATATGTATCATGATTTCAAAGTGACATGTTTGACTAAAGTTGAACTAGGTGTTAGAGACCTTGCATGGAGGGGTTCACTAAAGCAAAGTTGTAGTGTTTGACATTAGGAACAACTTTTATTTTTATATCATGGACTGATTTAGCTTCTAACATGCTTGAATTGGGGTCACAAAAGTCAACAAATAACTGTTGTCAACACTTAACGAATTTTTCTAAGTCTGGGATCCCTGACAGCCTGACAAGCCGACTTTGATCATGATTTTACTCAGTTTACGTTGAGAATTGGAACACGATCATTGAACAACAATTGTAACTGGTACTTAGGTCTACAAAGTTGGTTTAGTAACCTAGCGCTAATTCGTCACGGATTGGAAGATAAATCATCACCAAAACTTGTCGTCAGGATCGGTACCGAGGTTAACTGACGAACTGAATCACGGCGTCGTGGCCGACCGCCGTCAGGCCTTGGCCGCCGCGTGGAGGGGAAAACGGCCGCGCGTCGCCTCTGCTCTGCCCAGCCAGGCCACGATGTGCCTGGGCGCGCCTACATCATGCCAGTTACCGCCCGCTCCCTCCCAGCGCTCCCATTTCGCTTCTGGCTTCCTTCTTCACCGCAAGCGCAGCAGCGAGCTCCTCCCCGCCTCCGCCGTCACCATTAGAGATGCCAGCTCGCGCCTGGCCACTCTAGCACCACCGCAATAGCTCCACCGTCTCCCCAACACCCCGTCGCTTCTTCCCGTGCCCGCTGACAGCGCTTGGTAAGCCACCGCAGCGCATGCAAGCTCGCCGGAGTTCCGCCGTGAGCCCCGTCGTCGTGGCCACGCCGCCACAGTCCTCCTCCCGCTCCGTTAGCTAGCGCGCTAGGTCCCCCAGCGTTCATAGTTGCTTGTCCGCACCTTAGGTTGAGCCGCCGAGGTCGTCGCCGGCGTACCGCCGATGTCCAGCCCCGCCGTTCCGCCATGGTCGCCGCCGTCAGCTCTAGAGTCGATGACAAGGCCGGCCAAGTAGCTCAATAGCTTCGCTAGGTCGCGTAGATTGTGTAGTGAAGATGTTACCGCCGGCGGATTCGCCGTCGACGAGCTGTGGTCACGCGGGCTTGCTCTGCGTCGCCGGCTCTATTTTGATCTCACTGACCGGTGGGCCCAACTGACGCGTGGGTCCCTACTGTCAGCGACAGTAAGAGATAGGATAGGTCATTATATTCCAGATTTTGACTTGTTTTGTGAATTTTGTATCTTTAGTTTGGTAGCTCCTAAATTTGTGAAATAAATTTTGTAGTGTTCCTAAGGAAGTGTAGTATTTAGGAAAAATATGTTTTTAACATTTACAGTAGAAAGTTTTGGAGATTTAAATAGGGATTTGAAATGTGCTTTTGAATGCATTCAAATTTGTTTATTTCATATCTAGAGTTTCTGTGCTCCAAAAATTATGAAATTTTTGTGGTAAGCTAATCTTAGCATATATGAGCTCTGGTAAAAATTTGGAGACCAGTGCATGGGTAGATTTAGAGTTATAGATTTTTCTTTTATGGATAGTCAATCCTTGCATAATTTTTATAAATTATTTATGAGTCCAAAATTCATGAAATTTGTTGGAGGTAATCCTAGTACCATATGGATGCTAAGAAAAATAGGAAATCTGTTGCTTGACACTTTTCAATAGGGTTTTCCATTTATGCTATTTCAAGCCTTGCTGCCTTGTCATTTTTGCATAGGATGTTCTACTTGGTAAAATGACATGAAATTTTTATAGTAGTCCTTTGATAGCATTAGTAAGGCACTGTAAAATTTTGAGAATTTATTAAGTACTTCTGATATATATTTATTATTTAACCTAGATATATAAATAAAATGATAAAGGCAATTAAGTAAATAGTTTGGGCTTCACCATTATATGATTCTAAATGTAATTGGTATGCTTAAACTGTTGGTGAATTCTATGTTGTCAAATTTTGAATGATTGCATGAAGTAGAAGTATCGTTACTTTATGTTGCATGTTGAATAGTTTCCGGACTGATTCTAGAGTTTGATGAGTGGCATATTGAAAATGATGTGTACTGTAAAAATGGTTAATAACAAAGTTGTAGAGAATTGGATAAGCTTTCCAGAAAGTCCAGGATCACTGTATTTGGATTAGTGGAACTCAAGTTATGAGTGAAATAAGTAGCTACTGTTTGTGGCATGGTCGATGTATTGTAGGAGTAATTAAGTAATAATCGAGAAGAGATATGCACCTACTCAATAAATATGATGCACTTGTTAACATTTATGCATTCGTAATACTTATGCCATACTCATGCATCTAGGATCGGAGGAAGAGATCACGTTCTTTGGAATTGAAGAAGCGGAGGAAAGGAACCGGCGGGAGGATCCAAGCGCAGACTCGAAGGCGTGGAGCGAGAACCTCAAGAGCTTCCGAGTGCCCCGACCACCGCCCTACTTCCTTTCTCATGAGAGGCAAGCCACGGAGCATTATAAGTCTCCCAAGAATTTGCAAATGTTTACTTAAGTACTTATGATTGCTGCATTAGGTTATAAGAGTTGAATGAAACCACTTGATGCATGCATGTACATTCCTTGTCCGGATATTACACCTTTAATCGGTATAGGTCCGAGGATCGAATAAATGCTTAGCCCCCGCTTAGACCGGTAGAGAAGTCGGGTGATATCCTGTCACCGCGAGATATAGGTGGATACCGGAGCATGGTTGGTTATAATTGCTTTGTCGTGGAAAAAAACCATGGTTAATGTAAATGGAGACCAAAGGCGGTCGTCGACATGAAGCAACAAGACATGGAGGTCTTGGGTGTGGATCTATCCCCGTCTGTGTCGATCAAGGACCATACCATTGTTGGAACTTCTGACAAGATTGAACGCATGCCTCTCACTTAGCTGGCCGGATAATTCGTTCTGACCGCGAAGCCGAGTAATTCAACTCAGGGCGGGAATCGTTTTGTTGTGCGCTCCTTCTGGGGAACGATCAGACTGAGCCCAAGGGCAGGCTTGGCCTGAGCATCCTGGCATCTGGTGTTCCAAATTGTGCGGCGCGGTACGGACCCGCAAAATGTGTACCTGAGTTGTATCAAAGGTGACCTAAGGCTATCTTGGCTGGTAGACCTGGGTTTGTGTTAGGAATAAATTCCCAGCTGGTTGAAATCGATTCGAATCGCCGTCTCTCCCGGATAGTGAGAAACTTGGCTAGCTCCAACATCGTAGTAACTGTGTTATGGAACATGATGGTTCGGAGGAAAATGGAATTACAATACCTGCTATGGTTACTATTGTATGCTTCTAAAGGATATACCACATGTTTGGCACAGGATAGTTGCTAATCTAGAAATGGATAGTGATAATTAACTTGGAAAAGGAATCATAATTGTACAACGGATCAGTTTCCTTTTTCGCAAAATGTTGTCAAGTTACGTCCACTTATACAGCCTTGCATAATCCTTGGAGTCATTTTATTTCTGGTTCATGACGGATAAGTCTAGCTGAGTACCTTCTCGTACTCAGGGTTTATTTTCCCATTGTTGCAGATGGCACTGTGTATCATGGTTATTGCAAGAGTTGCTTCTATCCCGCTGTGGATGAAGAGTAAGCCTTGGGCAGGCTTCTTTAGTAATTCCTATCCTTGCTTTTGTGGACCGTGATCTAGCTTGGCACTGTATCAAACTATGTTGGAAAACTTTATCTTTGAACTTATTTGCTTCCGCTTTATTTATCAAACTCGGTTTGTAATAACTTTTATTCGTACTCTGATGATGAAAAGTATCTGTGAACTTTATGTAATATGTGGCATGTATGTTGAATCCTGTACGATCTTGGTTGTTGTAAATCGTTTATCAAGACCCGTCGTGGTACTTGACGGACTACCGGGTTTATATGGGTTCAAGTATGACAGTGCGACCGCTTGCGGATTGCCATTGTACTTGTATTCTTATAAATTGGTCGATTCTACGACATATTTAGCCGATGCAGGCATACCAAACAGTTGAGGTCATGCCTAATCAAGAACAAATCTACTAACTAGCATCCTCCAATCTACAGTGCCATTAATGGGGATCGACCAAATCGTTACAGCCATAATAGCGAACTATAGACCAGATTCAACTAACCAGCAAACCTCTTCAAGATCATACATGCCTTAACCACGTACTATGCATGATCAAGATTGAAGTAAAAATAGCCGATGAAATATAACCCGTCGCTCAAAGTAAGAAACATCATGTTGTGACAAAGCAAATGACGGACTAAATGGATGAGGCCGATCAAAATCGATCTTGACCGGGTAGATTGATGTTGCTACAAACTAATAACAATCAGAACATTAGCAAGATCGGTAACTTAATGAATCTACCCGAAGGACGCCACCCTTAGGTAGAGCCGATAACTTGACCTTAATCTAATTCGAGCAGTGGAGGTCGACCGGATCGATGCAGCCGTACTTGAACTAGATAAGAGTTGATAACTAGCTTATACTAGAGTTCACAGTGGAGGTCGAGCTTAAATGATGCAGCTGTACAAACAGAAGTATAAGCCATGATGGTACTTACAGACAAGCCGGAGGTCGGCCGGACCGATGTAGCCCTGCTTGTTGAAGAACTTGCCGAGATCTACACTACTCCTACTCCTAAGGGTTGGCACGAAGCCGAAAAAAGTAAATTGTAATTAATTGATTGGATGTCCTTTTTACAATAGCTGGGGTCCAATATTTATACTTGGGGCCTAAGCATGAATCCTACTCAAGTACGATTCATTACAATCTTTGGTATAAAAGAAAACATTCCTAACTTAAGATAACTTGGACCCTAATCTTTCGCTTTTTGTAGAGTCCTATATGTATTTCCCGATGCCAACCTAGCTCATTGTCATTATCTACTGATGTCATTTGAAGAGATCTGATTGCAGTGTCGCATCTAAATCAGCTGATACCGATCCTTATGCAATCGATTCCTTGATTGACACAATCTTGGAAGCTTCGAGTTCCCGCATTCTTCTTTCCAAAATTTGGTGTAAACACATAGCTATCGTATAAGACTATCGCCAAACACAAAAGAAAAAGAGAAAGCAAACATAGAACAATATGGTGGCACTAGGATGAATGCATAGAGCTATATTTAGATGAATTTTAGAAGTGGTTTCAGCTAAAAAGGATCTAGGATGCAAAAGTTATGTATTTTATAAATTTATTCTATAGCTAATTAACTAGATGGAATTTTACATATATTTTCTGGTGCATGAAAGTGGGTGTTAACTATATGATTGAATTCCCTAATGCATCTAGTTTATTTACAAATTTTCTAGGAATTTTTCTAAGCTAGGAGAGTGGGTTTATAGCCTTTTGTGTACACTAACCGGGTGTACCTAGTATTTTCCTAAACGTACCTAGTGTTGTGTGTGTGTGGTGCACGTGTGAGATAGGTAGGGCCAGCCAGCTAGTCAGTAATTGATGGCAGCAGCAGTGTTATGGCCTTAGGCCCACACGACAGAGATAAAGGGGAAGGGGAAAGACGGACGGGGACGGAATAGTGGCAGCAACGCTGTTGCCTTCCGGTCCCACACGACAGCGAGAAGAGGGGAAGGGGAGGAATGGTGATGAACAGGGATGGCCACGCTAGTGACAGAATTGGGGAGGGAGGTGCTGAGCTCCTTGTGACGTCGAGCCTCGAAAGTGATGTACGAGTGGTGGACAATATCCGTGGGGTCATGCCACGGCTGGTGGTGGGGTCATCGACGGCAGCGGGCGCCCGTGGTGGTGGTGACGGCTCACCAGAGTGAATGCGGTGGCACCGTGTGATGGAAATGGACTTAGAGGCCTTAAACCTATCAACTATCTATGTGAGCATGAACGTGGGTGGGTGGTGAGTGTATTGGTGGTGATGTAGTGCCCGGCCAGACCTTGGTCGACGGTGGTCATCGGCCATGGCGACCCGATGGGCACGCTGCTCGACGGCAGTGTGACATAGAGGCTTAAACGAACAACCACCTATAGTAAAAGGAAGAGGAGGAGTTCAGGGACTCACCTATTAGCCCAATCGACCAATGGCGTAGCAGAGAAGGAGGAAGAGGGAGGCGGCTTCAATGGCGCCGGCGACTCCTGATTTGGGGGAAGTCAAAACCGAGCAAAGAGGAGAAGGGGAAAGGGAAAAGGAGGGGGAGATGGGGTGTTCTAGCTTGAGGCAAAGCTAGTCGTGGAGTGGGAGAGGCCAGAGCAACAATGCTCAGGCCTATTTATCGGCCGGCCATGTCAGTTCCGGTGATGAGATATTTCTTGCCCATCGAGCTCACTCGGGGCGTGCAACATGTGCCTAATCTGCTAGGTCGGTTCACCATAGGGCGGGCTTGCCCATGTGTGTGGCCGATAGAGCTCGAGCTCGCTAATGGCAGTATGATGCGGTGAGTTCACCACCACATTTTGAGGGAGGAGCAGTGAGGGAAAGAGAGAAGAGGGGAGAGGCAGAGCGGTGGAGTGGGCTCGAGAAAAGATCTCACGAGCATCCTGGAGTGCATTTCATCGCCGGGGCAAGGTGGTGGCGGCGGGGCTAGGCCACTCAGGCAGTGACGCGGTATTCGTGTCATTGTCCTGAGGTATACGACGGGCCTAACGGTTGGGACCCACACGCCAGCGAGAGAGAGAGAGAGGGATAGGAGGGGAGGTGGGCGCGAGATGGGCCAGGGCACAGCAACAGGCCGGCCTAGTCGTGGGAGAGGGAGGAAGAGGGAGAGGAGTGGGCTGTTGCTGCTTCCGTGGGCCGAGGGGAGGGAAATGACCCTAGTGCTCATTTCTCTATTTCCTTTTCCTTTTTCTTTTTCCCAAATTTCTTATGCTACATTTAAATGCATTTTGAATTCAAATTTGAATATGAATGCATGCAAGGTGTACCACCATATTTTCAACAAGCAAGCAAACATTCAAGCACACAATTCTACATCAATAGTTTTTTACTCCTATGTTTATATTAATTCCTGGGTTAATTAACTATGTGTGTGGGTTATTATGCAAAGTTTTAAAAAGTTCAAATTTTTAGTGGTTTTTAAATTAGGTCAAAATTCAGGGTGTTACACTGAGATGCTGAATTGGCGGCACCGGTAGCATGTTCCGATGACTCCTCCGACTCCTAACGCTTGCCATTATCTCCGCGAGCGGAATGCGGCGATGGATCGCTATTCGGAGGTGACCTGTGAGAACGGTCATCTAGAGATTGCCCTGAGCACCTCCCAGGATGCCCTCACCGCTACAAAAGGGGAGACCAACGCTGTCTGGGTGGAACTGGCAACATCCGATGCCAGTGTCGCTGGTAAGTTTTTCAAGATTATCCTATACTTGATTACTCTATTTTGCTGATCTCCTCCTGACGACCTCTTTCTTCTTGTTGTAGCTTTGATGGAGCAACTGGAGGCCCTCTAGTTGGCGGCAAATGATGCGGCCGACGCCCAAAATGCCTGAGGTGGCGTGTTGGTGGCCCGCCTCTAGGACGTCCCCGTGCATGCTAGGGAGGTGGCTCTCCACGCCGTTCGTCATGGAACCGTCGTAGCCCTGGCAGTCGCCCAAGTGCGCTCCGAGCATGATCTCCACCCATTGCAGCCTAGCTTCCTAGATGGCGAAGACCTTGATGACCACCAGGAGTTGATCTATGACTTCGAGGGAGCTGCCAATGCCGTGGCACACATAACCCCGGCCGAAGGAAACATCAATTGTGTTTTCTTTGGCCCTTAGATTGTAATAGGGTTATGTTCCATAAATAAAATCTCTTTTCATACATGTACTTATGCTTTGGACCCGTGCGAACATCTTTTTCGATTAGCTCCTGAACTGATGATCTCAGGGAATCCATCAGAAAACTTGAACTAGGTTTTTAGTCGATCCAAACCAGCTGATCAGGCCGAATTGACTAACTTTTTAGGGCCGATTCACCTAGGGCTAAGTGAAGACACCAAACCATAGGGAGCAAACTTTTCCAAATCCATTGTGTGAAATTGAGTGACGATTGGTAGAAATTGACACCATCTACTTTAGACACTCCGAATGCAGTTCGAGCAATCCTAAACTCATAAATTTAACTCTTATGCATCTCTAAACTGTAATACTTGATGTGAACATTTAGCCGATACAAAAATTCCATGTTACTGGCTGTTAGCGATCAATTTTCAATGGTTCTTTCTAGCAAGACTTTAAATCTAGCCTCTTGTAGTCGTTTTTAGCCGATTGATCCTTAAGGCTAGCCTCTGGTTCTGATTGGAAACACATAGTCGCAGCTAATAAACCCCTAGATCTGCAGCCTAGAACCGGGTGATAACGCAGAAAACCCCAGCAAATGAAATTTCATGACCATGATCTCTACAACCGTTGTTTTCTCAGATGGCCATGCATGGCCTCCTCGATCTTTGGAGCGGCCTTTTGCCTTCCATTAATTGCATTTCAATCCAATGCGGCTCGATGAACCTACCCACATCAACCTTGGCTATAAATATATACCCTCAGGGGATAGCCGAGAGATCATATCTGCACTCGCCTTTGCTCTCGCCACTGCATAACTTCTCCTTTCTAGATCCAAGAATCCATCTTGTCAAGAGGAATGGCGAACGACAAGCGCCCCACCGGTGAATTTCTAGAAGAGGGTCTTCCCCCGCGCAGCGCTTCTGCATCCCAAGGTATGTCGGATTACATTCCAAATCTCCTAATAATCCCCTGAACTTGGCGATTCTCTGCTTCACAGGAACATTTCTTATGCCAGCATTCAAAATCTACTAGCAAGATTTGAGGCTCAGCCGGTGGCATTGGCGGCCTTTTCCAGCGACTCTTTCGATTCGTATAATGGAGATGACGCTCGGCGCTATCTCCATGAATGAAACAAGGCAATGGGTCACATTGGGAGGCGACCCATGAAATCGAGCGCCTAGAGGTTGCTCTGAATGCTTCCCAAGCCGCTCTTGCCGTCGTGGACAGGGAGAGCAGCGCTGCTAGGGCATAACTGGCGAAGTCTGATGCTAGGGTTGTGGGTAAGATTCGTGGGAGAACTCTGTTTCTTTTGTTATCTTCACTTCATTGCATTCTTCCTGATGATCCTTGTTCTTCTTATTACAGTCCTGATGGAGTAGTTGGAGGCCCTCCAACTAGCGGCAAACAATGCAGCCGAGGCTTTGAACGCCCGAGGTGACCTGCTAGTGAATCGCCTCCAGGACATCCCTATGCGTGCTGGGGAGATTGCTCTTCACGGCGTCCGCCATGGGGCCGCGATTGCTTTTATCGTCGTCTAGGTGCGCTCCGGGCATGAGCTCCGATGGCTGTAGCCTAGCTTCACTAGCGGCGATGACCATCATGACTTGGTGGTGGATTTTGAAGGGGCCACCAACGCCGTGGTGAACACTTCTTCGGTCGAAGGAGTCATGAACAACGTTTTCTTCGGCCCTTAGGTTGTATTTAGGAGTAAAAATGGATAAATGAAGATTCTTATCGATTTGCTCATGTTTGAACTTGTGTGAATATTTTTCAATCTTGTCACCAATGTTTCTACGAGTTAACCTACATATGACTTGTATCTTTCTTTTTATTTTTTGCACCATAGGCGATGCATGCCGCACCGGCTTCTGCCTTCTTAGGCCAAATTAGGATTATTTCTTTTTGTTCTAAAGGCAATACTTTGCTAGTACTAGCTATCAAATCTGATGATGACGCAATCAAGCACTGGGACAATCTTCTTTAAAAATAGTTCTAAAAAACATAGCCGATGGCACAAGAACTCTAGAATCATCGGCTACCAAACTTTCTTGAAACATTGTGCGCTTACATCCAATCTCGATTCCTTAAAACAGAACGGCTATATTCCCACGAACTAATTTATAAAGGCACTGTCTAGCCGTCCCGTAATAATCAACTAGAGAACTTATCAAAATAAACTTTCAGAGCCGATTGCTTGGATCGGCTATTGACGTTCATCGTTGATTTTGATGATGCCTCCTACCCAAACTCTACCAGAGAAGCATTCACAATCCTCAAACTCCTAGTAAGCTAGATCAGCTGTTGCCACGCTTACATATGTGTTGGCTTGAACCACCTCAACGTCATCTCCTTGCCATTGGATAAGGCATTGGTGCATTGTTGAAGGAATGTGCAGCAATTAGCATGGATCTAGTCATGACCAAGGAGCACACTATATGTCCCTTTGCCGTCGATGACGAAGAAGGTAGAAGGCAGGGTCTTACTCTCAATCGTCAATTCGACATTAACTGCCCCTGGTCTTAGATGCATTACCACCAAAGTCCTTTAGCATCATGTCTATTTCAAGCAAATCTCCAAGACCTTTCCCAAGCTTACGGAATGTAGTATTGGGCATCAAATTGACAATAGCACCTCCACTGACTAACATTTTAGTCATTGGCTTCCCATTATATATAGCCTTTCATGTATAAAGCCTTTAAGTGTCGATGCTGAGATGGCTTGTCAAATATTGCTTGTTAGGATTGGAGGGTTAGCTGAGCCACTGCTTCATCAAATTCCTCTTCATCATATTCTTCTTCATCATACTTGGAAGGAGCACTAAACTCTACGGGTAGGAGAAAGACCATATCAATATTAGCCGATGGCTTAGCCTTATCGACTGTTTGTTTGACGCGCCATGTCCAAGGCCTGCTAGATTTTTGAGCATCCAACTCTCTATTCCTCAAGCGCTAAACTCTTCTTTTCTAACTCCTTGTTAGACCTCCTAGACACCATTGGCCTTCCTGCCAAACATACTCTTTTTCTCCTTCATCACGATCGGCCTAGTTCTTATCATATCCACGCTTGCCTAGCCAATTATGAATACTTCATTTTTTACACGCCAGTCCATGTTGTTAGGTTGGTAACTTAAATGCTCATGGATAGACCGGTGGTTGGCTTGAGATTGCCTGAACTCTTAATACTGATTACTACACTCGGGGCAGTTACATCTTGTAGGCAATTTCAAACCTTCATTCCAACAGTGTCTGAAGAAAGGACAGTTCCAATGTAACTCAGCTTGCTCTCTTTCATACG
This sequence comes from Miscanthus lutarioriparius, assembly GCA_904845875.1. Classification (NCBI taxonomy): domain Eukaryota; kingdom Viridiplantae; phylum Streptophyta; class Magnoliopsida; order Poales; family Poaceae; genus Miscanthus; species Miscanthus lutarioriparius. The sequence goes on along the minus strand of CAJGYO010000016.1, from coordinate 51,293,150 downwards.
TTTCTTCTTCACACTGGCATTCATATTCTTCATCTTCAAGCCGGCGCAAGTAGTCCTTCTCCTTTTGATGCTACCACTTGTTCAATAAAATCCTAGAACTCACATGAGGACACATAGCACCAGTTCTAGAAGTCTCACCATGCTCATATCAACTCTTTTGTTAATCGCACTACCGCCTAGCCTTCTTATACTCATTAGCCGATATTTGAACCTTGGGGTCGATTGACCCATCTTCTTTGGCCTTAGCCAAAGTCAACACCTTTGTCTTTCCTTTAGCCAACTGGAACTCTATCGTATGCACCCCTCAAAAAGGATGTCCATCTATGTCCACAGCTGGTTTCTTGGCTGGCTCAAACTTGATTTTCCCTTATTCAATGGCCTTCTGAATATGTAAGCGAAAGATTCTGCATTCATTAGAGTTATGATTAGTAGCATTGTGGAACTTGTAGTATTTCTTCCCTTTAAGTTCTCTAGCCGAAGGGATCACATGATTTGCAGGTAACTTCAACTGCTTCTTTTCCAGCAGCAAATCAAAGATCTTATCGGCCTTCTTGACATCAAAATCATAGGCGCTCTCCATCTCTTTTACCCAAGGACAAGACATAGGAGCTTTGCCCCATGTCCACTTAGCAGTTGCAACTTCTGGATCATCTTCATCAGAGTCTGCATCATATGGATCAGACATAGCTGCAGTACCCTTTAAATACTTCTCTTTGCGCATGGTCCAAAGCAGGCCTTCAAAAGCAGACACTCTCTGAAGCAGGTGAGCCAAATTATCAAATTCTTGGCCATTGAACTTCTCCTAGATTACTAGGAACATCCCTTGAAGGGTTAATCCAGCCAATTGGCCATTAAACAGATTCAATGAGTAGCAATGGCTCCTTACTTCTCTAAACCTTTGAATGAACTCAGAGCCTGACTCATTATTCCTCTACCTCATGCTTGTTAAATATGTAATTTTCTTCTCCCCTATCCCATTGTAGAAATATGCATGAAATTTGTTCTCTAGATCAGCCCATCTAGTAATCAAGTTTGGTTCAAGTGATGAAAACCAACTGAAGGCCGGTCCGAATAGATACAAGGGGAAGAATCAAACTTTATGTGCCTCCTCAATAGATGTGTCTCCAAGCTAAACGAGATAGCGGTTGATATGCTCCATGGTTGATATCTCATCTATCCCGATGAATTTAGAGAAATCGGGAACCCTGTAGCGTGAAGGGAGTTGCACAATATCATACCAGGCCGGATACAGACACTAGTAAGAGTCAATCTGATTCTTAGGCTTCAACCCAAACTGGCTTTGCATCATAGCAGTTATCCTATTGACTAACTCAACTGTGTTCATGCCAGCAACCTATTGTCTCAGCTGACCATGGATCTAAGCTTGAGAGCCTTGTGCTTGGAGTTGTTGACCCCAAACCTGAGACTATTGTCCTTGAACCTAAGATTGTTGTCCCTGGTCTTGAAACAGCTGAAGTTGTTGTGCATTATAACTATAAGGATTCTCGTACCCAAGATGTGGCAAAAGCTCATATGTGCTGGCATTAGAAACCAGATGATATCCTTCTAGGTAGTTGATCTAAGCATTATGAGTTGCATATCCTTGCAAATGATTATTGAAATAACTTGGATCAACATTCTTTATGATCCTTTGTACTGATGGAGCAATTTTATAGGCTGACTGAGGCTGGTAGGAAGTGTTGAATCTCCCCTGAGCCGATCGTTGCCCAACCTGCTGAGTAGCTGGCGAGGATGGCTGCTAGACTACACCCATTTAGGTATGCCCAGTAGAAAGTTAAGTTATCTATGTGACAAGGGGCACTTGGTGACTGCTATGGTGGTAGTTCCCCCTTGTCATTTGACCTTGCCCCCTGTTGTTGACAGGGCTTGTCCTTGCCCCCTATCGTTGACTGAGCTTGACCTTGCCCCCCTATTGTTGGATGAGCTTGAAGATCTTGGGCTTGTCCTCCTAGAAGCTATTATGCTGGTGGCTACTAATACTGCCCACCATTCGGCTACTGCCTAGAACTAGGCACACTGCTTCCAACAGCGAAAGGATTATAGCCATTGAAATATGATGGTCCCACCTGATTAACTGGCGCTCCAAATAAAACCTCTTTCATAACATTGCCAATTGTATTGGCTAACACCTGATTGTGATTTGTAAATGCTTCATGAATGGTTTTATGGACCATCTCGGCAGCAATTCTAGCTTCAGCTTCCTTGTTCAAATCATTCTATCCATGTAGGAGAACTCTTGGCAATGGGGTCTTCTAAATGACTGAATCACGCGTCCAGCTGTAAGACAGTAGACACTTCTCTCAGAACTCTTCCGCTGCCTTGTCAATGAGCGCCCTCTGATCATCGAGCAAGTCTTCAAGGTTGACTTTGAGGATGGTGTCGTTGTTCATGTTTGACGATTATGGTCCCACTAGGCGTGCCAACTCTATGTCGATAGCAAAACATGATGGGCCGAGCCTTGCCGCCAACACACGAAGCAAGCCAGGAGAAACCGTGTGGAGCAGATCCTGAGCTCTCCCCAGGCTTAAGGAAACACAGGACCGAATGGTCATGACTTAGGGCGTGCTAGTCAATTTGACCCTATAATTAACAAGGAGGAAAGGTTGGTCAGTAATTTAAGGTGGAACATGCCAGTGTTGCTCTAGACAGTTCCAAATGTGTGGCTAAGTAGTCGATGATATAAGGCTATCGACTAAAGAGTCGATATCTAGCATGTTCATGATGTAAAGCGAATAAAATAAGCATGTCGGCAATTATCCGATATTTGAGCATATGGATCTTAATCAGCCGATGATCATGAGAACATGCAAGGGTGTGCTGGATAAACATGAAGGCATCTATATTAATTGAGAATCATACTAGCTTTTAACCAAGATAAGAACAAGTACAAATTGTAAGGGACCGTGACGCCTAAGAGGGGGGTGAATTAGGCAACTTTAACTCTAAACTATGGCCTTTTTCTATCCTCAGCAAAAACCTATGCAAAAGATAAACTATCTAAATGTGCAACTACGGTTTTGCTAGTGAGTTGCTATCTCTACCGCAAAAAGGAGTTATGCAAACTATGTAAATGCAGAAGCTAAAGAGTAAGGTAGAGATATGCAAACTCCCATCGACGACTCTGCTATTTTTACCGAGGTATCGAGAAGCACGCAAGCTTCCCCCTAGTCCTCGTTGGAGCCCCTCGCAAGGAATCCCTTGCAAGGGCCAAGCTCCCGGTTGGGTAACTCCATGGATAGCCTCAGGCCTTCCCCATGCGCAAGTGGATCTTCGATGTGCCTTCCGGCAAGCCTCTCCCGGACCGCTCTCCGCCATCTTCACTATCAAGCTTCTGGCCAAACCGCCGTGGGCCTTGTTTCCTTTGGTACACGGTGGCGGCCACACCACAAACGCGGTTGGTGTGATCTCATAAGACTACAAGCCCCTCCAATGTACAACAATGGTGCACGCAAGCACCGAGTGGAAAGAGGTGTGCAAACCTCACTAAACACTAGGCCTAAACCTAGAGCAAGCACATAAGAGGTGGTCTAACTAACCTAAACACTTCGCAAAGCACCTAAGCTAATCACCGAATGTATCACTAAGCACTATGCAAGTAGAGATCACTAAAGTGGTGTATCAACACCCTTGGTATGTTTCCTCAGCTCTCCACACCTCAAATGGCCGGTTGGCGGGTCTATTTATAAGTCCCATGGAGAAAGTAGCCATTGGAGACAAAACCCAGCTTTCTGCCATTGACCGGACGTTGTTGTCATCCTGACCGGACACGTCCAGTCGTCCCGACCGTTGAGCACGCGTGTAGAGATCGGACGCACTGCCGAGTCTGGTCATCATCGACCGAACACGTCCAATCACATTTGTGCCGCTCTGGAACCTCTCTGGACATGATCGAACGCTGCATTTTGTTCATCCGATCATCCAGTGCCGCTGCGTCCGGTCATCACTGAGTTGTTGCCGCGATGATGAACAGTGAAGTTCGTGCATCCGGTCACTGCCTCGCTCAGCGTCCGGTCACTGCTGCTGATGCCTGCTATTGCCGAGCAACTGATCGGACATGTCCGATCCTCATAGGGCCGTGTCTGGTCACCTCTGTGGAGCTCGTTTCTTCACGATCTTGCGTTCGGCTTGGTTCCTATCTTAGTGCTTGGACTTTGCTTAATATCTTGGATCCTCTCTTGTGCTTCTTGAGTCTTGCTTAAGGTGTTGATCATCGGATCATCATGTCGCCTTCATCCAAGTCACATTTGCACCCTATTGAACTACAAAATAATTACTTGTAAATTCATTAGTCCAATTTGGTTGTGTTGGTCATAAACACCAAAATCCAAAGTAAATGGGCCTAGGGTCCATTTTCCTTACAATCTCCCCCTTTTTAGTGATTGATGACAACACGACCAAAGCGAGCAAATAATAAAAATTTTGGAATTTAAAAATTATTTACTTGCTAGGATGCAATGCAAAGGGTAAGGTTATATGATGCTAAAAGATACCATATGTAAGCATCTTTGGAAACTTATCTTGTCCTTGCAAATGTCCCCATGTGGCATTATGGATTTAAGCCTCCCCCTAACTCCATAATCCACTATCCTCTCTTTCTCGGACCATTACCACTTGTAAATTATTATGATCGGGCTTGCTTTTGGTCCTACAAATTCTCCCCCTTTGGAATCAAACACCGAAAAGGAAGACATTAGTAGCACAAGGGAGGGTCAAACTTTGTGATCCTTTGTATGTGGAGTGGAATAGGTCACAAAATTTGACTCTGACATTACATAGACTAAGCTCCCCCTAAATATATGCATACATATGATGGAGAATGTAGTTTATGTATAATTGGTAAATTAATGCTCAAGGGAGTTTAATCTATATAATGCATGGAGAAAGAATATAAATATCAAAGTGAAATCAACATGATGATATCGGTTTAGAAATACCAGGTGTAGAAACCAATTTGATTTATACCACTTGCAATAGGTGATGGATATTTGAAGTATGATGCTTAACTCGGGGGACTCCATTTTCCTTGCAATGAGACTACTACACACATGATAAGCTTGAAAAGGTGTTAGTCTCAAAGCATCCAACTTGTAGAGTAACCTCCCCCTAAATCTGTGCACACAAGTATGGAATACTTGTAGGAGACATGCACATTGATTTTAGAATCAAAAAATGCCACTTGAAAGATGACATCACATGAATGTGAGAATCATTTTCAAAAGTGATATTCGGGAGAAATTATCTACAATTTAGACTTTGGCTCATATTAGATGAACAATTGTAAAACAAGCTATGTGCCATGCTCCTAAACAATTTAAACCAAGTAGGTTTGCTCCAAGGGTTAAGAGTGAAATCGAGCAAGCCTACCATAAGATATACCTAGTGTATGCAAGACAAAAGATTAAACGTTCAAATGCAAACCTAGGCATGAAAATGAACTAGATGCTAATTGAAATTACAAGAAATTAAATCTAGTTACATAACATGGGAAGGGGAATTTGGGTCAATAGTATTCACTAACCCACTTGGCAATTACCTTGTCCATAATGATGCACCCTATGAAATGCACCCATACTTTGCCAAGTCTCCAAATTCCCCAAAGTCCATCGGACTTCTCACTTCCCTTTCGGGATCCAAACCTTCTTGGTGCTCTTCATATTGGAAATGATCTTCTTTGGCACCCAAATGCGTTTGGCCCCATTGTTGGCTTGCTTGTTCACCTTGATGGCCACCACCTTGTCATTTTTCTTCTTCTTCAAGAGATAAGGTGTGGAGGTCTTTTGTCTACCTTGTTGGTGTAGGTGTTGGAGAGCTTGCTTGTTTCCTTTTTGTTTTTCTCTTTCTTCTTAGCTCCTCCCCCATTCTTCACCTTACACTCATAGGACTTGTGACCTTCCTTATGGCATACGTAGCAAACCATGATTTGTCCTTCATCAAGCTTCTTCACTCCCTAGACGGTGTTATCTTGATGAAGTTGGGCTTGCTCTATTTTGCCTTGCACTTGAGTCAAGTCCTTGGTGAGGTGAGCCACTTCTTGCTTGAGTTGCTCATTCTCCATTGCAACCTCTTGTGTGCATGTATCTACAACAACTTTCTCAACACAAACTTGGTTGCACAAGGGTGAGTCTAAACATAAATCATTATAAGAAATAGAGGCATCCTTTTTAGGCATGTCAAAGATAGAACTTTTCTTTTTAGGAAACTTTTCTTTTTAGGTGCCTTGGTGAGAGTTGTACCGACGGCTTCAAGATTAGCAACTTTATTAGTTAGCTCATCACAATGTTTGCACATGGTTTCCATTTTAGCAAGCAAACTTTTATAAGCATCTTGTGAGCTAGCTAACTTTTCTTTTAATTTTTCTTCTTTCTTTACAAGTTGCTCATCATTGATTGTGCAAGCATTTGTTGTTGCACTAGCCTCAAGTTGCTCAATTTTAGTAGATAGTTCAATATTGAGATTAGCAAATGTCTCATATTGTTCAGGCAAGGTTTTATATGCTTCTTGTGAACTATCTAGCTTTTCTTGCAACGTTTTTAGCTTCTTTTGTTGGCTTGCAAGCCTTAGCATATTTAAGATTTTCTTGCACAAGTTCATTAAGAGAAGGCATTTCATCATCACTATCACTCTCACTAGAGGATGAGCTTTTGTTACCTCATGCCATAAGGCACACATGAGAAGAGCTTGATGATGAGTGCTTGTGGCCTCGCCTCTTGTAATGGTCTTCTACTTCACTTGAAGAATCATCCCATGACCTTATTGATGTGAGGGCTTTGTCTTTGCACGCCTTCTTCTTTGTCTTGGGTGTGGGCTTGTTTGGACAAACTTCCTCAAAGTGCCCCAACTCGCCACATCCATGGCATCCTTTCTTTCTTTGCTCATTTCTTTGATTGGTGAAGATGAAATCTTGAATTTGGATGGGCACACCCTTGACATTGAGCCTTTCGATCATCTTCTCAACCTTGTTGATAAGTTTGATTGATTCTTCATCAAGGTTGGAGGTGGAGGAGGAAGATTGATCATCATCACTTGAATCATCATCATCATCATCATCATCATCATCATCATCATCATCATCATCTTCTTCATCTTCACTTGAGGATCTTGAGCTTGAGCTTGTCTTAGCTTGCTTGCCCTTCATCTTCTTTTTCTCACTACATGCGAGAGCTTTGCCTTTGCTTGATGATGAGGCTTCTTCTTGACCCATCTTCTATGACATTTCAAATGCCACTATCTTGCCAATGACTATGGCCGGGGTCATGGTGCTCAAGTCCTCCATGTTGTGAAGGATGGTGATGATGCTTGCATATTTCTTTTGTGGTAGCACAGAGATGACCTTCCTCACGATGTCTGCATTATCTAGCTTCGTTAATCCTATTGAATGGAGCTCATTAATAATTAGATTCAAACAAGAATACATATCACGAACAAGCTCATCATCATTCATTTTAAAGGAATCATAATTTTGTTTAGCTAGACAATGTTTTTGCTCATGGACATTAGTTGTGCCATCATGGAGCTCTTGGAGTTTTAACCAAATTTCATGTGTCATATTTAAAGTGAACACTTGGTTAAACACATCCATGCTAAAAGATTCAAACAAGCAATTTTTAGCTCTAGCATTGAAATGAATTTCTTTTTCTTCACTCTTTGTGGGTTTATCGGGATTCTTAATGGACTTCATCCTGTCACGAGTGACTCTCCAAACACCCAAATCTACCGCCTCAAGGCGACAAGCCATTCTAGATTTATAGTAAGGGAAGTTAGTGCCGTCAAAGTGCAGAGTCCTAGAGGTATCCATCCCAACCACTCTAAATAGCGTTGGCTCAATGGTGGTGAAGCCAAAGGTCTAAATTGAGTCAACCGGCTCCGATACCACTTGTAAGGGACCGTGATGCCTAAGAGGAGGTGAATTAGGCAACTTAAAACTCTAACTCTAAACTATGGCCTCTTTTTCTATCCTTAGCAAAAACCTATGCAAAAGATAAACTATCTAAATGTGCAACTATAGTTTTGCTAGTGAGTTGCTATCTCTATCGCAAAAAGGAGTTATGCAACCTAGGTTCCAAACCTATCAACTAGCCTATCACTAAGCTAGGAAAGTAAAGCACAAACCAAGATTGCAATGTAAATGCGGAAGCTAAAGAGTAAGGTAGAGATATGCAAACTCCCGTCGACGACTCCAGTATTTTTACCGAGGTATCGAGAAGCACTCAAGCTTCCCCATAGTCCTCGTTGGAGCCCCTCGTAAGGAATCCCTCATAGGGGCCAAGCTCCCAGTCAGATAACTCTGTGGATAGCCTTGAGCCTTCCCCACGTGCAAGTGGGTCTCCGATGTGCCTTCCGGCAAGCCTCTCCTGGACCGCTCCCCACTGTCTTCACTATCAAGCTTTCGGCTGAACCGCCACGGGCCTTGTTCCCTTTGGTATACAGTGGCGGCCACACAACAAACACGATTGGTGTGATCTCGCAAGACTACAAGTCCCTCCGATGTATAACAATGGTGCACGCAAGCACCAAGTGGAAGAGAGGTGTGCAAACCTCACTAAACACTAGGCCTAAACCTAGAGCAAGCGCATAAGCGGTGGTCTAACTAACCTAAGCACTTCACAAAGCACCTAAGCTAATCACCGAATGTATCACTAAGAACTATGCAAGTGGAGATCACTAAATTGGTGTATCAACACCCTTGGTATGTTTCCTCAACTCTCCACACCTCAAATGACCGGTTGGAGAAAGTAGCCATTAGAGATGAAACCTAGCTTTCTGCCATTGACCGGACGCTGTTGTCATCCTGACTGGACGCGTCCAGTCGTCCCGACCGTTGAGCGTGCGTGTAGAGATCAGACGCACTGCTGAGTCTGGTCATCATCGACCGGACGTGTCCGGTCACATTTGTGCCACTCTGGAACCTCTCTAGACATGATCGGACGCTGCACTTTGTGTGTGCGGTCATCCAGTGCCGCTGCATCCGGTTCTCACTGAGTTGTTGCCATGACGATAAACAGTGAAGTCCGTGCGTCCGGTCACTACCTCACTCAGTGTCCGGTCACTGCTGCTAACGCCTGTTGTTGCTGAGCAACTGATCGGACGCGTCCGGTCCTCATAGGGCCACGTTCGGTCACCTCTGTGGAGCTCGTTTCTTCACGATCTTGCGTTCGTCTCGGTTCCTATCTTAGTGCTTGGACTTTGCTTGATATCTTGGATCCTCTCTTGTGCTTCTTGGATCCAAAGTAAATGGGTGTAGGGTCAATTTTCCTTACACAAACGTATGAGTAGCCAGTGTATTCTCAATAAGAAGTCTATCCGCTAAAACAGCCCATTCCCGTGAAAGTAAGCTCATAACATGCAAGCACTCAAGCATTGAATGTGGACAGATCCATAAACCTATCTAATCTAATATATTATCTCTAATAGTGGGGTTCGACTAGATCAATGGCAGCCATAATAAAGATAACAAATTAAACCGTCAAAAAATACGAGTCAGTTCACACTCAATCGGAATCGTGAAAGCATGTTACGATCATGAAAGCGCGGGCGATTGTCTAAATTGCCGATGCGAACATAGCATGCAGCCAGAGGCTATGTGTGACATAAGCGAGACTTGTTAATTGATAATTTCAGATCTATAGTGCAAATAGTGGGGGTCGACCGGATTGATGACAGGCATAATAGCTGTTATAAACTGGACCTCATCAACTAACAAGCTTACTTAGGATCAAACACGCCTTGACCACGTGCTATCTTCGATCAAGATTGGGACAAAACGACTAAAATAACCGAAACCATCGTCAAAGTGAGATCTAAAAGGGATAAAGCAACAAGACAATAGTTTAAAGAGATATGAAGCCGATCTATTTCAATCTTAATCGGGTAAGGGGTGATGTTGTTACAAATAGTAATAATACTAGTTATAACAAGATCCATAACTAGCAAATCTAGTAATATATTTAACCGATAACTAATTTGTATCAAAATTTATACGAGATCGAGCCGGAGCGATGCAATCTTACAAATTTTGATAAGAATCGATGGGTAACTTATATTAGGAATTGTATGAGATCAAGTCGGACCGATGCAACCTTACAATTACTGATAAAAGTTGATAACTAACTTATACAAAGCTTACAAGAGGTCGAGCCAGACTGATGCAACCTTATAAACAAAGTATAAGTCATGACGGATACTCACAAACAAACCAGAGGTCGAACCTAACCGGTGCAGCCCTGCTTGCCCGAAAAACTTGCTGAGATCTACTCTACTTCTACTCCTAAGGGGTGGCGTAAGCTGAAAAGTAAAGGTACGGATTTTTGATTGATCGCAGAGATGTCTATTACAATTGTCAGGGTTTAATATTTATACCTGAGGCCTGACCATGAGTTCTGATCGAACAAGACTGGTTACAAAACTTAGAAAAGAAAACATAATATCCAAAATTAAGGTAACTTGGACTTCAAACTTCCCTTTCTATGAAGTCCACCGTATTTTCTTGCTTCAGGCCATCGCTATTCCCCGTCGTCAAGGCAAATTCTTTAAATGATGACGTCATGCCACCCCGCTAATCCGGATGGCAGCTTTCTTAGCTGATTTTACGAATATTTCAGCTTCCTTCAATGGATTTCAAAATCTAGGGTTCTCACGTATACTAGTCAAAATTTGGTGTCAACAGCTGTGTTCTAGGCCAGTCCACGTACTGGGCCCATGTAGGACCTCATCACGAGGCCCACCCGTCCCTGTGAGCATTCCGGATCGGAACGGCAGTCGTTCCTCGGGCACCAATTTCGGATCGAACGACTTTTGAAATTGAAACGAAGCTCGACAATCGCCAATGATCAGTGGCGTCTCCATTGTCATCGGGAATGGTGAACACGTCTCCCTTAGGGCTTCTGTGAAAATACCCCCTTGCAACTGGCCGTCGCCATCGACCATGCACATCCATTACCACACAATCGCCAAGGGTCATCATCGGTGACACCCTTGGCCTCGGTAACTTCCCCGACCACGGCGTCATCACTGTCCACCGTACATCTATCCAAGCCTTCATGATGTTTCATACCAACACAACCTTCGTGTCCGTTGAAGCCGGAGACACAAGCACTTCTACCTGCCATTGAATCGACGGATCTTGCAATACCATCTCCGCCTTGTACAGTTGTTCCTTGGAGAATCCATGGACAGCTGCTTGATGCACCAAATCCAACGTGTATGGCGACTGAGACGTGACCTCAGAGTCATCGTCGTCCGCCAATGCCTGAAATTTGGATTTTGCTCCAATGGGACGGAGATCCACTGTCGGGTCGGGTGTAAGCCGTCTACCGCAGTCAACGATGAAGTGCCATTCGCCGTCCTCCTCCTCCATCCCGTATCCTTCTTTTGAGTCATTTGAACCAAGTACCTTTGCCTCGCTTACCTGGTCAGCCATTCGCTGGCAAAGATCCAGAGCCGTTGGTGGGCGCTGTCGCCATGGGAGTGGTCTCCACCGCCCTCTCTCACTCATCACAAGAACTTGTCTGACAGCCTCACATGCAGTGGCTTGGCACTTGGAATAGAGCATAAACTCACTAGCAACTTCATAACTCTCCAACAACACTCAAATGCTCGGCTTGGGGGTATATATGGCCTCCATCTCGAGATATAGTTGTTGTGGCTGGACTGCACTCGTGCAGAGGGCATTGAAAATGTTAGGTGCATCCCACCGGAGAAATTTGGTGGTGCCACGTGTACTAATTGTTAGGTTAGCTATTGCTGACCCTTGAGACGCATTTTCCCTGGTGCAGCTCCTTAGGTGATCACCGAAGAAATCCAGGGCTCCAAAACCTTCTGTATAAACCTTGGGCAATAACGCTTTCTCCAATGCTTCCACTTGACCATCACCAGAGAAATCCAGTGGCCTTGAAAACCTTGTGTAGAGCATGTGCTGCTCAATTGTTGGCCTTGCAGCCAAAGCTCCGGTGTTGGTCTCCCCCTCACCATCCAAATTTTCCCGAGAGTGCTAAAGATGTGATTAGAAGCTTCTAGCGCGGCCCTTTACTCCGGTGCGTTGTGTAGGATGGCACCGGAGAATTTGGATGCTCCTCTGTGTGCATAGTGAGCCATTTCCTTCACGTCTTTCTGTTCAGATTTATTCTACTTGATGTCTTGGACTTGTTGCATTGCTTCTAAATCTTCAACAACAACTCCATGTCCTTCCTTGAGGATCACTTTTATCTTCATGTTGCCTTTTGTCCAAGTCTATCCTTGCACTCGATAGACTAAATACCTTGTATAATAAAATAGTGTACTAGCAACAACATTAGTCCAAATGATGATGTATTCAATCAACTACCATAATCATATATAGCATAATTATATATAGGGCTTGCTAGGTGCCATTTTCCTTAAGTAGAACTATATATCATAATTGTGTAGATGATCAGATTTTTATTCAAGAAATCTTAGTTTGTGTTAACGATCATCGACCAACCTAGCCACGAGAGGGCACCCATCCTACAAGCAATTGAAGAACAAACATCCATCTCGTATATACTCCCTTCATCCCAAATTATAATTCATTCCAACTTTCTTGGAGAGTCAGCAAGTTTAACTAAATTTATATAATAAAATAATAGTATTTATGATACCAAATAAATATCATTAGATTCTTCATTAATTATATTTTTATAGTATACCTATTTGATGTCATAAATCTTTATAGTTCTCTCTATAATTTTAGTCAAACTTGAGATGTTTTGACTCTCCAAGAAAGTTGGAATAACTTTCCAAACATGTCTAAAACTTTATATCCTGATGTCACTATCTGGCTAAATTACACGCATATACCGTCTCATAATCAATCTGTTGGTGAGACATCAACAATGAGAAATTTGTTCCATATTCTAAAGAAAAAAGTTCTAGTTCAAAAGGAAAATTGTAGACCCCAAAATATGGCAAGTTTACCCTAGAAAGGAAGAGATCGCCCAATAATTAAAGGATGTTCAAGAGCCAGCCACGAAATATTATGGATCTGTCTACCCAGAAACCGGTTGTTTTTTGCCTTCCCAACAACCGGTTGTTGGAAAGCACCAAAACAATCAGATTTCTGCATCAAACAACCGGATTTCCTTAACCTCACATCAACAAAGATATAAATTTACATCAGTATACCAATAAAATTACAGTGCACAAATCAACGTAAATATAGTAATATAACACTGTAAAATACTGTATAAAGACAATGTAGATACATGAATTTCAAAACTTGTGATCTAATTCCAATGATCAAACAAACATAAGCCAAAAAGATAAATCAAAACACCACCTGGCACTTGAATCTCAATATGACAACAAACTCAGGTGCCAAACTTATTCATAACAGATTACATCAACAAAGATATAAATTTACATCACTCTGACAAGAAATACATATTGCTGTATGCGGTTAACAGATACCAATTCTAAAAAAACTAACATTATGTCACACCCAATTTTAAGGATAAAATGGGATGCAAAATCTTATGTGCGTCCAGAGATCAGTCACACACATAAGCCGACAAATTATGAATAGTAACATCACAAGTGTTTATTACATCATGAATAAGACAGAGTCTTCACATAAATGTAGTGAAAGTAAGAAAAGATCTCTCGCGAAAGCTCCATATCACAGGGACATCAACTGGTTGACTACAAGTCTAGTAATCCTCAGGGAAATCGTCATTACTATAGCCATCTGTTACCCATCCGGGATTTTTATCCAAATAATGAAAATAAACAAGCGTAAGTACATATCATACTCAACAAGTGTAACATGGGGTTCATGAGGCTCAAAAGGCTTGACATAGGTTTAACAGCATTCAGCTTTTAGTTGTCACAATTTTAGCTTAAGAGTAGCAACAAGTTGTTTCAATTCCCAATGCAAAACACATGATTAATGTAAACATGAATAATGAATAGCATAAACAGATAATTATTAGTGTTCATCTATTCCATAAGGGTTCCAAGGCCGCTCGTGACCATGAGTATGGCTGATATACCAGTTTTACACTCTGCAGAGGTTGTACACTTTCACTATGAGTCGTGATACCCATATGCCTTGGTTAATTACTCCCAAAACACTTCCAAGGTGAGCAGACAGGGATCACTATGAAGCCTTTCAAAGGTTCGTCTAACAAGTTAGGGCTCGGCAAATAGATGTAGAGCCCTCCCTTCCCGATGGCACATTGACATGCAGCCTATACACATGGGGACAGAGGTTGCACTATACCCGATTCGGTAATCCATTCTTATGCCAATAAAGGTAACCACTAACAAGCTAGAAAAGGTCCTCATACTGAACTAAAGCTAGAGCCATGTAGCCCTAACAGTTGTACTATAAGTCTTGGATGATCACTTACAGATAAGTCCTTAGGGAGAGGAATCTGAAGTATTTAGAAAGTAGCTAAACACTCCAGTCCTCTGTTTTCAAGTTGCTAAAAAAGTCATATTTTAATGTTTATTGCATATACCATTAGTCAAGTTACATGATCATGGTTTCATTGAGCACTAGCAAAGCTACCAAATGCATATCCCATAGGTGACAAGGTATAAGTTCAATTCTAGGGAATCCCTATCAAGGTGACACATGCAACATGAATTTAATGTATTAAAGTGAATAGGAAACAAGGATTATCCCATGCTATACTTGCCTTGAGCAAAGTACTCCTGTTGATCCTGCACGTCCAAGTAATACTCTTGGTCTCCCACGAATTGCTCACCGTCTATACTCGATAATCACAGCAACAAGCATCCAGAAGCAATCATGCATAGAAAACAAAAGCTATAGATTAGAACAATATACCAACAGCATAAAATCAATATGAAAAGTTTGAAAATGAATCTATGTCTCGCTACGAACACACAGACGCGAAGATCACAAAAATCAGAGCTAAAACGAATAAGTTATGGATTAAACAAGTTTCTCTATAGTAAAATAATAGATTAAATCTAACTTCGAATTTTAAAAGTTGAAAACATGCTTAACAGTGGTATGAACATGTAGATTACTTAATTACAAACTTAACGCAAGTTGAACTGATCAAATCGGAGTTAAAACGGAGATTTTATGGCTAAAACAATATTAGTGGCAAAACTGTAAATAGGTGAAAACGTATTTTGGATCTAAACCGATGAAACTATGCTTTCCAAAGAAGAAAACGTATTCTTGAAAGGTGCTATGGATTGCGGGTTAAGATCTATTTAATTATGAGGGGTTTTTTACAAAACTCATAGCGAAGGGGTATCTTCTATTTTCAGTCGTCGGATCAAAATCGGATGGTTAGGATTGCACGGGAGAAGGAAGTGGTTAGGATTGCACGGGAGAAGGAAGTGGCCGGAACAGGGCCAGCGGCGAACCCGACGGCGGTGGCGCCATGGCCAGCATGGCGGAGCTCAACAAACCTAGCCTACTGTCCACCGTTTGATGAACCGGAGACATGGGGGAAAGGAGGGGACGACGGCGGACTCACCTAGGGTTACCTCGGTGGCGGAGAGGAAACGGAACAGGCACGGGGCTCGACGAGACGGCGACGGCTCTCCAAGCCCGCGGCGGTGCTGATGTAGGGCATGGGCAGCTGCGAGCTCGAGCAGGGACGAAAATCTTGCTCTAAGGCGGAATAGAGAGGCAGCGCGGGCTCAGGCGGTATTTAAGGGGCTGGGCGACGTGGGGAACACGCCACCGCGAGGCTCGTAGAGGAAACGGAGTAGGCGGTGATAGTGTCCGTCCCAGTTACGACGTGAGGTAGACGATGGAGCTGCTGACAGGTGGGCCAGGGCGGTCAGCGACTCAGAGCGGGAGGGAAAGTGCGGGCGCGGCACAGACCTGGGCCAACGCTGCTGCTGGGCCGACGCGGACGGAGCGGAATGGGCCGCGGGCGCAGAGGAGCAGGCCAACCAGGCCAAAAGCAGGGAAGGGGGAGGAAGGGAAATTCATTTTCTTTTTTTCAATTTTTCCAAAGCAATTTTAAAATGCAAATTCAAATCAATTTAAAATATGACTTCAAACCGGGCAACACAAAATAATATGCAGCAACATGAATGTACATACATGTTTGTAGACCTATATTTGATTTTAGTTAGAACAAGATTATTATTTTTCCAAAATCCAAATGCTCACAACATGCAAAATTAAATCAATTCACCTATTTTAAAATATTGAAATTTTTAGGGTGTTACACATTACAATCTCATATGACTACAAACTAAACAAAAAAGGCAAATTCTAAAACCAGAGTAGGCATGGATGCTTACATGTCAGCCTTCAACATCTCGAGGAACCACTGCAGGTGCATGCTGTGGCCACACTGGAGCACCAATGTCTCTCAGCGAATCAAAAATTGAGTCCCTTGCAACAACTGCAAAGGTTCTTAATGAAGAGCAAACAAAGGTGTACACTTTACAGCAGCAGCCAGAATCACAGAACAAACTGTGAATTGAAAAAGTGATATCTTAAGGGTACTAATGCCATACTTGTACAGGCACTGAAAAGGAACTATTGCCATACTAGTTAGTGGTACCCAGAATGAAGATCGATAACTGCAAGCAACCACAGCAATTCAAATAGACTTATACCATATTATTTAGAAAAATCAAAAACAAAAAAAGAAAAAAACCACACACATATTCTGAAAATTCGAAAAAGTATCTACCATGTGAAGGAAATCAGAAAGACAAATGACAAAATCTTCAGAAAAAATTCCAAATAGTTTCTATGGAAGCCAGATACAAAAGAGAAATAGGGCAAATACTTCACAAATGCAAAACAAATTAATTAAAAAAAAGAAAGGTCCTTATACCCATCTTACATGTGTGCACACACAGTGCAGTTTCCGACGGAGCCTGGACACGCACCCAGGATTGCCAGGCCCTATGTCCGCCCCTGTTTTTCAGAACTTATACATTCATTAAAATTTACATCCTCATATGCACATATTTACATCTTCAAAGAAAAAAACTTACACTAAAAAATACACTGTAAATTAAAAAACCAAAAATGTAATGCCAAGCATTTGAGTCACACTGAAACTAGAAACCAGAATTGGTGCATTCAATTCAAAGCTTCAATAACAAATTCAGAGAGAAACCAACTACAAGATCAAGCAAAAAACATCAGTGACCTTAATTTTACAAGGAAATCATGAACAAACAAATGTGAACCTACACATGGCTGAAACTCAAATAGTTATAGCAACAAAATACTAAAATTACACTTGGATTTGGAAAAAAATTACATTGAGTCCTATGATGTAAAAATAGTAATATTAGCATATAAGTGAACTTACACATGGCTGAAACTCTTAAAGGATGCCACCATAAACTCATTTGCTCTATTGCCTTGCCTAGTATACATACAAGACTAAGAACCAACTATATGGCACACTATTACAAGGGTAATATCAACCCAATCAACTCCAAAACAGCTGCAGTAAGACACTACAACAGTGGGTGAAACTAAGAAACCAAAGGCTTGACCATTCAGTTTGCTAAGAGCACAATGGTTATTTCTGAACAAATGGCTGACAGGTAAGGCCAATTGCTCAGATCAATCATATGAACATGTACTACAGACCTACCTTAAAACTGCCAACTGCAAGAAATCACTAACTGAAAAGCAGCTAGACAAGAACAGATAAAATTGCAATATCTTCAAGGTCCAAACATGAAAAGATAACTCAAACAACCCACAACCAAATGCCAAGGTAACTCGTCAACCTGATGACTACCTGTAGGGCATCAACTAATACCTATAATCACAATTATAGTCAACACTCAAACATACAGAAAAACACATGACAAAATCTTCAGAAACACAAATTTCCAAATAATTTCTATGGAAGCCAGATAAAAAAGAGAAATAGGGCAGATACTTCACAAATGCAAAACAAATGACTTGAAAAAATAAGAAGGTGCCTTATACCAAACTTACATGAACCTGTAAATAAAATTACACCTAATAATTTAGTGTAAATACAGAAATAGGAAAATGTAAGTACAAGACAATGTAAATCCAACCATATGTAAAATGATTTTTTCTATTAAATACAAATACAAATTAGGCAATGAAAGTGTAGTTAAACTCTAGAGTAAGTGCATAATCAGGAAAAGTGTGGTCTCACCTTTTGAAACTGGTGACAACTCAACCCCACATGTCATCGTCACAGAAACACACAACGCGGGGGAAACCAAAAGCCAGCAGCACACAGCCAGATCGGACGGTCTAGAAGCCAACACGTGGACATCCAACGGCCAAAAAAATGATGCCGGAGGCAGCCAGAACAATACCACGATATTCACAAACTGAAACTCCAAGAATCTCCTACTAGTAAGTCACTGAAATCAGTGGAAACTAAACCAAACTGTAGTGCAAAACCCAAAGAGACTGCTAGACATAGGAGATATAGAGACATGCTGACACAAAGACAAGGAACAAAAAGCTCCAGCGCTGAACTTTCTGAACCTACTTCTTAACCATCGGAAGAAAACAAAATTACCGGGCCAACACAGGAAGCCAAGGAAATTACCCTATTCCAGTTCTCATACTTTCACTAAACTAAGCTAACAAAATACATATAGTCAATGGTACAGACACAATGAAAAAGAAAGAATAGAAAAAATCAAAATTGAGAACAAAAACAAGATTAATATTATCAGTTTTCTGACCTAATATAATAAACACTGACTAACAAAAGTAACTCAATAAAAATTCACAAAATAAAACTTGAATATAAAATGAACTATCTGCTAAAATAAATTCTAAGTAATCAGATGATTTTCTGTCAAGTTTGAATTGAACAACAAAATGGGACACAAGTATACAAGACTAGGGGTAGAGGAAATCAACTAATCTGGCATCCTCTGCCACACATCAACATCAAAAAATCAATCTAACATCAATAATCTACCCAGCAAAACATAACAGAAATGGCCATCATCAATCAACCAATAACAATATCAAGCAGATCTACTCACACCATACACACAATTCAGGAATAAAAAGCAGCTGACACACACAATTCAAATAATCATTGCTCTCATGATTGAATGAGTGCTGCCTCATAGTTGCATGAAAAACAAAATTCATATAATCAAAACGGTGTCAACTGATGTACTGATAAACTGAACTAACTAAACAAAATTCAGAAAAAAAAACTTCAATATTAACTCAACTAACTGCTAAAATCCATAATACAGAAACAATTTGCATTACAACTGAATTGAACTGATAATATGATAAACTTAAATTAACGTCAACATGAACTAAAATTAATCTCAACACTAGGCAAAAGAGCTAGATCAAAACCACTGCAATATACACGAATCTACAGACAAAAACATGACTAACGTGAAAATGAAACATAACAAAATGAATCAATGGGCCAGAAATAACTTTACCTCACCAATCCCTACGAATCGCCAGTCGTCGAGCCAGACGCCACCACCGGAAAACACCAAATCGAATGGAGGAAGAGAAGAAATGAGAACGCCGAAAACCAAAAACGACGACAACAAACCCTAACAAACATAATACACTGGAGCAGAACGAACGTACCTTGCCAAACCCTAGGAATCGACCGTCGCCGCGCCAATCGCTGCCACCGGTGCAGGAAGACGAGAACAAATGAGAACAGGGAAAAGCACAAAAATCGACAACGAACCCTACCAAAAATCAACCACTGGAGCAGAAACCAACATACCTTACCAAACCCTAGCAACCGCGAGTCGCCGCACCAATCAGCACCACCGGGGGACACAGATTCGCACGTAGGAACACGAGAACAAATTAGAACGAGGAGAAGAAGAAATGGCGAAAAACAAACCCTAACAAATCAAACACAGGGAGCAGCGGCGAACAACGGAGAACACCGAGTCACTGGGGAACAACTTAGAGGCTTTTACCTGTGTGCCATTATAAAGTTGGTAATTACTCACAAGCCATTAAAAAAGTCGAGTTCTCACAGGTGCCACTGCTCTAAACTCTTTTGCCCTCCGCGCCACTTCCGTTAAATTTGGCTCTAACGGTGTCAAACTGTGGGTGTGAAAAGTCAAAAATACCCTCATGTCTAAATATGCAATTAATTTTTTTGAGCGTCTTAACCATCTCAAATTAAAAAACTCAAAATTAGAAAGTTGTAAATCTCGTCGAGATCTACAATATTTATATAAAAATTATCTTCAATTAATTCCGTATAAAAAATATGATTTTTCTAAGACATATTAATCATATCTTTTTTGTACGGAATTAAATGAAGATAATTTTTATACAAAAATTGTAGATATTGTTGAGGTCTACAACTTTCTAGTTTTGAGTTTTTTCATTTGAGCTCATTAAGATGCTAAAAAAATTAATTGCATATTCAGACCTGAGGATATTTTTGACTTTTCACACCCATGGTTTGACACCATTAGAGCCAAATCTAACGGAAGTGGCGTGAAGGGTAAAAGAGTTCATAGCAGTGGCATATGTGAGAACTCAACTTTTTTAATAGCTTATGTGTAATTACCAACTTTTATAATGGCACATAGGTAAAAGTCTCAACAACTTGATCTACTGGAGCAGAAGGATCGTACCTCGCCAAACCCTAGCAGTTGCCAACGCCGGAGAACGCCAAGTCACCAAGAAGAAGACGGAGCGAAATGAGACGGGGTGGGGAAAAGGGAAAGAACCTTTTACCTCTTTGCCATTAAAAAAGTTTGTAATTACACATAAGTCATTAAAAAAGTTGACCGCACATAGGTGCCACTGCTCTAAACTTCTTTGCCTTACAAGCCATTCCGTCCAAATGCAGCGCTAACTATGGCTAACGGATGGGGGAAAAGACAAGCATGCCCTCAGAAACAAGAGGCTATCTAATGGTCCAGAAATATAAAATTCTCAGATTGTTCATTCATCAACATGCAAAATATTATAGCTTCATTACATCAGCATTTCATACCATCCAAATGATTTCATACCACAAAAGCTAAGGTGTTCTCCAGGAGTACAGCACCAATGCATCATCAAAAGAACATGGTGGAGTCACCTTTGTTCATTCCAGCAGCAGTTGCTTCTTACTTCTGGTATTTTCAGCTAGGCTGGAAGGGTCAGCTGGAGCCTTGTTGCTTGTTCCCCTAGCTGGAGTGGTAGACACATCTTTCCTTGGTGTAAGCTTCTTCTTCAATCCAATCTTCCTCCTTGGTGTATGAATTATAGCAGTTGAAGCTTCCTGTGGCTCATGCTGAACTGCAGCATCTTCAAAATAAGGGGCAAGGTGCACAACTTGAATAGGAATTGGTTCGTTGGATCCAGTTCCAGATCTTGTGGTACATGGAACATGAAGTTTAGTGTGGGCTATTGGCATTGCAAAAAATTAGAAAAAAATGAAGAAGTGCCATACTTACTAGAGAAAGGAGTAGTAGTAGAGACTGAAGTACTTGTTGTTGCTCCTTTAGATTTGGAGACAGATGATGAAGAAGAGGATTTTCTCTTTCTTTTCTTGTGTACAACATTCTCCACTGCCTCATTGGGAGAGAACACCATCCCTGTGGCCACAACAATGCTTCTCTGTGTTAGCTTTAGCTGCTTTTTTCTACCTCTTCTTTGGCAGACCCCTACATGTGAAATTTTAGTTATGTTAGATTAATTAATGCAGTTCATATCATATATGAATAAATGTAACTGAGAGAAGTTCACCTGTTAGCCTCCATTGCAGCTATATCTGCTGGCCTCCCATTCTTGCAGGTGTACCAGCTATGTCAGCCTCTATTACGCTATGTCTGTTGGACTCCCATATATTGAAGGACACAGCCAAATTATTGGTTACATAATCCACCTTGGAATCTATGCCAAACTGACTTCTGGTCCATAGCTTCTTGTGATTCTGTTGCAGGTACTTCATTGCCTCAGGTTTGGCTGCAGCCATGGCCTGGTAGTGTTCCTCAAACATGTATTTGCTCCAAGAGTAGGCAAATGCCCACAGGTGATCATCAAAATTTTTACCACTAAACCTTTTCTTAAAATTTTGAACTAAATGCCAGCATGTGGAAAGACCTCACTAACACCATGCATTATTGCCTGCCCACTGTCTATGCAGAATGTCAGACCAGGTGGGATGCCTATTGCTTCCTTTAACCTCTCCATAAACCAAACCCAGTTTTCATTTGTTTTAGAATCAATGACACCTATTGCTACTGGGTACATCCAGTTGTGCGCATCAACTGCACAAGCAATGTACAACTGTCCCCTAAACTTTCCACACAAGAAAGTGCTATCTACTGCCAAATATGGCCTACAACCTCTAATGAAGCCATCAACACATGTCAGGGCTAAAAAACCTATTAAACCTAATTTTCTTGTTAATGGTGTGGTGATCAATCACAACAAATGAACCAGGACATGTTTCATCTAGTTGAGCCTTGAATCTATACAGGTTATCAAAGCTTTTATTCCAGTGCCCATACAGTTTATCCAATGCAAGATTCTTATCATTCCACACCCTCCTGTACGGTATCAAGATTTTGTACTCATCCTTCAGCCTCTTTTGGAGTTCAGTAGCACTAACAGTTGCATCTTCTTTGAACCAGTCAATCACTTATTCACAGACCCAAAACTGTGTAACCCCTTTACATACGTCAGACCTCCTTTTGCTTTCATAGGTATGGGGATATGGGTTCCTCTTCACCTACAAATGACATAAAAATGAAATACTTATATCTTAAAACAACTGACAGATAAAAAAAGCATATAAATTCAAAACTAACAGATTACCTTAATTGATTCATCATCCTTCATGGTTGAGGCATGAATTCTCCACCTGTAGCCCTTAGTACTCCCACAGCAGTAAACTCTATACCTTCCTGTGTCACTCTTTTTAATGTCATAATGAAACTCATGTGTTGACAGCATGTGAAGCTAAAGCCAGCTTAAATGCATACATGTCTCTATACACATTGCCTACTGTCATAGGAGGATCATTCTTGTCATACTTAGCATCAGGCATATGATCAGGCTCATTATTTTTAACAATATCATCTACATTCTCTATTTCATAATTATCATCATCATCAGACACAGATTCATCATCATTGTCTGTTTCACAGTATGTATCTGCATCAGATCCTTCACCATCCCTTTGTTTGCTGCAACCTTGACTCTGAGGTTTTGGAGGTGGTGGATGTTGAGGACCAAGGTCTATATACAACCTTTCCTCATCAACACCCACATGCTCATTGGATGGGTTTGGGTTAGCCAGGTATTCATCATCTGCAGTTCACTCTGGGTATGGCTTGGTTGTGCAATGCTAGGACAAGGCAGTGAAGGGGTTCTCAACAGACTGCCAAGAATTGCTAAAATCCTAAGGAGGAATTTCAAGAGGCTCGGTACTGGGGCTGTGGTAACCAAAAGTCAGGAAGGAACACTTGGAAGCATTATGTTTTGCAAACATGTCAAGCAAATCTTGGTCGGTGCAAACTTGGATGTTCATCTGTCTCTCAATGCAGAAGTAAAATAATCTCACAACATCCCCATAATCAGAAGGATACTTATTTTCAACTTCAGCAACCAGATCTACGAAGTTGGAACGATCAGCATCAATGACTTTGTTCAAGCTAAACCACCGAGCACGAGTATGGCGAGCAATTATCTAGATTTATAGGTTGTAGCTACTAGTAGGGTCCATCCTACAGATGAACAACAGCGAGTTCACATACATCTATCTATCTAAAATCACACTATATCAATCACGACTACTACACCTAACTGACCACAATCATAAGGACCAAGCAATCGAAGCGGGAAAAAACCCTAAAAATGGTACTCACCCGTCAGGAAGCCAAGGAGATCGGTCGCCTGCGTGCGCCCCCTTGTTCGTGGCCATGCGTCGCCAATCTAAAGGATCCACGATCTCTTCCTTCAGGCCTCCTCTTCCTTGCTCCACTACCCCATTCCACGCCACAAGCACGAGGGATTGGGGCGTTCTTCTCTCTGCGCAGCAGCCACAAGCAGGGCTGGATTGTCTTCTTCTCTCCCCGCCGACGCCACTAGGGTGTGGGGAAGAGGACTCGAGCGAGATGGGGAGAGTGAGGGACTGAGGTGGCGGTCAATCGTAGTCAACACGGTCTCCACCGTCCAAGGGCAACATGGATAATTTTACTGGCCGGCCCCACCTGTAAGGGCTATCAAACAACGAAAAACAAATAGAACAAGGACGGAATGGCTTGTAAGGCAAAGAAGTTTAGAGCAGTAGGACCTATGTGCGGTTAATTTTTTAATGGCTTATGTGTAATTACAAACTTTTTTAATGGCACACAGGTAAAAGGCTCAAAGGGGAAACGACAGCGAGTTAATCGGGCACGACTCCCCCAAATCAAACAGTGCCACGACGACAACTCGCCCCCACATGTCATCATCACAGAAACACACAGCGCAAGGGAAACCAAAAGCCAGCAGCACACAGCTAGATCGGACGGTCCAGAAGCCAACACGTGGCACATCCAACGCCCAAAAAACGGATGATGGAGAGAGCTAGAACAACCGGGTGTCAAATAGCAAATCTGAATATTATTTTGGGAGAAGTATGACGTGAAGATAAGGGAAAAGCAAGAAAGCCACAAGATTATTTCTAAATCATATCCGTTGCCGAGATCTGATAATCTAGAGTCGATGGTTCGTGCAGCTCATCGGGCGGTTCTGTGCAGCTCGATATGCTCAAGAAGGAAATTAATTACTATATTTTGGTTGGGCATTTGACACAATGTGGTCACGTGATGTGCACAAGGCAAGATTCAGATAATAGTTTAATACTCTCAATGTCCCTAAATATTTGTCGCCACGATTTTTTTCTGATAACTTTAACTCAATTTATAGAAAATACGTGCAACATTTATATCTTCAAATAAATTTATTAAAAAACTAGATTCAAATATTTATCAATGATACTAATTATGTATCATAAATATTAATATTTTTAATATATATTTATTCAAAGTTGGTTTTTGGAAAGCGAAAACGACAGATATTTAGGGACGGGGTGAGTATCTGTTTGCATGCATGCAAGGCACAACGTCCGTAAGCAAGTTGACTTGGATTCTACAAAGTGCATGTCGTGTTCGCCACGGAGACAAAGATGGAAAGGTAGCTTACGGGGGAAGACATGGCTAGATGCTAGTTTTGAAAAGTTACATTGCTGTTGGTGCATCACGTAAGATGGCTGGAGGTGCTCGTATACACGAAGAAAAGGAAGCCAGCCGAAATATATATTATTTAATTATTAATGAGGCTGGTCAAATCATGTGCACGATATGTATTGCAAAGGAAATTGTCTTCAAGGACATGATTATCGTCGGCTAACATGATGCTGTACCGTATGCACGAAGGAGCTAAGAATTAAGGAGTTGTCCAGTTGCTATACGAGCGAGCATCTCTAATAGTGTCCTATATCTCTTCCTCATCCATGTTTTTAGGAAAAAAAAGAAAAACTCATATCTAAAAGTACCCCATATTCCTTCCCCATCTTTTGGCACTTGGCAAAGCGGCCTTCATCATGTGTAAAAATACGCCATCCCTAGTTGCGCGCATCCTAGCGATTCCCCGTGCCATATCCTCCTCCCAAGCGGTGTCGCGATTTTATTTTTTGCCGGGGTTCGTCTTTGCACCATCGCACGTCGTCTCCTACCGCCCGGCGCCGCCGGGATTACCGTCGCCCGCTTGGGAGATGATCTCCGATGCCTGTGCTCGCCGGGACTGCGTGCCCGCCGGGATTGCCGTCGCTCGCAGTGGTGTGTGCTCGCTCGCGGTACCAGGATTGCCGTCGGTCGCGATGAACTCCTACGATAGCTACTCTATATGTGTATTGAAGTAATGCTCTTGGCCGGCTGCTCTACTGCATGGTACTGTCTGCTGGCGCACGGTGAAGCAGCTACTGGCCGCGTGGTGAACCTGCTTGCCTGATAGCCGGCTGCATGCTACTGTGCTGATGGCCGGGATGCTTGGCCGTCGCCGCCTGAGACCTACAAGGGATGGTCTCGATCAGCTTAGCCGTTTTGATCCAATCTTGAAGATAGCACGTGGTCAAGACTTGTTTAACCCTGAGCGAAGGTTGCCAGATGATGAAATCTGATCTAGAACTGCTATTATTGCTGTCATCGATCCGGTCGACCCTCACTGCTAGCACTATAGATTGGAAATCATCAAATAGTAAGTCTTGCTTATGGTCAAACATAGTGTCTGGCTGCATGCTGTGTCCGCATCGGCTATTTAGTCGATCGCCTGCGCTTCCTCGATTGTAGCATGTTTTCACGATTCTGTTGAGCACGTATAGATTCGTATTCTTTGAAGGTTTAACATGTTATCGTCCTGTTTGTTTGAGCTTGATTGACTGATAAGCCATGGCTAAAAGTACTGTTGGCTGATTTGGTGTGAGAAAAAAATACTGTTTGTTGACTGAAAAAGTACGGCTTATAAGCCAAACAAGCCCAAGCGAATAGGGCATATCTTTATCATGGCTGTATCGGTCCGGCTCGAACCCCACTGTTAGAGGTATTGAATCTGATAGGTGTATGAATTTATCCACGTTTTATGGTTGAGTGCTTGCATGTTACGAGTTTATCCATCGGAATCGACTGTTTTAGCCAATAGCCCGCACATTGAGAATATATTGGCTATTTACTTGCTTTTACTTGTTTTTGTCTTGATTAAAAGTTAGTATGTTTCTCATTGAATATGAATGCTTCCACGTCCACTTTTTACACCTTTTGCATGTTTTCATGGTCATCGGCTGTTTAGATCTAGGGCCTGTTCGGCAGGACTGAAAAATACTGTTCCGGCTGATTGTTGTGAGAGAAAAATACTGTTCTGGCAGGACGTGAACAGTGATTTCGTGAGGGCGAGAACCAGCCAGCCAGCTGGCTTAAAGCCAGCCGAACGGGCTCCTATGTAATTGAGTAGCTGACAACGTTATGCTCGTTTTTACTTACCATGCATCATGAATATGTTGGATATCGACTCTCTAGTCGATAGCCTTATCTCATCAGCTGCTTAGCCACACATTTAAAACTGTCTGGACAAACACCGGCATGTTCCACCTTAAATTACTGATTAATCTTATCTCCTTGTCAATTACAGAGTCAAATTGACTGACACGCCCTAGGTCATGAGCATCCGGTCCGGTGTCCTCCTAAGTCCGAAGAGAGCTCGGGATCTGCTACATGCGGTTTCTCTCGGCTTGCTTCGTGTGCTGACCGCGGGACGTCACTTTTTGCTCTCGACAAAAATATTCTAGCTTCTCGAATATTGTTTCAGGTTCAATTAGAAAAATGTTGTTCAAAGAGAGAAATGTTGGAAGCTTCCCGAGAATAAGGTTCCATCATAAATAGAGTAATAATAAAGAAAATGATCCAATAAATATTATTATGATTTCAGTGATAAATGTTGCCCTACTTATTGTCAAAATAAAAACGGAAAGAAAGGAGAAATAACGAAATTGAAAAAAAAACTGTTTGAAAAAAAAGGGAACGCCCCATCACCCCCATGTCCCAGGAGAAGGCCCGGTGCCATGCCACCGTGCGGGACTGCGGGAGCGCTTTCTCCCCCTCGGCCGCCGTTTGCCCGCGTGTTCTCTCGCTCGCTCGCTCGCTCTCCGCGACGACTCGGCTACGGCTCTACGCCAGGTTCCCCACGTCTTCATCAGGCCCTTCTCCAAGCACCCACCAGGTATGCTTGCCCCCTTGTATTCCCTGCCTTCTGTGCGAAACGGAGCACCCCCAAGCTTAACCTAATCTACCTATTTTGGCCATTTTTAATCGGATCTGACCTAATTGTAAGTGTATACATGTATTATTATGCCTCCTGATTTCGTTCTTATGCAAAAAATTCTGGGGTGTACGTGTGTACATCCATGTCCTTTGCTGGGTCCGCTCCTGGATGAGATAGCAGATTAGGAACACATGGTTACTCTTACACTTTTATGAAAGATTAACTTTGGACGATGTTTTGTTTCCATGTGTAACCGTCGCAAATACACCTAGCACAACTGAAATATTTCTCAGCATTCACAACTTTTACTGAAACAAACTCAACTGTAGGTTTGTAACTTATGCAATCACTTTTCCTGTTTCCAAAATATCTCATGTAGTCCTTCCTAAGGAACCGCATATTGAAATGAATAGATAAGAATAAGAAGATTAAGAAAACTAAAAAAAAGAAATATTTCTTTTTATGTAAATATATAGAATTTGGTAATCTGAGTGCTGCATGAAGAACACAAGCCAGATGACGCAGCAAAATGTAACAATCCCTTCCTTTTTTCTGATCATACAGGTGTGTTGATAAGGAATTAGTTAATGATCTTTCTGGATGCACTTTTTGATAAGGAATTAGCTAATGATCTTTATGGATGCACTTTTTTAGTATCTATTTATTTTTTGATCAGTATCTAATGGACTAGGGAGTAGGGATTGATCACAAGCTGGAGCATGGTTAGTGCTCTAATATGTCTACATTACACCTTCAATAAAAATGTTCACTTTTTCAATGCTTTAGTTGAAATTTAATCATGATGTAAAATTAATTTCCAATTGGCAGTTCCAACTTCCAAACTAAGTTGAATATTAAGTTTTGTTTATTTCTAAAAATAGTCATTGGAAGGAACATTTCTACAATTGTTTGATGAATGGAACTTGATTTTACTAATCTTTGTTGTAAGCTGATCTTTAGGTTGTTCATGTGCTTAAATAATATTCTCCATCCCGTAATATAAGGTTCTAGTATTTAAAATTTGTCTCAAAATGTACAGACTTCTAGCTTAACAGGAGGTTATTTTGACAAAACAATAACTATTGGCACTAATCTCTTTTTTGGTAACTTGTGCAACCTGATTAGTACCATCCATTCAAGGCCTGTGTTTGTCAAAGTGGCCTTCTGAAATTGTGCCAATCAATTGGGGTGTGTTCGGTTGCTTGCCTGTGGCTGTATTCTGGCTGACTGTAAGCATGTTGAGTGGATGCAGTGACCTGAAAATATTGTTTGGTTGCCTGCATGGGCAGATGCAGTAACCCTGCATCCGTGCATGCAATAACCATGTGGAGATGTTTGGTTACCTGTATGGGCAGATATAGACTCTTTACCTGAGGATGACGTGTGGGCCAGCACAATATACATAGCATCCACTTTTAAACATATCCATTGGGCCATCCCTTAACAGGCAAACAAACAGGCTTGTTTCTGAGATTATATGGATTCACTTGGCTAGGATGGAGCATATCCACCCAACCAAACAGACCCTTGGTGGACTGCTTCTTTAATGAGGGGCATAGCTCAGATATCATATATTTTAGGATAACTTATTAGAACTTTGTCAAACATTAGTGGTTTGCAGTTGTCTAACGTTTTCTGGAATGCGTAAGCTACAAGAAATTCATTGATTGCATAAAAAGACATGGAAACTACATTTGAAATCTTGTTTCTATTTATTATTTGTACTTTTGTACCATCCACTGCCAGGAAGGACAAAAAAGGTTTCAATGGCAGTACCTTTCCCTCATGAAAATTGCAGTTTTCGGAAGCGTCTTTGGGTTATCAAGTTTGTTTTTGTTCAAGAAGAAGAAATATGCAGGTCTATTGCAATTGTCCCTTACCAACTCTTTTTTGCCTGTTTCATTTCCGTAGCAAGTGGAACTTTTGGTTATCATCTTTTAAAAGCTAATATTGATAAATAATAGATTTTCCTGTGGTGCACTGAACAAATATTTTATCTAAGTATGACACAAGATATATAATTAATTAATTACTTCTGTCCGGGAACTCTTCTTTGTTTGCTGTCCATCTTTCTTTTTCCCTCAGACATGCAGGACAGCTGCATATCTTTATATTAAATAGAGAGAAAAAGGGGAAGAAACCCTGTGTAAGGCAACCATCTTACCTCATCTTGTTCTCCATCTAGTAATATGTTCTCTACAGCCGTGAAACTTCTTTTTGGAAAGACTGAATAATTCGCGTTCAAAGATGTATGTATTCCACTGTTGACTTCGAAGTTTTGTCCCCTGAAAATATAGTGCTATAATTGTTATTTATGGATGTGATAGATTAGTTATGTCATTTCGAAATCCATCTTTTTCTTGAACATTAATTATTACTTCGTGCTGATACATTCTTATCTCGAAATTTGGTGCTATCATTTAGTGATCTGAAAGACACTTGTTAGTAGCGTAGATGAATAAGGTAACATAGTAGCATATGTACATATAATTGCACTGTTTTACAATCTTGTTCTGCATTTTCTTTATTGAATTGGAGTTCTTGTTTTTAGGAATAGCAAATGCTGCCAATCTCTAACACGCAGCTTTGACTATGACAATAATATGTTAATAGGCATCTAGGGCTAGGCTTTCCAAAGAGTATAAGGAGGTACAGCATGAGAAATCAGCTGATCCTGATATCCATTTGATTCGTGATGATTCAAACATATTCAAATGGACTGCTCTTGTCAAGGTATAGTTTTTGGTGACATCAACACAACATGATCAAGGAACTGTTTAAATTATTTTCTATCAACTATCTCTTTTGTTATTAGGGACCCTCAGAGACTCCTTATGAAGGTGGTGTCTGATGAGGGACATCATATAGATGGATCATGAACATTCAAGTGTTTTCAAGCATATGAATTCAAACTAGATTTTGATACTAAGAGTTAGAGGAGAAATCTGATTTTACTACTAGGATCATGAATTCAAACTGAGTTTTACCTTTATATTTCATGGAGAGTTGCTTAGTCTAGAAGTAATGTGATGTCATAGCATATGTCATATACATGATACTAGAAGATACTAAGGTGTCCTATGAGTTGTTTCTTAGGTGTCATTGAGTAATATATTAGTTGTCATGTTAGTTGTCATCTAGTAGGCTATTAGTTGTCATATTAGGTGTATATGAGTTGTGTAAGGGCTCATAGCCTATAAATAGAGTCAATGTCCTCAAGTTTTGTAACTCTTGTCTTGTATTTCCCACTATACGAATAGAACTCCAGGTTTCTATCTTAGATCTTGGACTAGATCTTGTTCTTGAGCTTTGGATTGAGCTCGTATTATCCGTGGATTCGGATTGTTGTCTGTGGATTCGGACTGCCCTTAGGGCGTTATCTACTAGCACGTTGAAGCCGTTCCTTCAACACTTTGTGCTATTTCTATATATTAGCACCTTGGAGTTGATCCTCCAAAATAGTGTGCTGCATCAGTGTCTTCCAGCTTGCCTTTGCTATCCCAGATCAATATCCTCTACTACCTCCCCAAGTTCGATTTCCGACCAAAATTTTCCACCCAAATGTGCATTTCAAGGTTATTTTCTGAAGTGCCAAAAAATGCGCGTAGTTGTGAAGTACATTCCTTTTTGCTGTTCCCAAGTGGCTCTCTGTTGTTCACATTTTTGTGATTGGTAACATATTATTTGGATGCAAATAATGATAATTTTAAATTTTTGGTGACGCGCTGTGTCGCGATCTGGGCATGGTGTCAAGTGAGCAAGGATCGGGTCGTCGCTTCCTTAGTGGCGCGCTACATCGGCGCCCGGGTGTAGTGAAAAATGAGCAAGGGTCTTCACATCTGAGTCGACAGGTGCGAAGGGTAAGGAAGCTAGTCGAACCAATTAGGATCCGTTTAGATAGTTGGAATGTAGGGTCGCTTACAGGTAAGTTAAGAGAATTAGTTGATACCGCGACTAGGAGGCGTGTAAATATATTATGCGTTCAAGAGACTAAATGGAAGGGTCAGAAGGCGAAGGAGGTGGACAATACAGGTTTCAAGCTTTGGTACATAGGGACAGTCGCGAATAGAAATGGAGTAGGAGTTTTAATTGATAAGAGCCTCAAGAATGGTGTGGTGGGAGTGAGAAGGCAAGGAGATAGGATTATCTTAGTCAAGCTTGTCGTTGGTGATATGGTCTTGAACGTAATTAGTGCGTATGCCCCCCAAGTAGGCCTCGACAAGAGTGCTAAGAGACAGTTCTGGGAAGACTTAGATGGCTTGATTAGAGCTGTACCTAGTAGTGAGAAGCTTTTTATAGGAAATCTTAATGGGCATGTAGGTATTACAAGCGTAGGTTTCGAGGAAGTTCATGGAGGTTTTGGGTATGGTAGTAGGAATCAGGAGGAGGAGGAAGTTCTGGACTTCACGGTAGCTTTTGACCTGATGATAGCCAACACTTTCTTTAGAAAGAGAATCTCATCTAGTGACCTTCAGTAGCGAACAACACTCTAGCCAGATTGACTTTATCCTCGCAAGAAGAAAGGACAAACAAGCATGCTTGGGTTGCAAGGTGATACTAGGGGAGTGTGTTGTTTCTCAACATAAGCTTTTGGTGGCAGATTTTCGTTTTCAGGTGCGTGCCCGTAGGGATAAACAAGCTAAAATTGAATGAACAAAGTGGTGGAAACTGAAAGGGGAGACGTCAGAGGTATTCAGGAAAAGAGTTATCAAAGAGGGCTCTTGGAAGGAAGAAGAGGACAAACAACATGTGGGAGAAGATGGCAACCAACATTCGGAAGGTGGCCTCAGAGGTGTGTGTAATAACCAAAGAAAGTGGAGGCGAGGCTAAAGATACTTGGTGGTGGAACGAGAAAGTCCAAATGACTATTAAGGAGAAGAAAGAATACTATAGACGCTTGTACCATGATAGGAGTGTGACAACATAGAGAAGTACAAGGTGGCAAAGAAGACTGCAAAGTGAGCTATAAGTGTGGCAAAGGGTAGAACGTACGAGGATCTTTACCAACATTTGAGTACGAAGGAAGGAGAGAAGAACATTTATAGGATGGCTAGGGTTCGTGAGGGAAAGACAAGGGACTTCAACCAAGTTAAGTGCATAAGGATGAAAGTGAGCATCTCTTGGTGAAGGAGGATGAGATCCGACATCGATGGCAAGAGTATTTTGACAAATTGTTCAATGGTGAGAATACGGACACAACCTTTCAGTTGGATGACTCTTTTGATGACATCAATAGACGCTTTGTGCGGAGAATCCAAGAATCTGAGGTCAGAGAGATATTGAAAAGGATGAAAGGAGGTAAGGCGATGGGACCGGATGGTATCCCAATCGAGGTGTGGAGATGCCTCTGGGACATAGCTATAGTATGGCTAACCAAGCTGTTCAACCATATTTGTCGATCGAACAAGATGTCTGACGAGTGGAGGAGAAGTATATTGGTACTGATCTACAAGAATAAAGGGGATATTCAAAGTTGTACTAATTACAGGGGAATTAAGTTGATGAGCCATACTATGAAGCTATGGGAGAGAGTTATCGAGCATCGCTTGAGAGCAATAACGCGGGTCTCTATGAATCAATTTGGTTTCATGCCTGGAAGGTCAACCATGGAAGCCATTTTCTTAATAAGAAGTTATGGAGCGGTATAGGGAGAAGAAGAATGACCTACACATGGTTTTATTGACTTGGAGAAGGCTTATGATAAAATACCAAGGAATGTTATGTGGTGGGCTTTGGACAAACGTAAAGCCCCAATGAAGTACGTCGGGCTCATTAAGGACATGTACAACAATGTTGTGACTAGTGTTCGAACAAGTGATGGAGACACGGATGACTTCCCGATTAGGATAGGACTACATCAAGGGTCAGCTTTGAGCCCTTATCTGTTTGCCTTAGTGATGGATGAGGTCACAAGGGACATACAAGAGGACATCCCTTAGTGTATGCTTTTCGCGGACGATGTAGTGCTAGTTGAAGAAAATTGGACAGGAGTGAATCAGAAACTGGAGTTATGGTGGGAGACTTTGGAGTCCAAAGGTTTTAGGCTCAGTAGAACTAAAACTGAGTATATGAGATGTGACTTCGGCACTACTACTCGGAGGAAGATATTAGTTTGGAAGGTCAAGTAGTATCTAGGAAGGATACCTTTCGATATTTAGGATCAATGCTATAGAGAGACGGGGATATTGATGAAGATGTTAGCCATAGAATCAAAGCAGGGTGGATGAAGTGGCGCCAAACATCTGGTGTCCTATGTGACAAAAGGGTACCACAGAAGCCAAAAGGCAAGTTTTATAAGACGACGATTAGACCTACTATGTTATATGGTGCAGAATGTTGGCCTACAAAAAGACGACATGTTCAACAAATAAGTGTCGCGGAAATGCGTAAGTTGTATTGGATTTGCGGTCATACAAGAAGGGATCGAGTTCGGAACGATGATATACGTGATAGATTAGGGGTAGCACCAATTGAAGAAAAGCTTGTCCAACACCGGTTGAGATGGTTTGGACATGTCCAACGGAGGCCTCCAGAGGCACCGGTGCGTAGTGGAATCTTAAGCCAGGATAGTAACGTGAAGAGAGGCAGAGGAAGACCGAAGTTGACTTAGGTAGAGGCAATAAAAGGAGACTTGAAAGGATGGAATATACCCAAAGACTTAGTTTTAGATAGGAGTGCTTGGAAAACAGTTATTCACGTGCCTGGACCTTGATTGCTTCTACTGGGTTTCAACTCTAGCCTAACCCAACTTGTTTGGGACTTAAAGGCTTTGTTGTTGTTGTTGTTGTAATAATAATATGTTATATTTGTTGTGATTTATTCATCTAGACTGGTGAAATTTGCTTGGATATCTTGAAGAATGCATGGAGCCTGCATGGACCCTCCAATTTGTTTGTAGGGCCATAATTGCATTGATGGCTCATCCAGAGCCAGACAGTCCACTTAACTGCGACTCAGGTAACTTCGGTTCCATCTACTTTTTGAGTCTTGCATGTACATATACGTTTGTTGTAATACATGCTGATGAAGCTAATAGTTTTATTCAGTTTTGTCACTAAAATCGATATTTACCTTTCAACAACTTTATTTTTTGTCTTTTGACATAATTATTAAACATGCAATTTACCTATTCACCAACTTTATTATCATTTTTTCCCTAAAGTGGGCAGTTTCTTTAGATAATAGAACCCCTTTCACTGTAAAGTTTGAACTTGAGGTTAGTTAGGAACTTCGGTATTGATGTTACAAATCAGGTCATGGCTACAAATGTAGAAAAACATGTGCATATGAGATCTGTGACAAACCAAAATTTATGGCACTGAAAAGAAGTGCCTGGCTTAGCTGAAGCTGGTCTATGTTTTTAAGTCATCTAATTGACCCGAGTCGCCATGGCACCGACAAGATGATTAGTCGTGATTAGTCATCAATCAGCTTGATTAGTCAGGCCTAGTCGACCATGTCATCCTGTATGTACCAGGACTGATATACTATATAGTATGTAGTATAAAGGCTATATAAAGCAAGAATTAAGACTAGGGGTGTAAGTGGGTTAGCCCGTGAACCCACATATAGGCTTAATTTTGTGGGTTGCCACGAGTAACCCACAAAATTAAGCCGATATGTGGGTTCGCGGGCTAGTCCACTTGCATCCCTATTTAAGACAGCATGGATGGTCAGTTCGTCACTTGTTAGGTTTGATTTCTGAAGCGTCCAGAACTCAAGATCCCAGTTCCAGATTCCATATTCTTGCTGATTTGCTGCTGCAATAACAAAGAACTGAAGTAGCTGTAAAATGACTAAATAACAGTGTAACTAGAGCAGAAGCAGTAGAGCTAGCATGGAATTGGACTTAGAATGTCCAGAGTCCAATTGGATTTTTCCTTCATGGTTTTCAATGGACTGTATATATTCTGGACTTGGATATATGTGGATATGAAGTAAAAAAAAAGGATTATTGGATATCCTACATGCAAAATGCAAACATCCATGGATCACCCTGCATTAAACACCCTGTGCTGGGCATCCTTGAGGCCAGAGTGATGCCTCCGAGCTTGCCATGACGTCGACGAGCTCCTGGTTGGTTTATTGGAAAATCAGCTCGTTATGGATGAGTTGCTGCCCCTACCTCTTGAGGACGCAGAAGAGGGAAGAGGGAAGAGGGAAGAGGGTGGCTGGGGTGTCGACGTGGGCAAGGCCGATGTTGGGCTGGGAGATGCTGTCATGTCAGGGCCAGGAAGGTACTGTGCTTGTGCCAGCACTTGCTGTCCCCTGCAGCGCACAGCACGGCGGTGAGGTTGGGCAGTACCGGGTCCACTTGGGCCTCCCCTCGCAGGAATGGGCATGTGGTCAGGGTGTCATCCAGAGACCATGACAGCGTGGTGGCTCAAAGCAAAATCAACAAGGTCTTTCCGTCCTTGGTTTCATACGATGCCATGGTGGCTGTGTTGGATGATCAGCAGGTGTATCAGTGATGCCACCGGCTGCCGCGGGCAAAGCCCGCGTCAGATGCCACAGTGATGAACTTGAGCCATGACCTAGCCCTCTGAATCGCTGCAATCTCAACTCGCAGCTCCACCCGGCCACCCGTAGCAACTGGAATCACCCGGAGGCGTCCGGCAGCATGGCGAACCTTAGAGGCCTTTGATAATTGGATATTTTGTTGGATTTTGGATTACAGTTATTGGATTGGATTTTCTTCCTTTTATACTGGACACGGATTCGGACTTCTCATATTTGGATATTCCATGGACTCCTTTCATTTGGATGTGCATTGAATCAGCAAACATGCTACCCATAGCAGCCAGCATACATAACACTTAACCAAACACATCTCCTCGCCCATGGGTCCAGTGATAGTTTGATGGTCGAGGTTGTTTGCTGTTTGTAGTCATTGGTGA
Organism: Miscanthus lutarioriparius; assembly: GCA_904845875.1. Taxonomy (NCBI): domain Eukaryota; kingdom Viridiplantae; phylum Streptophyta; class Magnoliopsida; order Poales; family Poaceae; genus Miscanthus; species Miscanthus lutarioriparius. The sequence goes on along the minus strand of CAJGYO010000016.1, from coordinate 51,256,502 downwards.
GCTACTTATTGTGTGGGTGTTCTGTATATGTGGTGCTGTTTGTGTGGTGTGTATGGGTTCTAAACCCCTTTTCTTAATATATTGATACCAGCTCTCCTATGTATTCAAGAAAAAAAAAACAATTAACCAAACAAGTTCAGTACAGTACAACACAGGCAACACAATTTTAGTTGCTGAAAACATATCAACGATTCAACACTAGTAGCCAGCCATCTAATTATGTAAATCATCATTCAATTGAAATGCCCCTCCTCTAGTTGCTGCTATAGTTGCAGGTGCACTATAATCTTCATCCTCATCCATTCCTACTTTTGATTCAGATTGCTGCCCTTGTGCTTCATCACTCTCATCATTATCACTGTTGTCTTCTTCAGCTATATCTTGAGCAGCAGCTATCTTCCTTGGACGCTTTCTTTTCCTAGCATATGTTTGTCTGACAGAGATAATGACCCCGTAGACTGTTGAGTTGCACCAATAACTTTGTCAACATGAGTCAAGTGATATCAGCTCCATTGCCTTCATGAACTGGTTCATAATTTTCATCTACACATTTATTTTCTCACTGAAATTCTTTAGGGGGTTGCATTTCTTCCTTTGAAGCCAAGCTCTCTAACTTTTGCTTTAAACAGAACCAGTTTCATCTAATAGTGTTTACGTAAACAACCACTGTTAAGATGACTTGTGCTTATTGAAACATAGATATCCTTGATATTGCTAGGCCATCTTGACTTAAGAATGTATACAGGACAATTTGATAAATATCTCATTTCCAAATGGATTGATTTGTGGAGTAACCCAAGCGACCTGGGCAACTTACTCTGGATGATAGATAGGTGTATTTAGTTTGATCTAATTTTCTTATGTCAGTTTGAATCTGAATCTTCTAAAAATCTTGTCCTGGCCTCTTATACTTCCATTTTATGTCACATTGCAGGCAATCTTCTACGATCTGGTGACATCAGAGGCTTTCAATCGATGGCAAAAATGTATACAAAACTTGCTGCAATGCCAAAGAAAAGATAAGTTTGCAGGATGGAATGGAACATCGATGGCAAAAATGTATACAAAACTTTGCTGCAATGCCAAAGAAAAACTAAGTTTGTAGGATGTAATGGAACACATGTATAAGGCATGGTGCTAGAGAAAGTTGTGACGTAACCGTATCTAGGCTTTAGTATATATCTTTTTATCACTACTCGTTAAATTTGATGCTAGAGAATGGCACCATTAATATTGTTTGTTCTTTTCAAGTCTGTTGTGTTATTTTCCTGTAATTTCCTGATTGCATCCTAGGCTTGCAAACTAGTCAATGGAGAAAGATCACTATACAGCAGTCCCTGATAGCATTCTTATTATCAATGTTAGTGGCACTCAGATTCATGTAACAATAGTAGGGGTGAAAATGGTATGGATATTTTCTGACCGTATTTGAGACCAAATTTGTTCGTATCCGAGTCCGGATGTTCAAAATCTGATACCGTATCTGTATTTGAATATTTAAATCGTATATTTATGATGTCGCTATCCATTTGTATACCGTCCGGCATATATACTATCCATATTCGAATCCGAATAGAAATATAAAAATAAATGTAATATAAGTGATATTTGTCCGTAACCGATCCGTTTATATACCTAAATAATAGAGCAACTAGAACTTGAGAAAACCACGGGCTTTAACAATACACTATCTTCATACTCATATATATGCATTTCTGGCATTTCAGATTTGTCTACAAATGAAAGCATTCCTAGAGTAACCTTAGTTAAAAGGGCTTTGATTTGTTAGCTTTAGTCCTACATCAGAAGTTGATGCCTTTGTATGTTGTTGGCTCTATGGACCTAAACTTGGGTCTTGGGGGGCACTGGCTCATGGGTATAGCGAGCTAGGTTAGATCGCACTCTAACATAATTATATCATCTCTCAACCTCTCCTGCTGGCCATAGTCTTTTTCCATGTGGCTGAATCGTTCTAAAAATCCTAGAAATATATTTGTTGATGGAATAGATTGAAGAACAGCATTTCAATGTCCATTGTTCCTGGTTTTGAGTATGTGTGCTTTCGGCAAGAGTCCAACACCTTTAGTCATGATCAAGATTCAACAAGTGCACAGAACTGAATGTGATACTTAATTGTGATCATTGATCAAGGTCTGAACGGATGCTTAACCTATCAGGACCCATTTGCAGCATACAAATACATGGTTGCAGAACTACGTTCCAGAAATGCTAGTAACTGAACACCAATAATGTCATAAGAAAAACATTCTTTAGTAACTTTGTGCAGTTACATAAAAGCCATCCATTTCCAACCTGATTGAACGGATCAGATATGACATCTTCGGCAAAAGCAGTCCGTGCTGCATTTCAAACTTTTCACCTATTTTTTAGATTCTTCAGCAGCGACACCAATAATGCCTGCTGGTTGCATTGTAAATGTAAAGTGAGGACATGCATCTCTGACGATGAACATGAAAACTGGAATTGATAGTCTACATTAACTTCTTTTCTTCCAGTGCGACCATAACGATTCAATGGGCATTTATCAACAGCAGTTTTTGGAAACAAAACAGCATAGAAGAGTCACTTCACACTTTGCTGAAACTACTAATTAGCCCACCATTCATATTAATGGAGGTACAACTCGTAGGGAAGTAGAAACTAGAACCTTCCTTCATTTTTCACAGCTGGAGAACGCAAAAGAGCTCTCTATCGGAAGGTAGAAGAGAACCAGAAGTTCCCAGTGGCTGCCTTGGGAACTATTCATTCATAAAGCTGACGCCATCTAGCAAATCCAGTACAACAATTGCAGAAGAGTCTGTGCTTTACCATGTGAAACATGCACTTCCACAGAGGTATCTTCTGCACAATCATCCGAGAAGTGTTAAAACATTGAAATACCTTGTGATAACAGCATGATTTACAAATGATGGTCTCCTAGAACATAGCCATTTACTTGAGTCGAACCCTAATATTTTCCTTTCTTGATCCATGGTATTAAGAGAAATGCAGGTCGATTTATCATTTATGTACTACCTCCATCTCAAATTAAATCAACTTCTAGAGTTGTCCTAAGTCAAATTGTTTTAAGTTTATAGAAAGAGCATCACACCAAATTAGTATCACTAGATACATCATGAAATATATTTTTATAATATATTTATTTGGTGTCATGAATGTTGTTACTTTTTTCTATAAAGCTGGTCAAACTTAAGATAATTTGACTTAGGATGATTCTAGGAATTGATTTGTTTTGAGGGAGGTAGTATGTTTAACTTACTGCCCCAAATTTTATTGGATAATTCTATCTTCTACAGTTTCCCTTTTTTTTATGAAGCATTCACTTCTGGTATACATAAAGTACATTTTCTTGTAAAATGCTTATATACATAATTGGTAAAAAAATCAAGAAATACTGTAAAATACAAAAGCAGACTATATATAGAGGACTGCAATTTTTTTTTGTATAGGTTAAAACAAAGTTCAGAAAAATTAGTGGATGTAACCCTTTTTTTTTTTGCTCCACTGTACCCTTTTCTTTTGTTTTTGTTTCATCTAGTATGTAAGGAGCATTTGCATAGATAATAGTACTATAAAAGACAGCGATTTCAAACAGGACTTGAGAAGTGACAAGAGCTCTTAGTGAAAAAACTTGCAATCAATAAGGCCCTGTTTGGCAGAGCTCCAAGAGCTGATTCTCTGCTGAATCCAGCAGGAGCTCTGCCAAACAGTTTTTCAGAGAGAAGTGATTCTCTGCTGATTATGTGAAGTGATTCTTTGAAATGAACTAAGAGGCTGGGAGCTGACAAAAGTAGCTTCTCCTGATTCTGTGAAGTGATTCTCCATCGTGATTTTGAGAATTTATGTTAAAGAATCAAAGAGAATCACTTTCAGCCACAAAGTCACTTCTCTCAGAGAATCAACTTCTATAGAGAATCAGAATCAGATGGAGCTCTACCAAACAGACCCTAACATGATAAGGTACTTCAAAACATGTCAAGTATTCTTGTTCTCTAAAAACATATTTGAATAATCGTCGTCGATTTGGTTTGAAGATAACGCAGGAATTGCTCAAATAAGTTAAATGGTACAATTCACTGTGCCACAATGTCTGGTGCAAGTTCTTAAACAAAACCTGTAGTGTCCATATCACAAAACAAAGGTAAGATGTGCCTGAATCCTGATGTAGATTGCCTTACAAATTTTCCCAAATTTTTATATGCAGCGAAGGACAAAATGCCTAACACTAATTGAATGACAGTTTTCTAGGTGTAAATTTGAGGCTCAGTGATGCTACATTGAAAACTGTAAACATGAGATGTACTATGCCCTAATTTAAAATTCTGAAGTCACATGGGTTTGGTTTTAAATATTCTATCCTTGACCAACCCAGCAATAGAATATTCATGATAAATCCTCCACGTTGTTAGCACAATGGATCCATCAAAATTTAATTCATACTGTGCAAATTTCTATGTACAGCGAAAGATAATACTTTGACAGAGATGAGTCCATGATCACAGCTTACCTCACAGACTGATTCGAACTTGTCTTCATTTTCTTCCTGGTAACTTCTCTTCTCCTTGGTGGTTGCAGCACTACTTTAATTGCAGTGTCGAACACAGCCTTTATGTTCTGTTTTCAGATGATTAAAACTCATTATTAATCTTTCCTGAAGTTCTAGACAACGTATGTTTATTTGGAGAGGATGTCACAAGGGAGAACCAGATATTGTCAGGCTGTAAAGTGTAAACTGTAATGAGCAGAAACATACCCTCTGTGTCTTTGAGCTGCATTCTATGTATGCCACAGCACCTATCTGCTTTCTGAGCTCTTCTCCCTAGCGTTATAAGAGAATAATGTTATCAGTTGCAGTGACTGCTGTGCAGGTGCCCTTTGAGTTCAAAAAATTGCCTAAATTGATTGAATGATGATTCCATTCTGTGGTCATATTACCTGTTCGGTAGAGATGATGGAAGCAGCAGAATGGTCAGCAAGGTAAGATCTGTCTTCACGGAGATCTGCAGTGGCAAAAAGTTTGAACTGAGAAGATCTGTCTTCGCCTGTATAAATACATAACTATTATGTTTGGATTGTTTAGGCCATAATGGTACCAACCTTACCTAGTTTGGTTCCAACAAGAACTACCGGAACACTAGGTGAAAATCGGCGAAGCTCTGGCATCCACTGTACAAAAGGACGCTGATTCTCAGTACTCAATTACTATTGTATGACAATCAAAACTGATACATCCATGTAACAAGTTATAGGGTTGTGAACTATGGTCGTCTGTTGTTGAAATGCTTCCTTAAGAAATATAGATAAATTCGAGCAATAACAATTGAAACCAAAGCCTATCTCATGAGTCCAAGGTGCCATTGCCTTTCTACAAAGTTCAGTCATCAGCTATGGGTTTAAGGCATTAACATTACTTTCAGAGCACAAACTGCAAATAAAATTAACTGATTTGTGTCGAAATATACCACAGTCAAATGCAACAAATCATCACCCCTAAAGGAGTCAAGAACTCTTAGTTGCGGTTGTACTGATCCCCAACTGTCTACCTAGGTTCAAAGTTCGGCTAGGCGTCGACTACTCGGCAACTACGCGCGCCTAGTCGCTGGGCGAAGCCCGTCGCCGCGACTAGGGGCATAGTCGCGCATCGCGGCGCTAGGCGGGTGCGGACGCGGCGCGTAGGCACGCGAGATGAGCGCGAGCTCGAGGGCGGCCAATTTTGGTGCGCAAAATTGGAGCGCGGGAGGAATTGCCGCGCGGCCACAAGACCTAGGCGTGGGAGGATTAGAAGGGAGCGCGGCGCCATTCGCTCATCCCCGCGTAAGATTTGGTCGTCCCCGCCGCCGGTCCTCCTCGCCGGGCGCGGTCCATCCCGCCGGACGACCTCCTCCCCGCCGTTCCTGCTCCTCCCGCCGTTCCTGCTCCTCCCGCCGGTCTTGCTCCTCCTCTGCTCCTCCCCTGCTCGTCCCCGACTCGCGCGCCGCCGGTCCTACTCGTCGTCAACTCGCCACTGCCGTCCTGCTCGTCCTCGACTGGAACCCCTCCCCGCCGGCCACTCCAAGTCCCCAAGGTGAGCTCCCTTCCCTCCCATGCTCGTCTCCCCTCCCATGCCGACAACTCCTCCCCTGCTCATCTCCCCTGTATGACTGAATCTGCATGTGTTTGTTCAGTGAAGTCTTTTGTTTACTGAATGAGTCTACTGAATATGAGACTACTGCTGCTGTCATCATTAGTTAACAGTAAAAATGTGTTTGCTCATCTCCCTTGGATGGGAGGCTGCTGAAATCATCCAGATAAGTCACAATTTAGTGTTTTCTATTTTTTTTTATGAACAGCTAGCTGTCTATTGACTAATTTACTAACTACTAGCTGTCAAAATGTGTTGCAGGAGCTAGGAACATGCAAGAGTAAGCCAGCTAGGAATCAGATATGTCTATTGGCCCTCTTTTTATACTTACTGTGACTCATATATATATATATATATATATATATATATATAGTTATATATATATATATATATATATATATATATATATAATTTATGTATATATATATATATAATTTATGACTATATTGCCAAAACGCCTAGGAGCGCCTAGGACCGAGTACTCCCGACTAGGCGCTAGGCAATGGGTCAGCGCCTAGATTCCGCCTAGCGCCTAGCTGAACTTTGCCTAGGTTTGAGTTTAAATTTTCGTCCTTAACTATTCTCAGTACCTTCTTCAAGACGTTCTCATAGCTCGCCCTGCTGACCAGGGAGAAGGAGAGGATGAACACATCAGCACCCCTGTAGCTCAGAGGCCTCAATCTACTGTAATCCTCCTGGCCTGCATCCAAGGTGGGCAAATCAATCATATCCAGCAGAAAAAAGAAGAAGATGGAAGCACTTGAGAGGCATTGCTGGATCCTCCTGAATCTGCTGTAATCTGATCTGCCCCACCCCACCTGCCGTGTCCCAGAGGCCCATGTTGACAATGCTCCCATCCACAGAGACATTGGCGCTGAAGTTGTCAAATACAGTGGGGATATAATCCTGCCAAAGTAGACACAGAAAAAACAAAAGGAAAAGAGGTTCAAACATCACAATAGAATAACCACACTCCTCTCTAATCAAGATTGGTACTGAATCTGTCTCCATTTTCTTCGAAACCGAGCTAGCTAGATAGAAGGAACTGAAACCCAATCGTGTCCAGCCGAATAAGAAATGCAGAGAGTATCCAGCCATTGGTAACGAGAAAGGGGACAGAGAATCGAACACAAAGATGGTAAGGAGCAAAGTGAACGGATGGAAGCACTCAACCGTGGGGAACTTGTTGGAGGTGTAGCAGATGAGCATGCAGGTCTTCCCGACGGCCCCATCGCCGACCGTGACGCACTTGATGAACTTGGTGACCGAGCTCGCCGCCGCCGCGCTCATCGCTCTCCCTGCCGCCAGTCCGTCCGCCGCTGCACGAGCCAGCAACACCTGGTTTTACTACCCCTCCTCCTCCCAACCAGTCGTGGCTGCCTGCAGCAGTGTGCCTGCATAAATGCAGCCAGCAGCAGCTTCTTTTCTTTATTATATACCACCTGGGGGAGTGACAGAGGTGTGGGTGTGGCGAATCTCATCTTTATTTGCTCGCCAAATTTCAAATTTGAACTCGGCTGCCTGTAGAGACAGATACCTTGTCTTAGTCTGAATTTTGAACAGTTGAACTGAGGACCTTACTACGTGCAAAGAGGCTTAGAATTGTTCAAGAACGTCGTTTGCACAGACACCTTATCATCATTTATTTGAATTCGATGTCTTGTGGATTGAATCGCACACAGTAGTTAGGAACATGTAGCGAGACACTAGTGCTAATCAGCCAAGGTGCTGGCACCTGACATGTTTTGTTCTGCCTTTGAGGCTTTGGACACGAGAATCCGTTCTTCTTTGGCCCCTCCCTCGTCAGATCCAAGCTTTTGTACGCTACCCGGTTCGCTCCACGTGATTGCGCCTGTGCGTGCGACTATTCTAGTAGCGTTCTTTTGTTTTGTAGAGGCCCCATTTGGGTTGGTAAGCGGCACACGTGTAGCTGCAAAAGAAATCTTACGGTAAACAATGTTCGTTCCCAGCTTGGACAACGTGCTTCATATACTTGTAAAATGAAAAGTTTAATTTCCACAAATTTATGCTAATGTTAGTATTTCCAGTCATCATGAAACAAGGTTTACAAAATAATGGGAATACATTACTAATATGTCATTGCTGCCCCTCTCTTCTTTTGCCACAAACAAAGCGCACGCTATTAGAGCATGTTTGATACACATGACTAGTTATTAGTTGAGATAAAACTTAGTCGAAATTAGTTATGCTTGGCTAAAAAATCAATCCACTTATGAGCTGTTTAGATACACTAGAGCTAATTTGAGCTAAAATTAGCTAGCTAAAAATTACTTCATGGTATCCAAACATGTCCTTAGTTGCATCAGTAAGACCTAGATGTCCACCATGATTACCATAAATCTACTAAGGCAAATGCTTTAATTAACTCGAGAACTTATACAAAATTAAGCATTGCAAAGATATAGGTATAATACCTGTTGTAACTAGAACAGAGTCATAACCAAATATGATTACACAATGAGGTATATACTAGAACAGAGTCATAACCAAATATGATTACACAATGAGGTATATACGCATTGCTATCCAATCAAGTAAAGAAGTGGTGGGAGATTTTGGGCACGAATTGGCGAGTCTTGAGAGGATGAGAGAAATATGAACAAATTTCACTAAAAAGATGTAGCTGCTCCTTGTCTCTCCTCTGCTCCTCGGTGTTCTTGTTGACAGTAATGGGTGCCTCTAACCACCTTTCCCTTTCACCAAGGTATGTGCTTTGTCCTTTTTGGCATCCTAGTTTAGATGGATCTCCAACCTTTAGCCAAACCTTTGCCAGCAAGCCTGTCTTTGGCATCAGTTTGGTCTCCCTGTCACTTCACCTGGCGCTTCTTTAGTCCTCTTGGCCTCTTTTAGCCGCTGCAAATTCCAGCTTTCGGAGGGTTTAGTTGGTTCTCTTCTTCGGGCAGCTCTTGGTGGTGTTGCTTCTGAGTTTGATATGCTGCAATTGGATCATCGTGCCTTCCGTTTTTCAATCTCCTGCAAGACAATGGGCTGTGTGGTGATTTCAAAGTTTTCTTCAACCTCTGAGGGAATGGCGGTGCTAATCGGAAATCTAAGGTTCAGTCTTTCTGTAGAAGAATAAGTTTCCTGGTCTGATGTTCGTAGCAAGAACAAGTGGTGCCCTTCTTTTGCTGATGTTGACAAGATTCCACCAGTCTCCGGAGCCAATGCCATCCCTGTCCGAAAATTAGTCTTTGATTAGATTTCTTTCCAGAAAGCCATGGTCTTTGATCATTCAAATTAGGATGATTTGGAAGCAAATCAAGAAAAATCTTGTAAACAAGATGAACTATCGTGCAGGATCCTTCGTTAGATCTCTCTTTGGCTCTTCCAAAAACAAGAGTTAATTGGACTTAAATTTGGGATGTTTTTTGAATCTAAATCTGTTCTTGTTGGTTCTCTAAACGACATGCAAGGCAAGCTTGTCATTACCCCATCAAATTTCATAACTGCCTTAGGGCATATTTGGATCATTGCTGGATTATTATAATATGGATTATTGATGGGATTATTATAATCAGGATTGTAGATTATAATAATTAGAGTATTTAGGTCCCTAGATTATGGTGATTAATTATGGTTGGTTAAAGTGAGAAACTCCTATATCAAGTTTTAGTTTGGCAAGTTGGAGAATCGATTGGGGCCAAGTAAGACTTTCAGCTTCCATAATCCCCTAAAATGTGGTCTCATGGATTATAGGATTATGGTAATCAAGGGTCTTGATTATAATAATTCGTTATATGATCAACCCTGTTTGATCAAAGTTTGAATTTATTTGATTATTATAGTCACATGGTATCCAAACATGGCCTTAATTGGGGGTAATATTGCTATTTTTGTTGCCAGACACACAGAAACTCTGCAGCTGTAAAGGAAAGAGCACGAATGTTTCACCGGTATTTAATTCACGTTTCCTAAGAAGCCTCCTTCAATCGATGGGCTGAGTGCTAGTAGCTCGCCCAAGTTTGCTTCTTTGGTGGATTTGGATCACTATATTCTGCATCTTCTCAACTCCCTAGAAGCTGAACAACCAATAATGATTTATTGGAATCTCCCTCTCAAGTCGCTACCTAGTGGACCATTGTAGAGTCCTATTGGTGTCCACACCACTAGGTGCCTCGCCACGCTCGTTGACCCCAAGGAACATAGTTGCTCCTCCTCGCCATGAAGAAAACCTCTTTTTTCCTCAAAATAAACAACAGTTCTCTCCTTCATCAATGGCTTTCTAAAGAGCTGATCCAACTCCATTCATTCTAGTCGACCTTCACTGTCATGAACTACAAATCGAGTGATGATGGTCAGGGTAGTTTTTTTCTCAACCTCAACCAAATAATGAAGATCTTGCTATTGCAACCATTAATCTGTTGTTGGGTAATGTGCTTGACTTCCTAGTTGTTAGAGGTCATTACGAACTCTTGGTTGATCGCATACATCTAGAAGTCAGAGGCATTCAACCCTGTGGATCATTTGAGTCACACTTTTGTCATATTTGCTTATGATCATGATAGGGATTAAGTTGTCTTGAATAGTCCCTTTCCATACACTACTACAGATTGATTTATCACTGTCGCCACTTGCACTACCATAGCGATAGAAGCGACGGTGTGATACTTCCATCGTCGGTTGGAACGATAGCGAGGCCTCCTAGGAATGAAACCGGCAATTTAGATTTCTACCACCGACGGGTTAACGATAGATGCGACAGTGATATTGGGGTTGCATTTGCTGCGTCGCATGAAAAGCTGGGCCGACTGGGATACGCATTTTGGCCTCCAACCCTAAACTAGCGTTTGGTCAAGCGGCAGTAAATTCAGCGTGAGTGTTGAATTGCCTTAACTTCCAAGGCCATCAAATCACCATTACTTCCGCCGCCTGAAGCCTAAGAGCCGTACCCACTGCTCTACATATACTCCAAGCCCGGTGTCCTCTGAAACCACCCCTTTTCTTCATCCATCATCCCCTTCTCTTCCAATCTTCTATAAAGAAAATGTCGGACATCCCATCATGTTTCCAAGAAGCCTGTCGTCCAGCGAGGACGACTTGCCTGCCCACCACTCTTCTGAGGAGGTCATCTCCTTCGACGAGTGGATGTTGTCCGATTATAATCCTCTGTGGAGCTCCGATAAGGAGGACCTGGAGGACGAGCACGAGGAGGATGAGGACGACGCCGACGACTCCGACTCCGACTCCAACTCTGATGCTCTGACTCTGACTTTGACTCGCCTCCTCCCAAGCCAAGGCGAGCATGATCCTCTCCGCGAGAGGATCATATTTAGATTAAGTAGTTTATAGTTAGTATAAGTAGTTTTATTTTAATAGTTTAGGTTAGTTATTATGCTTCTAGACGAGTACAACCATATACTCTCCCAAATTATACCTATATGTTAGATATATAAAATGAATCAATGAAAAAAAATTCTATTCGCGCAGATTTAATCTCTTCAATGCCACCTTTTTTTATATGAAATGCAAAGCAAATTCTTTCCAATACTACTTCCAAAATGCCAGTGCACGGATTTGATCTCTCGACGAATGTTTTTTTGTATATTTGTGAATGAAAAGGGAGAAAACTGTCATGTGCGGTTGCGGTTGTTTCTAGGAGAATCTAAAAGCAGTTTAACCACTGACAATCGCCGTATTATAGCGTTGGATTAGCGTGGCAATGGTCGGCTTAATGCGGACACTGTTTAACTTATCCCGTGCCGTCCGTTCTCGCTACCGATCAATCTAGACCATCCGTTTGGCAACAAACCTAGAAGCGCCCGGCCCATTCCCAATTCCCCTTGGGTCCTGTCGATGCCTTAGCGGTGGTTCGACTAACTAAAAACCCCAAAACAAATCCATTAGTTCTCCCCACCTGTTGTTGCTTCATCTTCATTCTCCCCACCCGTTGCTTCATCTTCATTTTGACCCATCGCCTATACTTGCCCTGCCTCGAGCACCTTGCATCCCGTAAAGGTTAGGTGGATTCGGTTACCCCATGTTTGCATTTGGCTCCAATTCATTTTGGGTTCGGTATCAGTTTTGTTCATATTAGGAATTTCTTCATTGCAACAGATGTCTTACTTCGGAAGAATCCATTTCAATTTCAGCAACCTTGCATTTTGGCGGCTAGGGGTGGCACCAAGACCCTAGATGATGTTGTTTGCTACTTGGGGACGGAGCATTCACCTGGACTGACTGTTGATTGTTGAAGCCGCTGCTCATCACCTTCTCGGACCACAAAATTTGACAAGAAAGGTTCAAGACCCTGTTTGTGTAGAGATTTTTGTGCTTTGCAGGACTGGACATGAAGTAGACATACTTTATAGATAGAATGTGTTCATAGACGGAGATGCTATCATTTTCACCATGGTTCACTACCTCTAGCTTTTGGGACCACATCAACCAATTGAGTACGTTAGCAACTGCCTACCCATCCGACATTAAGTCTTAGAATTTGTGAAACTTTTATGTTAATGAAGTTTATATGTACTGATGGAATCTCTAGATTAGTACATATAAGTACTGCATAATCATTGAACTAGTCCTTCAGTTGAACTATTAATTGAATCAGTTAGCCTTGATTATGGTCCACGTGTACACCTCTATGTAAGCACAGAGGATCCAAAATAGGCCTTCTTCTACAGGCAGATAGTACCATAAACCACCAGTGACACAACATTTCATCTTAGCAGTAGTGCGAGGGTTTTCAAGGATGTTTTGGCGTCTTGGCGGGAGGAAAAAGCGTAGACAAAAGACCTAGGCGAACCTTTTCACTCAGTGTGTGCAACACTTTGAACCCTAACTGCTCTATAGCTGCATCTAGCTCCAACTCCTCCTAGTGGTTGGCACCATCCTAGGGCGTCGTCACGAGGAGAACATCGGCTTCTAGCGGAGGAGGCTACAACAGGAGGGGGCCGCCCATCCCGTGTCGCGTGTCGAGAACCACCCTTACGCATACCAGCCACCACTTTTGTGTTGCTACGGCTTGAAGACGTCTCGATGGATTTCATGGAGTGATGGAAACCTAGGACGTCAGTACCACAGATGCTGCAGGGCAAATATTGTAACTCGATTTCTTTCTTGATCATTCTATTTTCGCAATGCAAATGCTAAAATCCCACTGTACTTATGGTAATTTGGTTTTCATAGCCTGTCTTAGATTGTGGGTTCTATGAGTGGTACGATCCCCATATGGAAGATATCTAAGGACTTTGATTTTGGATTTACGTAACAAGATTTGGGAGTTCAAGGCGGAGGATAATGTTAGAACAAATGAAGAACATTTGTAGGAGGAGGAAGAGATTATGCCACATATTGAAGAAATGGCTAGGGTTCCAACGAAGATGATGGAAGATTTCATACCTTTGAGAAAGAAATGTGCTTCCTGCTCTTCTTTCACCTATTTTGTACTTATCTTAGTTCTTGGCATGTTTATTGGCAAGTTGCTTAGTTCACCGCAGTAGATTCAGGTATTAATTTATGTATTGGACTGAAATCTGTCACTTTTATACAACTATTGTTGAACTACATGCAAGGTGATTGACCAGGTGTTCAATTTATTGAACTGTAAATGCTAGTACATCCAAGTAACAATTGATATGTTGGAGGCATCCTACTTCCCTAGATACTAGGCCTTGGTACAAGGGCAACCAATTTATTAAACTGTATATACACTCTCCTATGGTCCAACCACACCTTCCTCCCATCCATTCCCCACTCTGCTACCTTGCTCTACTTCACATTGCTAGTGCCAGATGAAAGGCAGCCTCTCTCGTGCTCACTGCTCCTTCACCTCCAACATCGGCAGCGCACAAATCTTTAGCACGCCATCCTTGCTTCTCTGCTCCATCCGGATCTAAGGTAACTACACTGGATTTGCTCCTTCATCAGATTCTATATTCCTTTGTATTGCTCTCTCGTGCTCTCTAATCCTTCACCTCCAACCTAGCTACATTAATTTTCTTGGATCTACAGATGAAAATGCATCTTCTTGTTTTGGAGTTTGTGGCCTTTTATCTCTGTGGAGTGTAGCTTGTAAGCCTTATTGTCCTTAGTATTGGTTCACTGAATCAGTGCTTTGTGAACAAAGTTGATGAGCTAAATGAAAGTGTACCAATGGATGTGGACAAGGTTGTAGTGGTCAAGGCTCGGGATGACATGGAGATTGACAACGATCCCATGTGTAGCACCTGGTTTTAAAAACAAAACCAGATACACACCATATGTGAGCCTAGAAAGGCAAATCTCATATATAACTACAAATAAGGGTAATATCAGAAGACAATGCTTATTACATAGCATATTAGTATAAAGAATATAACCTCAGAGTATAGACAACGGAAATACAACTCTGATCTTCAGGTGAAGACTCCACTTCCATAGGGACAACTGACTGGTTGATCACAAGGCTAATTCCTCTAAATTCTAGCAATCTGGTACCCATTCGGGTTTTTTTCCAAATATGTGAAAAATAAAGCAAGCGTAAGTACATGTCATACTCAACAAATATAACATGGGGTTCATGAGGCTCAAAAGGCTGACACTGGTTTAACTACGATTAACTTTTAATGAGTCATCTTTTAGCAATTGGGTGGCAACAAGTTTATCACAAGCCCATATAAACACATGATCAGGTAAACATGAATAATGAATAGCATAAACAGTAATCATTAGTGAGCATCTTCATCATTAGTATCATTAGTGTTCATCATCTATTCCGTAAGGGTTCCAAGGCCGCTCGTGACCGTCAGCACGGCTGATATACCAGTTTTACACTCTGTAGAGGTTATACACTTTCACTGTGAGTCATGATTTACCCTTTCGCCCGAGGTAGCTAATCTCTTGACCCACTTCTAAGGAAGGTCGGTAGAGTTCACTATGAAGTCTTTCAAAGGTTTATCTAACAAGTTAGGCCCATTAGATTCACTCGACAAATAGATGTAGGAACCCTCCTTCCCAATGGCACAATGACATGCAACCTATACACAAGGGGACAGAGGCTGTCCTATATCCAATTTGGCAAGCCATTCTTACGCCAATAAAGATAACCTCTAACAAGCTAGAAAAGGTCCTCATACTGAGCTAAAGCTAGAGCCATGTAGCACTCACAGCTGTATTGTAAGTCTCGGATGATCACTTACAGATAAGTCCTTAGGGAGAGGAATCTAGAGCACCATAAAAATAGCCCAATGCTCTAGCCCCCTGATTCCATGTTGGTAAAGAGCATTTTTAGTGTTTATTTCATATTACATTAGTCAAGTTACAAGATCATGGTTGTAGTTGAGCACTAGCAAAGCTACCCAATGCAATAACCCAAAGGTATCAAGGAATCTAGGATATCAAATAGCTAAGAAAATTTCTACGGTTGCTAAGGTAGACACATGCAGTATGAATTAAATGATTAAAGTAGTATAGGACAACAAGGAAGATCCCATGCTATACTTGCCTTAAACTTAGATCCTTCTTATAGTCCAAACCTTCAAAGATCTGATTCTTGATTCACCACGTATAGCTCACCGACTGAACATGATCATAGAGCACCACACAAGCATCCATGCAATCATACATGAAGCAAACAATAGATCTAAATTAGAATAGTACACCAAACATAAAATCAAGATGAAAAGTTTGCAAAATGAATCTACGTCTCGCTACGAACACACTGACTCGAAAATCACGCTAATCTGAGTTACGGGGATCAAATTATAACTATTCAAAGTAAAGAACAAAATGATCAAATTTTTATACGTAGATTATGAAAATATGAATCTAACGCAACTTGAACGGATCAAATCGGAGTTAAAACGAAGAAGATATGGCCTACAGAAGGTAGTGGCAATTTTGTAAATAGATGAAACTTAATTTTCGAATTTAAAATAATTAATTTCAGAATTAAAACTGGCCAAAGGCGGCGGGCATGAATAGGAGAAAGGGCAGGAGCTAAACCAGAAAAACCAAGGGTCTAGATTTAATTACTTTCTAAAGAGATGGATTGCGGGTTCTATATTGTAGATCTGCGGGGGCTTCTGTGCAAAAGAGCAGCGGCAGCCAGTGGTTGACCTGGTCTCCGGTGACATAGCAGAGCGGGGTTGGCTGGAGTGTGTGAGCCAGGTGCACCGTGCTGTGGACTGGTGATAGTGGACCATGTCCACGGGTCTTAGTGGACCGAAGGGGTATTCTAGGTTGGGGATCCAATCGTGGCCATCTATTCTCGGATGAACGACTAAGAGAGGTTAGTGGGGATGGGGTCGCCGGAGCAGCCCTTCCAGGCGGTGGCACCATGGCCGGTGATGACTAGAGTTCACCGGAGCTCACGTAAAATGGCCTACGGGCCATGGCTGAGCAAAGCGAAGGCACGAGGATGCGTATCTCGAGCTCACAAACTCGATGGGGGCCTCAGAGAGGACCGCGAGAGCACAGGGGTAGCAGGATGCTTGCAATGTTAGCTCGACAATGATGGCGAGGTCATGCATGCAATAGAGAGTGGGAGAGCGAGGGGAAGATGGCTTCAGAGGTTCCTTACCACCACGCGTAGCTCGATAGGGGATCAGGGCGGTGGTGAAGCTATGAAGGCGTCTTAGCGACGTCAAGCTCCACGCAGCAAGATCCGGGCGATGGCACTAGGCTAGCTCAGGGCGAGGTGGAGCAAGATTGGGTTGAGGGAGGGTGGCGGCACCTGGGGCTTGCTTTATAGGGGTCTAGACGTGGCACGCACGCCAAGGCAAAGAGACAGCGCGCAGCGGATTCCTTCGGTAGCGGTGGTGGAGTCTACATTGGGCA
Organism: Miscanthus lutarioriparius; assembly: GCA_904845875.1. NCBI lineage: Eukaryota > Viridiplantae > Streptophyta > Magnoliopsida > Poales > Poaceae > Miscanthus > Miscanthus lutarioriparius. Next base: position 51,239,578 of record CAJGYO010000016.1, on the reverse strand, counting down.
TGAGCTGGAGGTAAGTGACAACACTGATCTATGGGTCCCGAGTGTTAGCGGGTGAGAGAACGGGGCCGTGGCATTAGACAGACAGAGGGGGAGAGGAGGCGGGGACGCGGGCGTTGCTGGGCCGGCCAGTTGGGCCTCGGGGAGGAGCAGACCTGCGTGGCTTGGGCCTGTGCGAGAGAGTGGGATAGGCGCAGGCCGATCATAGTGGGCCAAGGGGAAAGGAGGAAGAGAGCGAGTGGGCTTTGGGCCAAATTGAGAGGAGAGAGGATTTTCCATTTTCCAAATCCTTTTCTATTTTGTTTTTAAAACTAAATTCAATTATGAACCAAATGCAAATTCAAGTAGAGTTTCAAATATACTTTTCAACTCAAATAAAAATGGACAATTTTGGTAGGCTTCCAAAAATAAAATTTACAACTTTTTAAATTCTTTTTTTTTCTATTTTTCTTTTCTTTTATTTCAAAGCCATTTTCAAACTCATTCCCAAAAGCAATTTATACCATTTTGAATTTTAATCAAAACCACTCAACCAAATAAATAAAATGCATTGGCATGTATGCTCAACCATGTTGGTACTCCTTATGATAAATTTTAATATAATGAAAAATATTCTTTTTCCTATATTTCATGTGCACAAAAATTCATAAATAAATCATTTCAATCCTATTTTCAAAAGTACAAATTTTAGGGTGTTACAATTCTACCCCCTTAAGATGAATCTTGTCCTCGAGATTTGGACGATGGTGATCAAAGAGATATAGGCGTTCCGCCTTTAGATTCCTTTTACCACTCCATTGCTGCTTGCATGACTTGATGACCTTATTCCAAATAACTTGCCAAACTGATTCCAAGATTCTGATAGATACTCCAAACACCCCCTCAGTAACTCCAATCACTAGGCCACCTTTCCTTTTTAGTCCATACTTATTAGACCTCTTTCTTCCTATGTTCACCTTCTAACGGAGCCTTACGAATCTCTTGGTCAGAAAGAGAATCTACCACCAATCTTCAAAACATTAATGATTCTGGTTAAGTTGCTCGAACTTAGAATACAATTCTTAGTCCTTGGTGTCACCCGAACCTTCTTAGCACAATTCTCCGTTGCTAAGGTCATCGGCTATGACTTCGCTCCTCGAAGTGATAGCACTTTTCCAAGTCATAGTCAATTTCATTCCAACGAGGATAACACAAGCACAAGACCAACTTAGTGAAGATGTCCTATAAATTCTTATGATCCTCCTAGATGTCACTTTTGCACTCAAAAGATAGCACTTCCATGCTCCACAATGGATAACTCCACATAATATGTTGGGTAATCTAACTCACGCTTTCTTAGTTGACTTAACGAATAAGCTACTACTTTTCTTTTTGTATAAGGACACATCCCACACCTTGACAGGGTGCATCCTAGTGGATATAAAGCTCTTGTCCGAATCTAGCAAAGCTAATACTTAGGTTTTACTTCAACCTCTTCTTGGACTCCTTCAAAGACTTAGCTGAGGTCTCTTGATCCAAACTAAATTAAAAGCTTCTCTAGTAGCTCTACCAATAATTGATGATCTTGGATAAACCTTCCTTGAACCTCTAACCAAACCTCATTGAAACTCTGAGTTTCTCTCACATCGTTTTGTACCACCTTCCTTATTAGATTAACCGATTCTTCCTAGTGAGAGCTAGAGAGTATGACTTAACTTCATATGGCACCTTAAGCATTCAGAACCTTCTTAGTTGGATAGTTTGCATAGGCGTGATCGTCTATCTTATTGATCTCCTCTAAAGGGGTTTGTTCCTCTACATTGACATCTAAAAACTCACAGTCCACTTCACTTTCTTCACATGACACACCTTCTAGCAGGTCATTCTCGTCTTCCTCAGGTGTAGGTTGGATACCCTTATACTCAATTCTTTCTCCGGACGGTGTTGTTAGAAGCACCGAACGTTGGGCATACTTAATCACTCCTTTACAAGCAGATAACCATCCCTTTCCAAGGATAACATCAATATCCCTTAACTCCAAAACGATAAAGTTTGCCTCAAAGTTTAGCCCCTTTATGTCAAGACTAACTTTTGGGCATATGCAGTTTGCCTTCTTTTCTCCTCCTAGAGAGTTAACTATTAAGGGTTTCCTCATCGGAAGCATAGTTATCTTATGTTCTTCCATATATTCCCTAGAGATGAATGAATGTGATGCATGGGGGTCAAACAACACCATAGCAGTGTCTGAGCTTACTGCTATCAAACCTTAAATGACCTCCATAGCTCCATGAGTGATAATTAGATCCACATTGTTCAATCTGCCTTGAATGTAGTTTCGCTTTAACTTATTTCCTTGCACCTGCTCCTTATGGACATTCTGTTCTGGCTCCTGCTGCTGTTGATTCTGGCTTTGATTACTCTCAGCAAGCTTCTCAAGACAATCATTCTTATAGGGTTCAATCTCACCACAATCATAACCTTCCTTACTAGTAGAAGTACTTGTCGTTATCAAGGTGATAGTGGGAGATGATAGACATGGCTCTTGAGAGCTAAAATGCTGCACTTCCTCATAGGGTTGCTGATACTGATCCTGATCTATACTACGAAGCAGATTCATAGGGTGTGACTGACATTCTGGTTGTGCAGCAAAACAGAGATGAGTGTTTCTTAACTGGCATTGAAGGTCACGCTTTCTCTTCTTTTCTTCCATCTCTCGATGCTTGTTCTCAATTAGAATTGCTCTGTCCACCAATATTTTGAAACCAGGATACACAACAGTCATCAACTGCAATTGAACCCCATCATTTAGTCCTTTCAAAAAGCATTTCTGTTTCTTAGCATCATTATCCACTTCTTCTAGAGCATAGCGTGACAATTGAGTGAACCGGTTATGATACTCACACACTGCCATAGATCCTTGCTTCAAATTGAGGAACTCTTCTTACTCAAGTTCTACCACACCTGTGGGAATGTGGTACGACTTGAAGCTCTTGCTAAACTCCTTTTAGGTGATCTATCCAACATTGTTGGGATGTCCATACTGGTAATACTCCCACCAGTCTTGTGCTACGCCCTAGAGTTGGCCAGACGCAACAAGCACCTTCTCATGGTAGAAACCATCATAGAGATAATCGATGCTTCCAAATGAATAACTAGAACGTATGAAACTTCATCTTGCAACTTCTTCAACTTAGCTAGCCCCCTTAAGAAAAGATCAACTAGGGGATACAAGAAGGGCAGCTTGCACCTTCTTCCAGATGAGCTAACTCATATCAAGACGTTCTGACATCCCAATGATACTCTTGTGTATGGGCAAGGACAAGAAATCTGAAATTCCTCGTGGGATAAAAAACCACAGTGCAGTAAAATAGCTGTAACTCTTATTCTATTAATCCAATAAAGTTGTAGCTTATACCATTCGAAATCTTATCAAATCCTCCACAACTTCTTTATAGAACACTTTTCCAAATTTTGTAGTTATGTTGGTCTAAAACATTGCACAACAAATATCGTTTCAGGTTTCCAACATTGCAGTTGCATCGTCTTGTGATTTTCATAACTCCCAAACTATAATGGCTATAAGGGCAGTTCTTATGGTCACAGAAAGATATCGAAGTCTATTATTGTACATAATTTTCCATGATTTTTGGTTGTCCAAGAATAGACATATAAATCGAAGAGGACAGGCTGCTCCAAAAATATAGAACAGGAGAAAACCAAAACCCGACTATTTATTTCATTAATCCTTATACCTTAGGCCTATAAACTAAATGAAATTGTGCAAACACCCAACAAGATCATTGAAATTATTACAAAGATTCAAAACAAGCATAAGCATAATGACAATTCAGTAAAGCACTAAAGGTGCACAATTTAATCATTGACTCAACTTGCGATACTATCGTCCTCATTGTACTAGGGGTAACAATCCTAAGACTCATCTTTAGATTACGCAAGAAGGTGGTGAGGGATAGTTCTAAAAGCATATCAAATCAAGAAGTGGAGATGAGAACAAAGACATTAAAATAAGCATCAAGGTAGAGATAAATAGCAAGGATAGAGATATAGTAGAGAAGAAAATATCAAGGTTCATAGAGCAAGGGTTTTTGTAGCAACTTCTAAACCTTAAAATGACCAGTTTCTACTAGGCTTGCATCCTATAGTCAACATTGCTTTGATACCACTTTGTACCACCCGGTTTTAAGAACAAAACCATATACACACTATATGTGAGCCTAGGAAGTCAAATATCATATATAGCTACAAATATGGGTAATATCATAAGACAATGCTTATTGCATAGCATATTAGTATAAAGAATACAACCTCAGAGTATAGACAGCGACAAGACAACTCTGATCTTCAGGTGAAGACTCCACTTCCACAGGGACAACTGACTGGTTGATCACAAGCCTAATTCCTCCAAACTCTAGCAATCTGGTACCCATCCGGGATTTTTTTCCAAATATGTGAAAAATAAAGCAAGCGCAAGTACATGTCGTACTCAACAAATATAACATGGGGTTCATGAGGCTCAAAAGGCTGACACTGGTTTAATTGCGATTAGCTTTTAATGAGTCATCTTTTAGCAATTGGGTGGCAACAAGTTTATCACAAGCCCATATAAACATATGATCAGGTAAACATGAATAATGAATAGCGTAAACAGTAATCATTAGTGAGCATCTTCATCATCGGTATCATCAGTTTTCATCATCTATTCCGTAAGGGTTCCAAGGCCGCTAGTGACCATGAGCATGGCTGATATACCAGTTTTACACTCTGCAGAGGTTATACACTTTCACTATGAGTCGTGATTTACCCTTTCACCCGAGGTAGCTAATCTCTTGACCCACTTCCAAGGAAGGTCGACAGGGTTCACTATGAAGCCTTTCAAAGGTTCGTCTAACACCTATACCTGATTCGGCAAGCCATTCCTATGCCAATAAAGGTAACCTCAAACAAGCTAGAAAATGTGCTCATACTAAGCTAAAGCCAGAGCCATGTAGCCCGATTCGGCAAGCCATTCCTATGCCAATAAAGGTAACCTCTAACAAGCTATAAAATGTCCTCATACTAAGCTAAAGCCAGAGCCATATAGCACTCACAGCTGTACTGTAAGTCTCGGATGATCACTTACAGATAAGTCCTTAGGGAGAGGAATCTAGAGCACCATAAAAATAGCCCAATGCTCTAGCCCCCCTAATTCCATGTTGCTAAAAAGCATTTTAGTGTTTATTGCATATTATATTAGTCAAGTTTACAAGATCATGGTTGTAGTTGAGCACTAGCAAAGCTACCCAATGCAATAACCCAAAGGTATCAAGGAATCCAGGATATCAAATAGCTAGGAAAATTTTTACGGTTGCCAAGGTAGACACATGCAATATGAATTAAATGATTAAAGGTGTATAGAACAACAAGGAAGATCCCATGCTACACTTGCCTTAAACTTAGATCCTTCTTCTAGTCCAAACCTTCAAAGATTTGCTTCTTGATTCACCACGTATAGCTTACCGACTGGACATGATCATAGAGCACCACACAAGCATTCATGCAATCATACATGAAGCAAACAATAGATCTAAATTAGAATAGTACACCAAACATAAAATCAAGATAAAAAGTTTGTAAAACGAATCTACGTCTCGCTACGAACACACAGACATGAAAATCACGCTAATGGGAGTTACGGGGATCAAATTATAACTATTCTAAGTTAAGAACAAAATGATCAAATTTTTATACATAGATTATGGAAATACGAATCTAACGCAACTTGAACGGGTCAAATCAGAGTTAAAACGAAGAAGATATGGCCTACAGATGGTAGTGGCAATTTTGTAAATAGATGAAACTTAATTTTCAAATTTAAAATAATTAATTTCAGAATTAAAACCGGCCAAAGGACGGTGGGCATGAATAGGAGAAAGGGCAGGGGCTAAACTGGAAAACCAAGGGCCTAGATTTAATTATTTTCTAAAGAGATGGACTGCGGGTTCTATATTGCAGATCTGTAGGGGCTTCTATGCAAAAGAGCAGTGGCAGCCAACGGTTGACCTGGTCTCTGGTGACGTGGCAGAGCAGGGTTGGCTGGAGCACGTGAGCCGGATGTGCCATGCTGTGGATTGGTCACAGTGGACCGCGTCCACCAGTTTTGGTGGACCGAAGAGGTATGCTGGGTTGGGGATCCAATCATGGCTGTCTATTCTCGGATGGACGACTGAGAGAGGTTAGTGGGGATGGGGTCACTGGAGCGGCCCTTCCAGTTGGTGGCACCATGGCCGGTGATGACCAGAGCTATGGGCCATGGCTGAGCAAACCGAAGACACGGGGATGCGTATCTCGAGCTCACAAACTCGGTGGGGGCCTCAGAGAGGGCCGCGAGGGCGCAGGGGTAGTGGGATGCTTGCGATGGCGGCTCGGCAATGATGGCGAGGTCGTGCATGCAATAGAGAGCGGGAGAGCGAGGGGAAGATGGCTTCAGTGGTTCCTTACCACCATGCGTAGCTCGGTAGGGGATCAGGGCGGCGGTGAAGCTGCGAAGGCGTCTCGGCGGCGTCAAGCTCCACATGGCGAGATCCGAGCGGCGGCACTAGGCTAGCTCGGGGCGAGGTGGAGCACAATAGGGTTGAGGGAGGGCGGTGGCACCTAGGGCTTGCTTTATAGGGGTCCTGGCATGGTGTGCACGCTAAGGCAAAGAGACCGAGCGCGGCGGATTCCTTCGGCAGCGGTGGTGCAGTCTGCATTAGGCACGAGCAGGGGGTAAGTGACAACACTGACCTATGGGTCCCGAGCATCAGCGGGGGAGAGAATAGAGTCAGGGCGTCAGACAGACAAAGGGGGAGAGGAGGCAGGGACACAGGTGTTGCTGGGCCAGCCAGCTGGGCCTCGGCGTGGAGCAGACTTGCGTGGCTTGGGCCTGCGTGAGAGAGTGGGAGAGGCGCAAGCCTATCGAAGCGGGCCAAGGGGAAAAGAGGAAAAGAGTGAGTGGGCCTTTGGGCCAAATTGAGAGGAGAGAGGATTTTCCATTTTCCAAATCCTTTTCTATTTTGCTTTCAAAATCAAATTCAATTATGAACCAAATACAAATTCAAGTATAGTTTCAAATATACTTTTCAACTCAAATAAAATGGATAATTTTGGTAGGCTTCCAAAAATAAATTTTACAACTTTTTAAATTCTTTGTTTTTCTATTTTTTTCTTTTATTTCAAAGCCATTTTCAAACTCATTTCCAAAAGCAATTTATACCATTTTGAATTTTAATCAAAACCACTCAACCAAATAAATCAAATGCACCGGCATGTATGCTCAACCATGTTGGTACTTCTTATGATAAATTTTAATACAATGAAAACATTATTTTCCTATATTTCATGTGCACAAAAATTCATAAATAAATCATTTCAATCCTATTTTCAAAAGTACAAATTTTAGGGTGTTACACCATGGGGGTCGACAACGATCTGTGGGATCTCATGGAGATTCACAATGATCCCATGAGGTCAACTAGGATCTACATGGAGAATGATTAAGTATGCAACTAATGATGTACATATGAAGACCTTTTAACTTTTGCATAGTGTCAGCCTAATTAGTATCTGCATTTTAGCTTTCGTCATGCTTGTTAGGTTGGTAGTGTCGACCTACTTATTCGGTATGAATGTATGGAACTCAAGTTGGATTTCTTTCAATCTGAGAGTACTGCCATTGTGCTTTCCTTATATTTTCTAAGTGCGCAGTTTGACTTTCATTCAATATAAATCTATGTACCTTATTATTCAGCATCGAACTCAAGTTAGCTTCCTTTCAATCTAAGTACTGGAATTGTACTTTTCTTAGTTTTATAAGTGCGCAGTTTCGCTTTGTTTCAATACCGGTTAAAATTGTGTGCCTTACTGTTCATCACTGTATCATATGGAGGTCTCCGGGTGGTACTAGGAAACAACCGCCGGTGATGGTACTGTGCATTCGCCGACGCTTAGTTGCAAAATTTTCAACCCCTTGTTTGAACACTTCCGTGTGGAACTAATGAAAATTCGATTCCCACGTGTCGTAAAAGTTACACAGAGAGGAAGCAACCCCTACCCCAACATCCCCCACCTCCACCGCCCCCTCCCTCCCCCCCACACACATAGCTTTTCTTATCCTCATTGCTACTGTTTGTCATCGCCGCTCCTGCTCATCACCACTGCTCAGCTCTTGCTCCATGCCGGCGGACATCACTGGCTTGCCCACCTAGATCCACCGATGAAACTCATCTCCTTACTAATGTTTATTGATGCAATTCCTTGACAGGGCGGCCTCATCTCATCGTCTAGTGGTGTCCTTCTAGATGAAGGAGGCCCCCAACATGAGGAATGCAGTGGACAACCTCTTAGATGATGTGCTTGCCGACATCTTCCACTACCTCCCTACCCGGTCCTTATGCTGCTGCAAGTGTGTCTGTCGCTCCTAGAAGCGCATCATCTCTGACTCCTATCACCATAAGAAGCTTTTACAAACTGTCGTCGGCTTCTTCTATGGCAGCTGATGGAAGTGCAATCGCCACTTCACTAGCATCACCGGTGAATGGTCCTCCTTGTCCGTCTTGCCTTTCCCCCATCAAAAAGTCCTAGTCTCAGATTGTTGTAGCGGCCTTATCCTTTGCTGGTGTGATGGGCCTGATGGATTATGATGCTATGTTGTCTATAATTCGGTGACCCACAAATGGCATGTACTGCCGCATAGCATCCGTTCTGTTGGTCAGGCTTGCTTAGGTTTGGACCCAACATCCTCGCACTTCCATATGCTTGAATTTGTTGAGGTGGAGGGTCCGTGCATAGGTGTGGAGATCTACTCATCTAAAACTGCAACATGGATCTTTAAGGAAACTGAATGGGGCGATGGTATTGTTCTACATTCAAAATCAAGAAATGTTTTTTTCTTAATGGTTTTATGCACATGCTTGAGTACTTTGTGATAGTTGCTGTGGATATGGAGGGAAAGACATGGAGAACAATTCGTAAACCATGTGGTGCTAAAATGACCATCTATCAAGCTCAGGGTCACCTGTGTGTGTGCTGTGCTGATTTTCGCAATATGTCTTGCTTTTTAGTGTGGATACTTGAAGATTATGGTACTGATAACTAGAGATTGAAGCATGTTGTGGACACGGAGGAACAGTTTGGACACATGAATATTAAAGTTGGTTCTGAGCTTTGTGATGGGGAGTACAGAGTGATTACAGTTCACCCAGAATGGAATTTTATTTTCCTTGTTGGGAAGGATAGAACACTAATTGCATATGACATAGACCGCAGAAAGGTTCATGTCATCCATGCCCGTGTTATCCGCTTTTGTAGATCAAGAGGGCATTTTCATATGAGCATACCTTACTATCTTTCTTATGTTCCCTTGTTCATGGAGTCATTAGTAGAGCAGTAAAGGTGTATTTGTTGTATTTAGTCATCACAACAGTATTTGTTCAGGTAGGGAGTTGTTTTCATTCTATGTATGTATATGCCAATTTTGGCTTGTTAACTAAAGGAATGGTATGTTTAATATTATTAATGCTGCTCCACTATTTAGGTTGTGGACCAGAGATGAAGAAGAGGGGTTCCATGGTGCATTGGCTACCAATCTGTAGTTTGCACTAATTATATTCATCTATAGTTTGGCTACGTCGTTTCGTTATGTAAGTCTGTAGAGAGCAGTACCTTTAGTTTGCAATCTATGTACCGCTTGTGTTAGGACATCAGTTGAGAAAGATATTATGGTAAGCGTCCATTGTTATTGTAAGAACATGGTTTATGGATGTAATGATTATATTTGTATGCTTTGTGCTCAGTAAGCTATTAAGGGCCATTTATTGTTTTGTTCTCACCACCGCAGTTGGTGGTGCAAACGTCCAACACCGTCGTTATACGTATTATGCGACAGGGATCAAAAGTGTATCACCACCGAATCGTTTAGTAACCCAACACCGACTAAATGATCATCAAAGGCAGATCGTGGAGGCGATGATGACCATGACTTTTGTACTGGTGGTTTATACGCTAAAGCGACAGTGGTGTTAACCTCTACACAGATGTATCGGCCGTCAAAGTGACAACGAAGCTACACCATAGACAGTCAGGTCAAAGTACAAGGCGACGGTGCTGGTGACCACTACACAGGCGGTTGATGTGCCCACATGACGGTGATCATAGCCTCCACACAGGCGAATCGTTTGCTAATGCGGTGGTGTTAGTGTATACCCACAGATGGGTCGTGCTCCAATGCGACGGAAGTAAGGACCTTATCACAGACGGATGATAAGCCAATACGATGGTGTAGTCTACACCACAGTCGGTCTCAGATGACGATGGTGATGGCTATCATTATCACTGTCGACAGCTTACTACCGAGGCCAAAATTGGACTGTGATAGGGGTTACGGTGCGGCTGTGAAAGGCTCGAGTGTAGTAGTGATATGATGATGGCAGTCTATCCTTTGTTAGGCACAACTAGGGGAGAAATTGATGAAGAGTTCATTTCAAAAGAGAATGTTGGCTTATGCTACTTGGCTTCCGTGTTGATTATTGAGAAATTGAATATCCAGATAATATAGTTTGCTCTTCTAGAAAAACCATTCTTGGAAAAGAAATACTGCTCACTTAGCACACTCGATTGATATAATATTAGTCCCACAATTCATTGTCTTCTTTGAAACTGAAAGATTTCAAGGTGAATCTTGGACAATTCAATGTGAAATTCTTCAAGCTAAACTATTGGGAGGTGGCCCTTCGGATTAAGATCCTAACCCTGCCAAAAATGTTGTTAGAAATGGTCTCTTTTCACTTCTTTGGGCTTGGACAACAAGGAGCATGACCTCATGCAAATTTCTAGCCCCATGGTGGTGTTTTAGGTCAACAAGCTCCACAATAAATTGTTCACTAGCATTTTCATGCCAATTGGGATCTCAGGCCTGATCTACCAGTTCAAGCCCACCAGGAGCTTGTTATCCCGCTTTAGGACAATCTTGGACCCTTAAACCTCAGTGACCCTATTGCAAAGGATGAGGATTTAAATGTCCCTTCATTTCCACCTAGAAATGAACATGATGTTCTAATGCATCATCTTCTCGCTCCAGTGCCTAAAGAAGTAAATCTTGAGGAAGTTAACAATTTCTTTCAAGTAAATGAGGCAGAAGAGGATCTCCAAGAGGATGTGGAGGCAGTAGTGCTCTTTTTTTTGCAAAACTAACCTGACCTTAATTTTCCACCTTCTGTGATTGATGTCCCTACTTTTCCTGTGCCTAATGTTCCTGTTATGCCTATGGAAATTCCTCTTGAGATGTTGATGAATAATCCTTTTGATCATGCTACTCTGAAAGATCATATTCCAATAAACAATGTTCCTTTGGAGTTTTTGCAAATCTTTGATCAGGTGGATTGCGCTTCACTTCCTCTTTTAGGTGGTTCCCTTGATCCCTTGAAGTAGGCTACAAGACTTTGGGCTCATTATTTGGCACCTATCATGGGCTCCAAGGTTGTTAACATTCCAATTCCTTTGTCTAATTTCTACACCATGGTTCTCTCTCTACAGCTGGGTCAAGGATTTTCTTTCTTCTGTTGCTTGAAGTTTTTCTAATGAGCCAGGGCCACACATTCCATTTGCTCTCCTTGATACCTATCTAGTACCTAACCTTACTCAGTGTGCTTCCAGCTTAGAGCAATCAACTTGTAACCAAAAAGGGAAGGCAGTGTTAGAAGACACTACTCCACCTTGTTCCCTCAATTGCCCAAGACATTAAAGAAGTCAGCGATCTCTAAGAGAAAACAAAGCAAGACAGTCTTGGGTCGATTCAGAAGTTCAACAAAGCCAATGCAATCGGATTCACTCAAGGGGCTTCAAGAATTTGGCTTGTTCTACAAAGCCCTGTTTAGCCTATGCAATTGATCCTTCCACACTATCACCTTCTTTGATCAGGAATCTTGGTGAATGTTTTTGCAAGATGGCTCTTGGGAATTTATCGAGTAAAGCTCTACAAGAGAAGAAGAAAGTTTCCACTCCTAAACAGAAGGCATTTAATGAAGAAAAAATACAAAAGGTTGGAGCTTCTTGTAAACCTAGCAAGTCTGGTCCTAGTGAAAAGCTTAATAAGAAAGATGCCAATGCAAATCCTAGTAAGAAGGAATCTACCAAGCGAAGAAGTTGTACTCCTATTCCATTTGTTTTGTCCAAATTATCTTTGATTTGTACTATTTTTGCCCAAGCAGAGTCCCTGGCCCCTTCATCTCAGCTGCTAAAATAATGTCTTGGCCTTGTTCGTTTCCTTTCATAATAGACTCCAAGTTCATCTCTTCTTGTGAGTTGTCCCTAGGGGCACAATTTATAGATTTTCACAAGAGTCTCCTGTAAACATGTTAAGCATTATTTTCCCAATGTTATATATTTTCAAAGCAAAGTTCTCTCCTTGAAAGTTCTTAGTTGGAATGTACATGATCTAAATTCTGAGAAAAAATGGGATGTTGTTAAAGATAAAATTTGTGAAAGTTCTTGTGATATCATCTGTCTTTAGGAAATTAAGAGAAACATTATTGATGGTACCTTCCTAAAAAACTTCTATCCTCCAAGAATTAGCAGCTTTGAATTCAGCCATCTAATGGAGCCTTGGGTGGAATGTTAGTTGCCTAGAATCCTACTATCTTTAATGGAGCCATGGTTTTCTACAATGATTATGCTATGTCAACAAAGTTTACCTCTCAGCACTCTTGGCACTCGTAGCTGCTAACTAATATCTATGCCCCTTGTACACATAATGGTAAAAGAGACTTCCTTTCTTGGTTCTAAAATATTGAAATGCCAGCAGAAAAAGAATGGTTAATAGTGAGAGATGTTAATCTTATAAGATATCCTCAAGACAAGAATAAACAGGGGGAGATGTTACTGAAATGCTCCTTTTTATGGCCTATTTGATGCAAGAGCTAATTGCTAGCTAGCTAAAAATTTGCTCTAGTGCATCCAAATAGGAGGGCTAATTTTTTAGCCAAGCCTTCAACTAGTTGTTAGCCAACCTTAGCTAATTTGACCTTATTTTTATCCTAGTTAGCAACTAGCTCTAGCTCATCTAAACTGACCCTTAATGAAGCCATCAACTTATCACTGGGTTTAGTGAAACTTCCTTTGTTCAAGAAAAAATTTACTTGGAAAAATAAGCAACACCCTCCTTTATTATATAGATTGGATTGTTTTTCCCCTCCAATTCTTGGTCCCTCTCCTTCGCAAACATGCAAGTTTGACCTTTATTGATGGAGACCTCAGATCATGTCCCATGTGTTGTTGATATTTCAAATGACACCTCTAACGGTAGAATTTTTAGGTTTGAAAACTATTGGATGACACATGATCGGTTCATGCTTGTGGCACAATATAGACAATTCCTTGTCAACAACTTGATTAGGCAAAAAAATTACAGCAAAATTCAAGGACGTGAGAAGAACCTTGAGAACCTGGCAGGCCCAATTCTCAAACTTATCTGCAAACATTATGATGATCCTTTGTATTCTAGAGAACTGCTTTAGGAATTCAGAGATCTCTCCCTAATGGAGTGGAACTTCAAAATTGCTCTAGATGACAAATTGCTTACTCTTCTACGTCAACAACAGATTTATTGGAGACAATGGGGGTTGATTAAATGGGTAAAATTTGGAGATGCTCCAACCAAATTCTTTCAAGCTGATGCAATAGTAAGGTACAAGAAAAAGTTGATTACATCCCTATCCAACTCTGCTAGCTAGGAATTTACTAAACATCATAGTAAAGAAGCTCTTCTTTGGGAAGCCCACAAAGATAGATTGGGTGCATCCAATTTTTCCAATATGCAATTAAACCTTCATGAATTACTCCCTCAGCCATTTGATCTCTCATCTTTGAAACAACACATCACAAAGGAGGAAATTATTGCAGTCATCCTCTTTGAAACAACCTCTAGCTAGATGGTTTCAATAATGAGTTCTTGAAGGAATGTTGTGGTTTTATATCTCAAGACTTCTATAGCTTGATAGATGTTTTTTATAGTGAGCAACGACTCTGTCTCCAAAGGATAAATGGATCTTTTATAACTTTAACCCAAAAAGGATACTACAACCACACTTAATGATTATAGACCCATTTCACTTCATAATTGCTCTTGGAAGGTAATCACAAAGCTGGTGGCTAATAGGCTTCAGGGGATTATTATGCATCTTATCCATTAGAATCAAGATGGTTTCATAAAGTCAAGGACAATTCAAGATTGTTTGGCTTGGACATTAGAATACCTCCACCTTTGTCATCATTCCAGAAGAGAGCTGATCATCTTAAAGCTTGATTTTGAGAAAGATTTTGACAAAGATGAAGATGAGGGTATGTTCCAATTAATTCATGCCAAAGGTTTTGGAGCAAAATGGTCAGACTGAACAAAAGCTATGGGTACTAGGGAAAAGTTTCACTGTCAAAGAGGGGCTAGGCAAGGGGGCCATTATCATTCCTACGTTTTGTATTGGTTGCTGATTTGCTTTAGTTAGTACTCAACAGGGCCACTTCACACACACATGTGCGTGCACACGTGCACGCGCACGCATGCACCCGCGCATACACACAACACATACACCCACAAAACACACACACACACACACACACACACACACACACACACACACACACACACACACACACAACACGAACGCATGTGCACAAACACGCACTAGCACACACATGCACACACTCCGCACACAATCATCAGTAAGAATAGAAGATTCACGCAACAATGTTATACATATGTAAGCATAATCAGATTGTAAACATTGTAAAGAAGCAACCCATCAAAGATGAGTTAGAGAGGCCACCAGAAGAGGCTGGAGACCAAGGGAATACCCTAGGCCCAACCCAACAAGGATACCAGTAATTTATTAAAAAAACTATCCAATCCGCAAATGCAAGTTTTGTCATGGCTGTCCAACTCCTCTCAGCAGAGGTGCGAGTGTGCCACCCCGCCATCCCTTCTGTGCCTGAGTCATGTCCGCATCATGAATCTTCGTCTCTAGTTCTTCGCCTTCGCAATCCGCATAGCACGAGTCCATTGTCCCCCGCCCACAACCAGCGGCTGATAGACTAGCACACCTAGTGAGCTGCTTGTTCCCCTCCATTCTCTTCCTCCTTGCAAGTTCCCCTAAATCCCTAACCCTAACTTCCCTCACTCTAATCTAATTTGATTTGGCAAGCCATTGTGAAGGGGCGTCAACGCTGTCTTTCTTGTCTCCTCCTCTGGCTCGCCATGGCAACAAGCTTTGGCCTAGGGTATGAAGATGACATAATCCAAGACTTTCATTGTTGTTAGAGTGCATATGTGTAAAAAGTAGGCTTGTAATCTTATTTGGTTTGTAAGCTTCTTTCATGCATATTTGAAACTATTATTACATTGTTTGAACTATTTGTATTGATTTAAGACTTATTGTGCTATTTAGGACTTATTGTGGGACAATTTTATAGTACTTTACCAAATTATTACTAAATGGATTTACTGAATTGCATATGAAAATTTTGGTTCGTCATATCCCATGAAAAAATTCCTAGGTTCGCCACTAGCCGATACCAATGTGGTACAATCTTCTCACCCCATTGGCCAGTCCTACTTTTAGCCGCACTCACCATACCATTTTGCTTGGACCTTCTACTCAACAGGTCTACAAATGTCGAGATCTCGAATGTCACATTCTTGATAGGTATAATAATAATCATCAATATTCATATTTTCAAGACTATAAATGTCAAGAACTATAATTTCTAGCGTCTTTGTGTAGTGTAGAACAGTCCAACAGAGACCTCAGATAGTCCAACTTTGCTGTGCCATTTTAGTTCTAGTCGTGCACTCACGGGTAGTCTCGCTAGACACAATGGGCAGTCTGCTAAAATATGAACATGCTGATTTTGAGCTATCAAGCAGCCCTCCCACTTGGCCCCACATGTCATGCGAGGTGGTACCACGACGACCACCATGAGCCCCAAGACAACCCCAGCCCTACCTCTCACTCTCCCACTATCTTGCGACCCACTCTTCCTCTAGTTCATTCTCCCACAAGAACTTAATTAAAAATATCAAGAACCCTAACCAAGGAAGGAGGAAAGGAGAAAGGAAGGATGAGGAAGCTAGAGGAGTCCAAGGTTAACCCTCACCACCAGCTCCACCACCACCATGGCTAGGGATTAGCTGGAAGAGCTCAATCTCCGTTGCGTTTTTTGTAGGGACAAGGAGGAGGTGAAGGAGGAGCATGAAGGCCATCCAGCCCGGCCTGAAGATGAATGCTCCTGGCAATCTCTTGGCCTGGTTGCAGTTGGTTGTGGCTAGCTGCGCTCGGCTGGGATACGCTGGTGGCTGGCTAGGAAGAGCTGCAAGTAGAATTGTGTAAACTTTTTTTTTTGTTTTTGTTTTTAGGAACTAACTACCGGTAAGTGCCAGAGGAAGACAAAAAATTTTCTGTCTAATTAGTTTGATCACTTGGAATAATCAATGATTTGGCAAGTAGTTTTTTAGAAGTTCTTGGAGATGCTCTAAGATATTATTAGAAAGTTATAGAAATTTAGTAAACTATAGGATGCTCCTTCACGGTTTTCACCATGATGTTTATATATATTATTATTATTATAAAAAAAAAGTTACATTATTACACACATTACACTTATAATACTAGAGAAGATTAATGACGTAAATATTTTGTGGAAAAAAATATAGTTTTATCAGCAAAACGATAAAGCACAGTAAACTGTAGGATACGTAAAACAGGACGTTTTCTAATTGACTTGCTTATTATAAGAGGGATATGAATTCGACGGCCACCGTCACCGCGTTCTGGGCCGCCAGTGGCGCGAACACTCCCGCTTCGTTAGACTCTGCCGTGCCACCGCCGGCTAGGTCAGAGAGCGCCCTTATTGCGATGAACGGCGCCCCCTGCTGCAGCGCCACAAGCGCGACGGCGGCCGTCTCCATGTCAATTGCCGTGACGCCGAACCTGGACCTCAGGAACTCCCGGTACGCGGCGTTGTCCACGAACACGCTGGCGCTGCACCCGCGCTCCACCATGGCAACCACCGGCCGCCGCGGCAGGCACGTCGTCGTGCCGTTGTTGACGCAGCCTTCAAGCTTGAGCCCCTCCAGCTTCCGCGAGATCATGTCGTAGTAGTAGCCATCGACGGGGACCCAGAACTCGTGTCCGCGGACCTCGGGCGTGCCGTTCTCTGGGAACACCTCCTCCGGCTGGTACCACACGCTGTTGAGCAGGTTGCCGCCGTCGGAGCGGGCGTTCTTGTCGACACTGAAGTCTGTGAAGTTGAGGTTGCCGAGTTTCCTGGTGTAGTCACCGTTGGATTCCAAGGCGAGCTCCTTGTCCGGTCCATCGCCGTAGCGCTGTCGAAGAAAGGAGGTGATGTGTAACCATAAAATTATATTGTTCTCTATATACGTGCACATTTATTTTCACGATAACTAGTATAGTACAGTTATTTGTGCATATAATTTGTGTACCTGCCAGTTCCAAAGGCCGGTGTGAGCCCAGTACCGTGGCACGGCGACATCGCCAATCTGTCGGTTAGGGTCAGCGTTCCCGGCGATGCCGAAGTGCACGATTCCCTTCACGTCGAAGAGCGCGAGGAGGAGTTGGGTGGTCACCCCGGAGTTGAGCTGCAGGGAGCAGTTTGGCATAGCCACAACATATGTATCAGATCAGATCACAGAATGATATGGATACATCCTTATATGTATGACCGAGAATACGTTTTGATTTAATCATAATGAGAGGTTGAATATTTCAATCCACTGATATTTACCATGGCAAGGCCTGTCATGACAATGACAACCTTCTGCTCGCCGATGATGCCAAAGCGAAATCTTCTCCCTTGAGACAAAGACAAGTCCTACTTAGTTATGTGCTCAGGTCATCATCAATTGATTTATTACACGTGTCAGGACATAATAACATGATCGATAGAGCTATATATGGAGACGATGATGGATAATGTAGCTTATGAACAAGTTGAATGAACGCACGTGAACGTTTATATGTTTGTCCAAGAAGCTCACGACCGTGCCTTGTTGGTCAATAGAGACCATACGTGGTGGATAGAAACGTGCAAAAGGGGCACACCGTGTGTAATTTGCGACGATCGACCTCTCGACTGTAAGTTGGACGAGATTGGAGCTCTGTTGCTTGTCTGCCGCATGAAGAGACTGATAGATCGATCGACGAATGAAGTTTCCTACATATGCGATTGACGTACAGATAGGCACGACGAAGATCGTCGTAATCAACTGCACGAGCCCACGAGTTTCTAGGTCGAGACTAGTCCAGTAAGAGCTGTGTCCACGCGCAAATGTGATTGAACGCATGCATCCCCGTAGTTCCCAGCATGCAGTCCCGGCGGCACACTTGTCGTACACGGCCGGTGTTCCTACGACACAATGGGCGCATGAGTTCTAGTAGGATACAGTTTTGGTCAAATTTCAGTTTTATACAACTCTCACTAACACGGTTGACATTATATATATTCTCTTGACGGGTCAAATATCACTCGTGGCGGCCGCGGCGCAAAAAATACGAATAGTAGTCACAATCCTGTGGCTGGAGACCTGCAGTAGGTAACACAACTACACAAAACGAATAGTAGTAGTACATCGGTTATCCGACGACGTGGACAGACAGAGCGGTCAGTAGCTTCGCTTAGCATCATGATTCGTATCAGTCTACATGTGTGGGAGCGGATTGGAGTGGAACTTGAACTAAATTTCACATCAATCCACCTCAATACATGTGGATCAAAATGAATACGATAACATCCAAACAAGGCCTAACGTGGACATGCGCCGGCAAGGAAAAAGCTGTATATATACCCTCCTACCTGATGGACGAAGAACACTGTGTTCATTTCTTAATTAATTAATTAATTATATAATACAACATGTATGTATAGAGAACTATATATATTGTTATAGGAGTGTGCCTTGTTCGCTCTGATTTGTTGTGAGAAAAATACTGTTCGTTCGTTGAAATAGTACGGCTCATAAGACAATTGAACATGACCTATATGTTTATTTATGTTGTATCTATAGTTCCATTATTTGCTCCAATTGTATGCCGGCACTCTCAAAATATATGGACATGTTACCTCGTCCCACACGCGGTGCAAAATAAAGTACAAAATAGAGGCACCCATATCGTATATCGATAGGTTCCGGGAAAGATGCAAATTAATGTATAGCTTCTTTTATTTTGAATATAAAGATTGGATCCCAATGGTTGACTAGGCAACATACATATAGTAATCGTCCTCTTGATCATCTGGGATCTCAAGGTATTACCACCGGTAAAAACGTAGACAATCATTTTTCAGATAAAAATAAAAACCAATCAACTCCCAGGATCCACGAAAGAAAAATGGAAGTAATGCTAATAAATCTGATGTGTTCATGTAGTGCGTACCTGCGACGTCGAGGTACGGAGGCAGGCCTTTCGCCGGCGAGAAACTGGGTGACCGGAGCAGGGGCTCCATCTCGAAGGCGTTGGGCACGACGACGCCGAGGAACGGCCCACACCGGTTTACCATCTGGATGGACCTCGCCGTGCTCTCCTGGACGGCAGCACGGACGACGACGCCGGTGGAGCAACACACCGCGAGCAGCGGCAGCAGCAGCTTTAGATGCAGCGAGGTGCCGGGAAACAGGCGGCGCATGCCCAACATGGCCGGTGAAGTGTTTTCGAGGCTTCGGTTTGGGATGGAAGTATGGAACAGGTAAGACAGAGGCAGCAGTGGGTTATATAGCCATGCAGGGTTGAAGAGTCATGAATATAATCTTTCTTTCTACCATGTTGAAATCTCCTTCTCCTATAACTAAAAAGAACAAAGCGTGGACACTTTTTGGTGCGAGATTTTTCCTTTAGTCGTCGTCTCGCCTCCTGCGATCCCGCGAGCCTCGCTCCCATCTGCCCCCAGCTCCCTTGCGACAAAAATCAAAAGGAAACAAACCTCACTCGGTAGGAAAGAAACCTCGCTCCCATCCGCAGCTGGGTGCGCCGCCGCCGCCTCAAGAGCCCGCCCGGCCTGCCTGCGGATGGTGCTAGCCAGTGTCGACGACGAGGAGGCACGGTGGACGGGCCGCCGCGGCGTGCGCCGGCGTCTACCGCTGCTGGAGGGCCGCCGTGAATGAGATCGTGCGCGTCCCAGAGGCGTCAGGGAAATTCACCTTCCCCATCTCTCTCAAGTAGGTTAGTTTGGATCCCCCCACAAACTCTGAATCTATTCTGTGTTTGATGGTCAACCTTGGTGTTTTGTAAAAAGTTTCTGTATCACCGGATTTTTTTTCTTTTCACCTTGAGTAGTCATTGCCAGTGATGGTCTTGGCCATACTGCATTCATCATTTGTTAGGGTCAAAACCTCCATGTGTCCAGTTTGCGTGTGTAACCCTTCGTCGTCACTGGAAGACATCAGGCAGAATTCCGTTGTTGGTACTACTTTTTTTAGATAAAGGATAGTTTATATTCGGCTTCATCTACGCTAGGGTAGAATCAGACTAATTATTAAAAAGTTTGGGCCGACGGCCGACGCACAAGAACCAAAACGAGTCTACAACCAGACTCGAGGATAACAAAGCGTGAAGCAGATCCTGACTACTATAGACCAATAAACCTAGATGACAACCACCCATTGAAACTAAAAAAATGCAATGCCGACGTCTCCAAATGCTGTCCAGCAAGGGTCAATTGGTCTCGAAGATCATCATGCCGCTGCAGTCTTGCCCATTGCCTTAGCCAATGGGTTCCCCTGAATAATACCTGCAAAAAAGTTTTTGGTCTACACTTGTCAAAAACCACTTCATTTCTTGTTATCCAAATTGTCCAACATAAGGCTGATGCTGCTGTTAATAATAACAAATTATGTATGTTACCACCTGCTTTAGACCAATTAACAAATAAATCGTCTATGCTATGGGGGTGATATCCCAAACATTAAGTGTACAGCGCGCCATAGGAATTTGGCATAATAACATTAAAAAAAGAGGTGTTGAATGGTTTCTGGGCAGTGACAGAAGCAGGATCTTTTATCATCATTCCAATTACGATGGGCAAGGTTGTCCTTGGTTAAAATGACACCTCTTTTTAGATACCACAAGAATATTTTAATTCTTGTAGGAATTTTGATCTGTCATAAATCTTGTGACACTCTACCCCATTGTTAATTAACGCAGCATACAAAGATTTAATAGAAAAGGTACCTGATGAATGCAATGTCCAAATAAAAACATCTCTTTCTTCTTGTAAGTTCACATCTTGTAGAGATGCAACGATTCTATGCCAGTCCCTCAAGTTCCGACCCGCTAGATTGCGGGTAAAGGAAATGTTCAGCAGGACTGATGCAAGTACTTTTGCCACGGAATCTTGCTTTCTTCTTACAATGTTGAACAACGCGGGAAATTTATCTTTGAGAGGTTGACTACCCAACCAAGTGTCCATCCAAAAACGAGTCTGTGACCCGTCTTTTACTTTGAATGAACCAAAACTCATGAAAATGTCTTTGACATTCATTAGACCTTTCCAAAAATGAGAATCTATTGGTCTTTTTGTACAGCCCCCTAAAGTCTTGTCTTTTAAGTATTTATTTCTCAATAGCTCTTGCCACAAGCCATCCTCATTTAAAAGTTTGAAAAGCCACTTACTCAACAAACATTTGTTTTGTAACTCCAAATTATGAATACCTAGGCCACCTTGTAATTTTGGTTGGCACAAGATTTTCCATTTGGCCAATCTATATTTGCGCTTGTGTTGTTCGCTTTACCAGTAGAATCTTGATCTAAAGCAGTCGATGTTCTCCAAAACTCCTTTTGGGATTTCGAAGAATGACATCATAAACATCGGTAATCTAGAGAGCACCAAGTTTATTAGGACCAAGCGGCCTCCTACCGAAAGCATCTTTCCTTTCCACCCACTAAGCTTGTTTTCAATTCTATTTTCTATTACCCTCCCATCTTTATTACTCAATTTCCTAGTGTGCATAGGCAAACCCAGATAGCGAAAGGGATATTTTCCCAATCCATATCCAAACAACTGCGAATAAAACACCTCATGATCCCTTGCTTTACCAAAACAAAAGATTTCGCTCTTGTGAAAATTAATTTTGAGCCCCGATAGTTGTTCAAAAGTGCTTAGAATTAATTTGATATTAACCGTCTTCTGAACATCGTGACTCATAAAAATCACAGTGTCATCCGCATACTGTAGGATAGACAACCCATCTTGGATAAGATGGGGAATGACTCCTACCTGACCTGCTTCCTTAGCTCTAGCAATTTGTATGGCCAGCATGTCCACCACTATATTAAATAGTAATGGAGACATTGGGTCATCTTGCCTTAATCCTTTTTTTGTTTGGAAGTATGAGCCAAGCTGGTCATTCACTTTAATGTTTACATTTTCTCCCTGTGTAAACTGTTGCATCCACAAACACCACTTATGCGAGAAGCCCTTCATCCTTAAAGTTTGTTGTAGGAAGTCCCATTTTACTTTGTCATAAGCCTTTTCAAAATCTATGTTAAAGATTATCCCGTCTTGTTTTTTCGAGTGAAGTTCATGGATTGTCTCATGAAGTATCACTGCGCCCTCCATAATGTTTCTTCCTGGAAGAAAGGCCGTTTGTGTTGGTCTAATAATCTTCTGGGCAACAGTAGATAGTCTATTTATCGCAACTTTGGTAAAGATCTTGAAAGAAATATTTAACAAACATATAGGTCTGTATTGTTGAATGACTTTTGCATCTTTCTTTTTTGGTAATAAAATTATAGTTCCAAAGTTGAGACTATGCAAAGGCAAGTTCCCCTCATGAAATTCCATAAACAGAGCCATCAGATCTTCTTTTACCATGTCCCAGAAGACCTGATAAAACTCTGGTGGAAAACCATCTGGGTCCGGTGCCTTATTATGTTCCATCTAAAAAATTGCTGCCCTGACCTCAAACTCTGTGAATACATCAGTCAGGTACTTATTTTTCAGTTCAGATACTTGTGGAATATCCTAAACAAGGTGTTCATCTAATTTCATATTAGAGTTATCTGGTGGGCCAAACATGTTTTTATAATAGTTGGTAATATGCTGCTTTAATTGAGCATCACCATCTATTATAGTGTCACTATCCTCCAATTGGAAAATACGAGTTTTTCAGTGCCTACCATTAGCCAACAAATAAAAATATTTAGTATTAGCATCCCCTTCCAGTAGGTGCTTAACCTTTGCCCTTTGGTACTATTTAACTTCCTCCTCTCTAAGTAATTCAGCGAGTCTCTCACTTAGCACATGTTTCAAATTTAACTCCGTCTCATTCAGCAGGAGGTTCTCTGCCTTCTTATCTAGCTCATCGAGTTTGTCTAGCAGTTCCTTCTTTTCTTTCTTATAAGTGCCACTCACATTTTTCGCCCAGCCTCTGAGGTATTGGCGAAGTCTCCTGATCTTTGCTTACCACCTCTCTAAGGGACTACCGTCAACCAGAACACTATGCCACACATCTCGCACCATGTCACAAAATCCATCTCTAAGCAACCATCTCAGTTCAAACTTGAACTGGGGTTGGTAAGTCTGAGATGGGCTATTTGTACTACATAAGAGTGGAGTGTGATCAGAGATCTCTCTATTTAAAGCATGGACGGTTGTAAGCGAATATTTGGATTCAAATTCCGTACAAACTAGAATCCTATCCAACTTCTCAAAGGTCTGATTTTACAGGTGATTAGCCCAAGTAAATTTTCTTCCTGCCATCTCCAACTCTCTAAGACTTAACGTGTCAATAACAACATTAAAAAGAAAAGGCCATCTGTCGTTGTAGTTTTCATTATTTTTCTCATCTGGGATGCGAATAATGTTGAAATCACCACCTATGATAATAGGTACGGTCTCTTTTGAACATACTCTAACCAACTCAGATAAGAAATGTGATTTGAGATCTAACTGAGCTGGGCCATATACTGAGATTAAATTAAACTTGAAGTCATCCTCCTTATGTTGTAATTTGAACCGAATAAAAAAATCTCCTTCTATCTGGCCAATGTCAAAAGTTAAAGGATTTATTCCTAGAATCATACCACCGGACCGACCCCTCGGAGCCATGCAATGCCATAGAAAATCTCTGCCCGCGCAGATATTATTCAAGGTCGATTGCGGAAAGTTGGCTCTCTCGGTCTCCGATAATGCAATAAAATCTAAGTCCTTTTCTTTTGTCAAGTCGGATAGGAACCTATATTTTTTTGTATCAGCAAACCCTTTGCAATTCCAAAAAATTCCTTTCATCTAGAATGGTGTCTAATTTTTTTCTTATTAAGCTTGGAACTAGATTTTTTGGAATGTGATATAGGGGTCTGTAGACACAAAGGGTCACAACCCCATCACCTAGGTCTTCAGAAATTTCTACACAAATTAAATTTAAAGCCTCTAGGTCCATGTTTTCTTCTAAGGAACAAACAGTGGAAGTATCGTCCAACATAGCTTTACTTTTTTCCTCTAAACTATTGTTTGCTGACATTCTAGCAAATTCAATATCTCTTAAACTTTTCAAAGAAAGAGACACTTCTTGTTCATTAGAGCCAAGAGAGATTCCTAACGAGCTAGTTGTATGCAGCAACATAGAATCATCGAGAATATCAAAAGAGTGTGGCAAAGTCTCATTACCTTTGACTGAAGATGCATTCAAGTTTTTGCGTGCTTTTAACTTCATCGCCTTCTCCAAAGAGTCTTGGTCCAAAGTAGACACGTTTCTCTTACTAGCTCTCACTGGTGACACTGCCCCACCGTTCAAAGTTTTAGACTGTAGCAAACTAGCTTTCCAGTGTGCCGAACCATCTGGAATCATCCCACACGGAAGAGCAGTACTACAGGCTTGTATGTACTCTTCTCTCCCACTGAAGCGGATTTTGTAACTTCCAAGTTTGAATGCTGGAGTACTGCACCTACAGTAGCCGCCAAATCCTGCTGAACGCCAGTGGCTCCTGCAAGCTTAGCTGCCATGACCATGCTCTTAGTGGATGCTCTTGTCACAGCCTTGGACTTGTGCTGCCCACTTGGTGCAACTGAAGCATTGGTCTATTTACCAGGTGCTTTACCAGCTGGATCATCTGTTGTTTTGTTAGTATCATGATCCATATTCTCCGATTCCTTTTCTTCTGGGGCTTTGTCCTCATCCATGGTAGAGTCCATGTCAATGACCTGGGACTCACCATCAGGCATATCTTTTTCAACTCTGAATTGTAGCTCATAAACAAAATCCCCAATGACAACATCCACAAGGTCAGGGATGAGGTCAAGATTAAGCACTGCCACTTTCAGTCTGGCTCTTCCATTCGTCTTAGTGAATTTAGTGTCCACTACACGAGGAACACCCAAAATTGAGCCAATTGCCCAAATGATGGGAAATTCTCGTAGCTCTTTTGGAAGACCCCAGAATTGCACCCATACCTTGTCAATCTTATACTTAAAGACATCATTTTCAGCCCCTTTCTCGAACCGAATCTTTCCTTTCACTGTCTTTGTGTCCATTGGGCCCTAATTCACCATGTGATTAAGCACTTCAGCAGAAGGGAAATTAGTGATAAAGGCATCATTGCCTTTCTCTTCAATCACCCAACTATGTTCAGGCAGTAGTTTGTCAAGTTCCACTGCTAACTGGTCAGCAGTAAGAGAACCCTCCAAAACACGTACCATGGCGGACTTGTCATCTGAAGGTAATTTTGGATTTTCAATGACAGGTATAAAATAGAAGCCCAGACCTTCTACAACATATCCACATGGTATAGCAGTAGCTTGTAAATTCTTCAAATTTGGACATACTTTTTTAACATGATCACCAAAACAAATCTCGCAACTAAGCACAGCAGTACAAACCGACATCGTATGCCCTTTAGTGTGACAACGATACCAATATGGTTTACCCTTACTTTTGTGATTCCCTCCCTTTTGGGATGACTCTGGCACATCAATCAAGACTCCTGCAATGTTTGATCCTGGCGGGGCAGTGCCGGTGTTGGGACTTTTAGGAATTGGCAGTGTTGTCTTAGTCATGGTCGTCGTCGAAGCAGCCTGGTGCACTGGCCCAGATGATGATGCCGGGTTTGGAGCAGCATGTGCCGGCCCCCCTTCCTGGATTGTCAAAGCTGGGGAGGGTCCCGTCTATGCGACGATGTTCTGGCCACCTGCATTGATAGGCCCCTGCATCGGTGCTGGCTGGTACCGTGGTCTAGGGTTCCAGCCCCCACGGCCACGTCCGCCTCCGTACCCTCCGCCTTGAGGCCGACCACCACATCCAGCGCCGAAGTAGCCGGGCCCGGAGCTGTTGTAGCCATAGCCATCTTGCCCTCCATAGCCTCGTCCTCGTCCACGAGGGTGAAACTAATCGCGGCCGTGACCTCGCCCGGCAAACCCTGGGTCGAAACCCGGTTGAAAACCGAGGTTGAAGGCCGCACCCTTGCCACCTCCACGCCCACCAAGATCGCCACCAGAACCCGCTCCCGGTGCCGCCATTGATTTTCCTTCACGTACAACCTCCGCGAATGAGGGTCGAGTCGGCGTCGTAGAAGGAGATGGTGGCGTCTTAGGTGGGACTCTGTGTTTGTGAATGACTCGAGTTCCTGTGCACCTGAAAAACGCACGTAAACCAATGGTGGGCCAAAAAATCTTTCCGGGCCCAAGTACCACATGCTCTGCCAGTCCAGGAAACCCTTGAGCCGACTTCTCTGTCGCACCCGTCGTGACGCACGCAGCCGAAGCCGGTAGCATCGTACATGGAAGCGGAGGAAAGAGTGGATCAAGATCCTAAAATTTCGGTGATTCAAAATAATTTGAATTCGTTGTCTTCCCCGCCGGGCCAGACCTCGCCGGTGAACCAACCGGTTGAGACGTCCTCGTCGGCCTCCGGTGAGAGCTGGATCTCCTCTGGTAAGTAGCCGCAGCAAGAGCGTCGCCAAAGGTCCTCGGCGGTGAGACATGAGGAGGAGGCAGTGGCCCTTGCCATGGCCTACCATCGGTTTTTCTCTCCACCATCTTTGAAACAATCGAATTTGCTAACTTGAGATCAGAAGATGAAGGAGTACTACCTGAATTGAAGGCATTCTCGGCTCTGGACAAAAGCTCGAGCGTGAACCCCGCCTCCAGAGCCTCTTTGATGAACTTAGGTGTAGACGGTTCATCGTCGTCGGCCAACGGCGGCTCCCCATGGCCATCCTCCTCGTCCAGATCGGAGTCGTCGTCCTGCATCCAAAACTTGAAAGGAATGGCAGTGGAAGATGAAACACCGTGGATGGGTTTCGGTCGGACGCACGCGTCGGCTGCCAAGGCCACAGCCCGCGACAATGCGGCGCGGCCCTCCTTGCAACTACGATCATCTGCTTCCTCATTGTCTTACCCACCAACCTCCATGGACTGAGCCGACAGACGTAGCGCTTGACATGCCGTCGGGGCGAGGGTGAGCCTGCGCCCTCTCCGGCCATTGCCGGACATACGAATCAGAATTGAGGTCTAAGTTCTAGGTTGTCAAGGGCGTCGAGCCCTAGGAGTATCGCCGTGACCAAAAACCAACTACCAATCTACCATCCAAACTGAGCACACAGGGCCCAGATCGTTGTTGGTACTACCTACCTGATGATTATATTTGTTTAATAATTTTCAGTTCTTATTAAGCACAAGAAATTTGTCGAGAAGGTTAGGTAGGTCCAGATACTATTCTATACTCATAGGAGGTAAGATTAGTAGACAATTCTTGTTGAATTTGTTGGTTAAGTCAATTTGCTTAGAATCAAGTATGCAAGGCCAAATGTTACTTTAGGAGACAGTCGGCTTGTTTTTACAGTCGGCTCTGTCAAATGGTGGACAGATTCTTATTGCCGTTTTAATAAGAGGGTTAATGCTTGATTTGTCGTTCCTTTGACTCTGAAATTTTATTCATCAATTTATTTGTGTTTTATTAACTTGCAATTTCAAATCTCTATACTGCAGCCTGGTCCAAGGGATAACCATCAATGCGTTGAGAACTCAATGAGGCAGAAATGTTGGATCAATAGGTACTATATTTCTTTACCGCTGCCAGCAGCTTGTATACTGACAGAGAAACAATCTTCGGTAGTAACTTAATACTCAGATGGCGCTTGCCTCTGTGCGGCGCACGCGGTCTGTGCTCCGGCCCTGGCCCCGGCGTCGGCGGCCACCCGGTCTTCCCCGGTTCCTGTGAGGGTAGCTCCAACGACAGGACCGGTTCCTCAGCCTGCGGGCCACGGCAACCAGGTACCAGATTGATGCGCACCCAACCTCCCTTCTGGTTGTGCAGTATGGTCGTGTCTGTGCTCTGTGCCTTCACGAGGCAACTTCATGGATTCCTCCCGCGGCTGCAGGCAAGGACCCCAACCTGAGCTGCTTTGTTGTGTTTACTCATGCCATCCTATTGATTTTGATCCTTTGCTTATTTGCTTGTTCCATTGGGTATATACATGATGGACGACAGGCTGGAGCAGAGCAAGCTAGCCCACATAACAATATAGTGATGTCTTGCTTGTTCAACGCTGGGAAAAAGATTCTGGGAGGTTTCGCTATTTGGAAACTTATTTTCTCTTTGGTCTCAAGCTTGATTATTTTAGCTACACTACGACCATGCCAAATCATGCCCCTGACTGTCAGGTAGTATATCAGGTAACACAGTAAACTACCCTTGGTATTATATTATGATATGCCTGTAAACAAAGACCAAATCAGTTGTTCATGTACCTATTTATTGAGAAAAAATAGTGCTGGTGTACGGCTCTACTAATTTATCAACCATATAAATGTTTAGATTTCGACACTCAGGTGCTTCAAGGTGAAAGTATAACCTATTCCTTGCCCACCTTAAAAGGCATGGTGGTAGTGCCGCAGACATTGAATTCTTAGTTACTAGACCTTAGTGAGGGTTAATGTTATCGGAGGAAGTTATATTGTTATGAATAGTTTTCTTCCACTTGGATCTAATTCTTTACATGCTATATGGATCTATATGAAGGGCGGGCCTGGTGCAAGCGGTAGAGTCTTACCGCCTGTAACTGGAAGGTCCCGGGTTCGAGTCGCGGTCTCCTTGCATTGCACAGGCGAGGGTAAGGCTTGCCACTAACCCCCTTCTCTAGACCCCGCATAGAGCGGGAGTTCTCTGCACTGAGTACGCCCCTATATGGATCTATATATGAACATTAAAAAGTGAATGTTCATACCAAGACTATGACCCTTCTTTTGCTTTACTTTTGGTGTTCTCCTGACCAGACCTCTGATCACCAATTGACCCAAACAATTGCAATGTCATCAGTTGTCGATACGGTTTGGCTTGTTTCTGAAATGTACTGCAGCTTCCTACATGCATTGTCATTTTCCATGCTATATATTTATGATTGTTCACTGTCTTCAGTGGTTGGTTTTCTATGCACTGTAGATGGTTCTTTCAGTTATATAGAGATTTTCTTCAGTTGAGTGTTCCTGCTCCCATGGTTCCACCTTTGCGCTTGCCACTTCCTTCGGTCTATTTATTTGGTGCTTTATCGTCCTTCGTATATGTACATGGCTGTCCAAATACCGTTGTCACCCGCATTTTTTCCAATGTAGTCTTCCTATCATTGGTCACCTGGCAAATATGTGTACCACACCTCATACCCGGCCATGCCATAATCTATCCTTACTACCTAAATATTGTCGGCTTACTATTTTCATTGAAATTCTTGTGGGTGAACGAGTGAATATTTGAAGGCTGAGAATTTGCATCTTCTGCTGGTTGCCATGCATGGATGCCGTTGCTCGCAGTTATGCCCATTGTCTTAGATTTCATAATACCATGTCAACTAGCTACTACTATTGTCTTGTACCTTAGATTCTTAGAAATCACAATAGCATTCTCTAGAGCCCGAAAAAAACACATCTTCTGCTGGTTGCCATGCATGGATGCCCTTGCTCGCCCGTTATGCCCATTGTCTTAGATTTTATAATACCATGTCAACTATTGCCACTACTATTGTATTGTACCTTGGATTCTTAGAAATCACAATCAGTGTTCGCCTAAACGGCCAGTAAACGGTAAACGGTGGTAAACTATTTTGTTTAGGGGGTAAACGGAAATTAAACGGTAAAAAAACGGAAAAAACGGTCTAAACGGATCGGAGATAAAAAAACGGTCTAAAAAACGGAAATTAAATGGGGTAAACAGCTGTTGAGGCGAACACGAGGTAAATCTAGTTCGGTTTTGTTTGGATAAATTTGTATACTTAAGTTTATTATATTTATAAATGTGTACACTTAATATGTTACATGCATAAATATCTATATTTTGTTCTTTTCACATGCGCGCATAAATATATATACATACCAAAATATTTGATTTTTACTCTGATAAATATGTATAAATGCTAGAATACTTGATTTTTTACATACACATATATAATTATATGTATTTTTTTTAAAGTACAAAACCGTTTAGACCGTTTAACTTCGTTTAAACACCGTGTAAATAGCCTAAACGCTAAACGAAGGACGACCGTGTAAAGACCGTTTACCGTTTAGGAAAACATCGATCACAATAGCATTCTCTGGAGCCTGAAAAAACAGTGATGACTTTACAGAAACTGTGCATTCGATTTCCCTATATCCCGCTTTCATATTCTTTGTACCTTTTAATGATGAATGACGGTGTTGCTTATTGAGCCCTTCTAACTGGTTGTCTTATTAAATCACCTAGAACTTCAACGTGCCGGATTTTGGGATCAACACACTTTCAGAGTCAAAGAGGCCAGATGAACTGCTCTATAATACTCACTAGTAGAGAACAGACCTTTGATCCAAGAGCCAAACCAGGCTTTAGTCCCGGAAAATATTGTGCCCGGGACTAGAGTGACCTTTAGTCCCGGTTGGTGGCTCCAACCGGGACTAAAGGTCCCTGCCCAACGGCTCCTGCGCCAGGCCGTTGTGGCAGGGGACCTTTAGTCCCGGTTGGAGCCACCAACCGGGACTAAAGATCGACCTTTACTCCCGGTTGGTGACTTCAACCGGGAGTAAAGCTCTTGTCCCGGCTAGTGGCGTGGCCAAGGACTGGAAAGTGACCTTTAGTCCCGGTAGGATCCACCAACCAGGACTAAAGGTCTCCCTATAAACCCTGCTGGCCGTCTTCTTCCTCCCTGAGCCCGTCCGAAAGCTTCAGTTCAAATTTAAGCAGTGTTCTTGCTCTTTCTCCATCCATTCTTCGATTCCTTCGTCGATTTCTTCGATTCCTCCGTCGATTCTTCGGTTCTAAAGGTTACCAACTTCATACTCTCATGTTTTACCATTGTCTTATCTCATTTTGTTCACTATATATATATGGTTCTTTATTGTGGTTTTTTTTCATTTGTAAGCAATTTGAGCTCAAAATCACTTCAAGTTTGCATATTTACATGAAGGAAGGTTAAAGTAGCTATTAAAAACTAGTATTCACCATTCATTTGTAGCATGCATATGCATAGCACACTTCATTGTTTAGAGATATAGAGAATTTTAGAGTTTTTTTAATTTTATTTGTTTATAAAATGAGAAATTTATAGTGTATTAAAAAATGAGTATAGAGAGTAGATGGCAACTGCTTCCGGGTCCTCGGCCTCTCATGGGTTTCCAAAGCGACTTAGGCCGGGCCTCCCAGTCATTGCATGCGGCAAGTGTTGTGATGGGACAAAGATTGTGATGGAGTACTGAGTGAAGAAGGAGGGTCCCAACAAGGGTCGCATTTTCTACAAGTGTCCGGATTGCAATGTGAGTTATTTTATCGTATTTAATGACTATGGTTAGTTTATACCTATTTTCATGATGGTTGTGATTAAAGTTTTAATTTTCTGTTTTAATTTCAGTGGGATGGCACTGGATGTTCAGGCTTCTACTGGGAGGAAGAGTATATTGAACTCGTGCAAAAATATCTTGCACAACAGGCAGATATGGCGGCTAATGAGGCAGTGATCCAGCCGAAGAAGCCCAAAGATGTTGAACAAACGGGGGATCTGTCTATTTTAGTTGGGATTGGTCAGGAAATCCTTGTGCTGCTGAAGTGCATTTTAGCTTTAGTGTTTTTAGTAGTAGTTGGGATTGTCTACATTGTAGCGAGGCTTTCTTAAATTTATAGCTTTTGTGGTGGTATGCATGTTGTATAATTAACTAATTATGTTCTAGGTTTTAATACGATATTTATGTCATGTAATGCAGATGAGTCGAAATTGGATGTACAATGTTGATCATCGCTCCCAAGAGTTCATGGACGGCGTGCATTATTTGTTACATGCGGCCGAGGCAAACAAACGCGATGGTTTCATGTGCTGCCCATGTGCCGTATGTAAGAATACGATGGAATATGCTAACTCAAAGACTCTTCATTCACACTTGTTCAAGTCGGGTTTCATGCCAAACTATATTTGTTGGACGAAGCACGGAGAAACCGGAGTTGTAATGGAAGAAGGTGAAGAAGAACAATGGGGCGATGATGACATTTTTGCTGAATATGGTGCCTTCAATGATACTGCAATGGTGGAAGCTGAAGAAGAGGTGGGGGCAAAGGAGAAGCCCGCTAAAGAAGAGGTGGGGGCAGAGGAGAAGCCCACTGAAGAAGAGGTAGGGGCAGAGGAGGAGCCCGCTGACGATCTTGGTCAGGCCATTCGGGACGCACAAAGAGAATGCGAAATTGAAAAGGAGAAGATCAAGTTCGACTGCATGCTAGAGGATCACAAGAAATTGCTATACCCAACTTGTGATGCGGGGCAGAAAAAGTTAGGTACCACATTGGAATTGCTGCAATGAAAGGCAAAGAATGGTGTATCTGACAAGGGATTCGCGGAGTTACTAAAAATCCAAAAGAAGATGCTTCCGAAGGATAACGAATTGCCCAGTACTATGTACGAAGCAAAACAGGTAGTCTGCCCTTTAGGATTAGAAATCCAGAAGATACATGCATGTCCTAATGACTGCATCCTCTACCGTGGCACGTAGTACGAGAAGTTGGATGCATGCCCTATATGTCATGCGTCGCGGTATAAGATCAGGCGAGATGACCCTGGTGATGTTGAGGGCGAACGTCCCAAGAAGAAAATCCCTGCCAAGGTTATGTGGTATGCTCCTATAATACCACGCTTGAAACATCTTTTTAGAAACAAAGATCATGCAAAGTTGTTGCGATGGCACAAAGAAGACCGTAAGGTAGACAATATGTTGAGACACCCTACTGATGGGTCCCAGTGGAGAGCAATCGATAGAGAATTCCCCGAGTTTGCAAGTGACGCAAGAAACTTAAGGTTTGCTTTAAGTACGGATGGTATGAAACCTTTCGGGGAGCAGAGCAGTAGTCACAGCACTTGGCCTGTTACTCTATGTATCTACAACCTTCCTCCCTGGTTATGCATGAAGCGTAAGTTTATTATGATGTTAGTGCTCATCCAAGGCCCAAAGCAACCTGGCAACGACATCGATGTGTACCTGAGGCCACTAGTTGAAAAACTTATACTTTTGTGGAACAAGCCAGGTGTACGCGTATGGGATGAGCACAATCAGGAGCACTTTGACCTGCGAGCATTGTTGTTCATAACAATCAATGATTGGCCAGCTCTAAGTAATCTTTCAGGATAATCAAACAAGGGATATAATGCATGCACTGTTTCGGTGACATGAAAGGTATATTCTTGAAAAAGTGTCGCAAGGTCGTGTACCTTGGGCATCGACAATTTCTTCCTGCAAATCACCCCGTAAGAAAGATAGGCCAACATTTTAAAGGTAAGGCAGACCACCAGACCAAGCCTCGCAACCGAACTGGTGAGGACGTCCTCGATATTATCAATGATGTGAAAGTAATATTTGGAAAGGGACCTGGCAGCCAACCTGTTTCGAAGGACGCCAACGGTCACGCACCCATGTGGAAGAAGAAGTCCATATTTTGGGAGCTACCCTATTGGCAAGTCCTAGAGGTCCGCAGCGCGATCGACGTGATGCACCTGACAAAGAATCTTTCTGTGAACCTGCTAGGCTTCATGGGCATGTATGGGAAGCCTAAGGACATAATTGAAGCACAACATGACCTACGGTGTTTGAAAGAATGAGACAACCTGCATCCAGAGAAGACAGATGATGGATGCTAGTACTTAAGTCCTGCCAGCTACACTCTTAGCAAAGAAGAGAAGGACAATTTGTTTGAATGCCTAGATAGCATTAAGGTACTGTCTGGATTCTCCTCAAATATAAAGGGTATAATAAATGTGCTAGAGAAGAAATTTGGACACTTAAAGTCCCATGACTGCCACATGCTCATGACTCAATTGCTTCCAGTTGCATGAAGAGGAATTCTACCGCCAAATGTACGTCTAGCCACCGTGAAGCTATGTGCATTCCTCAATGCAATTTCTCAGAAGGCAATCGATCCAACGGATCTAGCAAAACTACAGAATGATGTGGTTCAATGTCTTGTCAGCTTTGAGTTGGTGTTCCCTCCTTCCTTCTTTGATATCATGACACACCTCCTAGTTCATCTGGTCAAGGAGATTACTATTCTTGGTCATGTGTTCCTACACAACATGTTCCCCTTTGAGAGGTTTATGGGAATCCTAAAGAAATATGTTCACAACCGTACTCGGCTAGAAGGAAGCATCGCCAAGGGCTACGGAACAGAGGAGGTCATTGAGTTCTGTGTTGACTTCATTCTCGATATTAACCCGATTGGTGTTCCTGAATCGCGACATGAGGGGAGACTAAGTGGAAAGGGGACACTAGGAAAGAAAACATATATTGGTAAGGGTGATGATTATTTCAATAAAGCACACTACACAGTTCTACAGAACTCCTCCTTGGTAGATCCGTATATCGAGACACACAAGAACCTCCTCCGATCTGAGTTCTCAGGGAAGTCTAAAGCATGGATTACGCGTCAGCACATGGAAACTTTCAGCGACTGGTTGCGAAAAGAATGTTAGGATGATGAGAGTATTGATGAGGAGCTGTATTTGTTGGCTAGGCAGCCATCGTGGCATATCCTCACATACAAAGGGTACAAGATAAATGGGAATACATTTTACACAGTAGCACAAGATAAAAGGAGCACCAACCAGAACAGTGGTGTCCGTATAGATGCCACCGACCCTAGTGGGAACAAGCAAACATACTATGGCTGCATAGAGGAGATATGGGAACTAGACTATGCATCTCATTTTAAGGTACCTTTGTTCAAGTGCCAGTGGGTAAAGACGACTGGAGGCGGCGTAGCAGTCGACAACCAGTATGGAATGACAACAGTGGACCTCAACAATATTGGGTACAAAGGCAAACCGTTTGTCCTTGCGAAGGATGTGACTCAGGTGTTCTATGTCAAGGACATGTCTACAAAACCGAAGAGAGGGAAAAACGACAACCACCCAATCAATGATGAGCCAAAGCGCCACATAGTTCTTTCAGGAAAAAGAAACATCGTCGGAATCGAAGACAAGTCAGAAGATTATGAAAAGGATGACCAAATTTCACCCGTCACAGTGAACAAAGACCCTAGCATCCAGTTAAACGATGAGGACACTCCATGGTTATGGCCCGATCATAACCAAGGGACATACGTCAAGAAGAAGTTCACTACTGTGCCCGCTTGATATATATATTGATGTTCAATAGTGTGGATTAGAGATATTATGTAATAATTGTGAATTTATGTTTGATGTTGAATTATGTCACGTTGAAATGATGTGAAAACAAATTTATGTTTGATGTTGGGATTATGTCACGTTGAAATGATGTGAAAACAAATTTATGTTTGATGGTGGGATTATGTCATGTTCAAATGATGTGAAAACAAATTTCCAGTCGAAACACAAGAGTTTTTCTGAATTTAATTAAACACTATATTTTTGCATTATCAAAATAGTAATTTAACACTATATTGTGTTTTAAAACTTGTTAAAAAAAATTAAAACTTTAGGTCACATAATTTTCCTATGTGCAATAAAGCAAAATAGAATCTATATTTTTTTAAAATATTTTTATGTCTTTTATTTAATTTTCTGTGCAATTAACTATCCTTTTATCATTTGTGTAAAAAGAAATATAGTAAAATCCTAATGAATTGGTGGGCAGCGAAACTTCAGTTTGGCTACCCGCCAAAAACCTTTAGTCCCGGGCGCCACCACCAGCCGGGCGCCACCACCAGCCGAGACTAAAGGTGCGACCTTTAGTCCCGAGCGTTAACAGGGCCTGGGACTAAAGGGCCTTTTCTCCCGGCTGGTGGTGGCGCCCGGGACTAAAGGTCCTCTCCCTTATATAGCCTCTGCGCCCGCCCTAGCCCCTCTTCTTCCTCCTCCCCACTGCCAAGCCAAGCCTTAACAGACCCGCCGCCGCTTGTCCGATCCGCCGCCAACGCCGCACCTCGCGAGCGCCCGCACGCACACCGATGCCCCACCGCCCCGACGCCCGACTAAGCGCGCTCGCCGACGCGCCACCCCCCGACCACCCTGGCCTGGCGCCCCGACGCCACACTACGGCCCGCCCAGACGCCACGCCGCCCCTGACGCCACGCCGCCCCTGGCGCCCGACGCCACGCCGCCACTGACGCCACACGCGCGGCCCTGACGACTCCACCCCGGCCTGGCTGGCCACGACGCTCGCGCTGCCACCGACGCCACCTGGCCCAGCCACCGACACCGCCCTCGTCATCACCGCCTCCAGACGCCCATCACCGCCGACCCCTACGTACGTCGATCGTCACCGCCGACCCCTACGCATGTTGATATGTGTTTGTATGTGATATATGCAGAGGAATGCCTCGTTGTGTTGTATGCGGAGCAACGCCGTCGTTGTGTTGTATGCGGAGCAATGCCGCCTATTTGTGTTGTATGCGGAGCAACGCCGCCTCGTTGTGTTGTATGCGGAGCAACGTCGCCCCGTTGTTGTATATGCGGAGCAACGCCGCCCCGTTGTTGTATATGCGGAGCAACGCCGCCCGTTGTTGTATACCCTAGCGAGAACGACGATTCGCCCTAGCGAGAACGACGATTCGCCCTAGTGAGAACGACGAATTCGCCCTAGTGAGAATGACGAATTCACCCTAGCGAGAACGATGAATTCGCCCTGTCGTTCTCGCTAGAGCGAATTGTCGTTCTCGCTAGGGCGAATTCGTCGTTTATATGACTTGTTTACATATATGACTTGTTTATATATATGACTTGTTTATATGACTTGTTTACATATATGACTTGTTTACATATATGACTTGTTGACATATATGATTGTTTACATATATGAATTGTTTATATATATGACTTGTTTATATGACTTGTTTATATATGTGACTTGGATTTATTTTGTATATGACTTATTATACATATATGACTTGTATACATATATGAATTGTTTATATATATGACTTGTTTATATGAGTTGTTTATATATGTGACTTAGATTTATTTTGTTTATGACTTATTGTACATATATGACTTGTTTACATATATGACTTGTTTATATATATGTGACTTAGATAAATTTGTATATGACTTATTGTATATATATGACTTGTTTATATATGTGACTTAAATTTTGTTAAATTTGTTAGATATGGCTGCCCCGGGAGACAACATGGAGGAAGAAATGATGAATATTATTGTCAATGCTGGTGAGCAGGATGTAGATGATGGAAGTCAATACCTAGCTCTTGTAAATGAGCAAGAAAATGTTTTGCAAGAAAATACAGGTGAGGTATATATACTAAATATATATTATATGTGAATATTGTATATATTTCTATGTACAAAAGATATTTTTTTTATATGTAGCCCTCTGGATCGGCGACCACAACGGCGAAGAGCAAAAATGTTCGAGGACCGAAGAAACCACTGGAGGGCCGGTACATAATATCGGAATTCAACATCGAGATAGGCAAACCACTTGATCCACATAAAAGGAAATTCGTGAAACACTGTGGGTACCTTGTAAGGGACAAAATTTCGATCAGTATCCGTGAATGGAAGAAAAAGATCAACGAGCCTGATGTTAGTTTTGTCTCTGATGTTGATAAGAATTTGCTCTAGAATGATATCCTTGCCCATTTCACGTTGCAAGCAGATGATTATGATGATATCAACGATGATGAATTGAAGGAGCTAGTTCGATCGTGGGCTATGAAGAAGATGGCCACACAATTTCAGACTTGGAAGAAACACCTATACAACACATACATCAAGAAGAACGAAATGCCGAATTTCAATACTGCTACGGGCCCGATCTCGAAACAGAGGCCCTATTGGAATGATTTCGTAGAGTACAAGACATCAGCAGAGGGTGAGGCACGGGTGAGAAGGAACCAAGAGAATGCCCGAAAAAAGGTATACCACCATGACATGGGATCGGTGGCTACGACATCGCCATTCAAGTGGCAAAAATGGAAAGTCGACATTATTGCCAAGGAGATCGAACCAGAATCAGCCAAGTGGCCCCCACACTCGAAGAATTGGTTTTTCGGTCATGGGGGAAGACTCGACCCATAGACCGGTCTGGCAGTGTATGGGCAAAAACTCGAAACAGCAGCACGCCGATTGGCTTTTGCTATAGAAGCTAAAGAGATTGGTGTGTTCAAGCCCAATAGATAGAAGGATGAGCTGACGTATGCCATTAGGACTGCTGAACACATTGGCGAACCAAAGGCTTAGGACGCAACACTCCATGGGTTCATGGTTTCCCTAATGATAGGGAAACCTACCGAAGCTGCTAGAGAAGCAAGGAGGAGCAAGCAGCGTGGGTGACAATGTTGGAGGAAATGGTGCTTGAAGCAAAGGAGCGAGAAAAAGCAATGGAAGCAAGAATGCAGGAAGAAATCAGAAAGCAAGTGCAGATAGCAATGAGTGCCTAGAGGCAGGCATCAGAGCCAGGAATGAATGTTAATATTAGCCCCCCTGGTCAGTTGAAAGCGATTTATGCTTCCACCGAGCTGCCAAAAGCAAGATGACGCAGTCATTTGTGCTTCCCCGTGGATGATGTCACTACTCCAATGACATCAATTGAGCTACATGTTCCAAGGGGAATGACACAATCAAGGTCATTTGTCGGTGTTTTTACTCCTCCAGCACCCTACCAAGACACCAAGAATTCATGGGGCATCAATACAACTGGATATGCTAGGGTCGCATGATGGATAAAGTGAGCAAAGGTTATGAGGATCTAGCTCTTGACATTCCTAGAGGTGATGGAGAGAAGACTCTAGGAGAAGCGGAGAGAGAAGGCATATATACTATGGCGCAAGCGCTACATCATTATCCCTGGGGTGTCTGCTCCACCGCCAGCAGACATTAGGTGCGGACAAAAGTTAACAAAACAATTTTTTGATAATTTTCTATGGGCATGACTAATAATAAGCATTTACTTATATCTCATTATTTTTGTACTCACAAAGCGGGGCCTCTCGCCAACCAAAGTCCGATTGTTGCTTCTCCCGACCATCATAGTGCTCGGGGCAATGATGGCGTCTTGAAAACCTTCTTTGCATCCCCACCATCTCCAACTCCTCCGCCGCCTCCAAGGAAGTCCACAACTCCTCCGCCGAGGTCTCCAACGCCTCCGCCGCCGCCCAAAGTCTCCAGACTTGCCTCCAAGGCGGTCTCCAACGCCTCCCCCGCCTCTAAGGAAGCCAGCCCCTAAGAGGTCCGCCCCGCAAACGAAGCCGTTGCCATGCCCACCGGCAAAGAAGCAAAAAGCAAATACTCATCCAGTTATTCCCCAAAAACTATCTTATGAGAAAAGTGAACAGGAATTAAAGGATGCAGTACAAAAAGAAGTGACAGATTTCTTTGAAGGTGCAAAACAGGCACGACGAGCGAGGGAGAACCCGGAGCCATCATACTTCTTCCTACCTCCAGATCAGCTAAGAAAGAAGTTGGAACAAAAAAAACGAGATTCTCTTAAGAGCGCCGCGAAACAACCGATA
This sequence comes from Miscanthus lutarioriparius, assembly GCA_904845875.1. Taxonomy (NCBI): domain Eukaryota; kingdom Viridiplantae; phylum Streptophyta; class Magnoliopsida; order Poales; family Poaceae; genus Miscanthus; species Miscanthus lutarioriparius. The sequence continues at coordinate 51,199,629 of CAJGYO010000016.1, read as the reverse complement.
TCGAACTATGACCGCTCTCTCACCAAGTCATATAAGGCGGCGCAAAAAAAGAAGAGAGTAGGAAAAGGTGTTGCACAACTCGGACAACAATCGCAACAATCAATCCCCCCTTGTCATTCCTAACGAATATGGTTCAAACTTAAACTTAGTGGAGGAGGTAGGCGGCTATGAGTCGTTTCTTCAGTTTTATGAGGACGCTGGTTTGAACCTTGCCGAAGTGCTCGCTGAAGGACCATCTGCTCCGGAAGTGGATCCTTACAAGAAATTTGTACCAGGCCAGAGTCTATACAACCCAGAGAAATTATGTGAACTGGGTACGCAAATGTACCTGCTAAATGGGTGGTACATATCGGCGTCTAATGCGGGACAAATCTATCTTTCTATCAGAATTAGAAACCACCATTACTTCCGTGGCAATGACATTATCTATGTCGAGCTTCCAGAATTACACCAATTATGCCACCTGGACTCTCTCGACAAAAGTCTCATTAGCTGCTATTGTCTGTACGTGTGATTATTTTCTACTATATTCATAATTTCTTTATTATATATTCACAATATATATATTCACAATTTTCATGTATGTAGATATGAAATGACAGAACTTAGAAAGAGAAATGATAATAATGTTGGGTTCGTTGATCCGTATGTCATATACAAACACCCTAACCCCCCGAAAGATTATAAGCCTCAACCTGAGAGAAATCTCATGAATTTCTTAGTGAACCAACGCGAGAAGAAGGAGATACTCTTCCTCTACAACTTCAAGTGAGTGTTATTATAAGTAATTAATGTCGATCATATATATGGGACATCAATATTTCCTTACTAGCTAGTTACCTCCCACACATATATATATATGTTTATACAGCAATCACAGGATATTGATGGTCATCGATATGGCCATTAGTAGATTGAAAATCTTAGACTCGTTGAGAAAACCGCAAACGGAGTATCAAGACATGATAGATATTATACAAGGGTAATTAATTTAGTTTCTCTATAACAACATATATATATATATAATGGCGCCGATCTCTCAACAATTATTAAAGGTTAAATTATTTTTTTATTTTATTGGGAGTAGGGTTTGGAAAAGGTTCATTGAGGAAAAAAATGAAACATTGCAAAGCGCCACTGGGTGTAATCGCACACAAAGTAAGTACTATAACTACACATTTATATTCAATTAACACCATATGATGATTTCAATTCACCCTAATTGATTTTTTTGTCGTAAAAGTGGGTTCTAAGGCAGGAGCAGGGTAACAACCATCATGCGGATACTATGTTTCTTGAGTTCATCATGGCGTACTCAAAGAGAACTCCTGAAGAGCAACTCAAAGTACGTATATAAATACTTTTTCCTTTATATTATTTCGATCGTATATTTACAATTTCTTTATTGCTCTCATTTGTATAAGTAATTACATGAGCAATACACATACATATATATATATATATATTAATACTTTTTTCTTTAACTTTTATTGAAGACTGAATGGTTGAGGGAAAGAGTCATACGACTTGACCAACTTAAAGCAATTCGAGAGACTATAGCAGGATTTCTAAATGACCAGGTCATCAAACCCAACGGCGAGTTCTACAATGACCCGAACGAAACGTGGATGCCAAATTTGGAGGAGTGAATTGCTAAGGACATAAACAATTTATATATCAAACTTTTGTAATATATATATATATATATATGTATGCACATATTATATGTACATAAAATAACGTGTGTACATATATGATCATCATATATATATGCATGTACGCGTATATTTGTTTGTTATTTATGTACAAAGTTCGAACGAAAACTTACGCGTGCGAAGTACACATATATATTACTATTAGCAGCGCATTCGAAAATGTATTTTAATATCAAAACTAATCATTAAATGAAAAAAAGAAACCAAAAATAGAAATCAGAAAAAGGAAAAAAAAGAGGGACATTTAGTTCCAGTTGGTAACACCAACCGGGACTAAAGGTCCTGCCCCGTAGCGGCCCCTGGCCAGGCCTGGAGGCCCCCTTTACTCTCGGTTGGTGTTTCCCACCGGGACTAAAGGTCCCCCTTTAGCCCCGGGCGTCAAGCCGGGACTAAAGGATGGTACCTTTAGTCCCGGATTGGTGCTCCGGTTAGGAAAACAGGACTAAAGGAGGTCTCAACCGAGAGAAAAAGCCTTGCTGCACCAGTGACTCGTGCAACACCAACAGGATGGACTATGATGATGCAGAATCAGACGTCCGGTTCCTAGCTCTCTCCCTTTTGCAGAGGTGATTTTTGCATTGCTTTTTGAATAGTTCATTGCTATTTGCATAAGTACATGACTGTTTTGAATAGTTATTGTTATTTACAGCAGAGGCGGCTCCATTGGGACACGGGCAGGCGTTGTGGGCTACCCGCAGCTTCTTCATCCATACCTAGGTTAAGGTGTGTTCTTCTAATTTTTGTTTTTGTCATTCAGTTCAGATAACAATGTTAAGTGTAGAAGTAGAGCATGTATTTGGAAAGTTTAACCAAAATATCTAATAAGTCATTGTACCTGTAATTTCTTAATGTGGCACTCAACAGTTAGGAAACGGGGCATTATAGATAGACATTAGACAATGTATAACTTTTGTGAACGTTCATGACATCAATTTGAGTCAGAAATATATGGAGTGGTGGTTTTATGTCTTGTTAAATGCTTATTAGTGATTGTGTTTACCATAAAAAATAGCAGACCTAGTGCCGGAGGATCCCACATGAGTGGGGCCTAGAGAAGGGAAAACCAAGGCAAGCCTTTCCACTACAAAATCTGCGGAGAGGCTGTTTCGAACACACGACCTAGTGACTTAGTGAGACAACTCTCACCATTGCACCAGACCTGCCCTTCTAAGTGATTGGGGGTGTTCATTTGTGCTAGAGCTGCAGCTCCATGGCTGCAATACACTCACTATTTTACTGTACTAGCAGCTGCATTTGACCGAAAGGTCCTGAGTTCGAGTCATGGTCTCCTCGTATTACACAGGCAAGGGTAAGGCTTGCCACTGACACCCTTCCTCAGACCCCACACAGAGCGGGAGCTCTCTGCACTGGGTACGCCCTAGCAGTTGCATTTGGCTGCATCAGGCACCCCTAATTGTGTTTACCATAACTGTATTAATTACCATAACTGTATTAATTGTGTCTAGTAATTGCTTCTTTTAATTGGCACGGCCGTCTTTGACCCCAACAGTCTATGATTTAAGCGCTACCTGATGGTACTTTTGACACAGTTTATTATATTTGTAGTTATAGCCTATATTATGAGTGGATGCTCTGAGTGAAAAAAATCTCATTTAGTTTTGGAGTCAATGAAATTGAGCTGCTCAATTTGTTTGGAGAAAAAAAAGATAATAGAGCAATAAAAATGGAAAAGTTATATATATAACAAGAGCTCTGGGCAAGAATAGCCTAGAGGAAACAGATATATTGCATCATGTGTTGCCATCATGGCATCATGGCTTGAAATTGTAGGTGTCGCACAGTAGCTTTGAATGAGCCATATCTCTCTTTCTAACTGATATGCTGCCATCCATATCATTTTTTGCCATCATGGATTGATGTGCTTTTTTATCCTAATTATGGAGTGATTTCTTTTGAACTGTGTTTGCGTTTGGCTGGACTATTTTTCTATTTTTCAGGGTCTGCACTAATTTATGTAAGTTTAATTTCTATATCTTTTCAGTCCAACAAGCACGAAAGTTACTAGATGAGAGGGAAAAAAAGATCAAAGATCAAAGTGCAACAAGAAGATCAAAGTGCTCGTGGTGGTTGTTTTGTTCCATAACTTCCTAGATATAAAACATTATTCAAAAGAACTTTATCGTTGTGCAAGTAAGGCATGAGTTATGGGTTGTGCTTGTACATTACAAACACCTTAGCTGTGTAGATACTTAAGTGATTTGCTTGGTTGTGAGTATTTTGTATAAAAATTGTATAAGTACAAATGTTGATCAGGATGAGTGGAAATTGTGAGTATGGTTTAGCCGATTTCAAATGAGCATTTGGTCGAGGTGGAACCGGCTGCACGTTGCAGTTCACCTCACGATATGCAAAATGGAGGTTCCATGAGGTGATGACTGCTAGAGAGATATGTGGTGGTTGCCATCGTTTTAGTTAAGAAACTACGTATCAATTTAGTCAAAAATAATTTTAGAGGTTAGTATATATATTCCAATTATATATGTGGTTGTATGGTAATTAGTGGAGTGTCAGTGTAATTATTTATAAAGCAAAGCATTGGAATGTAACTAGAGTACCGGTTTGTGATATCTTTTGGTGGTTTCAAATTGCACCCTGAATGTTGCCGTGGCATTAGCAGAAGAAGACGCTTATCGTGATTGACCTTAAACTTGTTGAAAAGTGGTGTAAAGACACACCGGTGCTGATTTTTCCAGACAAATTCTTGGATTTAACTTGCAGTACATGGCCGAAGTGAATGTATATATTCCTTGATGGAATGAAGATATCTTCAAATGAAAATTCATTCGTGAAAAAAACATTGCAGATGACACTGGTACCTTGGTGTTATAAACGCTAACAAATGTGAGGTCTAGGTGCTAGACTCTTTGGGCGAGATGTTCGGACGTGCTGACCTCAATAAAACTGTAGGCATTTTCTAACACAGGTATTTGTACACATTTTAAGATTTTGTGAGATTTTTCAAGACACGCAGTATTACCTATGTGACAGGCACTAATATTTACATATATACTCGAACCTCTGTACAGGATGGTATGGAGATGCGGTAGAACTTACTCGTGAATTTATTGGCGCACGAAAGAAATGGATATCGAAGATTTCTTTCTGCCGATATAAAACATTATCTTAGCCGCATCACGGAAAGGTCTATACAGTAGAGTTTGTTAGCCTGCGACGCCGTGCTCTCCGTGACTGTTAATTTCACGAACTTTACTTTTTGGATTAAATGTCACTTTAACGTCGGTATTTAATTTTACAGTATTATTATTTTATCATGCGATCCGCGTATTTTTAGTACAAAAGTTTTGATGTCCCGTAGCAACGCATGGCCACGAACCTAGTTTAATAATAACAAGCAAACATATCCGTACGTTGCAACGAGAGAGAAAACTATTGAATGTTCATGGAAAACGACGTTTCATTTTTTTTTGTCTATTCATGTGTGCCTGTTTATCCACTCATTAGTCTTTGGTGTTTTCTCATAATAAATAAACATAAAAAATACTCACAGTTCTATTTTATCTAGCACAAGTTAGAATGATACCGGCTCTTAAATTGCACTTTGATTATTCATTTACTTTATATTATGTTATTTATGCTTATAAACTTATAATCATTGAATAGTATAATTCATCACAAATCTAATCATATAAAGTTTGTATTATAATAGTTAAAAATTATTAGCCTAATTATTGGTCAAAGTTTTTCAAAGTTTAAATCTTCATATGTGTGTGCGCCAGACAAAATGGAACGGAGATAGTAATAAGTATAGTATGATGAGCATTTTACCCTTTAGCTATTTTGTAAGGTCTTGTTTGGAATAACTAGGGCCAGTGATTAGCTAGTACTAGTAATTAGTTAACTAGTGATTAGCTAACTAGTGATTAGCCGGTCCTATTTGGATCCACGGGCTAACAAGTTGCACCATGTCAGTACAAAGACCCATTTACCCTGATTGTTAGGGGGTGTTTGGTTCCTGTGACTAAAATTTAGGAGCTGTGTCGGGAGAATGTTATATGGGGTGTTCGGATACTAATAAAAAAATAAATTACATAATCCGTCAGTACTCCACGAGATGAATTTTTTAAGACTAATTAATCCGTCATTAGCATATATTTACTGTAGCAAAATATTGTCAAATCATAGGCTAATTAGGCTTAAAAGATTCGTCTAAGAAATTAATTACAAACTATGTAATTAGTTTCGTAATTAGTTTATATTTAATACTCCATACATGTATCCAAATATTTAATAGGACAGCGACTAAAATTTAGGAGGGGCAACCAAACACCCGCTTAGATCAGAAAACGGAGAGTGCGTCTAATTTATGTACGCCACGACTGTGATTGATGAATGCCATTCGTACGTGTGGCTGCTGGCTAGAACTGCACGTACGCAGTTGAAAGAACGGAAAGGCCGATGCTGATCCGTAGCTGAAGAATAGATAAGTCAGCTGTACGCTAGTATATCAGTGACATTTGGGAGCGACCGAGCGGATGCGGATGCGGATGCTGGAGGACACCGGCGCTTGGGGAAACACGGCGGCGGCGGGCGGAGCGCTAGCAGATGCGGGAGGGACCGGGCGGAACCGTGGGAACGAGCGGATGGGAATCAAGCGGCTGCGGCTGCGGCTGCGGCTGCGTAGGGTATGCCGTGTCTTTTTTTTTCCAGTCCATAGAAAGTTTAGCCCGTGATATAGCTGGATTTGATGGACCAGTGAGTTAACAACTAGTTTAAGACTTAACTAAACTTTAACCTATCAATTAGTCTACCTGTTTGATCAAAGCTAAAGTTTAGTGACTAGTTATTAGCCCAAGAGATCCAAATAGGCTCTAAGAAACAAAAAATTTCACCACCAAATTATTGGTGTAGTTTTGACTGGAAATAAAATTTGTTGTTATGGGTTTCTTTTTCTAACATAAATAAAAGAGTTCTAGTTATTCAAGCGTCTATATATACATGATTATTGTTCACTAGGACAATGAAAACCACTTTAATCTTGCAGTCTGGAAAATACCGGGCTCCAGTTCATCTCTTTTGATCTGTATGTGTGCATTTTTTTTTGTTGTTGAACAGAAACGCGAACTAGGAAAAAGAAATGAAAACTAAAATGAACACGAAAAAGAGTAAAACTATTTGCATTACTACTGTAATTTTAAGCGAGATCGACAAACCGTCCACCTCCGTCTAAAGATCATAGTTAATCCGGCCACAAGTTTCTAGCTCGAGATTAGTCCATCAAGGGCTGTGTCCACGCGCATATATGATTGAACGCATGCATCCCCGTAGTTCCCAGCACCGTGCAGTCCCGGCGGCACACTTGTCGTACACTCGTGGATTTCGTCTAAACTGTGTAATTAGTTTTATTTTTTATTTATATTTAATGATTTATACATGCGTCAAAAGATTTGATGTGACGGGAAATCTTGAAAAATTTGACATTTTGGGAGGGAACTAAACAGGGCCTAGGATGCAGTTTTTGTCAAAATATGGGTTTTATACGCTCAATAATACGATTCACGTTATTCGGTCTGTTCGCTGGTTGGTTTCTAGGCTGATAAGCCCGACTGATGCTGGTTTATTATGAGAGAAAAACATCATTGGCTGACTGATAAGGCCTAACTAAACCAACAAATGAACAGACTGATTATCTTAACGAGTCAAACCTCATTCGTGGCGGCCACTGCTCAAAAACTACGAATATAGTAGTAGTCACAATCCTGTGGCTGGAGACCTACGTAGGCTGCAGTAGGTAACACGATAATACACTACATGAAAAATAGTTTATAGTAATGGAATATTTTTTTTATGAGCAGCTGGCATTGAAACAGCCCCTAAGTGACGTGCTTGGGATCCAACACAGCAGACGCCCCTACAAATGGCACAGTAGAGACGGCTGATAATACGAGCCGTCCCTACAAATGTGTCGATTTGTAGGAGCGACTGGTATGTAGAGGTGGCTATTACCAGCCGCCCCTGCTGTGTCCATTTGTAGGCGAGGCTGAATCACCGGTCGCCCCTACAATGCCCGCTGTATATATAGCAGCCACCTTCTTCCACCTCGGGTCACTCTCTTCAATCTGAGCAAAAAAGGTTAGGAGGGCTTGGACTCCTCCCAAAAATTATTCTACTAAGGGGGAGGTTTTGATCTCAAATGCTTTGGTGGAGAGGTTGTACAAGGTAAGAAAATGGTATTCCAAGTTTTTATTTGAAGTTTTAATGGTTGGTTAGTGATCCTAATTAGAGTTTTGCTTTTCTCTCTTTTCTATGGTGCTTGAGTTTTGTATGAAGCAAATTAGACTCTAGTTTTGAATCTATTAGTGTAAATTAGTTAGATAAATAAGATTACACCTGTTTACACCATAATTTGGGAGGTGGGATTTCAGAGGCTCGAAAACTCCTAAAACCATGTCAGCGAGGAATCAATTGCATGTAGATCGAAAACAGCTAATTCAGATACAGCACTAGAATCGGCTTTCTCCAGATAGCGCCAGTGGATAACGACAGAAGCTATGATCGACGCTAGAACGAGACATGCTGGACTCTACAAAAAGGGAAAGATTAGAGTCCAAGTTATCTTAAATTAGGAATGTTTTCGTTTTTATGCCAAAGATTGTAATAAATCGTGCTCGAGTAGGATTCATGTCTAGACTCCGGGTATAAATATCAAACCCCGGCTATTATAAGGGCAACCAATCAATCAAATACAAGTCAATTACTTTTTTGGCTCTGGCCACCCCTTAGGAGTAGGAGTAGAGTAGATCTCGGTGAGTTCTTTAGCAAGTATGGCTGCATCGATCCGGTCGACCTCCCCTGCTTGTTGTAAGTACCGTCATGTTTTATACCTCTGTTCATATGGCTGCATCGATCCGGTCGACCCCCACTGCGACTCTGGTATAGGCTAGTTATCGACTCTTGCCTAGTTCAAGTATGGCCTGTGTGATTCTGCCTCACACCCCACTGCTTGAACTAAATCAAGGTCAAGTTATCGGCTCTACCTTTGAATGGCAGTCTTTGGTAGATTTATTAAGTTACCGATATTGCTTATTGCTTTCATTGTTTATCTAATTATAGCAATATCACTCTGTCCGATTGAGATTGATCTGGATCGACCTTATACCTTATTTAACCCATCGTTTGCTAATCTAAAACTGATCTAATCTACATCTTAAACGATGAGTTATGTTTTTATCGGCTATTTTATATCAATCTTAATCATGCATAGTATGCGATTAAGGCATGTTCGATCTTGAGTAGATCTATTGGTTAGCGAAAACCGTTCCATCGCCCGTTATCACGGCCTGTGGGATTCTGCCTCTCACGCCACTGTTAGCACCGTGGAGTAGGGATCGTTAGTTGATAGATCCGTTCCTGAGAAGGCATGACCTTAACTGTGCGCTATGCCTGAATCGGCTGTTTAGCCGATATCGAATGCTTTCACGAACAGTTCACATCATGAGATCATTGAAGTAGAGATAAGTTGAAAGATATGTTAGCCCCATGATCTTATTATTGTATTATGGCTTGCATGATTCTACCTCATGCCCCACTGATATTAGTAATGAGTTAGGGTCGTCGAGTCTATTGTTGTTTCTATGGCCTGCATGATTCTGCCTCATGCCCCACTGGTCATGGTGATAGATGAGATCTAACATGTTCATTAGATTTATCTTTATTAAATGGTTAAGAGGTGTTGAATTGTTTCTTTATATAAAAAGGGGTTCGGTTACTTGTAATCATTGGCTCAGTTTAAACCAATCATCATCGATATCTTATTGCCATTGATTAAATTATTGCTCGAATTATATCTATCTTGGATGATAACCGATTCTTCTTACACAATCCCATGAGCTTTAACCGATTTATTCTTATGAATATGCCGAAATCGACTATTTAGTCGATCTCCTCTCATATCGGCTCCCAGAGCCGCACATTCGGGACTATCTGGCAACACCGGCATATTCCGCCCTTAATTACTGATAAACTTTCTCTCCTTGTCAATTGCAGGGTTAAATTGACTGGCACGTTTCGGGAGGATTGCGTAGGATCGACCACCCTTGCGCTAAAGCTAGGCGGATCTGCTCCATCGAGCGGACCCTTCCGGCTTGCTGCGTGTGTCCTTGGCACGGGATGAAATTCTGTGTCGACACACGTTTCTAGCACGCCTGGTGGGACACCACAATCGTCATGGCGGTTCACAACAACGACAACATCCTTATGGTACATTATAAAGACCTACCTGATGAAGATAAGGATGCCTTCAACAAAGCCACAGAGGAATTTTAGAAGAAGTGTTTGTTGTCCTACACCAAAACACGTGACAGCACCATTATTCAGAAATTTCCACTACCAAGAGTTCTACTACATGGGCAGACAGATACCGTCGAAGCTGAAGAAAGGTGTTTCTTTACGGAAGCCATAGACAAATCTGTTCGGGATGCTTTATCAAGCCGCTATGAAGCTTTCGTTGACACATTTCACAACGCCGTGGAAGAGGCGATTCATGGAATTCCAGTTAGTCAGGTTGGACCGACTTGTTATAATATTCTAGATCCATTGACCTAAGGGACTAATCGAGTCGGCACCAGCCATCAAGAAGCAGCACCAGCTGGTAATGGCGACGTCTAGGCACTTCAAGGTTCATCTGAACAAACTCTAGGTGCTACTACGAATTAGATACCGTATAATCCTGGACCGTCGATACAGCATGTGCAACAGCCGGTGGGGCAAAGTCAAAACCAGATGATCAATTTTGGCACATCAGGCCATATACCGTTGTCGACTTAGAAGATATCACTATTATTTCAAAGGATCCATAGAGATATAGATCCTTATGTCTATAATCAGAGACTTTAAGCAGCAAGCCAGCAGAAAACCCCGCAGATTGAGATTCCACAAGGGTATCACTATGGCATAGATTATAACACTCTCCACATGATACCAAATCCAGGATATCAAGGCACACGGGATTTCAACCCACAGATGGGTCGGCAGGTGCAGAGAACTCCAAATTCAAATGCTGATGAGTTGCTGCTAAGGGTGACCGAGATGATGAAGAATTAGTTCGGTCTGAAACCAAAGGGGCTGACCTTTTTGTACAAATGCCCATATCTAGAATGGTATGATTTGGTCGCTCTTCCAACAAATTACTGGCTCCCAGAATTCGCTAAGTTCACTGGCCAAGACAGTACAAGCATGATAGAACATGTCAGTTGGTATCTTACTCAATTGGGCGAAGCATCAGTTGAAGACGCCCATTGAGTTCGTTTCTTCTCCTTGTCCCTATCAGTGCCAGCCTTCACTTGGTTTTCATCGTTGCCAGTCAATTCTATTGCCAATTGGGCTGACCTAGAGAAGAAATTTCATACATATTTTTACACCGAGACTGGAGAAAAGAAGATAACCTATTTGACAACCATGAGACAGAGGTCTAACGAATCGGGCACTGAGTTTCTTCAGAGATTCCGAGAGACTAGGAACTTGTGCTTCTCATTGAGCTTGGCAGATGATCAGTTAGCTGATTTAGCCGTCCAGGGAATGCTGCCAATATGGAAAGAAAAGTTGCTAGGGCAAGAGTTTGATAACTTGGGTCAGTTGGTTCAATGAGTAGCAGCGCTCAATAGCCAATTCCAGAGTATGCGTAGAGATACCCGATTCTAGAAGAGTACCACCATAGCCGAAGCTTATGATCCATACTCAGTTGATGATGGCTATGAGGATGAAGAAGAGGAGGTTGCTGCAGCTAAGTGGAATTGGGGCAAGAAGACAGTGATGGTGCCAAATCCTTAGGGAAGAGGAATCGAGGAGAGCTATGACTTTGATGTCACGAAATCGGACAAGCTCTTTGACTTCTTACTTGAGAATGGCCAGATCAAATTGTCGAACAACCATGTTATGTTGCCCCATAAACAATTGAAGAATAAGAAGTTCTGCAAGTTTCATAATGCTACTTCTCATTCCACCAATGAATGTAGAATTTTTCGGCAGCATATACAGAGAGCTATTTAGCAAGGGAGGCTCAAGTTTGATATGCCTCGGAAGATGAAAGTTGATGATAATCCTTTCCTAGGAGATCAAAATATGGTTGATGTCGGGCTATTCAAAGGAAAAAATAAGGTTCTAACATCGGCCAAATCAAGAGAAGCTGGAACAGTTGATCCCAAAATGCAAATATCGGCCGATGAATATAGAGAGATTAGAAAATGTCGTGATCAGCAAAAGAGCCAATATGAATAGGGGGAAGCGTCAAAGGATGGAGCGACAAAGCCGTGAGTTACATCTCGAATCTTGTTGAGTAAGTGGTAGCGGCAGAAAGAAAAGGATTATCAGCGATGGTTAGAGGATCAAGAATGTCAGCGTCAACTAGAAGAAGAGAGGTATGAAAGGAGACAAGCCGAATCACACTGGAATTGTCCTTTCTTTAGATACTGCTGGAATGAAGGTCTAAAATTGCCTACCAGACATGACTGTCCAGAATGCAGCAATCAATATTGGGAGTTTAGGCAATCTCAGATCAACCGCCGGTCTATCCATGCCTAGGATGCATATCACCATAATAACATGGATCGGCGCTCAAAAAATAAAAGTATTCATGATCGGCTGGGAAAAAGAGTTGTTGACCAAGACTGGGCTAATCATGAAGAAGGAAGCAACAAGAAAGAATACATTTGGCAGGAAGGCCAATGGTGCCCCGGAGGACTAACGAGGAGCCAGAAGAGAAGGGTGCAGCGCCTAAGGAATAGGGAGTTGGAACAGGCTCGAGTATCCGGTAAACGTCAAGTGTGGCGTGCTAAGCAAATAGCCGATAAAAAACAACCATTGGCTAATATCCAAATGGTTTTTCTGTTGCCATCAGAATTCAGAATCGATGGAGAAAGTCAACAGCCGATCCAAGCAGTCGGCTTTGGAAATATGTTTTAATGGATAATCCAATAGATGGTACCAATGGTAAACTGGGACATGGCTTTACATCGGCCGATGAATTGGAGGAAGTGGATATTGGTTCTGGAGATAGGCCTAGGCCGACGTACGTAAGTGCTAAATTGGATCCGGAGTATAAGCGAGAATTAATTTATCTATTAAAAGAATTTAAAGACTGCTTTGCTTGGGAATACTACGAAATGCCTGGTTTAGACCGGTCAATTGTCGAACATCGGTTGCCAATCAAGCCTGGATATCAGCCATTTAAGCAAGCTCCATGGAGATTCAATCCGAACGTGCTTGATGATATTAAAAAGGAGACTGAGAGGCTACTAGAGGCAAAATTTATCCGACCATGCCGATATGCAGAATGGATATCTAATGTGGTCCCTGTATACAAGAAGAATGGGAAACTAAGGGTTTGCATCGATTTTAGGGATCTGAATAAAGCCACACCCATGGATGGTTATCCGATGACGATAGCCGATATGTTAGTAGATGCAGCAGCCGAGCACAAGGTTATTAGTTTCATGGATGGCAATGCGGGGTATAACCAAATTTTCATGGCTGAGGAGGACATAGAGAAGACCGCTTTCAGGTGCCCCAGCACAATCAGCTTGTTCGAGTGGGTTGTGATGACCTTTGGTCTAAAGAATACTGGTGCCACTTATCAAACGGCAATGAATTATATCTTTCATAAGTTGATCGGCAGGATCGTTGAGATTTACATTGATGATATGATGATAAAATTGAAAGGATACAAAGAGCATCTAGCTGATTTGCGGGAGACTCTGGAGTGCATGAGAAAACATGGTTTGAAGATGAATCCTAATAAGTGTGATTTTGGAGTGTCAGCTGGACAATTCTTGGGTTTTATGGTCCACGAGAGAGGAATCGAAGTTGGTCAGAAGAGCATGAAAGCAATTGACAACGCAGTGCCCCCGACTACTAAGACAGAGTTGCAATCTTTGCTTGGCAAGATTAATTTCATTAGAAGGTTTATTTCAAATTTGTCAGAGAGGGTTCTACCGTTTTCTCCCTAGTTGAAATTAAAGAATAATCAAGAATTTAGATGGGGTGACATACAATAGAAGGCATTTGAGGAGATAAAGGAATATATGAAACGTCCACCCGTGCTAGTCCTTCCTCAACAAGGTAAACCTTTCAAGTTGTATATATCGGCCGACGACCAAACAATTGGATCGGCCCTGATACAAGAATTTGAAGGAAAAGAGCGAGTGGTTTTCTATCTAAGTAGGAGACTTTTAGATCCAGAAACAAGATATTCCCCCACTGAAAAGTTATGCTTGTGCTTATACTTCTCTTGCACCAAGTTGCGGCATTACTTGTTATTGGCTGAGTGCACGGTTGTTTCCAAGGCTGATGTGATCAAGCACATGTTATCGATGCCGATACTAAATGGGAGAGTAGGAAAGTGGATTCTCACGTTATCAGAATTTGACTTGAGGTACGAATCGGCTAAAGCAGTTAAAGGGCAGGTAATAGCTGATTTCGTCACCCAGCATCATAAGCCAAGCATGAATCATGTAGAGCTAGTGCTCTGGACGTTATTCTTCGATGGGTCATCATGTAAGCAAGGTGGTGGCATTGGTATTGTTATTATTTCGCCTCGGGGGGAAAATTTTGAGTTTGCTTTTCCAACCGAACCAATGGTCACCAACAATCAAGCAGAATATGAGGCTATTCTCAAAGGGATTCAACTTCTTCATGAGGTAAAGGCTGAAGTGATTGAAATATTTGGAGACTCATAGTTAATTATTAATCAGTTGATCGGCCTATATGAGTGCAAAGAGGATACTCTGAGGAGATATTATGACGAATGCCAAAGGTTGCTTAGGGAATTTCCTCATGTCTCATTTCAACATATTCGAGGGCGTAGAATCAAGAAGCTAATCATTTGGCTCAAAGTGCATCAGGTTATCAAGTGGTTCAAGAAATCCTGAGGAATGAAACCTCGGACAATGATTGGAGAGTTGAGATAGTCGACTACCTCAGAAATCCATCACATAAAGTTACTAGAAAGCTAAGGTATAAATCGACTAAGTATATTTTACTAGATGACCAGTTGTATTACAAAACCATCGATGGGGCATTACTCAAATGCCTGAATCAAGAAGAAGCCAAGGTTTTGATGGGTGAAGTGCATGAAGGGATATGTGGGGCTCATCAATCAGTTTATAAAATGAAATGGATTATTCGCAGGACTGGATATTTTTGGCCAACAATATTAGAAGACTGCTTTGAATATTACAACGGATGCCAAGACTATCAACGTTTTGGTAATGTCCAGAAATCGCCTGCGTCGGCCATGAACCCAATAATCAAGCCATGGCCAGTTTCAGGGCTGGGGAATTGATTTGATTGG
Source organism: Miscanthus lutarioriparius (assembly GCA_904845875.1). NCBI lineage: Eukaryota > Viridiplantae > Streptophyta > Magnoliopsida > Poales > Poaceae > Miscanthus > Miscanthus lutarioriparius. The sequence continues at coordinate 51,184,590 of CAJGYO010000016.1, read as the reverse complement.
CTAGATCTTTCCACCCTCGAGCAAAGGACATAAGTTCATATTGGTAGCAACATATTACTTCACCAAGTGGGTTGAGGCAATTCCCCTAAAAACGGTAACTTCAAATAACATGATTGATTTTGTCAAGGAGCATATCGTGTATCGTTTTGGGATTCCTCAAACCATCACTACCGATCAAGGGACCATGTTCACATCAGAGGAATTCAGAGATTTTGCTGCTAGTATGGGGATCAAGCTGCTAAATTCATCTCCTTACTATGCTCAGGCTAATGGCCAGGCAGAGGCGTCCAATCAGATTATGATCAAGCTGATCAAGAAGAAAATTGAGGAACAGCCAAGGAAGTGGCATTCGACACTTAATGAGGCACTATGGGCATACAGGATGGCCTGTCATGGATCAATTAAAACATCACCTTATGAACTTGTGTATGGCCATAACACAGTTCTTCCTTGGGAAGTTTAGACCGGATCGAGGCGTGTTATGTTACAAAACGATTTGACAGCCGAAGTCTACAAAAATCTTATGATGGATGGCTTAGAAGACTTGAGTTGCCTTCGGCTGCGCGCCCTCAAAAATATCGAAGCCAATAAACTGAGGGCCGCAAAATATTACAATAAAAAGGTCAAGAATAAGCAATTTTCTGAAGGAGATTTGGTCTAGAAAGTGAAATTGCCGATAGGGTCAAATGACAGCAAGTTCGGCAAATGGTCACCCAATTGGGAAGGGTCTTATCGGATCAAGCATTGTGCACCTGGTAATGCGTATATTCTGGAGACACTAGGAGGAGAAGAAGAGTTCAGTTGAGCAATCAATGGGAAATATCTAAAGAAATATTATCCTAGTGTTTGGATTAACACTTAAAATAACCGATTTGTTCGGTTGACAGCTCTAATAGCCGATATCAGAAGGGTATCGCCTTTAGTGCAAAAAATGAACCCAAAGAGACAAAAGCCGGTACGATCTGTATCGCCTATAGGAGGAAAGCAAACATGGATGAAGTAATACGCATAATATGAAGTGCGAAACAAAGAAAGTCATTCAAGACAAAGAAATTGTTTGCTAAGAAATCACTTATTACAAGCTATGGGTTGGAGAAGACTTTGCTCACTACATCATCGGCCAAAGTATTGAAAGCTATAGAGTTGGCGGTGCTAAAGAATTCCTCAATCAAACGCTCATGATCCCCGGGGGGCACTACATCCAGGAATCCATGAAGAAGAAGCTAGAGATTGTGGCCGGAGCGGGCTTGCGTAGTGGCCAATGCTGTGGCAGCGCCATGGTGGACACCATGGAGAACAACCTCCCTGACGCGGTTTGGAATGTCATGCAAACGGACCACCGAAACAGCGCCCCTGGCATTGACAAATCCCGCCGCGTGATCTGTGGCTGATCGAAGGCTTTCCAACTAGGCAGTCAGATCTAAAATTCAAAGGAAGGGATGATCAGAAAATCTCGAAAGTAAAGTTAAGAAAAGCTAAGGAGATTTTAGTAGCCGTCTCACCTGTGATTCTGGCTTCAGCCTTGGCCAACCGCTCCGTCAGGTCGGCCTCGAAGGACGATCGGATCTGAATCATGGCCAGAGCCGATTCCGCAAGGGAAATGCAGTTGGATAGACTCTGATCAGTCCAATCGATGGAAGCGATTAGATCAACATTATCAATTTGCCTCCTTGAATAATTAAGCAGCTGACAACGAATCAGTGTTGAAGACGATCTTGAAGTTGAGTCGGATCGACCCTGTGCTCCGGAATGATGGGGACATCCCGAGTGGCACCCTCCCGGCGATTAAGGCGCTGGCGTGATGATGCAGGCCCGTTGAGAGCCTCCTCAGTAGGCTTCTTGCTGTTCTCCATGATCTCAAACCTACAGAAGAGCAGGAACTATACTAAGGACGTAGAAAGTTTGAGACGAGGTGGGTAGTTTTCTGAGCCCAAGCCGTGGCCCGTATATATAGCCCGGGGAGGCGAGAAGATGAATTTCACCGAGGGTGTGAAAACTGAAAGATGATACGAAAATGGATCGGCACTCCAGGATTTCAGGGGATAGATAACGAATAGACAACAGATTCAGACTTATAGCTTCCCAGATTATGAAATGTCGTGGGATGGATACAAAGAATTTACATTGACCAAAAAATTAACCCCCCAAGACTTCTTTGGATTGAAGGGAGTCTGGGTCCCCACGAGGCCGAAGGTTATCATGAATCAAGTCACATCAGCCAATGAATGAACTTATATCATAAGAGGGGGAAAGGCTGCCCCTTAACAGACGCCTAACTAGTTTCTCGGTGACTGAGAACTGCGGGAAAGAAGTCTGTGGCTCACCCAGTGGGCGTTTGATGAAATAAACAAGGGGAAGGTGTCTACACATTTTAGCCCTTGCAAACACTAGAACAGCTTTGCGAGCATGGAGAGAAGACTCAGGTGGTATCACAAGACTTCTTCTAGCCATAATAATTGATTCTCTTGCTCGACAAGGTGCTAGAATGAGCGACGCGATCACCCTATGCACAAGAATTCTTCTAACCACTCAAGATCTTCACAGCAAAGGGATGGACCATGGAGGGTCCGGTGAAGTCAAAGCTCGAGAGGGCAGAAAGAGGAGAAACATAGCTGAATAATTGAGTTGCTCTCGCCGGGGTTGGAAGGGAATTTTATAGCCAACCTAGAAGGATGAGTCCAAGTACCCGTGAAACAATGATTCTCTCGTAAAAGTTGTGAAGCATGGGCTCATGAGCTGACATAGGCGGCGATAAACAGTAGACCCTAGATCAAGATTCTCTACTCGTGACCACAAACCCATCAAAGATGAAGACGTGATAATTTTGGAATAAAATTACTTTTATCCCAAAATTGGGGAGCATGTGTTTACACCAGAATTTGGGAAGTGGGATTTTAGAGGCTCGAAAACTCCCAAAACCATGACAGCAAGGAATCAATTGCATGTAGATCAAAAACAGCTGATTCGGATATAACACTAGAATCGGCTTTCTCCAGATAGTGCTAGTGGATAACGATAGAAGCTATGCTTGGCGCTGGGATGAGGCATGCTGGACTCTACAAAAAGGGAAAGATTAGAGTCTAAGTTATCTTAAATTAGGAATGTTTTTGTTTTTATGCCAAAGATTGTAATAAATCGCTCGAGTAAGATTCATGTCTAGACTCCGGTTATAAATATCAAACCACGGCTATTGTAAGGGCAACCAATCAATCAAATACAAGTCAATTACTTTTTTGGCTCTGGCCACCCCTTAGGAGTAGGAGTAGAGTAGATCTCGGCGAGTTCTTCAGCAAGTACGGCTGCATCGATTCGGTCGACCTCCACTGCTTGTTGTAAGTACCATCATGGTTTATACCTCTGTTCGTATGGCTGCATCGATCCGATCGACCCCCACTGTGACTCTGGTATAGGCTAGTTATCGACTCTTGCCTAGTTCAAGTATGGCATGTGTGATTCTGCCTCACACCCCACTGCTTGAACTAGATCAAGGCCAAGTTATCGGCTCTACCTTTGAATGGCAGTCTTTGGTAGATTCATTAAGTTACCGATATTGCTTATTGCTTTCATTGTTTATCTAATTATAGCAATATCACTCTGCCCGATTGAGATTGATCTGGATCGTCCTTATACCTTATTTAACCCATCGTTTGCTAATCTAAAACTGATCTAATTTACATCTTAAACGATGAGTTATGTTTTTATCGGCTGTTTTATATCAATCTTATCATGCATAGTGTGCGGTAAAGGCATGCTCGATCTTAAGTAGATGTATTGGTTAGCGAAAACCGTTCCATGGCCCGTTATCATGGCCTGTGGGATTCTGCCTCTCACCCCACTGTTAGCACCGTGGAGTAGGGATCGTTAGTTGATAGATCCGTTCCTGAGAAGGTATGACCTTAATTATGCGCTATGCCTGAATCGGCTGTTTAGCCGATATAGAATGCTTTCATGAACAGTTCACATCACGAGATCATTGAAGTAGAGATAAGTTGAAAGATATGTTAGCCCCATGATCTTATTATTGTATTACGGCCTGCATGATTCTGCCTCATGCCCCACTGATATTAGTAATGAGTTAGGGTCGTTGAGTCTATCGTTGATATTAGTAATGAGTTAGGGCCCCACTGGTCATGGTGATAGATGAGATCTAACATGTTCATTAGATTTATCTTTATTAAATGGTTAAGTGGTGTTGAATTGTTTCTTTATATAAAAAGGGGTTCGGTTACTTGTAATCATTGGCTCAGTTTAAACCAATCATCATCGATATCTTATTGCCATTGATTAAATTATTGCTCGAATTGTATCTATCTTGGATGATAACTGATTCTTCTTACACAACCCCATGAGCTTTAACTGATTTATTCTTATGAATATGCCGGAATCGACTATTTAGTCAATCTCCCCTCATATGGGCTCTTAGAGCCGCACATTCGGGACTGTCTGGCAACACTGGCATGTTCCGCCCTTAAATACTGATAAACTTTCTCTCCTTGTCAATTGCAGGGTCAAATTAACTGGCACGTCTCGGGAGGATTGCGCAGGATCAACCACCCTTGCGCTGAAGCTAGGCGGATCTGCTCCATTGAGCGGACCCTTCCGGCTTGCTGCGTGTGTCCTTGGCACGGGGCGAAATTCTGTGTCGACACACGTTTCTAGCACGCCCGGTGGGACACCACAATCGTCATGGCGGTTCACAACAACGACAACATCCTTATGGTACATTATGAAGACCTACCTAATGAAGATAAGGATGCCTTCAACAAAGCCATAGAGGAATTTCAGAAGAAGTGTTTGTTGTCCTACACCAAAACACGTGACAGCACCATTTCCGTGAAGAGGTGGTCAAATTTATTGAAGCTGCAGAGAAGCATGCAGCGACGTTGATAGAGAATAAGGATACAATTATTTGTCCCTGCAAAGATTGCAAGAACCTTATGGCATGGACATATATGAATATCATCAGAGAACATTTGATTGTGTGAGGATTTGTTGAGGACTACACAGTGTGGATTCATCATGGTGAAACAATGGTTGTTGATAATGACGACGATGATGAAGAAGATGACGCCGAAACCCTAGAATACCTCTCCCAATACTCAGAAGAGCTTGATGTATAAATGGATCCTGAGTTTGGTAATGAACAAGGTGGTGATGCTAGTGGTTGGGATGATAACGACGAAGGTGGTGCCAATAATGATAGGGGAGCACGTGTTGATGATGAAGATGATTTTGATGATTTGGAGGAAATGATTCGGGTCCTTGGACCAGAGATTTTACTAAAGAGCCCGAAAGGTCTAGAAAATTTGGAAAGGGTGACAAAAGGATCGAAGAAGACTGTGTATGGTGTTGAAAAGGGATGTCCGACACAATGGACATTGCTACATTTTGTGCTTGAGCTACTCATCCTAAAGGCTAAGTACGGCTGGTCAGACTGTAGTTTTAATGATCTATTGCGTCTCCTATCATGGGTGCTGCCACAACCAAACTCAGTTCCCGCCAACACATACCAAGCGAAGAAGGTCATAAGTCCATTGACAATGGGGTTGAAAAAATCCATGCATGCCCCAACTATTGTATCCTTTTTTGTGGCAAAACGTTCAAGTCACTAGATAAATGTCTCCGGTGTGGGGCCAACCGGTACAAGAACAAGGACCTTTACGGTAGGGACGAAGCCTTCACAGGGAAAAAGAGGAATAAGAAGGGTACGAAAAAGATGGTACAAGAATCTCAGTCTCCAGAGGACACTCCATTAGGCAACGATGCAAAAGCAGAGAATAATTCCTGCCTTGATAATGTGGTACCTACCAGTGACCGACCGCTTGAGACGTATCTTCCTAAACCCTAAAGAAGCCGCACTCATGACATGGTGGGATGATGAGAGCAAGGTGGATGATGATAAGATTGCACACCCGGCTGATTGTAGTCAGTGGCAAAGGATCGATGAGAAGCACAAATAATTCAGCGATGACCCAAGGAATATATGGTTTGGCTTAAGCACCGATGGAATGAATCCCTTCAATGAGAGGATGAGCGACCACAACACTTGGCGAGTGATCTTTACCATGTACAATATCCCAACGTGGTTGTGTTAGAAGAGAAAGTATCTTCTCATCACTATTCTTATTTCTGGCCCTAAACAACCAGGCATTGATATAGACGTGTTCCTCGAGCCTTTGATGCAAGAAATGGAGAGGCTATAGAGGCATGGGGAGCCGATGTACGATGTGTTCCGAAAGGAGCATTTCATATGTAGGGCAATAATATTTGTTACTACCAATGATTACCCTGCGCTGTTTGCTTTGCCTGGATAGATCAAAGAGAAGACGGGATGCTTAGTTTGCTTGGATGGTACTACATGGGTGTTTCTGGATGCATCCAAGAAGATAGTTTACCTAAGGAACCGGCGCTTCTTAAAGACAAGTCACAAGTACCACATCAAATTGTTCTTTAGATTTTATGATAACACCTCAGAGATTGAACCCCCTCCGGAGAGATGTCATAATAGTGAACACGTGTACAGAATGGTGAAAAACATACGCATCATCTATGGAAAGAAGAATTCGGATGGGACGAACAGAGATAGAAGCACACCTCCTGTCGAAGGCGTACCTTTCAAGAAACAATCGATCTTCTTTTAGTATCTACCTTATTAGCCGGACTTGGAGGTCCCCCATGCCATTGATGCTATGCACGTGTAGAAGAATGTCTTTGAGAGTCTCATTGATACCTTGATGGACACAGGCAAGTCAAAGGATGGTATAAAATCATGGAAAGACATGGTGCAGCTAAACGTGATGCCACAGCTTCACCCGGTACTTGAGGCTAATGGAAAATACACTATGCCCACGGCGTGCTTCAACCTAACACCAGAAGAGAAGAGAGCTATATGCACTTTCCTGAGGGGGGTCAAAATCCCGACTGGGTTTTCAGCGAATGTGAAGAAGCTAGTGTCGATGAAGGACTTGTCAATAACACACTACAAGGCTCATGATTGTCATGTGATGCTGACAATATTTCTACCTATTGCAATCAGGGCTATAAAAGCCAGAGTTCTTGAAAATGGCCATCACCCGCATGTGCTACTTCTTTTTGAAGATCTCATGGAAGATGATTGGCAAGAAAGAGCTGAGTGACCTACATGAATTTATGGTGAAGACACAAAACCAACTAGAGATGTGTTTACTTCCTGCTTTTTATGATATAATGCCACATCTCATGATTCACATGGTTCATCAGATACAGGCATTAGACCCTTGCTACTTGCATGAAATGTGGTCCTACAAGCGGTTCATGTCGGTTCTAAGCCGATACTTGCATAATCGAGCATACCCAGAGGGCTCCATGATAGAGGGTTATAGTACTGAAGAAGTCATCGAGTGCTGTCAAGAGTACCTAAAAGTACAGAAAGGGATTGGTAAACCCGATTCTCATCACAAGGGTAGGCTGGCTAGGAAGGGCACCAATGGTAGAAAAGTGTTCATCGACCATGATTACAAAGAATTGAGTCGGGTGGATTACATTGTCTTGCAGAGTACACAACTGATGCAACCGTACATTGATGAACACTTGGCTATCATTATGGTGGAGAGAATTGGTCGTTTAGATGATTGGGTCATGAAACAGCACAAGCAATGACTAACTATATGGTTGAAGGACCAAAACATACCACCTGGAGAAACCATAGACTCTATTACCATCAGTAGGTTGGCAGAGGAGCCATCGAGACAAGTGACATCTTGGAAAGCTTATGACATCAATGGGTACACGTACTCAGCCTATTCGCTTGTTGGTTTTAGCCAGAACTTATCAGCTATGGTACAATATTTTTCTCTCACAACAAACGAGCTCCAGCCGGGCTTATCAGCCCAAAAACCAACCAGCGAACAGGCTGACTATACCCACGCAAAGGATAGTAAATATGTGAACCAAAATAATGGTGTTCGAATAGAAGCTCTCGATGGAGTGGGGCAAAAGATCCAATACTTTGGCATCATTGAAGAGATATGGGAACTTGACTATGGAAGGGATATAACAGTGGCCCTGTTTTGATGCCGCTGGATCAAACAACACCAACTGAATGAGATTGGATTGAGAGTCTTGGACCTCAAGAATCTAGGCTACCAAGATGACCCTTGGGTGCTCGCTTCACGTGTCGCACAAGTTTTCTATATGCCTGACCCATAAAGTAACCTCCTCCCGAAGAAGAAGACAAAGCACGTGGTTGCCTTCGGGAAACAACGCATTATTGAAGTTGATGGCGTGGACGATGTTGAAGCTTACAATAACTATGATGAGATGCCGCTATTCACAGACTTTGTCATAGAACCGACCAATTTATAAGAGCACAAGTACAAAAACAATCGCCGGAACGATCAAATTCTCGAACTTGAGCCCATATAAACCCGATAGTCAACTGAAATCTCGAAGGATTTCAAACCAACTTGCATACAACCAAGATCATAGTAATTCAACATAACATATCGTACATTACAACATTTCGTAGACGTTCGCAAATAGATTACATCATCACAGAGTCATCGTTATTACAAAACAAGTCTTGTAAAACATGCGGAAGCAAATAGTTTAACTCACACACCTGAGTTTAAATACACATACTGGTTCGCTGATCACAGCCCGCAAAAGCATTCAGATAAGAGAACAGAGATCATGCCCATGATCTAGTCTTCATCACCCGCCGGGTGGAGACAATACTTACAGAATCCCTGATATAGAAGGTCATCTGCAACAAGAGGGAAAAAACCCTGAGTACGGGAATGTACTCAACTAGACTTACCCGACGAAAACCAAAATAAATGACACCAAGGATTATGCATAGCTTAATGTAGTGGATCTGGCTGACACTTTCTTTTTGCAGAAAAGCATAAGTAATAATGAGCAACTCTTAGCCTGAACTAGCAGTGACTTTTTAGCCATTAACCTGTCAACTATACTAGCACCTGTACTAAGCAATCATTTTATTAGGGTGCAAACATTAATAACCATATCAGGTATTCATTGTGGCAACCTTATCATCATCATCCATTTAACCACATCGTTAAATTAATTGAATCTACGTTGCCGCTGCTCAGTCAAGTTCTCACTATCCGGGAGAGACGGCGATTCGCATCGATTCCTATCCAGCTGGAGGGGTATTCCTAAACACAAACCCTGCTTCCCCCGTCGGAGTCACAAACAAGTCACCTTTGGTACGATTCAGGAGTCGCGAGTCCGATCAGATCGACATTCTTAGAGAACCACTCTGCCAAGGTTGTTCAGGACTCTAACCCACCTTGGACTTATGCCAATGGCTCTCCGCACATCCGTACTACCTCCAGAATGCCGCCACTGCTCGCGTCCCCGGCCTAAGTCGAGCTACTAGGCTTCGCGATCAGAACGACTTATCCGGGCAGCTAAGTGTTAGGCTGCGTTCAACATGACATGAGGACGTACAGCGTATCAGTCCTTAAACGACTCAGACGGAGTCACTATGTTCAAACCTACACAAGACTCCGCCCGGTCTTAATTCGTTATTCACATGGTTCTTTTCCACGATAGAAAATATAGCCAACAGTGATCCACCTCATCCTAAAGCTCGCAGGTGACAGGAAATCACCTGACTTCTACCGCACTAAGCATGGCTAAGCATTTAACCCGTTCCTGAACTTAAATAGGATTCCAGTGCGATATCTGTACAAGGAAGGATATATAATGCAGCAATTGGTTCCAACCAATTCCTATACTTAATGCATCATCAACAATAAAAGATACTCAATGTATTTGTAAAAACATGGGAGGCTTAATATGCTCCGGGGCTTGCCTTTTAGGAACGAGGAAGGCTGGTGGTCAGGGCACTCGGGCAATTCCTCCGCGGCGACTGCTTCGTCGGCTTCCTGCACCTCGGGTTCCTCCTCCTGGTTGGCTCCCTCGAACTCCAGCAACGTCACTCCCTCTGGCACACCTATTGCATGAATGCGCAAGATAAATATCATGGATGCACATGAACGAATGTCAGGGATGCTCGGGGAATGCACATGTTCGCTGTAGTTTGCATATTCCAACTTAAGCCCTATTCAAATCACTTTACTTACCAAGTTTATACAACCTAATGTATAATTGCTCATCTTCAGTTAATGACCTAGCACCTGCACCTAAGCATAGTCTCAAGTTAGGCTAACCCCTAAACAATCAACAAGAACATTGCAACAACATACACTCAAGCATTTGCATTTCAGCAAAATGAAGACTATGTAGCGGTATAGTAAACTAGCCATAACTAGAGATTTATAATTTCAAATGACATGCAACAAGACAATCTGGAAAGCTTATGAAATTGTCTACAATTCATTTTTAGACCTCAAAGCATGATTCAACACTTTACCAAGTCGAATTCATAAATTAACAGAACTCTGTCCTTACAAGGCAGAGAGTAAGCAAAACTGGAACCTAAATTTAAACAGCTGTAGTTTCTAAACTACTGGGCCCACTGCCCTCAAATTTTGACAGGAGCTAGATACATAAATTATCTACAACTCTTGTATTCATCACAATCACAGAAAACCAAATTATCATGGGGAACTTTCCAAAGTCCCCAGATCTGTCCAGAGGGACATAATGCAAACAAATAATTATTAACTTATGATATAAACACTTAATTGGACAAAACCAACTTTGCTGACATATCACACATATCACAAGAACACCAAAAAGTAGGGTGTCCATCACCAAAACATTTCTTTTAATACCTTTCTTAATTTATTTAATTAATTAGTGGAAATAGTAAACATATATGAAAACTACACCATTAATTCTACAAAAATTACAGTAGACACTACATGGCCTACGTAGACTACCATAAAAATTTCACACCATTTGAGTAAGTATAACAACCTACACAAAAATGGTAAGGCAGAATGGCTTAAAATGGCATAATTAGGAAACCTTAGTGAAAAGTGTCAAGCAACAGATTACATATTTTTCCTAGCATCCTTAAGGCACTAGGACATTCTCCAACAAATTTCATGGTCATTGGATTCATAGATAATTTACAAAAATTCACCTAAGTATCTACCAATGATAAAAGAAAAATCTATAACTCAAAAACTACACACGCAATGACTCTAAAATTTTAACCAGAGCTTCTACTATACAAGACTAGCTTACCCACAAAATTTCATAATTTTTGGATCACAGAAACTCAAGATATGATTTAAACAAGTTTGCATGCTTTCAAAAACACTTTTCCAGTTCCTATTTAATTCATCCAAAATTTCTACATAATGTGCTCAAGACATATTTTTTTTAAATACGAGACCTAACTGTGAGTCTAACAAAATTGGAACCACCCAATTTGGATCTACCAATTTGGAGTTACGAAATTTACAAAACAGCACAAAAACTGGAAATAATTGAACTGGCTTTCTATTCATAGTGACTGACAGGCGGGGTCCACATGTCAGCTGGCCCACGCGTCAGCGATACGAAAAATAGAGCACGGCGGTTCGCTCGACGGGGACCGGCGGAGCTCGCCGACGACGAGGACTCCGGTGAAACCGAGGGCACCGGCATGCTCGCCTTGACGAACCGCATCTAACCATGTCCTACCCGCAACCTCTACCGAGCTCGAACACCGACAGCGACGTGCAATGGCGGACGGCGGAGGAGTCCGGCGATGCTCCGGCAGCGTCCGGGCCGAGTAGGGCACGACTAAGCTTGGTACGAGCTCCACAGGCACGCGGGGAAACTCAAGGAAGCAATAATCGAGGATGAAATGGCTCCTAGCTACCCCGACCACGGCGGCCTCAGCTCCGGCGAGGACGCGCTCATGGCGGTGACGGCGGAAGTGGCCAAAGGACCCTCACCTTGGCTCGACTGGGGCTACGATGGGGTCGAGCGAGTAGCTCAGTGCAAGGCGCAACTATGCGTGCCAACAATAGCTCAGCGGCTGGCTAGCGGAGGAGCTGCGCGACGGTGATGCGCTCGGCGGCAATGGTGGAGGCGCGGCGCTCGGCTTTTGCGTGCTCTCGCGAGGCGAGACAGACACGGCGAAGCAAGTAGACGAGCTAACGGGTGCGTGGTGTGTTCGTGGTAGCGATGGCCTGACCTGTGGGGGTAGCGCCGGCGTACTACTTCCACTTGGCGAGCTCGGCCTGACGCCGGTCGGCCATGTCGGCCTGAACCCGAAGCCATCAGAGCCGGCATCAAGTGACTGTCAGTGTGTTTTCATCACCTCCAAACTCCAAATCGGTGGCGAGTTAGCAAAACATCCTTGAATCAAAGATGTAGAGCTATGATTGGGCTACAACATTTCTTTAGCAAGTATCATCTAATTCTCAAAGAATCACGAGTTACATCAAGCCAAAGTCGAGCCTGCGAAACTGTTTTTCAGAGTTAACACTTAGAAAAATTGTCTCTGAAATCAGGGGTAACTTTCGTGTTGTAATCCAATTTTGAGCATGTTCTACACATTTTCAAAGCTTGGCACCTTTACAACTTTTGTTCCTTATATAATTCTCTACAACTTTGCTTTAGGTTGATCAGACATGCAAATATCCTAAGCTACACTTTTTAAACAGTCAAACACAGGAGCTCTAGGGGTCCAAATTGGTCAACCATGACTTGGAAACCTAATTAGGCAAAATGATCAACATGAACAATGTTCCAAATGACATCCTAAGTATAACTAAGGTTCTTAGGAGAATAATTAGCCACACCATACATTGGTCACACAAGAATCAGGCATCACAGGCATTGAAACATGGAAGAACAAGTGAAGTGTTACTTTTGTTTCAAGGCCATGTTTCATATGTTTCATGAGTGTGTTGCATAGTACTAACTAACCTTGTTTCACTAAGTGAGTGGCACATGTTGCACTTAAGTGTTGCACACTTTACATTTCATAAAAGAAACAATACACATGAAATATACAACATGTTGTAATGTTTCAAAATCATGTTTCATGTGATATAAGTTCACGAATGGATGCATGATGCTCATGTTCATGAAATGTAGTGCAAATGTGGAAGCCAAACACCTGGGGTGTTACAGCCCTCCCCCCTTATAAAAATCTCATCCCGAGATTTAAAAAGCGTACCATTATTGATAGAATTCCTTATAACCATCTCTCAAATAATCTTCCCTTTCCCACGTTGCATCGCGTTCACTACCCTGATTACTCCACATGACTTTGTAGAACTTGACGACCCGACTCCAAGTCACTCGCTCACGAGTGTCAATCACTTGAACCGGCTTTTCTTCAAAGGTCAAATCAGATTTTAACTCGATATCCCCCAGTGGAACTATCTCTTCAGGAACACGAAGACATTTCTTCAATTGGGATACATGAAAGACATTGAAGATAGCACTCATCTCTGGAGATAATTGAATCTTGTACGCCACCTTACCACTTTGTCCAATGATTTCAAACGAACCAACATATCTCGGTGCAAGCTTTCGCTTCACACCAAAACGTTGGACACTCTTCATAGGTGAGACTTTCAGATAAACGAAGTCTCCAACTTCGAACTCAATAGGTTTTCTACGTCGATCAGCATAACTTTTCTGCCTAGCTTGAGCTACGGCCATGTGAGTTTGGATAGTACGGACTTGTTCTTCGGCTTCTTGAACAAAATCAATTCCATAATATCTCCTTTCACCGGCTTCTACCTAGTTCAACGGAGTTCTACACTTCCGGCCATACAAAGCTTCAAACGGTGCCATCTTGATACTCTCTTGATAACTGTTATTGTACGAGAATTCAGCTAGGGGCAACCATTTTTCCCATGAGCCCTTAGCTGAGATGACACATGCTCTCAACATATCTTCTAAGATTTGATTCACTCGCTCAGTTTGCCCATTGGTTTGCGGATGATAAGCAGAACTTCTTACTAGCTTAGTTCCTAATAATTTGTGTAAGTGCTCCCAAAAGCGAGCAGTGAACTGTGGTCCTCTATCCAAGACAATAGTACGAGGGATCCCATGAAGTCGGACTATCTGGTTGAAGTACAACTCTGCATAGTCGGTTGGACGAAAGTCTATACGGACAGGAATGAAGTGTGCTGACTTGGTCAAACAGTCAACAATCACCCAAATAGAGTTAAAGTTCCTCTGAGTAGTAGGGAGTCCAACAATAAAATCCATACTTATCTCCTCCCATTTCCAACCTGGAATAGAGAGTGGCTGAAGTAATCCAGCTTTCATGTGCATAGCCTTGACCCGACAACAAGTGTCACACCTAGCCACATAAGCGGCTATCTCTTTCTTCATTTTGGTCCACCAAAATCGAGGCTTCAAATCATGATACATTTTGCTACTACCAGGATGAATAGATAATTTAGAGGAATGAGCTTCGGATATGATTTGGTTTCTAAGCTCTCTATCCTTCGGAACTACCAACCTATCCTTGAACCATAACACGCCTTCCTCATCAACTCAAAAATGTTTGGTTTCTTGCTCTTTCATCTTGCGCTTGATGTGAAACACACCTGCATCTGTCTTCTGTAGCTCGATAATTCGACTCTGTAGAGTACAACTGACAGTGATGTTGTGAAGGACCATAGGATGAAGGAGCTTGGACAAATGGACATCACTCTCAATCAATGAGTGGCAATGAGACTTCCTGCTTAAGGCATCCGCTACGACATTTGCCTTGCCAGGGTGATAGTGCACTTGGAGGTTATAATCCTTGATCAACTCGAGCCATCTTCTCTGACGCATGTTCAACTCAGGTTGAGTGAAGATGTACTTGAGACTTTTATGATCAGTGTAGATGTTGCACACATTGCCAAGTAAATAATGTCTCTAGGCCTTTAAGGCATGAACAACTGCAGCGAGTTCTAAGTCACGCGTTGGATAATTCACTTCATGCTTCTAAAGTTGGCGAGAGGTATAAACAATGACTCTACCTTCCTGCATAAGAACACCTCCTAACCCAATACCTGATGCATCACAGAACACATCAAAAGGTTTCTCGATATCCGGTTGTGCCAAAACCGGAGCCAAAGTTAGAAGAGTTCACAGGGTATGGAAAGCCGCATCACACTCAGGAGTCCAGACAAACTTCATGTCTTTTTGCAGCAATCGAGTCATAGGCTTGGCTATTTTAGAGAAATCCAGGATGAAGTGACGATAATAGCCAGCCAACCCCAGAAAACTCGAACCTCATGCACAGAGATTGGAGCCTTCCAATTCAACACTTCTTGCACCTTGGTGGGATCAACCATAATTCCACCATCCGACAACACATGTCCAAGAAAAGGTATCTTGCGAAGCCAAAATTCACATTTGCTAAACTTTGCATATAGTGGTGTTCTTGCAATCTAGTGAGAACCACACGCAAATGTTCAACATGATCTTCTTCATTTTCAGAATAGACCAGGATATCATCTATAAATACCACCACAAATTTGTCCAACTCGAGCATAAACACTAAATTCATCAGATACATAAAATGTGTGTGTAGCATTGGTCAATCCAAAAGACATAACCAGGTACTCATACAGACCATATCTCGTAGAGAATGCGGTTTTTGGGACATCCTCAGGCCAAATCTTGATTTGATGATACCCAGATCTCAAATCTATCTTGGAAAAGACTTTTGCTTTGGACAACTGATCAAATAAGATATCTATGCGCGGCAGAGGGTACTTATTCTTGATTGTAACTGCATTCAAGGGTCTATAATCTACACACATGCATAGGGATTGATCCTTCTTCTTCACAAAGATAGCCGGGCACCCCCACGGAGATGAACTAGGACGGATAAGGCCTTTCTTTAGAAGTTCATTCAACTGGGTCTTAAGTTCACTAGTTCATTGGGAGGCATTCTATATGGCCTTCTAGAGATAGGAGCTGTGCTGGGGAAGCAACTCTATCTTGAACTCCACTTCCCGATCCGGGGTAATCTAGGCAAATCATCGGGAAAAACATCCAGGAAAGTCACACACTACGGGGATATACGCAATAGCCTTTGCTTGCACCGCATTAGCCGCACAAGAAAGATTGATGTCCTCGGTAGTTGCACCAGAAAACCTTCCTGATTACTAGGATCTTTGAGCATGACTACTCTAGTCGATGTATCAATAAGCACCCCGTGCCTGCTCATCCAATTCATTCCCAATATCACATCGATACCCAGCCCCGGTAAAACTACCAGATCAACCTGATAACTTCGCCCCTCTATCTCAAATTGTACGTCCCCAACTACCAGCTTGGTTGGGATAATACCACTGGCAGCCCTAATACAATAACCCTCACCCTCAACAGTATATGTTTTCTACATAAACTTGGATGCAAATGCTAGACTAATAAAGGAATGCGAAGCACCCGAATCAAATAGTACAACTGCGGGGTGTTGATCAATCAGAAACTTACTAGCAGTCACTACCTCTCCTGAAGGAATCTCAGTAATATTAGTGTGGTTCACCTGCCCCTGACGACCACCTTGGTAGTTATTCTTCTTAGGGTAAGGGCATTCTCTTGCCCAGTGGCCGGTCTTGTTGCAGTTCCAGCACGGCATGTTGCTTGGAGGAGCCCTAGAACTGCCCTGACTGGTAGTGCCCTTGGGAAGAGCAACTGTAAATGCCTTGCGAAACCCAGTCTTGGCGGGATTCTTCTTTTGCGGTGGGCGAAACTTAGCGGCTGACGCTGGAGGACGGAATGGAGCCCTCTGTGTGACGGGAGCCTTGGATTGGGAGGCACCCGCCTCATAGGCTCTCTTATGACTTTTTGAAGCAGCATACACATCATTGTTGTTCTCTTGCGATAAAGCATCACTCACAAACTCATTAAAATGAGCACACTTGCAATTTCCCATGGTCTTCATAAGTTTGGGGCTAAGTCCCCTCTTGAAACTTGCAATCTTTTTGGCATCAGTGTCAACAAACTCAGTAGCATACCTTGCAAGGTTATTGAAAGCCTGCAGGTATTCATTCAAGCTCTTGTTCCCCTGGGTTAACTTCATGAACTCTATATGCTTGATCGCCATGAGACCAGGAGGAATATAATTTCCCCTGAAAGCAGACTTGAACTAATCCCAGGTGATTTGGGCATTAGCGGGCATAGTGGACCGATGATGATTCCACCAAATGCCAGCTGGCCCATGCAGTTGGTGAGATGCGTACTCAGTCTTCAGCACCTTAGTCAAGCGGAGCAGACGGAACTTCTGCTCGAGAGTATTCAACCACTCATCAGCTTGTAGAGGCTCCTCAGCCTCCTTGAAGATCGGGGGTTTTGTATCAAGGAAATCCTTGAAATCACTGTATTGATTTGGTTCTGGTCCTTGGCGTGGACCACGACCATCCCGATTCGCAATCGTACGGAGGGCCTCGGCCATAGTGTGATGTCCTTCCGCAAGCATTGCTGTCAATTCCGTTGGTGTGGGTGGTGGTGGTGGTGGTGGAAGATCATCATCATCACCAGCCGCACCATTGGAACGAGTGCGAGGCATCTGCAACAATGCGTAACCAGTAATTATTGATGATGTCAGCACATTGGAGAGGAACAATATAATTGTGCCAAACTGAATTTACTGACGAGAATGAAAACTTCATACAATAAACAAAGGCAATAATTCATTCTCCAATCACCACATCATCAAGTAGATTACTAGCGCCATATGCAGTGCATTCCAACATGACAAGTTTTAAACTTAACCATTACGATACCATCCCGAAGGGAGTGAATTAAAGTACATTACATGCCGAGTTCGAATTAAAAGAGTACATCCAACATCAGTCATCGTACTTAAGTTCATTACATCAATGACTGCAAAAGCTTAAACTAGCGAGACTTGCTAACGAACTACTCATCGAAGTGATCGTTGTCCACATCGGAGACACCTTGGACTTCTTCTGGGTCTTCCTCTTCTTCTTCTTCTTCTTCATCTACTGGTTTAGCTGCATGGTCAACCATCTGCATGTCCTCTTCTTCCTCATCGGCCTCAATCACTTGAGGTCCACCCACATTTGGATACCTTGGTATGGGGTGAGGAATAGGAAACAGACGGTTGTGCAGTTGATGGTGCTCAACCTGAAGCTCTTCAAGTTGTTCTTGTAGTGCTTGCTCCCTTTGAAAGGTGTTGTGGTTGGCCAAAATCCAACCCCGACGTCTTTCTTCTGCTAACTCTAAAGCTGCATCCCGGTGACGTGTCACATGATCCAACTCTTGTGCAGCCTCATCTCTCTCAATAGTGAGGTTCATCAGCTGGTTATGAAGCTCGTCTCTTTCGCGTGCGGTTTGACCCCACTGTTGCAGACGATAATTTGCAATACCACGAATCTCATCAACTTCTTGCTGAGCTCTCCCACATGCATTCGCCTTACGGCAATACTTGCGGGCACGCAACCTGAACTTGTGCTGAGCTTCCATTGCCTTGTCGGCTTCATCAAGCACACTGGAAAGGGTGTTTTGCCTGACTCGACAAAGCTTTAAGACTGCCATCATAGCACTCATTCCAGCGTTGTCGCTCTGCACTCGTTCACCATGGCCTCGAACCAAGGCCTGACCAACGTCCTGAGTCCACTCAGCCTCAGAAGGAGACACTCAGGGAATGGATGAAGCAGGTCCACCCACTAACTCATCCACGAAGCTCTGTGATATATCCATCAGCACATCAAGGGCAGCAACCTGAGCGGCTTCCCATGGGCTTTGCCCATCAGTCTCAATGCTCCACCCATGCCATAGGGGTCTTGTGGGGTTTTGTGGCACGATGAAGGTCACGACGTACCATGGTACATCTCCCAATGGTACCGCCTGCCTCCACGTGTAGCTGGGTGCCTCCGGGTACCCAACTGAACTGAGCACCCTCCAGAGCAAGGTGAGAGTACCGAACTGGTCCAAAAAGGTGTTGCTACCAGTAGGAAACACGGGCGCGGCCATCTGTATCAAAAAGGGATGCAATTCATGTGAGAGGATTACTTTGCTGAGAGATTGCACTTTACACTTGGGATAAGCAATTATAAGGGAGGGGTAATGCAATATGAATGACATGAGTGAATATGATGCATGCGCGTTCCGTACGTCCTCACAAACCTATGAAAAATGTAAGCTTTAGCGGGATATACGGTGGCATACATACGTTCTCTCAATTAGCGGTAACTAGTCGATCTACACGGTGCGTTGTTAGTGTACCTGCAGAAAACTTCATTGTAGCCCAACTCAACAAGATATAATGCTAATTACACAAGCAGTAACTAAGATACTCTCCATATATACATCCCCCGATATATATACTTTGATATCCAAACTACCGGACAAATGTACCCACAATTAAGTACCTTCATATATACATGTATGCAACATGTAAATACTCCAGTAACCACAACTAGCTCTCCCCTAGACCGACGGTTGGATGGTCATGCTCTCACAACTAACACTTACATTAGCGTAAAGGCAATTGATCCATACATTACCATTCAACGAATGACATCCATGCAATATCATGCTACATGGATGACAAAATAGAAACAATCAATTCCCCCAAGTTAGTAATTATACAAAACCCACCTAGAAGTCCTTAAGTGGGCTATAAAGGATGTGATCACCAGTATACCATAAAAATTTTGATTTTTGAACACTTGTATATAACTATAAGTTGGAAAACCGTTTTTACAACAAAAGCTTTTGTTTTAAATAGCCGTAAGACATGTTTAATGTTGAATCTAGCTCTGATGCCAGCTGTCACAGAACCGGCCAATTTATAAGAGCACAAGTACAAAAACAATCGCCGGAACGATCAAATTCTCGAACTTGAGCCCATATAAACCCGATAGTCAACTGAAATCTCGAAGGATTTCAAACCAACTTGCATACAACCAAGATCATAGTAATTCAACATAACATATCGTACATTACAACATTTCGCAGACGTTCGCAAATAGATTACATCATCACAGAGTCATCGTTATTACAAAACAAGTCTTGTAAAACATGCGGAAGCAAATAGTTTAACTCACACACCCGAGTTCAAATACACATCTTTGGTTCATTTGATCACAGCCCGCAAAAAAGCATTCAGATAAGAGAACAGAGATCATGCCCATGATCTAGTCTTCATCACCCGCCGGGTGGAGACAATACTTACGAATCCCACGATATAGAAGGTCATCGCAACAAGAGGGAAAACCCCACGAGTACGGGAATGTACTCAACTAGACTTACCCGACGAAAACCAAAATAAATGACACCAAGGATTATGCATAGCTTAATGTAGTGGATCCGGTGACACTTTCTTTTTGCGAGAAAAGCATAAGTAATAATGAGCAACTCTTAGCTTTGAACTAGCGGTGACTTTTTAGCCATTAACTTTCATCAACTATATTAGCACTGTACTAAGCAATCATTTTATTAGGGTGCAAACATTAATAACCATATCGGTATTCATTGTGGCAACCTTATCATCATCATCCATTTAACCACATCGTTAAATTAATTGAATCTACGCGTTGCATTTGCTCGGTCAAGTTCTCACTATCCGGGAGAGGCGGCGATTCAAATCGATTCCTATCCAATTTGGAGGGTATTCCTAAACACAAACCCCGCTTCCCCGTCGAAGTCGCAAACAAGTCACCTTTGGTACGATTCAGAGTCACGAGTCCGATCGGATCGACATTCTCAGAGAACCACTCGCCAAGGTTGTTCGGGACTCTAACCCGCCTTGGACTTATGCCAATGGCTCTCCGCACATCCTTACTACCTCCAGAATGCCGCCACTGCTCGCGTCCCCGGCCTGAGTCGAGCTACTAAACTTCGCGATCAGAACGACTTATCCGGCCAGCTAAGTGTTAGGCTGCGTTCAACATGACATGAGGACGTACAGCGTATCGGTCCTTAAACGACTCAGACGGAGTCACTATGTTCAAACCTACACAAGACTCCGCCCGGTCTTAATTCGTTATTCACATGGTTCTTTTCCACGATAGAAAATATAGCCAACCGTGATCCACCTCATCCTAAAGCTCGCAGGTGACAGGAAATCACCTGACTTCTACCGCACTAAGCATGGCTAAGCATTTAACCCGTTCTGAACTTAAATAGGATTCGGTCACGATATCCGGACAAGGAAGGATATATAATGCAGCAATTGGTCCCAACCAATTCCTATACTTAATGCATCATCAACAATAAAAGATACTCAATGTATTTGTAAAAACATGGGAGGCTTAATATGCTCCGGGGCTTGCCTTTTAGGAACGAGGAAGGGTGGTGGTCGAGGCACTCGGGCAATTCCTCATGGCATCGCTTCGTCGGCTTCCTGCACCTCGGGTTCCTCCTCCTGGTTGGCTCCCTCGAACTCCAGCAACGTCACTCCCTCCGGCACACCTATTGCATGAATGCGCAAGATAAATATCATGGATGCACATGAACGAATGTTAGGGATGCTCGGGGAATGCACATGTTCGCTGTAGTTTGCATATTCCAACTTAAGCCCTATTCAAATCACTTTACTTACCAAGTTTATACAACCTAATGTATAATTGCTCATCTTCAGTTAATGACCTAGCACCTGCACCTAATCATAGTCTCAAGTTAGGCTAACCCCTAAACAATCAACGAGAACATTGCAACAACATACACTCAAGCATTTGCATTTCAGCAAAATGAAGACTATGTAGCGGTATAGTAAACTAGCCATAACTGGAGATTTATAATTTCAAATGACATCCAACAAGACAATCTGGAAAGCTTATGAAATTGTCTACAATTCATTTTTAGACCTCAAAGCATGATTCAACACTTTACCAAGTTGAATTCATAAATTAACAGAACTCTGTCCTTACAAGGCAGAGAGTAAGCAAAACTGGAACCTAACTTTAAACAGCTGTAGTTTCTAAACTACTGGGCCAAATGCCCTCCAATTTTGACAGGAGCTAGATACATAAATTATCTACAGCTCTTGTATTCATCACAATCACAGAAAACCAAATTATTATGGGGAACTTTCCAAAGTCCCCAGATCTGTCCAGAGGGACATAATGCAAACAAATAATTATTAACTTATGATATAAACACTTAATTGGACAAAACCAACTTTACTGACATATCACACATATCACAAGAACACCAAAAAGTAGGGTGTCCATCACCAAAACATTTCTTTTCATACCTTTCTTAATTTATTTAATTAATTAGTGGAAATAGTAAACATATATGAAAACTACACCATTAATTCTACAAAAATTACAGTAGACACTACATGGCCTAAGTAGACTACCATAAAAAGTTCACACCATTTGAGTAAGTATAACAACCTACACAAAAATGGTAAGGCAGAATGGCTTAAAATGGCATAATTAGGAAACCTTAGTGAAAAGTGTCAAGCAACAGATTACATATTTTTCCTAGCATCCTTAAGGCACTAGGACATTCTCCAACAAATTTCATGGTCATTGGATTCATAGATAATTTACAAAAATTCACCTAAGTATCTACCAATGATAAAAGGAAAATCTATAACTCAAAAACTACACATGCAATGATTCTAAAATTTTAACCAGAGCTTCTACTATACAAGACTAGCTTACCCACAAAATTTCATAATTTTTGGATCACAAAAACTCAAGATATGATTTAAACAAATTTTCATGCTTTCAAAAACACTTTTCAAGTTCCTATTTAATTCATCCAAAATTTCTACATAATGTGCTCAAGACATATTTTTTTTAAATACTAGACCTAACTGTGAGTCTAACAAAATTGGAACCACCCAATTTGGATCTACCAATTTGGAGTTACGAAATTTACAAAACAGCACAAAAACTGGAAATAATTGAACTGGCTTTCTATTCATAGTGACTGACAGGCGGGGTCCACATGTCAGCTGGCCCACGCGTCAGCGATACGAAAAATAGAGCACGGCGGTTCGCTCGACGGGGATCGGCGGAGCTCGCCGACGACGAGGACTCCGGCGAAACCGAGGGCACCGACATGCTCGCCTTGATGAACCGCATCTAACCATGTCCTACCCGCAACCTCTACCGAGCTCGAACATCGACGGCGACGTGCAATGGCGGACGGCGGAGGAGTCCGACGACGCTTCGGCAGCGTCCGGCTGAGTAGGGCGCGACTAAGCTTGGTACGAGCTCCACGGGCGCACGGGGAAACTCAAGGAAGCAATAATCGAGGATGAAATGGCTCCTAGCTACCCCGACCACGGTGGCCTCAGCTTCGGCGAGGACGCGCTCATGGCGGTGACGGCCGAAGTGGCCAAAGGACCCTCACCTTGGCTCGACTGGGGCTGTGAAGGGGTCGAGCGAGTAGCTCAGTGCAAGGTGCAACTATGTGTGCAAACAATAGCTCAGCGGTTGGCTAGCGGAGGAGCTACGCGACGGTGACGCGCTCGGCGGCAATGGTGGAGGCGCAGCGCTCGGCTTTCGCGTGCTGTCGCGAGGCGAGACGGACACGGCGAAGCAAGTAGACGAGCTAACGGGTGCATGGTGTGTTTGTGGCAGCGACGGCCTGACCTGTGGGGGCAGCGCTAGCATACTGCTTCCACTTGGCGAGCTTGGCCTGACGCTGGTCGGCCATGTCGGCCTGAACCCGAAGCCATCAGAGCCGGCATCAAGTGACTGTCAGCGTGTTTTCATCACCTCCAAACTCCAAATCGGTGGCGAGTTAGCAAAACATCCTTGAATCAAAGATGTAGAGCTATAATAGGGCTACAACATTTCTTTAGCAAGTATCATCTAATTCTCAAAGAATCACGAGTTACATCAAGCCAAAGTCGAGCCTGCGAAACTGTTTTTCAGAGTTAACACTTAGAAAAATTTTGTCTCTGAAATCAGGGGTAACTTTCGTGTTGTAATCCAATTTTGAGCATGTTCTGCACATTTTCAAAGCTTGGTACCTTTACAACTTTTGTTCCTTATATAATTCTCTACATCTTTGCTTTAGGTTGATCAGACATGCAAATATCCTAAGCTACACTTTTTAAACAGTCAAACACAGGAGCTCTAGGGGTCCAAATTGGTCAACCATGACTTGGAAACCTAATTAGGCAAAATGATCAACATGAACAATGTTCCAAATGACATCCTAAGTATAACTAAGGTTCTTAGGAGAATAATTAGCCACACCATACATTGGTCACACAAGAATCAGGCATCACAGGCATTGAAACATGGAAGAACAAGTGAAGTGTTACTTTTGTTTCAAGGCCATGTTTCATATGTTTCATGAGTGTGTTGCATAGTACTAACTAACCTTGTTTCACTAAGTGAGTGGCACATGTTGCACTTAAGTGTTGCACACTTTACATTTCATAAAAGAAACAATACACATGAAATATACAACATGTTGCAATGTTTCAAAATCATGTTTCATGTGATATAAGTTCACGAATGGATGCATGATGCTCATGTTCATGAAATGTAGTGCAAATGTGGAAGCCAAACACCTGAGGTGTTACAGGCTTTCCTAAGAAGATCATTGTTGTGGAAAATAACCGGCCCAAAGACATATTGCCATGGAAACGAAAAGGTGTTAAGGGAAAAGTCGTTACAGCGGGCTAGCTAGTTGTTGAACGTGGAGTGTTTGTGTAAGTGTGTGTCGACATGAAATTTTGTCTCGTGCTGAGGACACACGCAGCAAGCCGAAAGGGTCTGCTCGATGGAGCTATAGATCCGCCTAGCTTCAGCGCAGGGATGGTCGATCCTGCGCAATCCTCCCGTGACGTGCCAGTCAATTTGACCCTATAATTGACAAGGAGAGATAGTTTATCAGTAATTAAGGGTGGAACGTGCTGGTGTTACCAGACAGTCCTGAATGTGCGGCTCTGAGAGCCGATATGAAAGGAAATCGACTAAATAGTCGATTCCAGCATATTTGTAAGAATAAATCGGTTAAAGCTCATGGGGTTGT
Source organism: Miscanthus lutarioriparius (assembly GCA_904845875.1). Taxonomy (NCBI): domain Eukaryota; kingdom Viridiplantae; phylum Streptophyta; class Magnoliopsida; order Poales; family Poaceae; genus Miscanthus; species Miscanthus lutarioriparius. The sequence goes on along the minus strand of CAJGYO010000016.1, from coordinate 51,159,735 downwards.
GTAAGAAGAATTGGTTATCATTCAGGATAAATGTTATTATTTGAACAAAAGTTAATCAGTGGCAATAAGATGTCAATTTGATTGGTTTATGCTGAGCCAATGATCACAAGTAACCAAACCCCTTCTATATAAAGAAACAATTCAACACCATTTAACCATTTAATAAAGATAAATCTAATGAACATGTTAGATCTTATCTATCGTTATGACTAGTGGGGCATGAGGCAGAATCATGCAGGCCGTAGAAACAACAATAGACTCGACAACCCTAACTCATTACTAATATCAGTGGGGCATGAGGCAAAATCATGTAGGCCGTAATACAATAATAAGATCATGGGGTTAACACATCTTTCAACCCATCTTTACTTCAATGATCTCGTAATGCGAACTGTTCGTGAAAGCACTCGATATCGGCTAAAACAGCCGATTCAGGCATAGCGCACAGTTAAGGTCATGTCTTATCAGGAATAGATCTACCAAATAACAATCCCCACTCCACGGTGCTAACAGTGGGGTGTGAGGCAGAATCACACAGGCTGTGATAACGGGCCATGGAATGGTTTTCGCTAGCCAATAAATCTACTCAAGACGCAACATGCCTTAACTGCACGCTATGCACGATCAAGATTGATATAAAACAGCCGATAAAACGTAACTCATCGTTTAAAGTGCAGATTAGATCAATTTAGATTAGGAAACGATGGGCTAAACAAGATATAAGGCCGATTTAGATCAATCCCAATTGGGCAGAGTGATATTGCTGTAATTAGATAAATAATGAAAGCAATAAGCAATATCGGTAACTTAATGAATCTACCAAAGACTGTCATTCTAAGGTAGAGCCGACAACTTGACCTTGATCTAGTTCATGCAGTGGGGGTCGACCGGATCGATGCAGCCATACTTGAACTAGGCAAGAATCGATAACTAACTTATACCATAGTCGCAGTGGAGGTTGACCGGATAGATGCAGCCGTACGAATAGATGTATAAGCCATGACGGTACTTACAACAAGCAGTGGAGGTCAATCGGATCGATGCAGTCGTACTTACTGAAGAACTCGCTGAGATCTACTCTACTCCTAATCCTAAGGGGTGGCCGGAGCCGAAAAAAGTAAATGACTTGTATATTGGATTGCTTGTGTTCTTCTACAATAGCCGGGGTTTGATATTTATACCCGGAGTCTAAACATGAATCCTACTCAAGCATGATTCATTACAATTTTTGGCATAAAAGAAAATATTCCTAATTTAAGATAACTTGGACCCTAATCCTTCCCTTTTTGTAGAGTCTGATATGTAGTTTTCTGTCGCCAACCTAGCTCATCATCGCTATCTGCTGACGTCATCCCAAGAGATCCGATTCTGGAGTCATATCTGAATCAGCTGATGCGATCCTCATGCAATCGATTCCTTGATTGGCACAATTTCGAAAACCAACAAGTTCCCGCGTTCTTCTCCCAAATTTTGGTGTAAACACATGCCCCCCGCAATTTTGGGATAAAAGTGATTTTATTCCAAAATTCCTATTTATCCGTTTACCCTGCCACAACCGTTTTCTCCGAGATATACGCGCGAGTCCTGACTTCCTAGGCTGAATCTTACATAATGTCCCAATAGTATCTTTTCTGACTCACTTGGCCTGTTTGCTCTCTCCTTCCTTCTCAAGCCAACCTTAACAGCCGACGCCGTCATCGCCAAGGCCTCAAACCCTAGCTAATCCGTTGTTTCATCAAGCTGTCATTCAAGCTATCTTCGTCAGATCCAAACCTGTTCCGGCTGCGATGGCAACCAACGACCATGTTCCTGAGGTATGCTTCGTAATTTCCGTTCTCCAAGTATCGGCTGCTACCCCGTATTTCTTCCTTTTCTAAATTTATTCCATCTGATTGCTAGGAAATGAGGAACGAAATCTTGATTCCATCAGCTGTCTTCCCTAATGTCTATTTTCTTGGGCCTACAGGTGATCCTGATCCATCCGACTTTATTCGTCAAGAAACCAACCAGATCCCCTTTAAATAGTCTGCAGTGGATTCATCTTCCTAGAATAAAACTCCCTTCAAAAACTGGCCTAAAGCACCTAAGGGATGGAGAAATTGGTTTTGTAGGATATCCGAGAAAAGGGGTGGAGACTGGGAGCTTTATGATCTGAATCAATGCTTGATACTCTCGTTGTCTGAAATGGAGAGGAATGATTCACTCTTGATCTCTGCTTCTTATTTCTGGTCCAACACTCTGAATGCTTTTATTTTTGGTCATGGTCCAATGACCATCACCCTGGCCAATGTTTACATGTTGACCGGCCTTAGAGTCACCGGATTAGTGTAGCCTTATGAGTACTTGAGTGCTGGCTCCAAGAGATTAGCCAAAATAGTAGACTGTACAGGATGGGCCAGTTATATTTTGAACCACGTTGGAGATGGATTAGTTGTCAGCGAAAGGGAATACGTGGCTTTCCTGAACATGTGGCTGGAAAGATTTGTTTTCTGTGGGTCATCTTGTGGTCCAACCTACAATCATAGACTCATGGCGGAGCACCTAGCATTAGGCAAGGATATTCCTCTTGGAAAATATCTGCTAGGAGCTGCTTATCATCTAATGTACCAGGTGGCTGCCCAATTACTGAAGAACGAACCAATTCAGACTATCAGCGGTCCTTGGTGGCTGATACAACTGTGGCTCAATTTGTATATGCACAAGATTGTAAGGCCTGATCTTAGAGACTTGATCTTTCCTTCCTCTAACTTTGATGAGGAATATAGAGGCAAAGAAGGAAGAACTCATCAGTGTATGAGCTATGGTCAGGCTGTATTGGCCATAATAATTGACTTCGATGTTGGCCATCTCTTCAAAAAGTTTTACAGGGGGTTTGATGCGGTCATCCTGACTTGGCTACCTTATAATGAAGATGATGAACTGACTTTCCCATTCAAATTCCAATTTGAATCCGGCTGTTCGGACGAGACAGCGGCTGCGATCTTCAATTCCTTTATCAAGCCCTGTGTTCTTTTAGCCGAATTTCATCACGATCGTGGCAAAATGGTTAAAGGCTCCTCCATTCCAGGCAACCCTCCAACCTATGAGTTTTACAACCCTTTGTTTGTGGCCCGTCAGTTTGGTCTCGGTCAACTTCCCCCTTGCCTATTTTTGAAGAACATACTGAAGCCGAGAGAAGATATCAGTGAGGTGTTTGAAGCTTCTAGAGTCTTTCAATTGGGATCAGACTTTCCTTCCCTTTACTTGCATGACTGGGTCAGGGCTAGCTTTTCTTCTAATCTCTTTGACTCCTGGTTGCAAGAATGGCGCTCCCATCTCTTCTGTGGGTTAGTCCACCCTCTGTGCATAGCTCTGGACAGGGAATTTGCTTCTGATAGTGAGGTAATTTTTCATTCCCTTTTCAAAGAGATTACTCAGTGACTTCCCTTGCCAACTATTCTAACCGACCCTTTTAGGACATTTAACTCGATCTTCTGAGCCTAGATAGGAGAGGACGTCATATAGATTACCAGCCGCCATGCCCAGTTTCAAGGATGGGATCAACCGCACCCTCATTGAAGAAGTTGATGAGGACTCATGCTGCTCCCACAATTATGACATGTCAATCCCCCAACCGCAAGGCAATCCAAGGGGCAACTCAGAAGGCCACTACTAGAAAAAGACTTCACAGGGCGAGACCATCAGCTGCTCTGGTGAACGATCCATATTTTCCTCGAACTGATGTTCAACTTCCTGACCCCGTTCTTTCACAGTTATCGAGCATCGCGTCTCTACCTGCCCTGGGTGCGGAATTGTTGTCTTAGGCATTTGACTTAGCACCAACCAAACCTCCTTCGGCCGATCCTCAAAAGGAGCCGATTTCGGTGGAAGTAACCAATGCTTCCACAACGGTAGAAAATGTGATTTTTTCTTTGATGCTTGTCAAAGTATTTCCTTTAACTTCTTGATTTACTTAGTCTTTTACCCTTCACCTGACCTTTTACTGTACCAGATACTTCCTGATGAAGCACTTGTGCAAGAGATCAGGAGCCTGACATTCCGCTCAATGATCCTATCGGCGTTGAAGGTGGTCTTGTTACCGTCAACACTCAGACTATTGATTCTCCAATCCGGCAAACAACTGATGGTGAGGGATTCATTTGCTCAATTTGTCTCTCTACAGCAGGCATGAACTAAAAACCTTTCGATGTTTGCAGATGCCGATGTTGAGACTTCTGAGCCGATTCAACCATATATTACTGGCGTATCATTAGCTGTTCCTTCCCTTCAGATAGAAGTTAGCACAAAAAAAGTATTGTATCTCATCTTACTCGTTCATTCTATTATAAGCTGATCCAATCCTTCTAATCAAGATTTCCCTTATACATAGGTACTCGATCCTCCAGCCTGAAGCTACTCTCTCAATCTTGAGGAATATTTTGATGAAGATGAGATCAGATCATCAGCCACTTCCTTTAGCGAAGCTCTATCGGAGGAGACCAGAAATCGGCTAAGACACATATTGCCAATGCTTGAGAAGAACATAGTCGATTTGGTCCAAGATACTGATTCAATGTGGAGAGTCTTCTTGGCTATAAAGGGTGATCCATCTCTAGCCCTCTCCAGAGTCTTATCATATTTGTCTGCCTTTGAAGATCAAGCCCTGAAGGTGAAAAGACTCAGAGGAACCTGTCCAATCGTGAAGCTTTGCTGGCCAAGGATAACTCTAACAGGCAAGAGGCTAAAGAGTTGATACGGCTGATTGATGATTTAAAAATTCTTCCCTTAGGACCGATCCAGAGCTTTCCCAACTGGAAATCAGATGTGCTGAACTTGAGAAGGAACTAGAAAACATGAAGGCTATAATTGATCATCGCAAGTCTACTTTGGCCAAAATACCTGATGCCATCAAACAGAAGAAATAGGAACTATTGGCCAAAGTAAAAGAAAGCAGAGACATCCGTATTAGTCTTGAGAATATTCCTAGAACAGCCAAAGAATACGAGCAAAAGATTACAGAAGCTGATGTTGTCTGGCTAGAAATATTGAAAGTTATCCAAGATGTTTTGAACTTGTAATTCGTAGGTTAACAGATGTATCTTGTGTAAAACTAATGATAACCATACTTTCCTGTTGTCCTATTGCATCTTTTGTTTTGGCTGAAGAGCCGATTAAAAACAGCCGATCCCAGACTTCTGATCTCAATCCAATTGAGTCTGAAAATATGGTTTTCATTAAGAGAACCCTTTGACTTTCTACCTTTAGTCGCCCAATGCCGTAGTCTCTTCAGCATTAGTGAGGCCACGATTCGCCTTCTATTAATTGCGGTTGCCTACCGCACTTCCCAAGGCGTTCACCTCTTCGCTTTGTGGCTTCAAATAATAGCCGATGGTTTTGTTCTCGAATACATCTCCACTCGCAACTGTTCCTTTGAACTTGTCTGCCTTCCATAACCCTATAGTGGTTTCCTTCCCTTCTTGTAGATCCAATCAAATCTATGGCCGACGAGGATAACGACGGCAAGCAAGCGGTGGAGGAGATCCCAGAGGGGAATATGCCGATGAACCAGTGTCTCCAACGCATGAGGTGAGATTGGCCTTTCCTATTTATAATGATGAATTGTTCTGACTAACCTACAGGTTCGTTGTGAATGATAGTCTCTATCCTCTTCCTAGGGCCAGCGGCCCCTTTGACACTGTATCTTCCGCGCCGGCTTCGTCGTCAGATTCTTCCAACTCGTATGATGGTAACGATGCCCGACGCTTCTTCTGAGAATGGAGAACCGCTATTCCAAGGCAATTCAGAACAACGGCCAGCTTGAGATTCGTCTAGGGGTCTTCCAAGTAGCCCTTAATGCGGCTGAGGAGGAAGCCAGCGCCGTTCGAGCGCGAATGGCTGAGTCTGACACCACGATAGTAGGTAAGATGAGTTCCATGAACGTCTCTATTCTGGTTTCCATTGCCTTTGTCTTGATAGTCTTCTATAATCGCCAGCTCAAATAGTGCAGTTAGAGTCTCTCCAACTGGCGGTGAACATGGCCACAGACGCCGTCAATGCTAGGGGTTCCCTCATTGACGCTCATCTCCAAGACATCCTGGCCCATGTCCAGGAGATTGCCCTCCATGGCGTTCGTCACGGCGCGTCAGTGGCGCTAACTGTGGCGTAGGTCCAAACCGGGCATGACCTCCACGCCATGGAGGTTGGCTTCCCGATTGGCGGTGGCCCTGAGGGACATGAGGACCTGATAGAAGATTTCACCGTAGCGGCGGAGGCCATCGTGGACATCACATCTGCTCAGGATGTGGTAAACAAAGTCTTTGACTAGATTGTACTTAGGGAGAACCAATGAATAAAGACTCCTCTTTCATGAATGTGTCTTAGTGTAATGCTCTTGTGTATGACTATTTTTGCTTTTGTTTTTGCTCTATAGGCGATACATATCGTATCGGCTTTTATTGTCTTTGAAGATTTTCATTTTTTGAACTAGAGGCAATACCCTCCTGGTACCGGCTAATAGAGCCGAGAACGAATCGACTATCAAAAGTTGACCAGATGTTAGGATAACATATCGCAGAACTTTTCATATCAAAGGTCAAACGATCAATTGACCCAGGTCAAGAGTCTTACTAAGCGAAACAGAACTTCTTTAAGAAATCCATTAACTCTGAATCGCACTTACACTTTGACTCAGCATTCACATACGTTGGCCTAAACCCATCTCCAAGACTCAAAGCTTATTTTTCCTTTAATCCACTGGCCAACGTGAAGCCGTGACTTTTCTACTAAAACAAACTCTCAAACCGATCGCTTGCATCGGCTGTTGGCTTTCATTGCTGATCTTAATGAAGCCTCCTTCCTATGACTTGCTAGAAAAACATTCGAAGTCTCCTAGTTCCCAAAAGACTGGATCAGCTGTTGTGATGCTCATGGACTCATCTGCGCGAACCAATTCAACATCATCTCCATGCCATTGAATCAAACTCTGATGCATGGTCGATGGTATATAGCAGTTCGCATGAATCCAATCGCGACCAAGGAGCAAACTGTATGACCCTTTTCCATCGATGACGAAGAATGTGGTGAGCAGATTCTTGCTCCCGATTGTTAGTTCGATGTTTATTGCCCCCCGGGTTTTAGATGTATTACCTCCAAAATCCTTAAGCATCATGTTAGTCTCCATCAGATCTCCTGGTCCTTTGGCAAGTTTACGAAAAGTAGTGTAAGGCATAAGATTGATAGAAGCACCTCCGTCCACCAACATCTTGTTCATCGGCTTCCCATCAATAGGAGCTTTCATATATAACGCTTTTAAGTGCCGATGTTTAACTAGCTTGTCAAATATTGTTTGTTGCACAACCGTTAACTTGGCAACTATCTCATCATACTCCGATTCATCAAAATCCGAATAAACTTCTTGATCTGCTGGAGCTCTAAACTCTGATGGCAACAAAAAGTCATTTGGATATTAGCCTATGGTTGCTTTCTATTGGCTGTTTGCTTGGTACGCCATACTTGAGGTTTACCGGCTGCCTAGGCCTGTTCCATCTCTTTATTCCTTAGGTGTTGCACCCTTCTCTTCTGGCTTCTTGTCAAACCTCCTAAACACCATTGGCCTTCCTGCCAAACATGTTTTCTCTGGTTGCCCTCTTCTTCATAATTAGCCCAGTCTTGATCTACAACTGTTTTTCCCAGCCGATTATGAATACTTCCATTTTTTAAGCGTTGATCCATGTTATTATGATGATATGTATCTTGAGTATGGATAGATCAGCGGTTGGTTCGAGATTGCCTAAACTCCCAAATACTGATTGCTGCATTCTGGACAGTCATGTCTGGTAGGCAACTTCAAACCTTCATTCCAGCAATATCTGAAGAAAGGACAATTCCAATGTGATTCGGCTTGTTTCCTTTTATACCTCTCTTCTTTTAGTTGACGCTGGTATTCTTGATCCTTTAACCATTGCTGATAATCCTTTTCCTTCTGCCGCTGCCACTTATTCAATAGAATCCGAGATGTAACCCGAGGCTTTGTCGCTCCATCCTTTGACGTCTCCCCCTGTTCATATCGGCTCTTTTGCTTGTTGCGACGTTTTCTAATTTCTCTATACTCATTAGCCGATATTTGCATCTTGGGATCAACTGTTCTAGCTTCTCTTGATTTGGCCGAGGTTAGGACCTTAGTCTTTCCTTTGAGAAGCCCAGCATCAACCATATTTTGATCTCCTGGGAAAGGATTATCATCAACTTTCATTTTCCGAGGCGTATCAAATTTGAGCCTCCCATGCTGAAATGCTCTCTGTATATGCTGTCGGAAAATTCTACATTCGTTGGTGGAATGAGAAGTAGCATTATGGAACTTGCAGAATTTCTTATTTTTCAACTGATCAGGGGGCAACATAACATGACCATGGGGCAATTTGATCTGCCCCTTCTCAAGCAAGAAATCAAAGAGCTTGTCTGATTTGGTGACATCAAAGTCATAGCTCTCCTCGACTCCTCTTCCCCAAGGATTCGGCACCATTACTGTCTTTTTGCCCCAATTCCATTTAGTCATAGCAACTTCTTCTTCTTTATCTTCATAGCTGTCATCGACTGAGTATGGATCATAAGCTTCGGCTACTGTGGTATTCTTCTGAAATCAGGTATCTCTGCGCATACTCTAGAATTGACCATTGAGCGCTGCCACTCATTGAGCCAATTGACCTAAGTTGTCAAATTCTTGTCCCAGTAGCTTTTCTTTCCACATCGGCAGCATTCCTTAAACAACTAAAGCAGCTAGTTGATCATCAGCCAAGTTTAGGGAGAAGCACAAATTCTTGGTTTCTCGGAACCTCTGAAGAAATTCAGTGCCCGATTCATTAGTCCTCTGTCTCATAGTTGTCAGATCGGTAATATACTTTTCTCCAGTCCTAGTGTAAAAATATATATGAAACTTCTTCTCTTGGTCAGCCCAATTGGCAATGGAATTGACTGGTAATGATGAAAACCAAGTGAAGGCTGGCCCTGATAAGGACAAGGAGAAGAAACAAACTCGATGGGCATCCTCAACTGATGCCTCACCCAATTGTGTAAGATACCAACTGATATGTTCTATCATACTTGTACTGTCTTGGCCAGTGAACTTAGCGAATTCTGGGAGCCCATAATTTGTGGGAAGAGCGATCAAATCATACCATTCTAGATATGGGCATTTATATGAAAAGGTCAGTCCTTTTGGCTTTAGACCGAACTGATTTTTCGTCATCTCGGTCACCCTCAGCAGCAAGTCATCACCATTTGAATTTGGATTTCTCTGTACTTGTTGACCCATCTGTGGATTGAAATCCCGTGTGCCTTGATACCCTGGATTTAGAATCATGTGAAGGGTATTATAGTCTGTGCCATAGTGATACCCTTGCAGAATCTCGATCTGCTGGGTCCTTTGCTGGCTTGCTGCTTGAAGTCTCTGATTGTGAACATAAGGATCTATATCTCTACGAATCCTTTGCATTGATGGTGCTATTTTTTGAGCCGACGATGGCATGTGGCCTAATGTGCCAAAATTGATCACCTGGTTCTGACTTTGCCTCACTGGCTGTTGCACATGTTGTATTGATGGTCTAGGATTATACTGTATCTAATTCGTAATAGTTCCTTGAGCCTGTTCAGATAAACCCTGAACTATTTGGACATCACCACTACCAGTTGGTGCTGCTTCTTGATGGCTGGTACCGACTTGATTAGTCCCTTGGGTCGACGGATCTAGAATGTTGTAATAAGTCAGCCCACCTTGACCAACTAGAAATCCATGAATTGCCTCTCTCATGGCGTTGTGGAATATGTCCACGAAAGTTTCGTTATGGCTTAATATGTCATCATGAATAGATTTGTCTACAACTTCCTTAAAGAAACGCCTGTCTTTATCTTCAGTTGTATCTGTCTGCCCGTGTAACAGAACTCTTGGTAGTGGAAATTTCTGAACAATTGTGTTGTCACGTGTTTTGGTGTAGGACAACAAACATTTGTTCTAAAACTCTTCTATAGCTTTGCTGATGATACCCTTATCCCCATCAGGTAGATCTTCATAATGCAGCATAAGGATGTCATTGTTGTTGTGAACCGCCATGATGATTGTGGGGTCCCACCGAGCGTGCCAGAAACATGTGCCGACACAAAATTTTGTCTCATGCCAAGGACACATGCAACAAGTCAGAAGGGTCTGCTCGATGGAGCTATAGATCCGCTTAGCTTTAGCGTAGGGATGGTCGATCCTGCGCAATCCTCCTGAGATGTGCCAGTCAATTTGACCCTGTAATTAACAAGGAGAGAAAGTTTATCAGTAATTAAGGGCGGAACGTGCCGGTGTTGCCAGACAGTCCCAAATGTGCGGCTCTGAGAGCCGATATGAAAGGAAATCGACTAAATAGTCGATTCCAGCATATTCATAAGAATAAATCGGTTAAAGCTCATGGGGTTGTGTAAGAAGAATCAGTTATCATTAAGGATAAATGTCATTATTTGAACAAATGTTAATCAGTGGCAATAAGATGTCAATGTGATTAGTTTATGCTGAGCCAATGATTACAAGTAATCGAACCCCTTCTATATAAAGAAACAATTCAACACCATTTAACCATTTAATAAAGATAAATCTAATGAACATGTTAGATCTTATCTATCGCTATGACTAGTGGGGCATGAGGCAGAATCATGCAGGTCGTAGAAAGAACAATAGACTCGACGACCCTAACTCATTACTAATATCAGTGGGACATGTGGCAGAATCATGCAGGCCGTAATACAATAATAAGATCATGGGGCTAACACATCTTTCAACCAATCTTTACTTCAACGATCTCGTAATGTGAACTATTCGTGAAAGCACTCGATATCGGCTAAAACAGACTATTTAGGCATAGCGCACAGTTAAGGTCATGCCTTATTAGGAATAGATCTAACAAATAACAATCCCCACTCCATGGTGCTAACAGTGGGGTGTGAGGCAGAATCACACAGGCCGTGATAACGGGCCATGGAACAGTTTTCGCTAGCCAATAAATCTATTCAAGACGTAATATGCCTTAACCGCACGCTATGCACGATCAAGATGGATATAAAACAGCCGATAAAATATAACTCATCGTTTAAAGTGCAGATTAGATCAATTTAGATTAGCAAACGATGGGCTAAACAAGATATAAGGCCGATTTAGATCAATCCCAATCGGGCAGAGTGATATTGCTGTAATTAGATAAATAATGAAAGTAATAAGCAATATCGGTAACTTAATGAATCTACCAAAGACTGCCATTCTAAGGTAAAGCCGATAACATGACCTTGATCTAGTTCATACAATGGGGGTCGACTGGATCGATGCAACCATACTTGAACTAGGCAAGAATCGATAACTAACTTATACCAGAGTCGCAGTGGAGGTCAACCGGATCGATGCAGCCGTACGAAAAGAGGTATAAGACATGACGATATTTACAACAAGCAGTGGAGGTCGACCGGATCGATGCAGCCGTAGTTGCTGAAGAAGTCACCGAGATCTACTCTACTCTTACTCAAGCATGATTCATTACAATTTTTGGCATAAAAGAAAATATTCCTAATTTAAGATAACTTGGACCCTAATCCTTCCCTTTTTGTAGAGTCTGATATGTAGTTTTCTGTCGCCAACCATAGCTCATCATCGCTATCTGCTGACGTCATCCCAAGAGATCTGATTCCGGAGTCGTATCTGAATCGGCTGATGCGATCCTCATGCAATTGATTCCTTGATTGGCACAATTTTGGAAACCAGCAAGTTTCCACGTTCTTCTCCCAAATTTTGGTGTAAACAGTGTATGTTTGTAAGACTTTATTTATGCATGTGTGTGAGACTATATATTTATGTATGTGTGTGAGACTATATATTTATGTATGTGTGTGAGACTATATTTATGCATGTGTGTGACACTACCCTATGCAACATCCAGATGACCCTATTGCAACATCCACTCTATTACTACTAAACCAACTGTAATACGCAGACACTTGAAACAGGCACTTATTACTACTGCAACATGTTTGGACTACAATTGAAACACTTAAAACAAGCACTTAACACTTTATGAAATAAAGAAATGACCAAAATAAAAGTTAGAGATCTTGTCGAGTTATACAACTTTTATATTCATCACCTTTATAGCTGAAATCATTTAGTGGTTAAAAATTAGGTTTAAAGTTGTCATTTTTTTAAATTCAAAATATAAATTATCCAAAATTAATGACAAAGATAGATGACTAGACTAAAATGATAAAGCATGATTTTAGAAAATTTTAGGAAAAAAACCATCACACTTGGAGTTAGTATGAGAAAAAAAAACTAGTTACAAGTTTCAGCCATAGATTAAAAAGAGAAATCACACTTGTTCATCATTGATCATCATGAACAGTTGTGATTTTTCTTTTTAATCTCTGGGTAAAATTTGTAACTAGTCTTTCTCCTTCATACTAACTCTAAATGTGATGATTTTTTTCCTAAAATTTTCTAAAATCATGGCCTATCAAGTTACTACGTTGATTTAGTTATTCTTTTCGTTTGACAAAATTTGAGCAATTCAAATTTTCAAATTTTAAAAAATAACAAGTTCTAACAAGATTTTGAAATACCAAATGATTTCAGCTGAAAAAGTGATGAATACCAAAGTTGTATAACTCATCAAGATCTACAACTTTTATTTTGGTCATTTCTTCTTCTGATAAAGTGATAGTAAACATTGTTCACAAATCAACATGTCTCTCGTATAGTTTATGAAACTGAGTGATATGTGGATTTATGATACATGTTTACTAACACTTTATTAAATGAAGAAATGATCATAATAAAAGTTGTAGATAGTGATGAGTTCAACAACTTTTATGTTCATGACTTTTCTAGTTGAAATCATTTAAGGTTTCAAAATCTTGTTTAAAGTTGTCATTTATTAAAATTCAAAATTTAAACTGTTCAAATTTAGTCAAATGAAAAAATGACCAAAATAAAAGTTGTAGATAGTGATGTGTTCAACAACTTTTATGTTCATGACTTTTTTATTTGAAATTATTTAAGGTTTCAAAATCTTGTTTGAAGTTGCCATTTATTGAAATTCAAAATTTGAACTTTCAAATTTTGTCAAATGAAAAGATGACCAAAATATAAGTTGTACATCTTGATGAGTTCTACAATTTTGATGTTTACAAAATTTTCATTTGAGGTCATTTAGTACCCTAAAATTCTATTAGTTGTTTTAAAATTCAAATTTTCAATTTTTAAAATATTGTTTTTGTAAAGAAGAAAATATAGAATTATATATATATAATAAAATTGTTTATATATACATATATTTATATATATAGAATAATAAAAAAACTAATACATAAATTTACATTGTGTTCTTTATATATGAATGAATTACAGAATTAGTAATTAAAATAAATTAAAAAATATTTGTAGGGGCGGCTAACTCAGGAACCGCCCCTACAGATCGATTTGTAGGGGCAGCTAACTTAGGAGCCGTCCCTACAAATGACCTCCGGTATATAAACTAGAGCCCGCGGGAGGTCAAAATTTTTCTAAGTCTGGGCGCTATTCTTACTCTACGTCGCCGGCAGGCTCCCAAAGTTTCCTTCGACGCCTCCTCCTCTTCCTCCTCCCTGACCTCTCCACCGCTGACGCAGTCCACGAAGCCGCCGCACCGACGCCGCTGTCCCATCTCTGTGCCCCCGGGCCCCATCCTCGGCAATCCCCGTGCCGCCACGCGGCTAGGGTTTGAGAGCCTCCCGGCCGGCCAGCCCGCCGCCGCCCCATCTCCGACCCCGACCTCCCCCGCTCCGGCCGTCGGCTCGTCGATTTACGACCTCGAGCTCTCCCGGCCCCCTACGCTAGGGTTTGAGGGCCCGGCCCACTACGCCGCCACCGTCGCCATCCCTTGGTGGCCGTGTGCGCTGGCGTCCGTGCATGCTCCCCATCTCCGACCTCTGCTTCTGACGTGGGGGTCTTCTCCGACCACGACATCCCTGCCCCGTGCTCGCTGCCGCCGCCATCCCTTGCTTGGCCAAGTCTTATGTAGGTATGCGCCCCCAACCTCGCCTTCTCCTCCATTCCTGCTGCATTGACTGTCGATTTGGCTAAAGTATCCTTGGAATCACTTGCGAGCTCGGCATTGACTGCCGATTTTTCAGTATACATCTATGACAATAGATAAATGTGCATATATGTATATTCAGTTCCAGTGCATGACTACTTGATGAATTTCTTGAAAAAAATGAAGGCTGATTATCAGCTAGGTCGCGTGTAAAATGGATGTGTTTCTAGAGTTGTAGTGGTGTCACGGATAGGGTGAAGCCAGAGTGAAGTGACTTTTTTTCATATAGCCTGAGTTGCAGTGATTATCAGCTAGGTCGTGTGTTAAATGGATGTGCTTCTATTATTTAGGGGAAGTACGATCGTTCTTGGACCGTTCATATTTATAGCCTACAATTTTTGCTTACTGTTATTTGGGGCAAATTATGTACTTGGGAAGGTTTGTTGCTCAATGATGATAAAGGGAAGAAGTGAGATTGGTGTGACAGTTCAGACCATACTCTAGACTTTAGTTGTGCTGTTGTTTCATTTTGATCAGGTAGCAAATCTATCTTGATTTTATTCCATCTACTCTTGGCTATATTGCTTTGTCAGCTGTTTTATTTAGTTTTGTATAAAAACTCTATTATCGTTCCTATTGGAATATTAGCAATAAAATCTTGACCTTCAACTTGTAGAACTAAAACCTTAGATTATTGTCTTGGTTCTGTCACACTTATTTAGGATCTTGATTTGGCCATTTTAGCATTGGATGGCCGTTAATTTGAAAACCCGCACCGAGAGCAACTTATTATGCATACAACAGTTGTGGAAAGTGAAATACACAGTGACAACCTGGACTCCGGCAGCTGCAGTCACCCACACGTATCTGGTGACTCCAATAAGCCACGTGCCTGTCAACTTCACATCCGACGTACCCGAGCCGCATGTCAACGTAACCTCCGATCCAGCAGCCTCTCGCTGGAACAGTCACTCCTGATGCCTCTCAAGCATAATTCTATATAGGTCCCTTGAACCAGTAGTGTCAAGGGCCTGGTGATCTAGGGTAGCTGGCCCTCGACTACGTAGCCCGTAGTCTTGTGCCGTTGTCTTCCGATTGCGGAGGTTATGCCCCTCACGACGGCTCAGGCTTGAGATCGAGAGAGAGAGATTAAGGTAATTGATCTTTCTTATCTCCCCCCAAAACCAACGTGCGGTTACAATATATATAAGGTCACGGCCTCAACCAACCAACTAAGACTCCTATAATTAAGGTCCTTAAAATAGAAAGTTATTTCTAATTTCCTTCTTAGCCACGTGAGGTGACCGATTCCTGGGCCTCCTCGTGGCCATCTCCTGCGCGTGCTGTGCGTTCGGCACGACGGCGTATATCGCGGGCGCGTCGCGTACGGTTGTACGTACGCCCGTACATGACATCTCTCTCCCCCTCGAGAATCAGCTCGTCCTCGAGCTGGAAGTCTGGAAAACGCGAGGTGAAGGAGTCCAAATCCTCCCAAGTGGCCGACGCAACAGGCTCGTTCTTCCAGCGCACCAAGACCTGGCGCACGCCGCGCGCAAGCCGAGCCTTGACGACGCGTTCTGGCTCCGGCACCGTGGCGCCGTTGTGGACGACCGGCAGGGGCGGTGGTACAGACGGCGGAGCACCCACCCACGGCTTGAGGAGGCCGACGTGGAACACATTATGGAGTCGGGCACGAGGAGGTAGCTCCAGCCGAACAGCGACGTCGTTGATCACTTCCACGACGCGGTACGGCCCGAAGTAGCGCGGCTTCAGCTTCCCGGTGGCAGCGGCGTCTAGCGAGGCGACTGGGCGGTGACGAAGACGAAGTAAAACCCAGTCGCCCAGCTTGTAGGAGACGGCGCGGTGCAACCTGTCGTAGTGGCGCTTCTGGGTCGTTTGCGCCTGCTCCAGGCGGTAGCGTACGTCCTGCAGGAACTCGTCACGTTCCGCCATTGTCTTGGCGACAGCTGCGACACGCGTCTCTCCGGGTTCATAGGACCGGATGCTCGGGGGGTCGCGGCCATACACGACGCGAAACGGCGTGTCGCGCAAGGAGGACTGGTAGGCCGTATTGTAGACAAACTCCGCCCATGGGAGCCACCGGAGCCATTGCCGTGGACGATCCCCTGTAAAACAGCGCAAATACATGGTGATGACACGGTTAGCGGCTTCTGTCTGGCCATCGGACTGGGGGTGGAAAGCCGTCGTCATGTGTAGCTTGGCCCCCATGAGCCGCATCATCTCTTGCCAGAACTTCGAGGTGAACATCGGATCCCTATCCGACACCATGGATTGCGGCATGCCATGAAGACGAATGATCTCGGCGAAGAACGCCTGGGCCACGGACTCCGCGGAGTATGGGTGCGCAAGCGGGATGAAGTGGGCGTACTTGCTGAAACGGTCCACCACCGTTAGGATGACCGACTTGCCTTTCACCTTGGGGAGAGCTTCTACGAAGTCGAGGCCAATGTCACTCCACACCACCGAGGGCACCGGAAGAGGAAGCAGCAGCCCGGCAGGATGGAGGTGCTCCGCCTTGTTGCGCTGGCATGTGGCGCACGCGCGGACGAAATTCTGGACGATGGTCCGCATGCCGGGGAAGTGAAAATCCCGACGCAGCCGATGGAGAGTGCGTTGGACGCCCTCGTGACCGTCCTCGTGCACGGCAGCGAGGAGCTCCTGCACCAACGGCGAATCCGAGCCGATGTAAATGCGCCCGCCATAAGTGAGGAGGCCATCGCGCACCGCCCACGGTTCGGCCCTCGTGCCGGCCGTGACCTCGTCGCGGAGCGCCACGAGCGCTGGTTCGGTCTGCTGGGCGTGGCGGAGCCGGTCGAAGAAGTCAAACCGCGGGGCGGACAGAGCGAGGACCGCGCCGGCCTCAACGTCGCAGTCGGTGTCCCGGCGGGAGAGGGCGTCGGCGACGGTGTTCTGGGCACCCGGCTTGTACTCAACCACGAAGTCAAAACCGAGAAGCTTGCCCACCCAGTGGTGTTGCGGTATCGTGGCCAGCCTCTGATCGAGCAAGTACTTGAGGCTGTAATGATCTGTCTTCACTGTGAATCGCCGGCCCCAAAGGTACGGTCTCCAGTGGCGTACGGCGTGCACCAGGCCAATCAACTCCCGCTCGTATGCGGCGAGGGAGCGGTGTCGGGGTGCAATGGGCTTGCTGAAGTATGCCAGGGGATGCTTGTCTTGGAGCAGCACTGCGCCAAACCCATGCGTCGACGCGTCGCACTCGACGATGAATGGGCGGGTGAAGTCCGGCAACGCGAGGACCGGCGCCGAAGTCACGGCGGCTTTGAGGGCTGTGAATGCCGCAGCCGCCTCCTCCGACCATGAGAAGCCATCTTTCTTGAGCAGCGCTGTCAGGGGGGCGGCGATGGCGCCGTAGTTGAGGACGAAGCGGCGATAGTAGCCCGCCAGGCCGAGGAAGCCGCGGACCGCGCGCGCCGACCGGGGCACCAGCCAGTCAAGGACGGCCTTCACCTTGGCCGGATCCATGGCCACGCCCTGCTCGGAGATGATGTGGCCGAGGTAGGAGACCGACGCGACGCCGAACGCGCACTTGGAGCGCTTGACAAAGAGGCGGTGGTGGCGAAGCTCGGACAGCACGGCGCGGAGGTGTCGGAGGTGATCCACCCAGGAGCTGCTGTAAATAAGAATATCATCGAAGAAAACGAGCACAAACCGGCGAAGGAAGGGGCGCAACACGTCGTTCATCAACGACTGGAATGTTGCCGGCGCGTTGCACAAGCCAAACGGCATCACCAAGAACTCATATAAGCCGTCATGCGTGCGGAACGCCATCTTGTGGACATCCTCCGGTCTCATGCGAACTTGGTGGTAGCCGGAACGGAGGTCGAGTTTGGTGAAGAAGCGCGCTCCCTTGAGCTCGTCGAGCAACTCCTCCACCACGGGGATCGGGAATGCGTCTTTAACGGTGAGAGCGTTCAACGCGCGATAGTCGATGCAAAATCGCCACGCGCCGTCCGCTTTCTTGACAAGGAGTGCCGGCGATGAGAAAGCGGAGTTGCTGCGGCGGACAATGCCTTGCGTGATCATGGAGTTGCACTGGCGCTCGAGCTCGTCCTTGTGGGCCGCCGGGTAGCGATAGGGCCGGACCGCCACCGGAGCCGCGCCGGGCTTGAGGATAATGTGGTGGTCGCGGCTGCGCGGCGGAGGCAACCCCGAGGGCTCCACGAACACATCACCAAAGGAATCCAGGAGGTGCTCCAGGAGCGAGCCATCCGTGGTCGCGGCGTGGACCGGCGGCGTTGCGGTGGAGGCCACGCCGGTCCAGCAGATGGAGCGCCCCGCATGCTCGAAAGACAGGGTGTGGGTGGCGGCATCCCATGCGATCCGTCCTAGGATGGCCATCCACTGGGTGCCCAGCACCATGTCGTAGCCGGCAAGGGGCATGATGTATAAGTCGACGTCGAACGTCATGCCCTCGATGGAGATAGCCGCCTGCCTGAGAACGCCGGGGCAGGCCACCTTCTCGCCATTGGCGACTGTGGCAGTGAGCCGTGGACGGGGAAGGATGGTGAGCCCGGTGCGGTGCGCGGCCGCCTCGCCGATGAAGTTGTGCGTGGACCCAGTGTCCACCAGGGCGATAAGCGTCGTGGTGCCCAGGGTGACCCGAAGCAGGATGGGGGCACCCACGGTCACGCCCGCCACGGCATAAAGGGAGAAGACGGGAGCCTCCATCGCCCCGTCCTCTGCCGCGGCAGCAGCGTCGCCGTCGGGGTCGTCGATCTCCATGCCGTCAAGGAAGAAGATGCGGCGACAGAACCTATTATGACCACGTGAGTACTTCTCATTACAATTGAAGCACAAACCTTGGCGGCGCCATTCCGCCATCTCGTCTGGAGTGAGGCGGCGTTGGCCACCCTCGGCGCGGCCCTGCTGTGCAGCCGCCGAAGGGGCCGGGAGCGCCAGTAGAGGCGGCGGCGCTGGTAGAGCCGCCCAGGGCGCGGGTGGGGGCGGGCCGCGCGGAGCCCCCCTTGGTGGGTGCGGCGCCGGCCGCTCGCTCTCCATCAACTCCACTTGGCGTGCCAAACTCATGGCGGCGGCGAGAGTCTCCGGGTGATGAAGGCGGACGGCGTGGCTGAGCGGCGGAAGGAGGCTGCCGGTGTAGAGCTGGATGCGTTGATCCTCGTCGAGCCGGCCTGCGCGCGGTAGGAGCACCCTGGAACCGGTTGGAGTATTCCTCCACGGTCCCGGTGCGCCGGCACTCAGAGAGCTCGAACTTCGGAGCGGAGCGGAGGGGGGTCCGAACCTCAGATTCAAGAGATCCTTGAAGCGCCCCCAATGCGGCGTGCCGTCGTCGTCCTATAGCTGGATGAACCACAGCTACGCGGCGTCGTCCAGATGATAGGATGCCATGAGCACGCGCTCCTCCGCCATGGTTCGTTGTTGACAGAAGTAGGCGTCGCACTTGTTGAGGAAGAGCATCGGGTCGGACGTGCCGTCGAAGCGGGGGAAATCCCACTTCTTGTGCTTGGGGTGGAAGTCCTGATCGCGCGGGCCTTCGGAACGACGATCGTCGCCGCCGCCGGAAGATGATGAGGACTTGTCCTTCATGGCCGCCATGTCGGACTTCAGGGTGGACATCTCTGTTCTCATGGACTTGAGCATCTCCATGACTTCGGCGAGGGTGGGTGCAGCCATGGCGGCTGGGAGGGTTGTGGGGGCAGTGGGAGATGGTGGTGGGCTAGGGTTTGCTACGGTGGCGGCTGGTGTTGGAGATGATGGCGCTGGCGGCTGAGGAGGCTGAGGATCGATTGGAACGCGATACCAGGTTGTCAAGGGCCTGGTGATCTAGGGTAGCTGGCCCTCGACTACGTAGCTCGTAGTCTCGTGCCGTTGTCTTCCGATTGCGGAGGTTATGCCCCTCACGACGGCTCGGGCTTGAGATCGAGAGAGAGAGAGATTAAGGTAATTGATCTTTCTTATCTCCCCCCAAAACCAACGTGCGGTTACAATATATATAAGGTCACGGCCTCAACCAACCAACTAAGACTCCTATAATTAAGGTACTTAAAATAGAAAGCTATTTCTAATTTCCTTCTTAGCCACGTGAGGTGACCGATTCCTGGGCCTCCTCGTGGCCATCTCCTGCGCGTGCTGTGCGTTCGGCACGACGGCGTATATCGCGGGCGCGTCGCGTACGGTTGTACGTACGCCCGTACATGACAAGTAGCTATAGTTACCATAGCATGGATCTGTGAGCTTGTCGCTCCCAAGAGCCACTACTACGTATCCTCACTCTTATTTATAGGCAACGCATTCTGATTTTCCTTGCCCCTACAACTTGACTGATGTGAAAATTTGTTAGGACCAGTGAATTAATTAATGTGAGCCACCTGCTCTGAACTAACAAATTAAGTAGCAATATTTTTTATTCAAAATAAAATCTCAGCAGAGTCGTGTAAACACCTGAATGTACTGCTCTCTCAGCTGAGGACGGCTAGTTAGATTGAAATTTAACGTGAGCATTGTCGCTCCCAAGAGCTTCTATTACGTGTCGTCACTCTTATTTATAGGCAATGCAGTCTGATGTTCCTTGCACCTACAATTTGACTGATGTGCAAGTTTGTTAGGACCAGTCAATTAATGTGTGAGCCACCTGTTTCTGAACTGACAAATTTAGTACCTTTATTTTCCATTCAAAATAAACACCTAAATGTACTGCTCTCTCAGCTGAGGACAGGCCAGTTAGGCTGAAATTTAATATGAACCACTTGGTTATGAAATGACAAAATAGAAGGTGTGCTAGTACAAATGGCCGATCAAACACAAAGAGATAAGCACGTTCTGTTGGAGCTTGTAGTATTATTCTACAGAGTCTAGGTCTTCGTGAAAAGTTTTAAAATTCAAAGACGCTACTACACGAATGATTTTGTGCGCTTAAAATCTACTTTTAAAAATAAGGTAGACCTATCCCTGAGAATCAAATTTCAAACTACTGTATGTAATTTATATCCCATTATTACATCTCATTGATAATGGTATTGTTGACCAATATAGTATACCAATTGGTGTCCGTAACCTTTTCCCATCCCCACCGTATGCCATCATCGTCTCTTAGAAATTTGACATTAGTTTTCCATGCAATTTGACTAAAATTTTCTATTTGTTCCATCTGTATGAACACATTCCATTTTGAGAAGTAACCAGCCGAACAAAATAGTAGATGTGTGAAGCATATATGCTTGAGGAGTAATGATCTTAGCTATCTAACCAAGTGAACAATTCGTTCTTGCAAAAAGGTAGAATTCGTTCTTGATTTCACCTGCCTGGTACTCTTGTGGTGGTTACTAACATTTCAAGAAGTATTGGTTATAACAAATATTTGATAGGAAGTGTATATTTGATAAGTAGTGCACATTGCCTGTGATAGTACAATGTCAAAAACGTAATAGGATTAATGGGCTGGATGTCAGCTTCATTGCCTGTGCTAGTAAAATGAAGCAAAGGCATGCCGAGAGAATTTTCAGTGTGCAAGTGTGGCAGAAACAGTCTCTCTCCTATGTGTCCTATACTTATAATTCTTGAATCGAGCTATACCACTCCGACCACCCAAGCCTGCCGCTCACCTGAGCCATCACGTGATGACCATATATATCCCAAGCCTGATGAGGAGCATATATAAGACGCGGTGCCCTCGCTCTTCTGCCTCTCCTACTTTCCATCGACCACCCATGAAAAATGCCACCCATTCTAGGGGCAGACCACATTATGCCACGCTCCGGAAAATGCCTAGTTCTAGAGGTGGTTCATGATACAGAACCGTGAGAATTGGGTTCTAACATAATGGTCGGTCAATTAGCGAAGCCCATCCATAGGATTTTCCGGGTCAGCTAGAAAGAACAACCTTTTTAGGCAGGGAGCTTCCTTTTCCATGCATGTTCCAGTGCCCTCAATTGGATTCTCAGGGGTGGCTTAAAATGTTTTGTAGATAGCATCCATGAGTTACATTGGACCAAGTGAGCAAGATAATTTTTTTACCATCTATATGTCCGTTTTCTTTTCCACCAAGTGAGTCACATGTTCCTTGGTGTACATGTCATACCAAAGTTACATCGTGCCTAAACATGAGGATCACCTCATTCTTTTTAGACGAGAAGGAAACAACTCTGGCTTCATCTCTTGTAAAAAAGAGTATCAGACTAAATATTATAGTTTAAAAAATTAAAGTCCACAAGTGTCCAACTCGAAACTCAATTCTAAAATTACTCGATGAAGGCATCAATGCAAGGGGGTTGGGCCCTGGCACCACAGTGAACATCACTCTGTGAGTGACCCCATACTGGTAAACCCGGAGGATGGTACCGCACAGACCCACGGGTAGGGGGTCAAAGCCCCTGGACATGTCCTCAACCTGGATGTCGGGGACATCAGGCAGCATGGCGGGTGCAATGAATGTGGGATTTTTTATTTATTTCTAGTAGGAGAATTACAACCAGTACTTTCAGAGCTGGAGTGTAACCGTCATTTTGCTTGAATCTGCTTTAACAGTTTTAGTAGATAAAAGCAGTAGCTGGGGGGAGGGGGGATCAATATATATGGCTGACCCAGTACAACCAACAGATATGGTCATTTATTCCAATCAGATTCATGGAAGATTTCTGTGGACGTGTAACCTTACAATCTGTATACAATTTATATTAGGGGCCACCCATGAAAAATACCACATTATGCCTCGCTCCTGAAAATGCCTAATTCTAGAGGCGGTTGGTATTGCAGAACTATGGGAATCGGGTTCTAATGGTCGTCGATTAGCTAGGCCCATCCAATGGATTTTTAGCGTCAGCTGAAAATAACGACCCTTTCCATGTATGTTCCAGCCCCCTCTGTTGGATTTTTAGGGGCGGCTGAAAATGTTTTGAAGATGTGCTAGCATCTATGAGTTACTTTGGACCAAGTGAGCAAGATAATTTTTTTACTAACTATATGCTTGTTTTCTTTTGCACCAAGTGGGCCACATGTTCCTTGGTGACATATCACACCAAAGTTACATCATGCCTAAACTTGAGGAGCACCTCATTCTTTTGAGATGAAGAAAGCAACTCCGGCTTTATCTCTTGAGACCAAGAGTATCAGATCAAATATTTTAGTTCAAAAACTAAAAGCCACAAGTGTCCAACTCAAAACTCAATTCCAAAATTACTCGATGAAGGCATCAATGCATGGTGGTTGGGCCATGGCACCACAGTTGTTGTACATCACTCTGTGAGTGAACCGATCCTGGTAAACCCGGAGGATGGTACCACAGGCCCACGGGTAGGGGTTCAAAGCCGGTGGAAATGTCCTCAACCTGGACGTCGAGGACATCAGGTGACATGGCGGGTGCAATGAATGTTGGATTTTTTTTGTTTTCTAGTAGCAGAATTACCAACCAGTACTTTCAGAGCTGGGGTGTAACAGTCATTTGCTTGAATCTGCTTTAACAATTTCAGCAGATAAAATCAGTAGATGTACGGGCGCGGGGCCAGCACAACTAACATACAGGGTCATTTATTCCAAACTGATTCCTGATAGTTGCTTGCTAACATGACTGTTCATATCCTCTCGCTACCAGTATAATAATAGAAGAATTATTTATTTGGCACTGAAACAAATCAATGTTTCGTACTTGGCATTAAAAAATTTAAACTTTCTTATCTGACATCAAATTGAAATTTTCTTTCGTAAATGACACTGTCGTTCATTTTCATTGATGGATATGTTATTTGACTAATTTAACCATGTCAATATTTTTTCCAATGTCCGATGTACCCTCTGCTATATCCACACAAGACTCCCACGCCGCTGGACACAGATTCAGTGGCTTAGCTTCTTCAAGGCACCACGTACCTTAGCTGCTTCTCTCGACCGTAGAGCTTCGATCCAACGGGCAACGGCTGCCCAGACAAAAGTGACCAGGGGCCCATTTTCACCAGGCGGGAGACCTCCAGGCCGTCGCGCGCGCAGGCGCGATTTCCCGCGCCGGGGACGCGCCGCTGCGCTCTCCAACCCCGCGCCAGGACGCCGCGCCGCTCTGCTCCCCTAAGCCACGCTGTGCTGCGCCACGCCATGGCTCGACTCCTTCCGTCGCCGCCTCTCCCAGCCTTTCTGTGAGCTCCATCCCAGTGCTGCTGTTCAAAGGAGAGGGAGGAGGAGGACCTCCGGGGGAGGAGGAGCTCGCACGGTCAGAAAATCATCTCCCGGTGTGCCGGCTCACCGTCCAGGCCCGAGGCGCTGTACGGGACGCCCACAACGTCGCTGCCCGGCCCGCGGAGCCTGATTCGGTGCTCGTCGACGTCGTCGCGGATCCGCCCGAGGCCGCGGCCGCCTTCGCCGTTGCTGCGCCGTTCCCCTCCCCCGCCCGAGGCCGCGGCCGCCGCGGCGTCCTCGGACCAGCAGGTGGTGCGGGAGGCGGCGCTGGCGGCCCGCGAGCGGCGGCGCGTCCAGGCGCGCCTCCTGAACCGGTCGCGGTCCGGGGCCCGCCGCGCGCTCAAGAGCCTCCGGTTCATCAGCCGCACCACCACCGACGCCGACGGCGGCACCGCGCTCTGGCGCCCCGTGGAGGAGCGCTTCAACGCGCTCGCCGCCGACGGCCTCCTCGCCCGCGACGACTTCGTGCGTCCGTCCGTCCGTCCGAAGTGGCCATGAACAGCTGCGAGTATTTTGTCTTTTTGTCAGTCGACTTGACACAGTTAGTGTCCTAAATGACCGGCAGTGTCATTTATGAAAGAAAATTTCAACTCGATGCCGGATAGAAAAGTTTAAATTTTCGAGTGCCAAATATAAAATATTTATTTGTTTCAGTGCTAAATAAATAATTCACTCTATAATATATGTAACGAGCACTTTGCATCTACTAAGTAGTAGCTATATATATGCATCCACCACAAGCCCGGTGGTACAAGGCAGTCACTGCTCTTCTTTGCCTATCCATTTTGTTTTGTTTCCCATTGGCCCTGTCTCCCATTGACACTAATATTCTGGAGAAAATGCAGTGTGAGCATGTGAGGTCGCTGAACCCAGGAATTTGATGCTAGTATCATATTTGATGGAGAAAATGCAGTGTTTGAGCATTTTCAAAGTCAAAAGCCCAACCAAACGGCTGTTTTGGAGCAGGGAACAATTTTTGAAATGTGAACAGGAATGAAAGTGGTGGAATAAAAAGAAGTTGCTAGTATAAAGGTATATTTTATATTTGTTTAACCAAACAGCTTTTGAGAATTGAGTGTTTTTTTCAGAATAGGCAGATTCAACCAAACAGGACCTAAAGCTACCATGCACATTCTGATGTGTCATGTGACTAGAAGTACCCGCACCACCATCTAAATGGGCTAGCCACCTGTCTCGTTTGAGGATAGAAGTTCTCTGTGTGTAGTGTACAATTTGGTTTGATCTTAGCTCGCATGGGCGTTTGCTGCAGGAACACGGCCCTAGAATGCATTGGGGCCCAAAGGTTAACAGTACCTTAGGATTGGACAAGTTGGAGTTCATTGTCGTTCACTCCAGTCATTCCCACGTCAGGGTTGAGTAAATCATGGAGTGTGAATTGTGCTTCAGATGGCCTCTTGGTCTTTTTTCTTCAGATTGTGGAGTGCACTCGACTTACTTATGTTTATCTTTATTTATAAATCATCAGGTTGCATTGGGAACTTCGTAAAACTCTGATCATGATATTTGGAGGTTGAAATTTAACAAAGAACCAAGAATCAAGGCTAATCTCTACTAATAGGTATATATTAGTTTGGTACCACTATCTTGGCTATGAATCTACATATTAAGTAGAAAATCTTAACCTATCTTGTGCTCAGTCCTGGGATTAGTAGGGTGCAGTATATACACACAAAAAGGACCATGTTGTTAGTATTTCCTTCTTGAAGAGAGAGAACAGACATCAAGATTCAGCACTTATGTATATGTACCATGTTGTTAGTATTTTCTTGTGACTGTTGCTTTTTTTTTTTTTGCCAAATCTCCCATCTCCTCTCCTTTGTTTTACCGATGATGAAATTGTCCAAGTCCATACATTATATGGAATATGACCTGATGATCAAGAACTTGTGAGGAACTTGGCATCATTATCAGCCGCCCCTACGTTACCTTCTCCTCTCTTCTCTGTTATGATGCCTTGATGCTCCAAGTTCATGATCAAATGATGATTGACATGTTTCTGAGGCCTCTACTACCGTTACTACTCTTTTTTTTATATATTATTGTTTTATAGGACTAATTTGTTTTATAGACCTTTTTGATTTCTTATACCTTCTCGCGTACTTAAAGCATACTTTCTTGTATCTATTAGAACAAAGCACGAAATAATGTCGCGGACAGCAGACAGTACAGCCCGATGCCCTGAGCATGATGAACAACCAACCTATGATGAGCAAGCACTAGAGGACCAGTTTACTCAGGAGTAGTTCGATAACGAGTTAAAAAAGGATTTAGAAGTGACGCTTACTCAGGAGCAGTGTGACGAGGAGAAAGGGGGAGCAAAAGGAAGAGCATGAGAGGCTGTTGAAGGCGAAGAAGAAGAGGATGATGATGATGACTCAGAAGATGGATATGTAAGTCCCGAGGATCTTTTCCTATATGAAGCCAGAAGGAGGCCAACGGAGGAAGATTTGGACAATCCTTATTAGCTTATATGTTTGTATACATACTTGTAACGTTCACTTTTGGATACTAACAAGTTGTATTTGCTAAAATAATTCGAACATGGCATTCAGGTTCTATGTCAATGAACATCACGGAAGGCATGATCTAGTAAGGAAGAAAAGGCTGGCTATAAAAATACTATGTGCGGTAAGTGTTACTTACTTTAGTACTCCATTACATGGCTGTCAAAATTATTACTTAACATTTTCATATGCAAAATACACAGTGCCCAAGCAGAAGCCTGGAAGTATACATTGTGGATACTATGTATGTTCTATGATAAGTAACATCGGTGCCTGTAGGAGACACCCCTTAAGGATAAGTTTAAACCTCTTCATCCGTAGTATAGAAACTTTGCACATGATATGAAATACTAAACCGAAACTTGTTTTCTTGTAGTGGAAATAAGAGAAAGAAATGAAAAGAGACCCATACAAGGATGACCAACTCGTAGAGCTCGTCGGCGACCTTTGCAACTTTATATTGGACCAGATTATACACGTCGAAGGCACCTACCATGACCGAGATTCTGACTTAGGTAGAAATCCTCAGTACCAACACCTTCGTGAGACTGAAAGGCTAGCTCTAGGCTGTTGAAAATAATGTGTATGAAATTTGACATTGATCTTACCTTGTAGGACGGTTTGGACTTGTGGAACGAATTAGACTTGTGAATTATGTCTATTTAATGATGGATTATATATATTCTTATAAAATGGACTTGTAATGGTAGTTTATATAATGCTCTTGTGCTTGTGGTCAGATTTGAATTATATATGTATATATATATATAATATATATATATATATATATATATATATATATATATATGTTCTTTTGAATTGTAAATTTAATTTTTTTGGCGGAAAAATGTACTGTAGGGGCGGTTCTATACTGAACCGCCCCCTACAAACAGGTATTATAGGGACGACTGGTACTATGGCCGTCCCTACAAATCGATTTTGTAACCAGCCGCCTCTACAAATCGATTTATAGAGGAGGCTGATAACACGAGCCGTCTCTACAAATCGATTTGTAAGGGCGGTTTAGGAACCATCCCTACAAATGCATGATTTATAGAGACGGTATGATAGAGGCGGCTAGCCGAGTCGCCTCTATAAAGCCTCACCAGCCGTCCCTAGAAACCATTCTTGTAGTAGTGATATACATACATAACGAAAAATAGTACATAGTACATCGATTTATTTTTTAACACAATATTAAAAAATATGGCAAGATGCAAATTTAATCTATAGCTGCTTCGTTTATTTTGAATATAAAGATAGGTTCCCAATGGTTGACTCAACAACATACATATAGTAATCATCCTCTTGATCACCTAGGATCTCAAGGTATTGCCTCCGATCAAAACGTAGACAACCATTTTCAGTTAGAAATGAAAACCCCATTCAAATCCCAGAATTAATCATCCATGAATGAAACAATGGAAGAAGTAGTGCAGATAAATCCGATGTGTGCATGTACTGCGTACCTGCAACGTCGAGGTATGGAGGCAGGCCTTTCGCCGGCGAGAAACTGGGTGACCGGAGCAGGGGCTCCATCTCGAAGGCGTTGGGCACGACGACGCCGAGGAACGGCCCACACCGGTTTACCATCTGGGTGGACCTCGCCGTGCTCTCCTGGACGGCAGCACGGACGCCGTGTTCTCTTTTTGATCCATGTGTGTGCATCTTTTTGTTATTGTTGTTGAACAGAAACAAGAACCATGAAAAATAAACGAAAACTGAAACAAACATGGAAAAGAGTAGAACTATTTGGATTAGAATTCCTATTCAGGTTACTAAGAAATCTTACATGTTTCATAATATCAAACAGGATCTGAGAGGTTTATTTGGATTAGGATTATGATTCCTAGCTATTCAGGTTACATCAAGAAGCCCTGCATATGTCATATAAAACAGGAGGGTTGTAAACAGACACAAAGAGAGACAATTTTCACACTCACAGAGTTAGTTAGTGGAAGGCCAAACTAAAAAAATGGAAAGAAATTTTAGCTCTTTAATAGTAAGGTATAGATTTCACTCTATTGCCCTCCATACATGGCCTCAAAATAGCTCCTGGTCCATTAGGATGACAGTGGAATCTCTATCACTTCTCTATCTATATCTATAATACAATTAAAAAGATCAACTGACAGCATGAATGAAGGTTAGCGGCAACCCTCTGGGCCATGGGAGCGGTGTTTCCTCCCTAGCATGGGTCTTTTTTTATCTCATCGTGCACCCCATGGACGAACAACTACTTTTCTCTCCATTCCTCCCCCCACACCAAATTCACACCACTCTGGTCGCACCAGCATTTTCCTATCTCCATATACCATTACCATTCATGCTTGTAAGGATAATGGCACCTAGTATGGGCCATATGTTATTTTGGTGGTTGATTGATAACATGATCCAGTGGACTAATGTAGTTTGCTAATATACAAGGTTTAGTTCATTTGGATGCAAGGATGGCTTGGGCAAAGGCAACATGAAGATCAAGTGATTAACACCTTAAGAAAGACCAAAGAGCTGCTATGAAAATCATAGAATAGAAGACATGCAAGAAGTCCAAGACATCAAGTAGGAGGAGCCCATACGAGAAGATGAGAAGAAACGAAGCTAAACATGCACTGTGTGCATACACTAGAATTCTCATGTTTTGCCTCTGTAGAGAAACCGGAGCTTAGGCCTCAAAGTTTTAGATGGGCTATAGTTCCACAGAGGGTCTATCTATAGACCCACCGAAAAACTCAGTTGGTGACCGAAAAAACTCAGTTGGTGACCGAAAAACTCAGTTGGTGACGACTGGAAGCACCGGAGAATAGGGTGCTACTTTGAAGAGTATGTGAGTTGGAGGCCTCAGTGAGGCACTAGAGAAAGGCAGAGAGCTTCAATACTCTCTAAAGAAGAAATTGAGAGCTCCCAGAGTCATAAAAAAACTTTGGTGGTCCCTAAGAAACCCCACCAGAGTTTAGGCTACTCCAACAATGGGCAATGGCCACTTCAGCGGCTAGTACATGTGGCAACACACTAGAATTCTCTAGTCAGATCGTCCGGTGATGCTGTTTTTAGCCACCCGAGTTGCAATGAATATATTCTTGTGTTGGGGCTATAAATACCATATTGGTTGGCCATTTGAAGGTTGTAGAACTGTGGGAAGTAGTATGAGAATTGAGGCTCATTCATTTGTGTTCTAGACATCAAAAGTGTTGAAGGAAATATTAGGTCATTAGTGTAGTGCTTTTGTGAAGTGCTTAGACTAGTTACATCACCACACTAGGCTTTGCTCTAGTCTTAGTCTTAGTGTCTAGTGAAGTTTGCATACCTCTCATCGCCCAGTGGTTGTGTGCACCACTGTTGTACAATAGGGGCTTTGTATCCTTGTGAGATCACACCAACCGCATTTGTGTGTGGATGCCTAGGTTCTACATTGGGAACGAGTGTCCCGTGACATTTTGGGTGGAAACTCGATAGTGAAGATGATGGGAAGCGGTTTAGGAGAAGGTCCTATGGAAGCATTTGGCGAAGTCCCGTGGGCTCTATGGAGTTATTACCAGACCAGGAGCTTTGGCCCTTGTGAGGGGCTCCACGAGGACTATGGTGGAAGCATGAGCTTCTCGATACTCAGAAGAACTACCATCGTCAACGGTAGCTTGCACCTCTATCTCATTTAAGCTTTTGCACTTTTATATGCTTTCCTAGGTTGTGTGCTTACTTTACTAGTTTAGCTTTCTAAGCTAGTTGATAGGATTGGAAAAGGTTGCATAACTCTTTTGCGGTAGAGATAGCAACACATTTAGCAAAACATAGATGCACATTTAGATAGAAATGTTGCATAGGTTTTGATAACTAGAAATAGAGGCCATTTATTTCTAGAAGCCTAATGGACCCCCTCTTTGGCGTCATGGTTCCTTATACAACACTAATTCCACAACCAACAATCGCTTCCACTACTATATGAATGGTCGAGATGGCGACTAGAGGGGGGGTGGTGAATAGTCGGTACTAAAACTTAATCGCGCCGGCTAACCAAGACAAGTGCAGAATTAAATCTATCGGTCTAGCCAAGACTACACCCCTCTATCTATGTTCTCTAGCACCTTGCAAAGATCCTAATTAAGCCACTGCAGTGCCGGGCTAGCTAGAGCTCACCTATCCAAATCTAGGAGCAATGTCACACAAACCTATGCCACTAGTACTTCAAGCAATGAGGGAGCTCCTACTCATGCTAGTAAGCAAAAGCACAAGGCCACCTAAGCTCACTAGCAATACTCAATAACAAGGCAACCAATGCCAAATTAGAGAGCGTAAATACTTAGATACACAAACTAAGCAATGTGACTAACAAGGTTACATAAACTAAATTAGCCACACAAGGGAGCTACTTCTATGCTACACATGCTAACTAATTACAAGAGCAACTACACAAGCACAATGTATATGAAAGTAATTATAAGCTTGTGTAACGAGGATGCAAACCAATGGGAATACAAGGATGACACGATGATTTTTTCTCGAGGTTCATGTGCTTACCAACACGCTAATCCCCATTGAGACAAGCTCCAAGATTACCGCCGGTCCTCTTGCTAGTGGTGACCCACAAGTCACACTCTCCTACGTGGAGTGCTTGCCACAAGCTTTAGCACTTGACATAGGCAGACCACTTGTCGCCCTTCGCATCTCGCTTTACTATAGTTGCTCTTCGTGGCTCCCGCGGGGCGAGCACAATGCCCCTCACAAAGCTCTTCTCTAGAGCACCGCACAAGCTTCTTGCGGGCTTCGACGGAGACCACCACCAAGCCATCTAGGAGGTGGCAACCTCCAAGTGTAACAAGCACCACCGGCTTGCAAGATGACTACATAGTGCCACTCGATGTAACCTCACGATGCAATCGCACTAGAATTGCTCTCTCACACAATCGGATGATCACTATCAAGCATATGTGAGATAGAGGGCTCCCAAGCACTACCTAGCATGGACACAAAGTCCTCCAAGGTGCTCAACACCAGCCATGGCCGAGACACCATTCTATTTATAGCCCCACGGGCTAAAATAGACGTTACCCCTTCACTGGGCAAAACTCAGGACAACCGAACGCGCCGGTCAGATCGACCGAACACATCCTGCCAGCGTCTGGTCAACGGATGCATGCCATGCATCGCCCCCGTTCAACCACAGTCGCTCGATCTCAACGGTCGACTACCGCGCGCCAACGGTCAAGTGATGACCGAACGCAGCACAGTGCCAAGACCGGACGCACCTGTGCCGAGTTCGGTCATTTCTAGAGAGGTTCCATGCACAACCGGACATGTCAGTTTGATCACGACTGGATGCAGATTGGCTAGAGTCCGATCGTTCCTAGAGAGCTCCCCGAGCACCTGAGTCCGATCATTCTCCGACTACCACGCATCACTGCTGTTCCTCACGCCACCATGACAGTGTACGTCAGCACTGACCGGACGCAGACCCTGAGCGTCCGGTTACTCTTCGCGCCAGCGTCCAGTCACAAGACCGAGACCACGTGCTCACTGCTACCACTGACTAGATGCACCGGTCCTGCCGAGGCCAACGTCCGGTCACTTATAGTGACCCCTTCTCGCCTCCTTTTCATCGCCGAGTTGATCCACATCAACTCCAACTTCTTCTCCTTTGTAAATGTGCCAACACCACCAAGTGTACACCACCATGTGTATGTGTGTTAGCATTTTCACAATCATTTCCCAACGGATTAGTCACTCAACTTGCCACGCCACTCAATCCTAGTGATGATGCAATGTTATATCACTCATGTGGTACTAGATGACCGATATGCAAACAAGGTTGCCCCTCTTGATAGTACGACCATCTATCCTAAACCCAGTCATCAACTTCTCTACACACCTATGACCGATGAAATGAAATGCCCTAGGTTATACCTTTGCCTTGCGCATTCCATTCCATCTCCTCCATTGTTGATGCAACACATGCACCCACCAATCACCAAATGATATGATCCACTTCATATCATCACATGATCATATTGGTTCATCGATCTTGACTACACTTGCTCTTCATCGTTGCCTTCGTCCCTCGGCGCCAAGTCTTGCTCAAGCTTCACCGCCACGCGGTCCATCACTCCAAAGCCACCAACTTGCCCTTCATGCTTGCAACCGGTCCACCAAGCCAAGTCATGTCTTGATCTTCTCCACCTTGATCACATGACTCAATGTCATGTCTCATGTGCAATAAGCTCCTTCATCATCACATGTGTGAGCTTTGCAACATCTCCGAGCCATTTCCACCTTCATGGCATATGTTGCTCACACATATGTACCTGTGGACTAATCACCTGTGTATCTCACATAAACATAATTAGTCCACCTAGGTTGTCACTCAATTACCAAAACCAAACAATGACCTTTCAATCTCTCCTTTTTTGGTAATTGATGACAACTCTACAAAGATATTGAAATTAAGCTCTTTTGGATTCATGTTGCTTGCCCAAGCAATTTTACCATGTGTAAATGATTTTGGACAAGTACCACAAACTCGAAATGGTAGTATTAGCTCCCCCTACATATGTGCTAGAGTGTTTGGTTTGAAGCTCATACATATGCATAGATTGGAATTGTGGGAGAGTAATTACAACCAAATGATGCTATGGTGTATAGAGTAAACCTTTGAAGCATGATACCAATCAGAGTTTGCACCTTCAAATTCATCCTTAGCACCATGGTTAACTAGATATCACATGGAAATCAAAGCACTAGATGCCTCGTGAGATCAACATTAAAAGCAAGGTTCTAGCATTACTTGAAAAGCATACCAAGTGTCTAGCTATCATCCTATGCATGCTAGTTTTCATTTCATCAATCAAATTCTATAACTAGCATACACCACACAAGCATGCATGTTGAATTTAAAAACTTATGCAATGCAAGCAAGCACATGACTATGCACATATCAAATGCAACCAATCAAGGTTCATGAGCTTGCTCCCCCTACTTGTGTGTTTCTCTTGTCCAAGAATTATGATCCATCTTTTGATCTATCTCTTTTCTTCAATGTTGCTCCCTCTTTGTCCATGTCCATGTCCAACCACTACTTTGTCTCAATCTCTCCCAAAGCTTTCATATCTTTGTACAATCTCAATCTCAAAGCTTACAATCTCTCCCCCTTGTACACTCTCAATCTCAAAGCTTTCATATCTTTGTTCAATCTCTCCCCCTTTGTCATCAATTTCCATAAAAGGTGTGCTTCTAATTGATGCAATGGTTTGCATTTGGGGTAGATGGTTGAGGCTTGAATCTTGCATTTTTTATGGACATCATACTTGATTGTTGGAATGACACCACTTGTAGATACCACTTGTATAGCTTCTTGAGATACCACACATAGGATCTTTGATCTTGATACCAATTTGTGGGACACCTCCCCCTATGTGATAGCATGGGTCATCCATTTGATACACTTGAGCTCTTGTAGGTGAGCAATGCATTCTCATTTGATGATCACTTAAAGTTGAGGATCACTTATGGAACCATTGTCTTGCATGATTGATACCACATGTAGATGTGATACCACTTGGAAGAATCTTCTAGTATGGAACCACTCGTTGGATTTATCAATAAAAACCATTTCTTGAACCTTTGCTATCTTCATGAGTACCACTTATAGGATATCACTTATGAGTTGATGTAGACATCACTTGTGAATTCTTGATGAAATACTTAAGTCTAGATACCTCTTGAAACAAATAAACTAGATATCCATTTGCATTGTTGTCTTGTGCTTGTATTCTTATCACTATCATAAGCTTCTATGGTTGACTTGAACTAAATTGATTTGCCTATGCTTCCAAGTCTGGTTTGAACCAATGATAAGCTTCTTCACACCTCTTGCAAGGGTTATCTTGCCAATGTTGTACTTGTCACTTGTTGGCAATCCAAAATTAAATCAAGTACTTGGGTTCACTAGCTCATGAACAAATTCATATACTAACCACTAGATCAACTAATCATTCAAGCAATAGTGGTAGGCTATGAATTTAAGCATTTCATTTGTTATGCATGATCCTATGAAGCATGTACTATATGCACTAATCGCATACTAGTAAGGGATGAAATGATCATGCATATTACAATGATACCTTTGCTATGTTGGAGTAGAGGATAGTCACATAGATTCCAATTCATTACTCCAAAAGCAATGTGAAGTCCAATTATAAGCTTGATGAAGACCAATAGATACTATTTTGAATTCCATTCTTCACCTATATGAAATGAGAACCACTAATATGATCAAGTGCGCTTTCTTGTTGTGGTTGGCTTGCTTCATCTTTTGATCAATGCTTGCATGAGAGAACTATTCGGAATACCACTTGAAATACTATGACTATATCTCTTTTGGGTGTTGCTTGCTTTTCTTGATCAACCCTTTTGATTGCTTCAACTAAGTATCTCAAATGTTCCTCGGATCACCACTGAAAGCATCTAGGCCCCTAGTTGGATTTCGGTGATTAATGACAATACGTGATTACTATGATTAACTTGTGTTTTGCAGAGGTAATTAAGTTAGGTCATGGTAATGGCAATTGATTGGGCAATCATGGTTGTCATACCCCTATGATGGAAATCGTTTCGATTTTCAAAGGATGGACGGCAAGGTTAAGGATGGACTAGTTCTAAGTGTCGTTTGGTGTTGAAGACACTTAGAGTAGTTTAGGACTTTGTTTTTCCTTTGGCCATACTATTAAGGGGGGTATGGACTAATAGCTTGACCTAGATGAGTCTAGTGGGTTAGGTGTGGTGCACACTTATCAAATCTAGCACTAGGTAGCACCTAAGTAGCCCTAAGATCAATTGGAGCAAACTTCATTCACATATGATTTTGAGTTGGAAGTGAATGGAGGGTCAAATATTGATCGGACGCTGGTCCCAGTGTGACCAGACACTGGCAGTAGAGTCCGGTCAGTTCATTTGATCAACTGAAACCATCTAGTTGCGACCGTACGATGAGTGAATAGTGATAGGACGCTGGGTGCTAGAGTCGGTCAACTCCAGTAAGGTTCTAGAGAGGGAGAATCCTGATCGGACGTGTCCGGTCAGTGCTGACCGGATGCTGGTTAGGTTCCGGCTACTGACAGGATGCGGAGCAGTGAAGTGACCGAACTCTAGGTTCCAGCGTCCGGTCAACATCAGTAAGGTTCCAGAGAGCAGTTTTTGTGACCGGACACGTCCGGTTAATGCTGACCGGACGCTTGTCAGAGTCCGGTCAAAACTTAATGGCTCAGTGGCGGGGAGAACTGATCGAAGCGTCCGGTCACTCCGTAGAGGCACATAACGGTTCGTTTTAAATGAGGATGTATAAATACTTCCTCTATTCATTCAAGGGAGTACTCTTGCCCATTTCAACAGCTAAGAAACACCCTTGAGAGTGCCAAGGAGAGCAAGACCCTAGTGAGGTGATTAAGATTTGAGAATCCAACATTAAGGCCTCATTAGCAAAAAGAGAGTAGCAAGTGTGCATCTACCCTTCTCATTAGGCTTGTTGTGGTCAAGTGAGAGTTCTTGCTTATTACTCTTGGTGATCGTCATCACCTAGACGGCTTGGTGGTGATTGGGAGTTTGGTGATCATCCGGTGGAGCTCGTGGATGACCCAACTCAAGTTGTGAGCGGTTGTGGGTGATTCACCACGACGGAGTGTCGAAGAATCAACCCGTAGAGAGCACTTGATCCTTGCGTGGATCAAGGGGGAGCTACACCCTTGCACGGGTGCTCCAACGAGGACTAGTGGGGAGTGGTGACTCTCCGATACCTCGGCAAAACATCGCCGCGTTCCTTCTCCTCTCTTTACTTTAAGCATTTATATTTGAGCAATTCAATTATTGTCTTTACATTCTTAAAATTGCCATGCTAGAGTAGGATTAGAACTTAGGGTGCTAAACTTTTATGCGGTAGATCAATAGAATCACATTCTAGGCACAAGGGGTGAAGTGGGCTAAGTGTAGGGTTTAATTATTGCAAAGAATTTTAGAATTAGCCCAATTCACCCCCCTCTTGGGCATCTTGATCCTTTCAACCACTTCCATGTTAGCCTTCCAAGTACCACACTTGGTTTACCTACACATAGGCGGCAAGCCCCTATACTAGGGAGAAGTGACCTCTATCCAAGAATCATTCTTGACACTCACTTGAAATAAATTTGTTGATTGACTCAAGTGATGGACTTGATTTGATGAGTAACCTTGATTCCTTGTTTAAGTCCTTTTCTTTCTACTTATTTAAGTCCTTTTCTTTCTACCAAATGATCTTCGATAATCTCTAGAACTTAAACTTCATCTTTATCTTGAGTTTGATCTTGATCTTCTAATTTGAGTACCAAATATGTGCAAAGTACACTCCATAATCAAATTGCCTTGTACTCTTTGCTTGTCATGCTTCTAGATCATCTCAAAACCAAACTTAGGTGCCTCAATTACTTATAAACAAGTTTTCAACTTGAGGACCTTTCAATCAAGGTGACTCCAAATAAATCCAATAATTGTCACTATTCTGGCAGATTTTGTACTCTTCAAAGAAAAATGCATATCTCTCAATGTACAGATTCAAATACCATGAAATTTGGTGGAGATGTGCTTCACTAAGTTATAAAGCAGATGCAAAAATTTGAGCTTCATTTGACTTTTAGATTGCTACCAAATTTCAATTCTTCCTCCACTGCTACATGCTGAAAACTGCTGCATTATAGTTGACAAGATCTACTCCAAAACGAAAGCATCTCTTATCCAATTCTCATGAAATTTGTACAGAATCTTATACCAGAAGTCTAGAGCAGGAACACAAATTTTTATGCCAATCCAATAAGTTTTGATCACTCAAACATGGCTAAGATCACAGCTCACTCAGATTTTCAATATATGACAGATTTTAAATCACTTGAGCTATACTTCATCAAATGTGAATCAAACTTGAAATTAACTTGTTTGAATACTTACACAAGACATATATCCATTCAATCCACTTACTAAATGTCATCTTATGAACTTATCCAACACAAATCAATCCAAACTTGACTACTAATCAATTATCCATTCAATCATCTTATAGCAAGCAACATTGCATATTTATCCTATTCAATCAACTCATATGCACCCAAATGAAATGATCAACAAGAGATTGTAACACCTCTGGTGTTTTGACCTAATACTAAAATTTGACATGTCATCATATGCATTGCAAAGCATTCATAAGGAAGAAAATTTGGAATGCATTCACTAAATAAGATTTGTTTCATAAGTTGTTATTTCATGTGATGTGTTTCAAAAACTCTAAATACAGATCATGACCACAAGGGTTAAATTTCATGTGATCATGTGAGGTCATATGTCCTTTGACTCAAATAATCCTAATGGGCCATGTTACTGGTCAAAAATCAAAATCTAAGTGAAAGGAAGACAAATCAAATTTGAATTCATATTCAAATTACATAAGTCATTTTTGCCCCTTTTTACTATTTCAAAATCCATTTGGAATTTGGAGTTTTGACAAAAAGCAAAGTTGGAGCTTATTTTATAAGGATCAACTTTGGTATTCAAAGTTTTTCAAGTTTACATATAAAATTTGGAGTAATTTTGAAATGATTCAAATGCTCTAATGCACCCCAAATTCAAATTTCAAAATGGAGGCAGAATTTGAAAATGTTTCTAGAAGCAAAGTTGTATAGTTTGAAAAATTGAACAACTTTCATTTTGGAGATTTTCAACTTCTTTAGAAAATTTGTGAGTAATTGAAAAATAGTCTCGATTGGCGATTCTGTAATTTATTCAAAATCAATAGGAATAGGTCATCACCTCCCCTGCCGCCACCGAGCTGCCACCGCCGATTGGTTTTTCACCGCTTGCTAGCGCGGTGACACGCCGATGTCACCGTGGAGAACCCACCCATGCGCTGGCGACGCCGGACGCCTTCTTCCGGGCTATAAATAGCTACAATCGCCGCCGTCGTTCCCATTCTTCCCCTCTGCCCTGCTCCGCCACCGCGTAGCTCTGCCGCTCGCCGTAGGCATCGTCGAGTCGCGTCAGTCGTTCCCAGCTACGTCAACGTGATCGCCTCGGTCTTGCGCTCCTCCTCGATTTGCTCTCATCATCTTGGTGTTGGCGGAATCGCCGGGCGCAACCCGTCTTCCCCGAGCCGGCCGGAGCTCGCCACGACCGCCTCTCCCGTGGCTGGTGCTCCTGACCATCTCCGTCTTCACCGAGTCCACCATCGTGATCATAGTGAGCTCCTGAACGTGTTTATCACTTCGCTTTATTCTCTACTGCATCATCGTCGTGATTACATCGTGCGCCGCCGTGTCCGAGCCGCCATGGCCGGCGTGGAGCTCACTCCCGTGAGTCTTCTATCATTTTGAGGATTGGGTTAGATTCGCGACGTGGTGTAGAGCATGGTGGTACAGTCCGTCTCACCGGAGAAGCACCGCCGACGCGTTTTTTGCTGGCGGAGCTGCAGCAGCGGCGTCCTCGCCTCTGCCTCTCTCTGTCATCTTGACAATGGGCCCAGGAGTTGTCGTCAAGTGAGTGAGGAAGAAGAACAATGAAAATTTTTATTTTCCGAATTTGTGAATAGTCTTCAATCTTTGGAAATTTGTAGAAAAATAATCATAGCTCCAAAAATTCTGAAAATTTTTGTGTAGCTTCTGTACATGTTCTAGTATGATTTAAAATTTGAAATTTGAAATTTGGATAAATTTTAATGTTCAAAAATTCAGTCAATTAATTAATAAATGCAATCTCCATGATTTTTGTAGGCCACTATATAACTCCAAAAATTATGAAATTTATTTTGGTACACTAATTTATCATGAGGATGCTTGTGTAAATTTTTGAGATCATTTGGAGCAAGTTCATTTTGAGCTTAATTCTAAATTAATTCAAAAATAAATAAAGGTAAACCCTAAGTGTAGGTTTAGGGTTTGATCTTGATTTGGGTCGTGTAGTGTGACTAGTAGGGTCCCAAGATCCATTTGTCAAGTCACATGTATGGTTCTTAATGGTAGGATTGCAAGTTGGTTTTGTTGGCTTGCAATCTGCATCAAGTGAAATAAAATCATTTCATGGGTGTTTTTACATTTCATGTACCGTGAAAGCATCATGTTTACATTATCATCATGTTAAAGCATATGTTATCATTTCGTGTAGAACCCGAGAATGAAACGATTCTAGTTGAGCAAGTTCTGGAAGAATCCCCGGTTGTCGCGGGATTTGATAATTGTGGTACTAATCCGGAACCGGAAATCGTCATCGAAGGCAAGCCCCGGTTTATGCATTACACCATTACCTTGTTTACTTTGAAAAGTTTATCACTTATGTTACTTATCGCATTAAGTTGTTTATTCAAATGTTACCTACTTGATGCATTGCCTACCTTGTTAATTGTTTACCATCCTTGAAGATGATTTCATTTACAATGGCGTAGAATTGCTTAGTATGCTTTATGGTAGGCTTTTCAAAGTAAAAGTTTCGATATAATCAAAGATGGCATACTGGCCAAAGAAAGAAAGAAGGAAGGTAGAATGAACTAGAGACTAGTTGGGTGGCTTATCTTGAATGTTGGGTAATGTTGCCGACTATGTCGCTTAAAGGCCACTCATTGTGGATCTTCTAAACGAGACACTTTGTAGTACTAGTCACATACTTCGGTAAGCCTACTTCGTCTAATCCGATACTAAGACGAATGCCCACGCACTGGGAGTGGTGAGATGGCGGGAGTAGTGTGTACCCTCGTGGCTTGAATGTGGCGGATTTGAGGTGTCTTTGTGCTCTCGGGTGGCGTGGAGACGGCATATACAGGAGGATCCGGTAGCAAGGTTGATATATGCAAGATTAAGTTCTACATATATGTCGTGTGATAAGGAATCCCCAGCTGGGACTTGAATCAATTCGAATTGCCGGTGCTCCGCGGATATGGAGACTCGATTCATTATAGAAGCAATGTAGGACTGGTGAATTACTAAAACATGAGAAAAAAATGGAATGAGAAGGATTGGAACATGGGATATGAACACTTAGTAGGAGATATTGAACTAAAATACTTAGTGGTAAAACTTGAAACTAGGATCAAGAATAGTAAGCTTTTAGCAAAGAATTTTTGAATCTTTCTACATCCTTACCTTGACCCAAACACTGCATCCCTAAGACCTTCACCCTTTTTGGTGAATTCGGTCTTGTTGAAGATTTTTTTTGTACTCGGGGTTTGTTAACCCTTATTGCAGGTGAGTTGCATGCGTGCAGCTTGTTTTGGTCCCCTCGCTTTGCATGTCGATTGTATGAAGTCGATGACGATGAGGAATGATGAATGGCCTTTGGACAAGGCACTAGTTTGTGTGAAATAAATAATGTTAATGTAATATTATCTCGCTACTATGGTTGTATAACACTTATGGTATTGTAAGTTTGAAAACAACTGGTTTGTAATTATGTTATCTTAAGACTTCCGCTATCATTTAGTCTGGTATATATTTGAATAAACTGTTCTAATCTGCAATGACTGTGATTGGGATCCTGTTTGAAAAGAGAATCGTGGATGATTCGGGTTTTTCGAGGACACCCGACAGACCTGTTGAGTTGTTGGGAACTCGTGTACGCTATTCGAGGTCTGTTAAGACGATGATAGGTGCATGTGGGCCCGATTCCTTAGGAGGTTCTGCCACAGCTGGTATCAGAGCAGGTCCTATCTAAGATCATTGTAGGTTACTTTGGAAAACCTTCAAATTGATTTGGATCAAAGAAAGTAAAACTCGATATTTTAAAGGTTCAAATTTCTGTCTTCTTTCCTCTAATCTAGCCTCAATCCTATCTTATTTGAAAGTTTGTGGCGAATAATATGATTAGGTTTGTCCTATGTATTAAAAATCTAGTACTTTTGATTGTATAAATCTTTTGTACTCGGATTCGTAAGATCGATTCATGCATCATGCTTGAACACCTTGCATAATGATTCCCCTTAAAAGTGGTTGGGTAAGTAATGTCAATCCCATTCTTGCTAACCTCCATTATCCTCAAGCTATCCTTATAGTCCCATCCTAAATTCTACAGGCTATGGCAAAGACCAAGATAACTGCACGCAAGTCCACTGGACCTCACGGAGTCCCTCGTCACCAGTTGGCACCACGTAACCGTGAGCTTGGTGAAGGAAGTTCCAAGATCCTAGGAGATGAAGGATCTTCAAGCAATTCCGCCAACATGGAGAACATTACCAAGGAGCTCAACACTCTTCGTCGAGCTCATGCCATAGATCAAGAGAAGCTGGCGGAAATGGAAAGGGACATCACCAAGAATACCGAGTTGAGGAATGAAGCCTGGACACGAGAGGATGCGGCCAATGAACGCGTCCATGAGTTGGAGTTCTACGTAGAAGACCTGGAGATGGACAATGCCATTCTTCATGAGAATGTCCACCTACTGTACGCTCAACTTCATCCACCTCATGGGGATGGTGAAGTTACAGATGAAGAAATGATTGTAGCTCCAGGAGAAGTCGAGAATGAAGAAGAGGAGGAGGATCCTGAGGAGTTAGTGTACTTCTCGGATGAAAGTGAGGTTTCGTCCGATATGGGCACGGATGCCGATGACTGAGAGCTCGGAGTAGTAATAGTTCCTTTACTGCTTTCTTAGTAAACCAGGGTTGTCTTGTGGGATACAAGACATGTAATTTAAATAAGTAACCCTTTGTAGCATGAAACCTTTTAAATGCTTTTAATAAAGAATAATGTAAGTAAACGTGTTCTCTAACAGATGCCTCGTCCTATCACCCGAACTGGTGCTAGTGGCTCACATGACGATGATGAGTGCCCAAATCCTCCACCAATGCCTTCGACTATGGCAGATGCCATAGCCGCACTCGTCAATGCAACGGCGGAGAATGCTAGGCTGTTAAGGGAATTGGCGCGGAACCAGCAGGCACCATACCCTAATCATGGTCGTCGTAATGGAAATGACGAGTCAACCTATGTGGATTTTACTGACACACGTCCACCTGTGTTCTCTAAAGCAGACGAACCTTTAGAAGCTGACGATTGGCTTAGGACAATAGAGCAAAAGTTTGAGCTGATTCACTGTACCGAGGTTCAAAAACCAAGGTTTGCGGCACAGCAACTCCGAGGAGCTGCTGGTGCCTGGTGGGTAAATTTGGTAGCAGTACAGCCCGCTGGTCACCAAATCAACTGGAGGGAATTCAAGGATGCCTTCAGGGCACATTATATTCCGGACGGTGTGATGACCATGAAGTTGGAAGAGTTCTTGTCTCTTAAGCAAGGGGAGCACCCGGTGATGCACTATGTCGGGCGTTTCAATCACCTGTCGTAGTATGCTATAGAGTATGTGAATACTGACAGGAAAAAGAAGAATCATTTCATGAGAGGTCTAAACACCAAACTTCAGACCATGATGGCAACTTGTGGCAACGCAACTTATCATGAGACTGTCAACATTGCTATCGCTTCAGAGGAGAATTACCGCCGACACAAGGAGGTGAAGAAAAAGAGGTCCTTTGCTTCCGGATCATCAAGTGGAAAGCATCAAAAGGTGATCTACCATCCTCAGAATCATGGCCGTGCACCATTCCGCCCACAACAAAGCCAAAGCAGACAGCAAATCTTTATTCGCCCTGCAACTAATCGCTTTTATATCATCATCAAGCGCCGCAATAAAGCTAAAACAATACAAATAATGCAAACCGCAATGCTACTCCCCAGAATCACAATTATCCATGCTATAATTGTGGTAAACTCGGACACTTTTATCGAGAATGTCCATATCCTAGGAAGAACAATCCTGATTCACCCAAAGCCCCTGTTACTCCAGCTCAGAATCAGTACAAGGGCAATGCTCAGAACAATCAAAAGGGATGATCGAGAAGAAAGCGGAAGGGTCTTCTATACTCAAGTGGAAGCTATTCGGAAGGAGAACCAATAATGATGGGTATGTTTCCTATTGCTAAGCATCCTGCAATTACCTTATTTGATTCTGGTGCATCCCATACATTCATCAATCATACATTTGTTGTGAAGCATGGGATAGCTATTGGGGAAACAAAAGAGCCCTATCATATACAGTCGCCCGGGGGACGAATCTGTACAAGGGAGGTAGTTTAGCATGTACCTATTGATTTGGGAGGTTATGAGTTCCCTACCAATATGTTGATATTAAAGGATCAAGATATAGATGTGATCCTTGGTATGAACTAGTTAACCCAACACGGGCTATCATAGATGTCTTGCATAGAACCATAAGGGTAAATGCACTGGCAAAGCAAAACCCAACTTCTCATCCAACTTCCCTTTCCTAAAAGTATAGTGGAAACGATGCATGCAACTATTGTTGAAGGAGCCAAGAAAATTTCAGTGGTATGTGAGTTTACGGATGTCTTTCCCGATGATCTCGCTCTGGTTTGCCACCGCATCGAGACGTAGAATTCAGAATTGATCTCGAAACCGAGAACGCACACCAAGATCCGTAAGAGCATATAGGATGCCACCCAAAGAACTAGCGAGA
This sequence comes from Miscanthus lutarioriparius, assembly GCA_904845875.1. Taxonomy (NCBI): domain Eukaryota; kingdom Viridiplantae; phylum Streptophyta; class Magnoliopsida; order Poales; family Poaceae; genus Miscanthus; species Miscanthus lutarioriparius. The sequence goes on along the minus strand of CAJGYO010000016.1, from coordinate 51,115,466 downwards.
ATTAAAATGCAACTACAAGAGTTGTTAGACAAGGGTTTCATTCAACCCAGTTCATCACCTTAGGGATGCCCCCGCTATTTTCGTGAAGAAGAAGGATCAAACCTTAAGGTTATGTGTTGACTATCGGCCATTAAATGAAGTCAAGATCAAGAACAAATACCCCTTACCCGAATTGATTTGCTTTTTGATCAACTTATGGAGCTAAGGTATTCTTGAAGATAGACTTGAGATCGAGCTACCACCATATTAAGATCGACGAGAAGATGTGCCAAAGACAACGTTCACTACTCGATATGGTCTATATGAGTATCTAGTCATGTCTTTTGGGTTGACCAATGCCCCGGCTCACTTTATGTACCTGATGAACTCAGTTTTCATGCCTGAGTTGGATAAGTTTGTAGTGGTGTTCATTGACGACATTCTGATCTATTCTAAGAGCCAAGTGGAACATGTGGAACATCTCCGTATTGTTCTACAAAGATTAAGAGATTACCAACTATATGCCAAATTCAGCAAATGTGCATTTTGGTTAGAGGAAGTACAATTTTCGGGTCATGTTCTATCTGCTTCAAGGTATAGTCATTGATCCGAGCAAGGTAGAAGAAGTCCTTAACTGGAGAGCACCTACAACTGTTCATCAAGTTCGTAGTTTCCTGGGGTTGGCAGGGTATTATCGTCGGTTTATCCCTGACTTCTCCAGAATTGCGAAGCCAATTCATTGGATTCTTTGAAAAATCAAACTAAGTTTTTATGGTCAATAGAATGTGAAGAGGCCTTTCAAACATTGAAGAAGTTGTTAACAACCGCACCAGTATTAGCACAACCTAATATCGAGAGGCCATTTGATATCTATTGTGATGCATCTGGAATTGGTATTGGCTGTGTTCTTATGCAAGAAGGCAGAGTCATAGCATACGCTTCCAGACAACTCAAGAAGCATGAAGAACATTATCCCACCCATGATCTTGAATTAGCTGCTGTTGTCTATTCACTCAAGATTTGGCGACATTATTTATTGGGCAATGTCTGTCATATCTATACGGATCACAAAAGTTTGAAATATATCTTCACTCAGTCAGAGTTGAATATGAGGCAAAGAAGATGGTTAGAACTTATCAAAGATTATGATTTAGAAGTGCATTATCATCCGGGCAAGGCTAATGTGGTTGCCGATGCCCTGAGTCGCAAGCGTCATTGTCATTGTCTGATTGTAGAACTTATGCAGCGAACATTGTGTCAAGAGATGGAGCATCTGAATTTACAAATCATAGAACAAGGTTCCCTGTTCAATATTGTAGTTGAGTCCACTATCAAAGATCAGATCATTGCTGCTCAACGGAAAAGTAAGGGCATAGCCCATATCAAGGATAAAGTCAGATCTGGAAGGTCAACATGTTTCAAGATTGATGAATCAGATGTCGTATGGTTCAAAGATAGATTGGTAGTACCCAAACATCCGGAGCTGCGAAAGCAGATTCTTAATGAAGCTCATTCTACAAGATACTCCATTCATCCGGGTAGCAACAAAATGTATCATGATCTCGAGAAAGAGATATTGGTGGACCAAAATGAAAATAGAAATAACTCAATATGTGGCCAAGTGTGATATTTGCCGAGAGTCAAAGCAGTTCATATGAAGACCGCGAGGTCCATTACATTCCTTGCCGGTTCCATCTTGGAAATGGGAAGATATCTCATATGGACTTCATAGTAGGGTTGCCTAGGACATCTGCAGCAGCTACAATTCAATATGGGTTATTGTTGATCGCCTAACCAAGATAGCTCATTTCTTACGGTCAGAGAGATAAATATCGAGCGGAGTAGTATGCAAAGCTTTATACGAATAGAATCTTGATGTGCATGGGGCACCCAAGACCATTGTCTCTCGACAGAGAGGGTCATCGTTTATATCCAAGTTTTGAAAAAGTCTACATGAGTCTTTGGGAACTAAACTTATCCGTAGTTCGCTTATCATCCCGCAAACCGATGGATGATGTAAAGGGTAAATCAAATTCTTGAAGATATGTTAAGAGCATGTGTTCTCTCTTATGGTGCTATATGGGATGAATGCCTTCCCTTAGCTGAATTCTCATATAACAATAGCTATCAAGAGAGCATTAAAATGGCACCATTTGAAGCATTGTATGGTCGTAGATGCCAGACACCTTTACATTGGTCAGATGTGGGAGAACGTTGGTTCTTTGGACCGGATGTGGTCAAGGAAGCAGAAGAGAAGGCTAAACTCATATAAGCTAATATGAAGGTAGCTCAATCCCGACAGAAAAGTTATGCTGATAAGAGGAGGCGACCTCTAGAATTCATAGTGGGAGATTATGTCTACCTCAAGGTATCACCAATGAAAGGAGTTCATCGTTTTGGGATTCGGGGAAAGTTGGCGCCCCGTTATGTCGGTCCGTTTCAAATCCAACAAAGATGTGGACCAGTCGCCTATCGTGTTAAGCTACCAAATCACATGTCAGCGGTGCATGATATCTTCCATGTATCCCAGTTGAAGAAGTGTCTTCAAGTACCTGACCAAGTGATTGACTTTGGTGATGTAGAACTAGCACCTGATTTGATTTATGCCGAGTACCCCATTAGAGTCTTAGATCAGAAGGATCGAGTCACTCGAAGGCGTACAATCAAGTTCTACAAAGTACAATGGAACCAGCACACTGAAGAAGAAGCTACTTGGGAGTCTGAGAATTTCTTAGAAGAAAACTTTCTTGACTTCATTGCTTCTCTCTAGTTGCAATACTTCGTCTATACTGTAACTTGTTTATTTTGTCAAAAGAATGGAAAACCCCCTCACTAGTCTTTTGAATAAAGTTATGATGTGTTAGCTTGACACATTTCCTTTTCCATTACTTAGCCTTAAGTTTTAAATCTCGGGACGAGATTTTTTTAAGGGGGAAGGGTTGTAACACCTCTGGTGTTTTGACCTAATACTAAAATTTGACATGTCATCATATGCATTGCAAAGCATTCATAAGGAAGAAAATTTGGAATGCATTCACTAAATAAGATTTGTTTCATAAGTTGTTATTTCATGTGATGTGTTTCAAAAACTCTAAATACAGATCATGACCACAAGGGTTAAATTTCATGTGATCATGTGAGTTCATATGTCCTTTGACTCAAATAATCCTAATGGGCCATGTTACTGGTCAAAAATCAAAATCTAAGTGAAAGGAAGACAAATCAAATTTGAATTCATATTCAAATTACATAAGTCATTTTTGCCCCTTTTTACTATTTCAAAATCCATTTGGAATTTGGAGTTTTGACAAAAAGCAAAGTTGGAGCTTATTTTATAAGGATCAACTTTGGTATTCAAAGTTTTTCAAGTTTACATATAAAATTTGGAGTAATTTTGAAATGATTCAAATGCTCTAATGCACCCCAAATTCAAATTTCAAAATGGAGGCAGAATTTGAAAATGTTTCTAGAAGCAAAGTTGTAGAGTTTGAAAAATTGAACAACTTTCATTTTTGGAGATTTTCAACTTCTTTAGAAAATTTGTGAGTAATTCGAAAAATAGTCTCAGTGACAGTTCTGTAATTTATTCAAAAATCAACCGGAACAGGTCATCACCTCCCTGCTCGCCACCGAGCTGCCACCGCCGATCGGTTTTTCACCGCTTGCTAGTGCGGTGACACGCCGATGTCACCGTGGCGAACCCGCCCGTGCGCTGGCGACGCCGGACGCCTTCTTCCGGGCTATAAATAGCTATAGTCGCCGCCGTCGTTCCCATTCTTCCCCTCTGCTCTGCTCCGCCACCGCGTAGCTCCGCCGCTCGCCGTAGGCATCGTCGAGTCGCGTCAGTCGTTCCCAGCTACGTCAACGTGATCGCCTCGGTCTTGCGCTCCTCCTCGATTTGCTCTCATCGCTGGTGTTGGCTGGAATCGCCCGGCGCAACCCGTCTTCCCCGAGACCGGTCGGAGCTCCGCCATGACTGCCCTCCCCGTGGCCAGGCTGCTCCAGACCATCTCCGTCTTCACCGAGTCCACCATCGTGATCATAGTGAGCTCCTGAACGTGTTTATCACTTCGCTTTATTCTCTACTGCATCGTCGCCGTGGTTATGTCGTGTGCCCGAGCCGCCATGGCCGGCGTGGAGCTCACTCCCATGAGTCTTCTGTCGTTTTGAGGATTGGGTTAGATTCACGACGTGGTGTAGAGCATGGTGGTACAGTCCGTCTCACCGGAAAAGCACCGCCGACGCGTTTTGCTGGTCGGAGCTGGCAACAACGTCGTCCTGCCCTGTCTCTGTGTCGCTGACAGCGGGCCTAGGTTGTCAGTGCGAGTGAGGAAGAAGAACAGTGAAAAATTTTATTTTCTGAATTTGTGAATAGTACTAAATCTTTGGAAATTTGTAGAAAAATAATCATAGCTCCAAAAATTCTGAAAATTTTTGTGTAGCTTCTGTACATGTTCTAGTATGATTTAAAAATTTGAAATTTGAAATTTGGATAAATTTTTAATGTTCAAAAATTCAGTCAATTAATTAATAAATGCAATCTCCATGATTTTTGTAGGCCACTGTATAACTCCAAAAATTATGAAATTTATTTTGGTACACTAATTTATCATGAGGATGCTTGTGTAAATTTTTGAGATCATTTGGAGCAAGTTCATTTTGAGCTTAATTCTAAATTAATTAAAAAATAAATAAAGGTAAACCCTAAGTGTAGGTTTAGGGTTTGATCTTGATTTGGGTCGTGTAGTGTGACTAGTAGGGTCCCAAGATCCATTTGGTCAAGTCACATGTATGGTTCTTAATGGTAGGATTGCAAGTTGGTTTTGTTGGCTTGCAAACTGCATGCAAGTGAAATAAAATCATTTATGGGTGTTTTTACATTTCATGTACCGTGAAAGCATCATGTTTACATTATCATCATGTTAAAGCATATGTTATCATTTCGTGTAGAACCCGAGAATGAAACGATTCTAGTTGAGCAAGTTCTGGAAGAATCCCCGGTTGTCGCGGGATTTGATAATTGTGGTATTAATCCGGAACCGGAAATCGTCATCGAAGGCAAGCCCCGGTTTATGCATTACACCATTACCTTGTTTACTTTGAAAAGTTTATCACTTATGTTACTTATCGCATTAAGTTGTTTATTCAAATGTTACCTACTTGATGCATTGCCTACCTTGTTAATTGTTTACTATCCTTGAAGATGATTTCATTTACAATGGCGTAGAATTGCTTAGTATGCTTTATGGTAGGCTTTTCAAAGTAAAAGTTTCGATATAATCAAAGATGGCATACTGGCCAAAGAAAGAAAGAAGGAAGGTAGAATGAACTAGAGACTAGTTGGGTGGCTTATCTTGAATGTTGGGTAATGTTGCCGACTATGTCGCTTAAAGGCCACTCATTGTGGATCTTCTAAACGAGACACTTTGTAGTACTAGTCACATACTCCGGTAAGCCTACTTCGGCTAATCCGATACTAAGACGAATGCCCACGCACTGGGAGTGGTGAGATGGCGGGAGTAGTGTGTACCCTCGTGGCTTGAATGTGGTCGGATTTGAGGTGTGCTGTGCTCTCGGGTGGCGTGGAGACGGCTTAGTACGGGAGGATCCGGTAGCAAGGTTGATATATGCAAGATTAAGTTCTACATATGTCGTGTGATAAGGAATCCCCAGCTGGGACTTGAATCAATTCGAATTGCCGGTGCTCCGCGGATATGGAGACTCGATTCATTATAGAAGCAATGTAGGACTGGTGAATTACTAAAACATGAGAAAAAGAATGGAATGAGAAGGATTGGAACATGGGATATGAACACTTAGTAGGAGATATTGAACTAAAATACTTAGTGGTAAAACTTGAAACTAGGATCAAGAATAGTAAGCTTTTAGCAAAGAATTTTTGAATCTTTCTACATCCTTACCTTGACCCAACACCTGCATCCCTAAGACCTTCACCCTTTTTGGTCGGGTCAGTCTTGTTCAGTACTTTTGTACTCAGGATTTGTTAACCCTTGTTGCAGGTGAGTTGCATGGGCAGGCTTGTTTTGGTCCCTGCTGCATGTCAGTGTATGAAGTCGATGACGATGAGGAATGATGAATGGCCTTTGGACAAGGCACTAGTTTGTGTGAAATAAATAATGTTAATGTAATATTATCTCGCTACTATGGTTGTATAACACTTATGGTATTGTAAGTTTGAAAACAACTGGTTTGTAATTATGTTATCTTAAGACTTCCGCTATCATTTACTCTGGTATATATTTGATTAAACTGTTGTAATCTGCAATGACTGTGATTGGGATCCTGTTTGAAAAGAGAATCGTGGATGATTCGGGTTTTCCGAGGACACCCGACAGACCTGTTGAGTTGTTGGGAACTCGTGTACGCTATTCGAGGTCTGTTAAGACGACGATAGGTGCATGTGGGCCCGATTCCTTAGGAGGTTCTGCCACAGAGATATACCTTGGTTAGCTCATGATCATTCAATTAGCAAGTTTTAACTCAAATATTTTTGCAAGCCAGCAAATAATCCAATAAATCACCACAACTTGAATATGACACTTGTATGTTGATAGCACTTGGACTTCTCTCAATTTTCACTTGGCATTGGGTTTGGATGTGCACTAGGCTTCATATCTTGACTCAACATATGATGATCAATATGAAATCAATTGAATCAAGATCCGCTTTTTGATGGTACCCAAACTACTTTGGGTCCTCTCAAGTTAGGAGTAGCATACTTAGACAATGCCTTAGTATGTGTAGCGGGATATTTTGCAATTGCAACCAATGAGGTACCATTGCCATCCTTCCTAAGCATAGAATCATCATCAATTGAAACAGGCTTAGGAGTGTTACCTAGGGGACATGAATGTGCCATGTGTCCCCTTTTTCGGCATGAGTAGCACTTTCTCTTTGATTGAGCCTTCTCTTCCTTGGTCATGTTATGCTTCTCATTTCCTTGCCTCTTATGGATTGCTTGAGCCTTCTTCTCAATCTTGGTAGGACACTTAGAGGCAAAGTGTCCCGTACTTCCACACTTGAAGCACTTGATGTGAGCATAGACTTTCTTTTCATCTTGTGTCTTGCTCATCATCTTGGCATCTTGAATTTGCATTAGATGCCTTGCCTTTCCACCCCTTCTTGTTTTCTTCTTCTCCGTCATCAAGTCACCATCATCTTTATGATAGATCTTGGCTTGCTCTTGGGTTGTCTTCTCTTGCTCAACTTGTGGCTTTAGTTGAGGCTTTTCTAGTTGCTTAACCAATTGCTTGGTTGGGCACATTGAGGTAAGATGACCCCAAGTGCGGCACTTGAAGCACTTCACATTCTTGAGCCTCTCTTCTTCTTTTATCTTCTTGAGCTTCTCAATGTTAGGGCAACCATTTGCAAGGTGTCCCGCTTCATGACACCGATAGCACATGGTATGAGAGAGCTTTATTTGTTGTAGCTTCTTCATCTTTCTTTCTCTCTTTCTTTGGCCCTTTGTCATCTTCTTCTTGAAGCCAAGGCCACACTTGTCATTGCTGCTTTCTTGATGATTGACTTTGCTAGTCTTGAAGCCGACGCCACTCTTGTCACCAAAGTTTCTTTGAGTCTTCAATATATGCTCAAAGGTGACTTGAGAGTTGTAGCACCTCTCTAACTTGTTGCTCAATTTTTCACTTGTTCATTGAGCTCATTGTTCTCCTTCAAAAGGTTAGTCTCACAAGATATAGAAGTAGAACAAGCATCTATTTGTGAAAAACATGGCATTTTTAATAAATCATCACAAGAGGTGGATACATGCTTCTTGCCTACATCACAAGGGTTAGCAACAATATGAGATTGATCATGTGACCCATGTGATGAACTCTCACTATTTTTAGATTTTTCATTTGAAAGTTGTTTAGTGAGAAAAGCATGGTCTTGTACCAAGTTATCATGAGTAACACTAAGTTCCTCATGAGCCAATTTTAGCTCCTCATGTGAACAAGTAGTGACATAAAGTAGATGCTTTTGTTGTTCACATGTGTTCTTTAGAAAATAGTTTTCATTTTTCAATTTCTTGGTTTTATCCATCTCTTTTTCTAAAGCTTTGATCATGCAACCATATCTATCTAGAAGCTCCTCATATGAATCAAGATCAATCACATTTGCATTAGATACCTTAGTGTCACCTTGTGACATGAAGCAATGTGATATAGTTGGAGAGCTTGTAGTAGCATCATCATCATGGCTTGAGCATGAACCAACATCGTCAGGATTACCACCAAGTGTGCTTGAGGTAGAATCTTCATGTGCAACACTTGTGGCATCATCATCAACCTTGTCAAGTGATCTTGTGGTATGATCATCATCATCATCGCTTGACCATGAGGTGGAGCAATCTTCCACAATCACCAAATTGTGGTTATGCTCAACACACTCATGTGCCTCCTCCTTGTTGCCCTTATCATCATCATTGGAGACATTCCCATATATTAAGTTGAGGTACAACCAAATATCATGGGCAGTTTTCATGTACATGATCTCCCCAAATATGTTATCTTTCATGGATTGATATAAAATGTTATTAGCTTGGCAATCGTGATGTAGGCATTTCTTTTGCGCTTTAGTTGCATTCTTTTCATCCAATGCATGAGAAAAGCCCACATCTACGATCCACCATATTTGGGGGGAAATGAACTTAAAATTGCATGTCATCCAATTTTTCCACCGTGCAAAGTGTGTGCCATCAAAAGTGTATGAACACTCAACATCTAGCCCATAAGCCGCCATCCTCTCGGGTTGGTGAAGACCACAAATGAGAGACCTAGCTCTGATACCACTTGAAGGGTTGAGATGGCGACTAGAGGGGGGTAAATAGTCGGTAATAAAACTTAATCGCGCTGGCTAACCGAGATAAGTGCGGAATTAAATCTATCGGTCTAGCCAAGACTACACCCCTCTATCCATGTTCTCTAGCACCTTGCAAAGATCCTAATTAAGCAATTGCGGTGCCGGGCTAGCTAGAGCTCACCTATCCAAATCTAGGAGCAAGGTCACATAAACCTATGCCACTAGTACTTCAAGCAATGAGGGAGCTCATATTCATACTAGTAAGCAAAAGCACAAAGCCACCTAAGCTCACTAGCAATACTTAATAACAAGGCAACCAATGCCAAATTAGAGAGCGCAAATACTCAGCTACACAAACTAACCAATGTGACTAACAAGGTTACACAAACTAAATTAGCCACGCAAGGGAGCTACTTCTATGCTACACAAGCAAGAAGGTAACTAGTGAGCTACACAAGCTAACTAATTACTAGAGCAACTACACAAGCACAATGTATGTGAAAGTAATTACAAGCTTGTGTAATGAGGATGCAAACCAATAGGAATACATGGATGACACAATGATTTTCTCGAGGTTCACGTGCTTGCCAACACACTAGTCCCCGTTGAGACAAGCTCCAAGGTTGCCGCCGGTCCTCTTGCTAGTGGTGACCCACAAGTCACACTCTCCCACGTGGAGTGCTTATCACAAGCTCTAGCACTTGACCTGACCAGACCACTAGTCACCCTTCGCGTCTTGCTTTACTAGAGTTGCTCTTTGCGGTTTCCGTGGGGCGAGCACAATGCCCCTCACAAAGCTCTTCTCCAGAACACCGCACAAGCTTCTTGCGGGCTTCGACGGAGACCACCACCAAGCCATCTAGGAGGTGGCAACCTCCAAGAGTAATAAGCACCACTAGCTTGTAAGACAACCACATAGTGCCACTCGATGCAACTTCACGATGCAATCGCACTAGAATCGCTCTCTCACACAATCGAATGATCACTATCAAGCATATGTGAGATAGAGGTCTCCCAAGCACTACCTAGCATGGACACAAAGTCCCCCAAGGTGCTCAACACCAGCCATGGCCGAGACACCCTTCTATTTATATCACCACGTGCTAAGATAGCCGTTACCCCTTCACTAGGCAAAACTCGAGGATGACCGGACGCGTCGGTCGTATCGACCGGACGCTCTGGTTAGATTGATCCGGACGCATCCTGTCAGCGTTCGGTCAATGGATGCACGCCAAGCATTACCCCCATTCAACCATGGTCGCTCGATCTCAACGGTCGACTGCCGCGCGCCAATGGTCAAGTGATGACGGGACACAACACAGTGCTAAGACCGGACACACCTTTGCCGAGTCCTATCGTTTCTAGAGATGTTCCATGCACGACCGGACACGTCAGTTTGATCACAACTGGACGCAGACCGGCCAGAGTTTGGTCGTTTCCAGAGAGCTCCCCGAGCCTCTGTTGTGCGACCGGACGCGTCCGCTCCTGCACGATCGGACGCAGCACCTGAGTCTGGTCATTTTTCAACTACCACGTGTCACTGTTGTTCCTCATGCCACCATGTCAGCGTACATCAGTACTGATCGAACGCAGACCCTGAGCGCCCGGTCACTCTTCGCGCCAGTGTTCGGTCACAAGACTGAGATCGTGCGCTCACTGCTGCCACTGATCGGATGCTCCAGTCCTGCCAAGGCCAGCGTCCGGTCACTTACAGTGACCCCTTCTCACCTCCGTTTCATCGCCGAGTTGATCCACATCAACTCCAACTTCTTCTCCTTTGTAAATGTGCCAACACCACCAAGTGTACACCACCATGTGTATGTGTGTTAGCATTTTCACAATCATTTCCCAAAGGATTAGCCACACCACTCAATCCTAGCGACGATGCAACGTTAGATCACTCAAGTGGCACTAGATGACCGATATGTAAACAAGTTTGCCCCTTTTGATAGTATGGCCATCTATCATAAACCTGGTCATCAACTTCTCTACACACCTATGACCGGTGAAATGAAATGCCCTAGGTTATACCTTTGTCTTGCGCATTCCATTCCATCTCCTCCATTGTTGATGCAATACATGCACCAACCAATCACCAAATGATATGATCCACTTCATATCATCATGTGATCATATTGGTTCATCGATCTTGACTACACTTGCTCTTCACTGTTGCCTTTGTCCATTGGCGCCAAGTCTTTCTCAAGCTTCACTGCCACACGGTCCATCGCTCCAAAGCCTCCAACTTGCCCTTCATGCTTGCAACTGGTCCATCAAGCCAAGTCATGTCTTGATCTTCTCCACCTTGATCACATGACTCAATGTCATGTCTCATGTGTAATGAGCTCTTTCATCATCACATGTGTGAGCTTTGCAACATCTCCAAGCCATTTCCACCTTCATGGCATATGTTTTTCACACACATGTACCTGTGGACTAATCACCTGTGTATCTCACATAAACACAATTAGTCCACCTAGGTTGTCACTCAATTACCAAAACCAAACAAGGACCTTTCACTGTAGAAACTATTTTCACCGATGGCATTTTCACCACAAGTTTTCTAGAAATCATTGGTGATAATATTTCACCACGGGTCCGTGCTACAAACCTCAAGTGAAACTTTTCACTATCGGTTTGTATTAAGAGCCGACAATGAAAACCTCTCCCCCGGACCCAAAATTTACAACTCACGCGATTAGATACTACTCAGTCAGTCGCACTGCACTCTCTATGTCTTATCCTCTTCTCTCAGGATCCCCCTTTCTATCCCTCTCTACCACTTTCCATCATGGATCCCCTTTGTCCCTCACCCACGGCACATGGCGGCGAGCGGCGCGGTGAGCCCTCGGCAACACGGTGGCCCCTTGTCTTGGCAAGGCGGACCAGATTTGCATGGCGGTGGCAAATCACACACTTTTCTCTTAGCTAGCGGCAGCGGTGGCAGTACTCGGCCCCTCTCTAGGGGTGGCTGTAGTGGGGGCACGGCCTCCGTCTCCCTATGCCGCAATGCTAGGGTCCGACCTCCCTCTCTTAAGGGGCACTTGGATCTAGGGACTAAAGTTTAGTCCTTGTCACATCGAAAATTTAGATGTCAATTAGGAGGACTAAACATGAAGTAATTATAAAACTAATTACATAAACTGTGACTAATTTGCGATTAAGCCTAATTAATGCATGACTAGCATACGTTTACTGTAGCATCACATTCACTAATCATGGACTAATTAGGCTTAACAGATTTGTCTCGCAAATGTCATGGCTTATGCAATTAGTTTTGTAATTAGTTTATATTTAATATCCTAATTAGTATAAAACATCCGATGTGACAAGGACTAAAGTTTAGTCCGTTGGAACCAAACACCCCCTTAGTGCGGCGACGACGGGGCCGATCCCCCTCTCTCGTCTAGCCGGGAGCACCACATGATGACGAAGAAGAACACACCTGTACATGGTATGACCAGCCTTGGGCCGACCTTGGGCCAGTCAAACCACGTGGGCCTTAGGCCCACACATAGCCTCACAGAAGAAGCACACAAATTCGTGGCATGGGGTGTGGGAAAACATGCAATCTAACTGGTGGGCCATACAGTCCGACCGCTAGTACGTGATAAAATATTAGCCGCTTCGAAGAAAGACAGGTGCGGTCCGTGGGAGGGTTGACCCTACACTCCGGACGCGACATCGTGGCACTTAGTGGAGGCTAGACACACATCTACATGGGTGATGAAGTGGGTGTCGGTCAAGTCAAGAAGGAAGGCGAAGGCATGAAGCCGTAGATCAGACATGCATTGACATAGGTGAGTCACGCTTGGCAAGGCATGCATGAGATTTTGCCAGTTTGGTCCTCAAAATCAGGGATGGATAGTTTGAAGTTTTGAGCCTCAAAACCATCAGGTTGATGGTTTGCTGGTTTGAGCCTCATCACCAGACGTGAACGGTTTGGTGGTTTTGGTCTCAAAACCTTTAGCGATGGGTTTGACCGGTTTGGGCCTCAAAATCAGGGAGTGGCGAAATGACAGATTTGTGATAAAATCTCGAAGCTTGCGTCAATTTGAAGTAGAGTCAAGAAGACATCGGGTTCATTGGATTCATTTGGAAAAACTTGGATGGTCTTGCCCTAGAGGGATATTTGGATGAGTGATTCATGTGAGGGCAACTTAGAAAATGGAGATCGCTGGTGGTGGAGAGTGGAGACCATGCCTTTGGATTACACTCTCATTTGTGGTCGAGAGCTTTTGGTTAGGGCTAGGAAGTGAGGGAGAGAGGAGTGGCTCTTTGATTGAGCTTTTTACCATCCTAAGCTTTGATTTGCTAAGGAGTGGCTTGTAACTGGACCTCATGAAGTAACACAAAGAACAATTTCGAGTTCCTCTTTATCTCCTCCCAAAATCTGAAGTTTTTTTTCGTTTTCTATGATTTTCGGAGCTATTTTTGGGAATTTTTGTTTGTCAGTTTGGCTGCGATTTGTGGTGGATTTCTTTAGGGACTTTGGTGCTAGGGCATGTGTGAGCAAGGCTAGGGTGATCCCCTAATAAATCCCTCACTTAAGCACCACGAATTTGAAGTTTCCCCAGTTTTCCCCTTTCCATAGAGTTTCCTAGATTTTGTGAAATTGATGATAGAAGCTTAATGTTTTCAGGAGTTCTATGTTGAAATGGTTGTCACAAGATGGCATGAGGGTTTGTTTAAATCTCATTTCAATCGGACTTATTTATGACTGATTTTGTGATTTTTAGTAGGTGTCAAGCTGCAGCTTTTCTTCTCTGTTTTCTGTCTCTGGTTGTTTTTGTGATTCAGTGCTTCAGTTTTTCAGAGTAGCATCAGGCCGACAATAACGGAGCAGCTGCAGTAGCTTGTCATATCTCACACATTTGATCAAGCACAGCAGCTTATTTTTCGGACAGCGATAGTGCTCTGGGTTCTGTAGTTTGGTAGCAGTATGCTAGATTGTTTTCAGAGTTTAAGTTTAGTTCAACACAGCATCCGGTTCTCATTTTCAGAGCTGCAATGGTTTTGCTGCAACGTGGTTCTGAGTTTCAGTAGCAGCCTGCTCCTTTTCATTTGCATGGTACATTGCATTCTTCACTTGTCTTTGCAATAGGCTTGTCCATCAACAACTCATTTCAGTTGATAGCACTAGCAAGAGCACAGCAGCTGCATCTGACCAACAGGTAAGAAACAATGTTCAGTCTTCAGTACTAGTATTGAGTTTCAGATAGTTCAGAGTACAGTTCGTTTGTTTCAGTGCAGCTTCTTCCTTTTAGTTTCTCTCGGCAATACCTGGCTGCATTTCTGTAATGTTTTGTTCTATATATATTTGTGTTTTCTAGCTTTTGTGATAATTGTTCCTCCACTTATTTAATTTTCCTTGCTTTGTTCCTTACCTGCTACGCTTCGACAGTAGTATTAGTTCAGTCTTCGTGTTTCAGAATGATCAATTCAGCACTTCAGCAGCAGCTTTGTTCCCTTTGTGACATGTCACTTTCATGCAATGGTGAATATACTATTCAAGTAATCATTCACTAACCATTCAAGGATTAGTTTAATTCCTTTTGTTTGTTCAAGTGCTCATGCATCAGTTTTGTCTTGCTGATTTTTGTAAGATGTGTATTAGTTCAGTTTGTTATTTCTATGTGCAATTAGTAGCCAGACTGTCATAGCTCACATGTGGGAAAATTGTGAGATGTTTTCCTTTGCTTCAGAAATGATTTAAACTCATCCCAATCTTCCCTATGGTCAGCCTGACACAAGTTGGATTGACCTTGATAATTACAAGAGAGGCACGTTGGGTCGGAATTGGGATAGGATGAGTTTTGTTTTTACAAACAAAATTTAAAGGCTCCAATTCACCCACCCCCTCTAGTCGACATTTTGGTTCTTCACTTAGTACCAGTGGAATGGAAATGCACGTGCGACAAGCACGTGTCTATAAGAAATCTTTCATAATGGATGATTCTGGTTGAAGATGCTACTATCCCTCTCTTGAATTCTGACCAAGATTACAAGAAATAGCGAATTTCTGTTTCTTGGCATGATGGAGTTGCAGATTAATGCACTTGTGATTATTCATTATTGTGACTTACAACTATTTTCTAACTTCTACAAGCCGAGGTGTCTCCCTTCCCATGAGCTCCTCCCGTCTTCTAGCACTCCTTTCTTCCCTGGCTCATGTGGCGAGCAAAGGATTTTTTCGGAACAAATAATTAAGGCCTGTGTTTCTCTTAGCTGCAGGAGGGAAAAAAAAGAGACAATTGACTTAAAAGTAATGTCACTTCTAGAATAACAGCGCTGGCCATTGCTCTTAAACAAAAAAAGATCAGATCAGCAAAAATGAGTAAATTTTGCCAGGTCTACAATGCTGGAGATGGTCTGGTTATTAGCAAACCTAGTAGTCTATATTTACTTGAAATATGATGTTGTTGTGATAACTTTTGAGCTTGAAATAGAATGCTAACCATTATATGATGATCCTAGAGAACATCCTTAATTTTGCTACCCTCACCAGCTACTGTTAAACTGTAATTTTTTCATCCTGTGTCAGGACATGCTCTTTTTACTAAAATGCATTTTTTTCAAAATATAGTTTTATGCCATTCATACATGAACTAATTTGCTACCTGCACTCACCAATGCATGGTGGCAGGAGCCTTGAGCTGCAGCAGCATTTTTGGATCCATGCTTAGAAAACGGCAACTGCTTCTGTGTTTGTGTGCTTACTTTTCATTGATCACAACCACAGTGAGCTACAGAGATGCTCCAACCTCTGCAATAGAGCAACCTTATTTTTTTTCTTGTTATCAATGTACTGGAACAGAGCTTCACCTACAACACAATCAGTCAGATGCCTTTTGTGGGAAAAAACGAGCATGTATGTTGTATCACAACAGTGGCAATAATGGTTGACACACAAAAACTGAAATTTTCATTTGAGAAACATATACAGACATCTATGTAGGATGGCTATACTAAGATACTGGTGTGAATAGCATAGGCAAAATACTTAAAAGAACGATGTGTACAAACAGCCTGCCCAGAGTTCTGAAGCAAGCGGTGCATACACTTTTTACAAATATTAATTAACATAAGGATGTTTTATGTGCATTCTCTGATGATTTAGTGCCAAAAATTACATGGTTCACCATATATTCGGGGCCCTGTTCGGCTGGCTAGAAAAACGGTTGATGCTAATTTGTTGTGAGAGAAAAACACTATTATTTTGCTGAAACGGTACGGCTGATAAGTTCAAGTGAACCTTTATAGACTGGCTATCTAACTGTAATTAACAACAAAAAAGAACCGGCAAAAAAACATTATTTGTGCTTTCAAAGACCTTCTCAAATACCAGGCATTGTAATTCTCAGACACCAATGTCAAATTCAGTTTCATATCGGAAGGCGAAACCAAACTTATATATGATTTTACATTCTAAAAAAGAACCCATAAATCCACTCCTGCCTTGGCATCCTATTGGTATCACACAACAAAGCATAGTGCAACCTAAAGGCAAGCAGAAGGCAAAACAACAAAGAAATGGCGTATGGTGTATGCTGATATTATCATTCAGAGGCATAAAGACAAAGCACCTAGTTACTTATGCTCACCTGGAAGGTAGAATTCACTGCAAGAGGTACATTTAAATTAATCCACCTGCAATGGAAGAAGGGACATGCCATCAACACAAGAAGACCTTTCCTACACGAAATGTGTAGGGTCGAGATGACGGATTAGAGGGGGTGAATAGTCCTTTCTAAAAAATAATCGCACCAGCTAACCGAAACAAACGCGGAATTAAAACTATCGGTCTAGCCAAGACTATACCCCTCTATCAAAGTTCTCAGGCACCTTAAAAGGATTCTAAATAGGAAACAAAGGTGCCAGGCTAGTTAGAGCTTACCTAAACAATTCTAGTAGCAAGGTCACACAGACCTATATAACTAGTACTTTGACAACCGGGAGAGCTCCTACACAATCTAGTAAGCAAAAGCACAAAGCTTCTAAGCTCACTAGCAATGCTCAATAACAAGGCTACACAAGCCAAATTAGAGAGCGTAAATTACTTAGCTACACAAACTAAGCAATACAACTAACAAGGCTACTCAAGCCAAATTAGTTGCCCAAGGGAGTTACTTCTATGCTATACAAGCAAGAAGGTAACTAGCAAGTTACACAAGCTAACTAATTACAAGAGTAACTATACAAGCATAATGTATATGAAAGTAAATACAAGCTTGTGCAAAAGAAAATGCAAACCAACGGGAAGAACAATATTGACACGGTGATTTTTCTCCCAAGATTCACGTGTTTGACAACACGCTAGTCCCCGTTGTGTCAACCGCTCACTTGGTGGTTCGGCGGCTAATTAGCATCATCCGCCAAACCCACCCGTTGGGAACCGTAAGAACGTACCCCAAAAGTGAGGGTAGCTCAATGACATGCTCTACTAGAGTTGCTCTTCGCGATCCCCGTGGGGTGAGCACATTACCCCTCACAAGCCTTCTCCGGAGCACCGCATAATCTTCTCGCGTGCTTCGATGGAGCCACAAGCCACCAAGCCATCTAGGAGGTGGCAATCTCCAAGAGTATCAAGCACCACTGGCTTGCAACTCGAACACCTAGTGCCACTCGATGCAACCTCACGATGCAATCGTATTAGAATCACTGTCACACTCAATCGGATGATCACTATCAAGCGTATGTGAATTAGAGGGCTCGCAAGCACACCTACACAAGCCATCAAGGCTTAAGGGTGCTCAGCAACCAGCCCAAGGCCAAGCTCCACCTCTATTTATAGCCCCAAGCCAAATAGAGCCGTTGGAGCCAAGTAGCACATTTCTACACGGTCACCGGACAACAACGTGCGGGCACCGGACAATAGGTGGCGGTGCCCCAACGGTCTAATTACAACGGCTATTTTAAACTAGCCATTGGACAAGTGGGCACTGGGCATAGGGGGGCGGTGCACTACCCCATGGGTGGCGATGCCAACTGTCGGCCAAAACCCAAACTCGGTGCTCTCTAGAAAAATATGGCGGTGCTAGGCACCGGACAGTCCGGTGACTATGGCAGTGCCAGCTTCAGCTCAAACTAGATTTCCACCACCTCAATCTTGTAGAGAATTTCATTAGCTTTCCGAAAAGTTCTAGATCATCGAAATCGGAGTTCAGAGCTAAGGGTTATGCCTAAAATATGAAAGAGTGGTGCTGCTAAAATGAGCACATTGCAGGGGGTGGCGGTGCACCGTGCAAGGGGTGGTGTGCACCGCCCTAGGGGTGACGGTGCTACTGCCCTAGGGTGTCCAATGCACACCAAAAAGGGCGGTGCCACCCCCCAAGCTGGGCTACGCGTTGGCCACACGTTTAGTTGCATTTTTCGACCCTCGGACAACCCAAACTTGCTCTTTTCTTCTCCTTTTCTTCTCCAACTTTATCCAAATCAACTCCAACAAATTCTCCTTTGCAAATGTGCTAACACCACCAAGTGTGCAACACTATGTGCAAATGTGTTAGCATTTTCACAATCATTTTCCAAAGGATTAGTCACTCAAATCACCATGCCACTTGATCCTAGTAACGATGCAAAGTTAGATCACTTGAGTGGCACTAGAAGACTAATATGCAAACAAGTTTGCCCCTCTTGATAGTACGGCCATCTATCCTAAACCCGGTCATTTTTTCTAGAAAATGCAGGAGAGCTGTGCTTCATTGCATTAGAGAGAGAAAAAGGTCCCCATACAACTCTCTTCTCTCATACGGGGACCAAATATGAGAGATAGTTAAACAGAACAAAAACTAGCCTATGAAACAAAAAAGTACATGACCAAAACTTGACCTAGCTGTTTAAATTACACCAGTTAGGCCTAGGCCTTGCAGCTTCTTAGCGCCGGCCAGATACCAAAGGCTGTGTTCGTCTTTGAGGTCTCTCATAATGGAATCGACCGAGGGAGCCATCCCCTCAAACACACAGGCATTTCTATACTTCCATATCATCCAAGCACCCAAAATTATTAGGGAATTTACCCCCTTCTTGTATTCTTTTTTCACTTTCTTCAAAACCTTGCGCCACCATTCGGCGAAGCTGCACTCCCGCTGCCTTGGAATGCAATCACCTAGGTTTAGGGGTGCTAAAAGCTTGAACCAAACCTGTCTTGCCACCACACAAGATACTAGCAAGTGTTGTACTGTCTCATCCTCCCCGATCACATAGGGGCATTGCTTAGGATGAGGCAGCCCTCTTTTCAAGTCTATCGCCGTCCAAAGCACCTATTACTTAATTGCCAACCAAAGAAAAACCTTACACTTATTTGGAGCCCAAGTTTTCGAGTCTTCTCCAAGGATCAAAGGTTCTTGATCCACGGAAATAAGCCCGATAAGCAGATTTAGAGGAGTAGTGAATTTGTGTTCCAATTTCCAAATGTGTCGATCTTCAAAATCATTTAATCAAGGCCTTGGACACAGTCCCATAGTTGTAGAAACTCCCCGATTCCAATCCAAGACAGACTCCTAGGTATTACAGAAACCCATTTATTATTGTCCAAAGCCTCACCCATTGCTTGTTGTCTTTTACGGACCCTTGCGAGACACACTTGCAAAAACCTCGGTGCAAGATTCTCCACCGAACAACCATGCAACCACCATCTCATCCAAAAAAGCATATTATTTCCATTTCCTAACTCTGTGCTGATAGCAATAGAAAACAAGGCTAGTGAGTTAGGATGTGAGGGGAGTTCAAGATCAATCCAAGGTCTATCAGTTTGGGTTTTCTTATGCCACTACCATCTAGCTTGCAATGCCCAAGCTATGACCTCAAGATTGATAATTCCTAAACCACCAAAATCCAGTGGTCGGCTAACCTTTTCCCATGAAACTAAACAACAACCTCCATTAGCTTGTTCCTTCCCCTTCCAAAGAAAGCCTCTTCGGATTTTATCAATCGCATTTATGAACCATTTTTGGAACGTTGATGGCGATCAGAAGATAAATAGGTATCGCTGAGAGAACAAACCGGACCATAGTAATACGCCCTGCCCTATTCATTAGGATAGCTTTCCATCCTAGCAACTTATCAGCCACCTTCTCAATCCAAGGCATAAGGTTAGCTTTTCTCAGTTTCGTGTTGGACAGAGGCAACCCTAGATAAGTGCAAGGAAATTCGGCAACAGTGCAAGGGAGGGTATCTCTTACTGGCTCCAAGGAAACATCATCACAACGGATGGGAATAATGTTGCTCTTGTGCAAATTGGTCTGTAGCCCCGAGGCCATACCAAAGGCATTGAGAATTTCCTTTGTGACCTCTAGTTCATCCTCAATCGGCCTTATAAAGAGAGCAACATCATTAGGCATATAGAGAGAGACGCTGTCCAGAAATTCTTTGGGAGAGGGGTTGCAGGAGCCCTTCCTCTCCAGCTTTGACAAAGAGACTATTAAGCACATCCATAACCAGAATAAATAACATGGGGGATAAAGGATCGCCTTGCCGGAGTCCACGCTGATGCTGAATAACATTTCCAGGTTCCTCATTTATCAATACCCGAGTGGAAGAGGTAGATAGCAAATTTGAAATCAGATTGCACCATGATATGCCAAAGCCCAAGTGAGAGAGTACTTCCAGGAGGAACGACCAAGTTACCAAATCAAAGGCTTTAGAGATATCCAATTTCAGAAATAGACTTGGTACCTTTTGGCGATGAAGAACCTTTACAGTTTGTTGGACAAGGATGAAATTATCATGAATACTTCGCCCTCTAATAAAAGCACTCTGATTTGTAGCAACCAAAGAATTGAGATGAGGTGTCAATCTGTTAGCAAGGATCTTGGTTACTAGTTTCGCGAAGCTATGAACAAGACTGATGGGGCGAAAATCTTTGGCCAGCACCCGGTCATAAACTTCTCTACACACCTATGACCGGTGAAATAAAATGCACTATAGGTTATACCTTTGCCTTGCGCATTCTATTGCATCTCCTCCAATGTTGGTGCAACATATGCACCAACCTTGATGAACAAATGATATGATCCACTTCAAATCATCACATGACCTTATTGGTTCATTGATCTTGACCTCACTTGCTCTTCATCGTTGACTTCGTCCATCGGCGCCAAGTCTTGCTCAAGCTTCACCGCCACGCGGTCCATCGCTCCAAAGCCTCCAACTTGCCCTTCACGCTTGCAACCGGTCCATCAAGTCAAATCTTGTCTTGATCTTCTCCACCTTAGTCACATGACTCAATGTCATGTCTCATATGCAATGAGCTCCTTCATCACATTTGTGAGCCTTGCAATATATCCAAGCCATTTCACCTCCATGGCATAGGTTGCTCACACATGATGTACTTGTAGACTAATCACCTGTGTATCTCACTCAAACACATATTAGTCCACCTAAGGATGTCACTCAATTACTAAAACCAAACATGGACCTTTCAATCTCCTCCTTTTTTGTAATTGATGACAACTCTACAAAGATATGGAAATTAAGCTCTTTTGGATTCATGTTGCTTGCCCAAGCAATTTTATCATGTGTGAATGATTTTGGACAAGTACCACAAACCCAAATTGGTAGTATTAACTCCCCCTATATATGTGCTAGAGTGTTTGGTTTGAAGCTCGCACATATGAATAGATTGGAATTGTGGTAGAGTAATTACTACCAATGATGCTAAGGTATAGAGAATTAACCTTTGATGCGTGATACCAATCGAAGTGTGCATTTTAACACCATCCTTAGCACCATGAGTAGCTAGACAACAAAAAACACAAGAAACCCTGTGAGATCAACATTATAAGCAAGGTTCTAGTTTTTGCTTGAAAAACACAAGTCTAGTTGCCATCCTATGCATGCTAGTTATCAAATCATCAATCAAGTTCTATAACTAGCATACAACACACAAGCATGCATATCAAATTTTAAAACTTATACAATGCAAGCAAGCACATGAATATGCACATATCAAATGCAACCAATCAAAGTTCATGAGCTTGCTCCCCCTACTTGTGTGCTTCTCTTGTCGAAGCATTTTGATTCTTCTCCATTCTTCAATGTTACTCCCTCTTTGTCCATGTCCAAATTCTACTTCTCCCCATGATGCATTTACATATCTTTGTTCCAACTTGTCGCAGAACCGACCAATTTATAAGAATCCAAGTACAATGGCAATCCGCAAGCGGTCGCACTGTCATACTTGAACCCATATAAACCCGGTAGTCCGTCGAGTACCACAACGGGTCTCGATAAACGATTTACAACAACCAAGATCGTACAGGATTCAACATACATGCCACATATTACATAAAGTTCACATATACTTTTCATCATCAGAGTACGAATAAAAGTTATTACAAACCGAGTTTGATAAATAAAGCGGAAGCAAATAAGTTCGAAGATAAAGTTTCCAACATAGTTTGATACAGTGCCAAGCTAGATCACGGTCCACAAAAGCAAAGATAGGAATTACTAAAGAAGCCTTCCCAAGGCTTACTCCTCATCCATAGCGGGATAAAAGCAACTCTTGCAATAACCATGATACACAGTGCCATCTGCAACAATGGGAAAATAAACCCTGAGTACGAGAAGGTACTCAGCTAGACTTACCCGTCATGAACCAGAAATAAAATGACTCCAAGGATTATGCAAGGTTGTATAAGTGGACGTAACTCGACAACATTTTTGCGTAAAAGCAATTGAGTCATGGTACAGTTACAATTTCTTTATCAGGTTAAGTATAACTATCCATTTCTAGATTAGCAACTATCCTGTGCCAAACATGTGGTATATCATTTAGAAGCATACAATAATAACCATAGCAGGTATTGTAATTCCATATTCATCCGAACCATCATGTTTCATAACATAGTTGCTACGATGTTGGGACTAGGCAAGTTTCTCACTATCCGGGAGAGACGGCGATTCGAATCGATTTCAACTAGCTGGGAATTTATTCCTAACACAAACCCAGGTCTACCAGCCACGATAGCCTTAGGTCACCTTTGATAGAACTCAGGTACACATTTCGCGGGTCCGTACCGCGCCACACAAACTGGAACACCAGATGCCAGGATGCTCAGGCCAAGCCTGCCCTTGGGCTCAGTCTGATCGTTCCCCGGAAGGAGCGCACAACAGAACGGTTCCCGGCCTAAGTTGAATTACTCGGCTTCGCAGTCGGAACGAGTTATCCAGCCAGCTAAGTGAGAGGCATGCGTTCAATCTTGTCAGAAGCGCCAACAATGGTACGGTCCTTAATCGACACAGACGGGGATAAATCCACACCCAAGACCTCCATGTCTTGTTGCTTCTCTATCGACTTCCTGTCCGGTCTCGATTTACTTTTACCTCATGGTTCTGTTCCACGATAGCAGATATAGCCAACCGTGCTATGGTATCCACCTACATCTCGCAGGTGACAGGACATCACCCGACTTCTACCGGTCTAAGCATGGCTAAGCATATATTCGATCCTGAACCGATACCGGTTAAAGGGTTAATATTTGGACAAGGAATTTACATGCATCAAGTGGTTTCATTCAACTCTTATAACCTAATGCATCAATCATAAGTACGTAAGTAAACATTTGTAAACTACTGGGAGACATATAATGCTCTGGGGCTTGCCTCACAGGAAGGAAGTAGGGCGGTGGTCAGGGCACTCCAGAAGCTCTTCAGGGTTCTGCTCCCCGCCTTCGGGAGCTGCGGCTTGCGGATCCTCCTGCTGGTTCCCTTCCTCTGCTTCTTCGAATTCCAGCAACGTGATCTCTTCCTCCGATCCTAGATGCATGAATATGGCATAAGTATTATGAATGCATATATGTTTAACACGTGCATCACGTTTATTGAGTAGGTGCATATCTCTTCTCGATTATTAATTAGCTACTTCTACAATGCATCGACTATGCCCCAAAACAGTAGCTACTTGTTTCACTCATAACTGGAGTTCCACTAATCCAAATACAGTGATCCTGAACTTTCTAGAAAGCTTATCAATTTCTCTACAACTTTGTTATTAACCATTTTTACAGTACACATCATTTTCCACATGCAACTCATCAAACTACAGAATCTGTCTGGAAACTATTCAACATGCAACATAAAGTAACGATACTTCTACTTCAAGTAATCATTCAAAATTTGACAACATAGAATCCACCAACAGTTTAAGCATACCAATTACATTTAGGATCATATAATGGTGAAGCCCAAACTATTTATTTAATTGCCTTTATTATTTTATTTATATATCTAGGTTAAATAATAAATATATATCAGATGTACTTAATAAATTCTCAAAAATTTATAGTGCCTTACTAATGCTATAAAAGGACTACTATAAAAATTTCATGTCATTTTACCAAGTAGAACATCCTATGCAAAAATGACAAGGCAGCAAGGCTTGAAATAACATAAATGGAAAACCCTATTGAAAAGTGTCAAGCAACAGATTTCCTATTTTTCTTAGCATCCATATGGTACTAGGATTACCTCCAACAAATTTCATGAATTTTGGACTCATAAATAATTTATAAAAATTCATGCAAGGATTAACTATTCATAAAAGAAAAATCTATAACTATAAATCTACACGTGCACTGGTCCTCAAATTTTTACCAGATCTCATAAATTCTAAGACTAGCTTACCACAAAAATTTCATAAATTTTGGAGCACAGGAACTCTAGATATAAAATAAACAAATTTGAATGCATTCAAAAACACATTTCAAATCTCTATTTAAATATCCCAAAATTTCTACTGTATATGTTCAGAATATATTTTTACTAAATACTACACTTCCTAAGGAACACAACACAATTTATTTCACAAATTTAGGAGCTACTAAACTGGAGATATAAAAATAACAAAACACATGAAATCAGGATTTAAATCTGTAAAAATTGAACTAGCTTTTTCTTCTTGTGTCGCTGACAAGCGGGACCCACTGGTCAGCGAGACACAGCAGAGCACGGCGGCGCTGCTCGACTGACGCGGCTAGAACTCGACGACGGCGAGTTCGCCGGTGGTGACATCTTCACCAGACGTTCTACGCGACGAGGCGCAACGTTAGCATTACTTGCCCGGCCCTAACATCGACTCTAGCGACGACGGCGGCGACCATGGCAGATTGGTGGTGCTGGACGACGGCGAGGTGCCGGTGGAAGCTACGGCGGCTCCAACTAAGGCTTGGATGAGCATCTCTAGACTATGGCGAACCTATAACACAAGCTATCCCAGCCAATGGTGAACGGAGGTGACGTGGCCACGGTGATGGAGGTGGCGGCGGAGCTCCGGCAAGCTCACGCACGGTGCTGGCGCTTACCAAGGGTTATCAGCGGGCACGGGAGGAGGCAGTGCGCTGCTGGGGTGGTGGTGGAGCTATGGCGGTGGCGGAGGAGCAGCGAGTACGGGCTATCGTCGGCACTGACGCCGGCGGCTGCTACGGTGCCGAGGTGGCTCTGCTGCGGGCGAAGAAGAAAGCCGAAAAGGAGAAATGGCGAGCGCGGGGAGTGAGCGGGTGCACGCGGGGTGGTAATGGCCAGCTCTGGCCCGGTTCTGCCGCGTGGGGTAGGGCGCTGGCGACGCGTGGCCAGCCGCGATGTCCACGCGGCGGTCAGCTCCTGAGGCCGGTCAGCCACTGTCGATTTGATTCAGTTCGTTACGGTGAAGCTAGCCGAGCCTGACGACGCGTTTTGCAACGATGAAAACTTCGTGACTAATGGCTTTCAGCGAAAACTTAGTACATCAAAGTTGAAGTATAATGTACCAGCTACAATTTTAATTCAAGGATCACGTGCTAATTCGCAACAGAAATGGAGAAAAATCATCCCAAAGTTCGGTTGACAGAACTGTCCGGGTGCAAGACTTAGAAAAAAATTCCTTAAGTGTTGAAATCATGATTTTGCTGATTTTTGTGGGACATATTCAAGCATGTTAGAAGCTAAATCAGCTAGTGAGCAAAAAATAAAAGTTGTTCCTTATGTCAAACACTACAACTTTTCTTTAGTGAGCTCCTCCATGCAAGGTCTCTAGCACCTAGTTCAACTTTAGTCAAACATGTCACTTTTAAATGATTAAACACATCAAAGCATGGCTTAATGACCAAACTAGCCCTAGCCCTAAATACCAAAGTTGTTCATGAATATATCCTAAGCATGTTTAAGCAATTTGCAAGGTCATTCAATGATTTCATGTAGTAGTCACTCATAGGGCCATTTAGTGTAATCACATGAAACATGACTTAAAGGCTTGGTTATGAAAAGTGACTTTCATGAACAATGCTCTAATTGCTAACCCAAGTGTGGTTACATGTTTTTGTGACTCACATCTACCAAGTACATGTTTTCATTCATGATCATTTGCATATGTACAAAGAAACATGCGATAACAAGCAAATGTTGTAGACGTTTCAATCAAATGTTTCAATTGTAAATGCTTGTTTATGAATGCGTGATGATCATGCTTATGTTATGCAAGTCAAGTTATGCAAGGCTAACACCCGAGGTGTTACATAACTTCTCCCTCTTTGTCATCAATTTCCATAAAAGGTGTGCTTCTTATTGATACAAATGATTGCATTGGGGTAGATGGTTGATACTTGAATCTTGCATTTTTTATGGACACTTCTAAATATTGGAATGACACCACTTCTAGCCCTTGAGATACCTCATGTAATATCTTTGACCTTGGTACCAATTGGTGTCACACCTCCCCTATGTCATAGCATGGGTCATCCACTTGATAATCTTGATCTCTTGTATGTGAGGGAACTTTCCTCTCTTGATGATCACTTAAAGTTGAGGATCACTTGTGGAACCACCATTTGATGTGCTAGATACCACTTGTGTGAATGCTACTAGTAACAAGGTGATAATCTAGATACCATGTGTAAGAACAATCACAGAACCACTTGTAGGATTTTGCAATTATAATCATTTCTTAAACACTTGTCATATTCATGAGCTTCTAATGTTGACTTACTAGATTGATTTGCCTAAGCTTTCAAGTCCGGTTTGAACCCTCTTTAAGCTTCTTCACACACATTAAGCGGTTATCTTATTGAGGTTGTACTTGTCACTTGTTGGCAATCCAAAATAAATCAAGTACTTGGGTTGACTAGCTCATGAACCAACTCATACGCTACCACTAGATCAATCAACCATTCAAGCAATAGTGGTAAGTTATGAATTTTAAAATTTCATTTGTGATGCATGATCCTATAAAGCATGTATTATATGCACTAACCGCATTCTAGTAAGGGATGAAATAATCATGCACATTACAATAATACCTTTGCTATTTTGGAGTAGAGGATAGTCATTAGTTTCCAATTTCGCTCTGAAATAGCAATGAAAAGTCCAATCATATGCATGGTTGTCGGTGCAAAAACGTTTTAGCCACGCTGGGTGGACACGCAGCAAGCCGGAACGATCTGGAGATCTGCCTGGCTTCCATGCAGGAGCGGTCGATCCTACAAATTCCTAAGGGCGTGCCAGTCAATTTGACCTGCAATTGACAAGGGGAGAAAGTTTATCAATAATTTAGGGTGGATCATGCCGGTTTTGCCCAGACAGTTCCAAGTGTGCCGCTTCGGGAGCAGCCAGACGGGAAAATCAACTAAATAGCCGATACGAGAAGAAATTGACTGTTAAGGACTGTGACGCTCGCGGGTCATGATTGATTTATGATGACAAGTACAATGCACCCAGATATAAGTAACATCATCAGCTAGGTAGATATAACTGGTGTAAAGCATTGAGCCGATAAGTTTAACGAGAAAAGATATAATATGCGAACAAATCGACTGTCTAGTATAGATGAATCTACAAATGATCTGAATCTAATCTGTTACCATCAACAATGAGGCTAGACTGGATCTATATAGCTATGATAATGATAACAAACTGAAGCCAAAAAATCCATAAAACCATCTATATATTGATAGGTTCATGAAAAACATGCTATATGCGTGAAAGCACAAACAAATCAGCTAAAATAGCCGATTCGGGTAGAAAAGGGGTTACAGCATGTGAACAATCGACTATTTAATATGGACAAATCTATAAACTCATCAAATCTGACCTATTATCCTTAACAGTGGGGTTCGACCGAATCAATGTCAGCCATGATAAAGACAACAGATCAAACCTTTAAAATAAATAGATCTATTCACATTTAACAGAATCATGAAGACACACTGTAAGCATTAAAGTACTGGGTGATCGGCTATTTAGCCGATGCAGGCATAGCAAATAGCCAATTAGCGTACTCTGATCTAAAGTGCTAATAGTGGGGATCGACCGGATCGTTACAGCCATAATAGCGACCTATAGACCAGATTCAACTAGCTAGTAAACCTTCTCAATATTAGACATGCCTTAGCCGCGAACTATGCACAATCAAGATCGAAGTAAAACAACTGATAAATCATAATTCGTCGTTTAAAGTAAGAACCATCGTGGTGTGACAAAATAAACGATGGACTAAAAAGATGTAAGGCCGATCTAGATTGATCTCGATCGGGCAGGTTGATATTGCTGAAAACTAATGACAACAAGAATATCAGCAAGATCAGTAACTTAATGAATCTACCCGAAGGATGCCACCTTTAGGCAGGGCCGATAACTTGACCTTAATCTAATTCGAGCAGTAGAGGTCGAACTTAACCGATGCAGCCATACTTGAACTAGATAAGGATCGATAACTGACTTATACTAGAGCTCGTAAGAGGTCGGCTGGACCGATGCAGCCTTACGAACAGAAGTATAAGCCATGACGGTACTTACAGACAAGTTGGAGGTCGACCGGATCGATGCAGCCCTGCTTATCGAAGAATTCATCGAGATCTACAGTACTCCTACTCCTAAGGGTTGGCATGAAGCTGAAAAAGTAATTGGTATTGATTGATTGTCTATCTTCTTACAATAATCGGGATCCAATATTTATACCCGGATCCTAAGCATGAATCCTACTCAAATACGACTCATTACAATATTTAGAATAAAAGAAAACATTCCTAACTTAAGATAACTTGGACCCTAATCTTTTCCTTTGTGTAGAGTCTGACATATTTTTCCCGACGCCAACTGTAGCTCATTGACGTTATCTGCTGATGTCATCCGAAGAGAGTCGATCCTAGTACCGCATCTGAACTAGCTGATATCGATCCTTATGCAATCGATTTCTTGATGACACAATCTTGGAAGCTTCGAGTTCCCGCGTTCTTCATCCCAAATTTTGGTGTAAACACATGCCCCCCAATTTTGGGATAAAAATAATTTTATTCCAAAATTTTTATTTACCTATTTGCCATGTTGCAACCGTCTATTCCAAAATAAATGCGTGACTCTTGATATTCTCGTTCTGAATTTTGTATAATACCCCAACAGTATCATTTCTGATTCATTTGGCCCATTGCTTTCCCCTTCTTCAAGCAAGCCTCAACAACCAAAGCTGCCATCACTAGAGCTCCAACCTTAGTAGTTCTTCCTCTGCTCGAGCTGTTCGTTAAGTCATTCCTCTACAACTTTTTTTGGATTCAGATCTATTCCAACTAAAATGGCGACTAGTGACTACATCCCTGAGGTACATCTCCAAACTTCTACCCTTCAACTATGAGCCGTTGCTCTGTATTTTTTCTCTTCCTTAAGTTTATCTCATCTGGCTTTCAAGAGGATGGAAAATGAAATTCTGATCCCTTTGTCTGTTGTTCCAAATGCTTATTACCTTGGACCCATGGGAGATGCTAACCCTTTGGATTTTATCAACCAAGAAACCAATCAAATTCCTTTTAGGCAGTCCTGGGTAGATCTATCTTCTTGGAACACCAAAAATCCCTTTAGGAATTGGCCCAAAATGCCTAAGGGATGAAGAGACTGGTTTCGTAGAGTGTCAGACAAAAAGGGCGGAGACTGGGAGGTTTATGATTTAAGCCAATGCCTGACCCTTTCACTATCTGGAATGGAAAGAAATGATTCACTCCTAATTGTCGCTTCTTACTTCTGGTCCAACACCTTGAATGCTTTCGTCTTTGGTCACGGCCCAATGACTATTACCTTGACCGATGTTCATATCTTGACTGGCCTTAGAATAATAGGACCGATGCAGCCATATGAACTATTAGGTGCTGGGTCAAAGAAACTAGCCAAAATATCGGACTGCACAGGATGGACAAGCTACATCTAGAACCACATCGAGAATGAATCGACTCTTAGCGAAAGAGAACATGTGGCTTTTCTGAACATGTGGTTAGAAAGATTCATCTTTTGTGGGTCATCTTGTGGTCCAACTTACAATCATAAACTCATGGTAGAATGTCTAGCAGTAGGCGCTGAGATTCCTCTTGGAAAGTATCTGTTGGGATCAGCTTACCATTTGATGCATCAGGTGGCCGCTCAGCTACTGAAGAATGAAGCAGTGCACACCATCAGCGGCCCTTGGTGCTTAATACAAATGTGGTTAAATTTGTATATGCATAAGATTGTAAGGCCAAATCTCTAGAATTTGAGCTTTCCCTCCTCCAACTTTGATGAGGAATACAGAGGTGATGAAGGAAGAACCCATCAGTGTATGAACTATGGTGAAGTTGCATCGGCCATAACAATTGCTGTCAATGTTGGCCATCTCTTCAAGAAGTTTTATAGAGGGTTTGATGCAGATATTCTGACTTGGCTAACCTATGATGAGGATGAGAACAATGAGTTGGTCTTCACATTCAAATTTTAATTTGAATCAGGCTGATCAGACGAAACGGTAGCTGCAATCTTCTATTCCTTCATCAAACCTTATGTTCTTCCAGCCAAATTTTGTCATGGCCACGGGAAAATGTCTATAGGTTCCTTTCTTCTAGGCAACCTTCCAACCTACGAGTTTTACAACCTTTCTTTCATAGCTCGTCAGTTTGGTCTTGGTTAACTACCCCCGGTCTATTTTTCAAAGATATACTGAAACCGAGAGAAGGCATCAGTGAGGCAATGGAAGCTTCTAGAGTGTTTTAGTTAGGATCAGGTCTTCCTTCCCTCTATCTGTATGAATGGACTAGAGCCTCTTTCACTTTCCATTTATATGATCTCTAGTGGCAAGAATGGCACTCTCACCTCTTCTACGGGCCAGTTCATCCTAGCTGCATAGCTCTGGATGAAGATTTTGCTTCTGACAGTGAGGTAACTAGCTAACTCCTTTTCTTTCATAAAGATCATCTACTAAAGTCCCACTGTTAACTTATCTAAAAGAACTCCCTTGCAGGATGCTAAATTCAATCCCCCAATTGTGGACATAAGAGGGCATCCTATAGATTACTATCCACCATGCCCAGTCTTAAGAATGGGATCAACCGCACCCACATTGAAGAAATTGTTGAAAACCCAAGCTGCTTCTACAATTGTAATATATCAATCCTCAAAACGCAAGGCAGCCCAAGGAACAACCCAGAAAACTATTACTGGGAAAGGACTTTGCAGAACAAGACCATCAACTGCTCAGGTAAAACAATTCATCATTTCCTCAAAGTGATATTCAATTTCTAATCCTCTTTCCTTACAATTATCAACCATTGCATCCTAATCTGCTATGGGTGCGGAATTGTTGTCCCAGGCATTTAAATCAGCATCAACTAAACTTTCTTCGGTCGATCCTCAAAAGGAGCCAATTTTGGTTAAACCAACTGATGCTTCTAAGACTGCAGAAGATGAGAATCCTTCCACTTCACTTCCTGATGTTGCCAAGGTATCTCCTCAGAACTCTTAATTCTTATTCAATTTCTCCCCTTTTCTGACCATTTATCATGCCAGATACTCCCTGAGGGAACATTCACACAAGAGCAGGAGTCTGACAGTCTACCCATTGAAAATGATCCTGTTGTTATTGTCATCTAGACTATCGATTCCCTAGTTCAGCACACACTGATGGTAAGAAAATCATATATCTATTCTATCCTTCTACAACAAACATGAACTAAAAAATCTTCCTTGATGTTTGCAGATACCAATGTCGAAAGTTCAGAGCCGGTTCAACCAGATACCATTGGTGTATCATCAGCTGTTCCTTCTCCTCAGATAGAGACTACCCTAGAAAAGGTACTATATCCACTTCACCATTTATCTTATTATCAACTGATTCAATCCTCCTAACAAGATTTTCTTATATATAGGTACTTAATTCTCCAGCTCTGATCTACTCCTTCAACTTTGAAGAATACATAGATGAAGGTGAAATCAGCTCATCAGCCACCTCTCTCCAAGAGACTTTATCAGAAGAGACCAGAAATCGTCTAAGGGACATACTGCCAATGCTTGAGAAGGATATAGCTGACTTTGTCCAAGATGCAGATCCAGTCAGAAGGACTTTCCTAGCCATTAAGGGTAACTTGCCCTCGAATCTTGCTGAAGTTTTGATACCTTTATCTGACATTGATGATCAAGCTCCAAGAGTGAAAAGGGCTCAGAGAAATCTAGCTGATCGCGAAGCTTTATTGGCCAAGAAGAACTCTAATAGACAAGAGGCCAAAGAGCTGGCACAACTAATCGATAATTTGAAGAACTCCTCCCGTAGGATCGAGCCAGAGCTAAACCAACTAGAAACCAAGCATACAGAACTTGAGAAGGAACTGCAGAACGTGAAGGCTATGATCGATCGCCATAAGTCCAATCTAGCTCAAATACCCAATGCCATCAAGCAGAAAAAACAAGAAATGCTAACCAAGGTGAAAGAAGGCAAGGCCATCCACAACAGCCTTGAGAATATTCCTGGATCAACCAAAGGAGACAAGCAACTGATTGTAGAGGTTGATGCTATTCGGTTGAAAGCTTTGAAGGCAATCCAGGATGTTTTGAATTTGTAATGTCATTATTTGTAATATATATCCCATGTGAAACTAATGACAACCATATTCCCCGCTGATCTATTGTATCTCTTATCTCGGCTAAAGAGCCAATCTGAAAGTAGCCGATTCCAGACCCCTGACCTTAATCCAATTAAGTCTGAAAACACGGCCTCCATTAAAAAAACTCAATCTTACGTCCTCAGTTATCAACACCGCATTCTCTTTGGCATTAATGGGGTGACGCTTTGCCTTCTATTAATTGCGGTTGCCTTTTGCACGTCCTGAGATATCTACTACCTCACTTCATGGCTATAAATACCAGCCAAGGACTCTAGCCTCATACACATCCACACTTGCAACTGCTTTTGTTCTCTGCACTTCTCCACCTTCACAAACCCTATAGCGGTTTTCTTCCCCCTTTTCATAGATCCAACCAAACCGTATGGATGGCAAGGACAACTGAGGCAAGCACACGATGGAGGAGGTTCTGGAGGAGAACTTGCCAATGAGCCAGCGCCTCCGCCATATGAGGTTTGATTGATATCTTCTGCTCATGGCAATGAACTTTTCTAACTTGTTTATAGGTTCATCTTGAATGATAGCCTTCGTCCACTTCCTCCCAGAGCCGGCGAGCCCTCCAATGCTGCATCTGATGCCACCTCCGCCCCAGATTCTTTGTCGGACTCATCCGACTCCTACAACAGCGACAATGCCTGGCATTTCCTCTGGGAGTGGGGGGCAGCTTAGGACCGTTATTGCAAGGCAACTCAGGAGAACGGTCAGCTTGAGATCCGTCTTGGGGCTTCTCAAGCCGCCCTCGTCGCCACCAAGGAAGAGGCCAACGCTGCTCGGGCGTGGTTGGCCAAATCTGACACCATGGTGGTGGGTAAGATGAACTCCAAGAAAACTCTTCTTCTAATTTCGACTATCTTTATCTTGATAGCTCCTTTGTTTATGTGATTGTCAGCCCTGACGGTGCAGTTGGAGTCCCTCCGATTGGCGGTGAATGTGGCTACGACGACCGTCAACGCCCGGGACCTCCTCATCAACGCTCGCCTCCACGACGTCCCGGCCTATGTCCAGGAGATCGCCCTTCGTGGCGTCCGTCGTGGCGCATCGGTGGTGCTGGCCGCGGCGTAGGTCCAGACTAGGTACGAGCTCCATACCATGGAGACCGGTTTCCCGATAGACGACGGCCCCGAGGAGCATGAGGAGTTGAGCGAGGACTTCATCAATGCAGCGGAGGCCATCATGGACATTACATCCGCTCAGGATGTGATAAACAATGTCTTTGACTAGTTTGTATTTAGGGCAAACTAATCAATGAATAAAATCTTCTGTTTTTCTATGATCGTATCTCAGTGTAATTTCTGCAATGTCTTTATATACATCATGATTGTCGTTGTGTTTGTTTTTGCTCTATAGGTGATACATCTCGTATCGGCTTTTCCCCCTTCTGGTACCGGCTATTAGAGCCGATGACTGAACAAATCGGCTGTCAAGTATTAATCCAAATGCTAGGATAATATTCCTTCAGACATTTTTCATTGATTGTTTCTTGATAGGGTCGCACCAGAATTCTTCAGACCAAAGATCAAACAATTGATTGATCTAGACTAGGCATCTCATAGTATTCCCGAGCAAAACAACCTTTAAATTCCTTCAATAAATCTATCAACTCTTGCTTATACTCAGGATCCAACTTAGCACTTACATACGTCGGCCTAGGCCTATATCTAGGACTAATATCTGTCTCCTCTAATTCATCGGCTAACGTAAAGCCATGTCCAAGTTTACCATCTGTACCATCTATTGGATTATCCATTAAAACAAACTTTCAGAGCCAGCTGCTTGGATTGGCTGTTGGCTTTCATCATTGATCTTAATGAAGCCTCCTTCCCATAGCTTGCCAGAAAAACACTCGAAGTCTTCTAGCTCCCAATACATTGGATCAACTATTGTGATACTCATAGAATCATCAGCATGAACCAGCTCAACATCATCTCCATGCCACTGAATCAAGCATTGATGCATAGTCGATGGTACGCAACAATTTGCATGAATCCAATCATGACCAAGGAGTAAACTGTATGAACCCTTTTCATCAATGACAAACAATGTAGCGAGCAAAGTCTTACTTCCAGTTGTCAATTCAACGTTTATTGCCCCCCTGGTTTTGGATGCAATACCCCCAAAATCCTTAAGCATCATGTTGGTCTCAATCAAATCTCCTGGTCCCTTACCAAGCTGGCGAAAAGTAGTATAAGGCATAAGATTAATAGAAACACCTCCATCCACCAACATTTTGCTCATCGACTTCCCATCAACAAAACCTTTCACATATAAAGCTTTTAAGTGCCGATGCTTGACTGGCTTATCGAATGTAGCTTGCTGTACAACTATCAACTTGGCAACTATCTCCTCATACTCTGATTCATCAAAATCTAAATAGACTTCTTGGTCTGCAGGAGCTCTAAATTCTAACAGCAATAGAAAAGCCATTTGAATATTAGCCGATGGTTAACCCCTATCGGCTGTTTGTTTAGCACGCCACACTTGAGGTCTGCTAGATGCCTGAGCCTATTCTAGCTCTATGTTCCTTAGGCATTGTACCCTTCTTTTCTGGCTTCTTGTCAAACCTCCTAGACACCATTGCTCTTCCTATCAAACATACTCTTCCTCATTATCTTCTTCTTCATAATCAACCCAATTTTGATCAATAACTCGCTTCCCAAGTCGATCTTGAACACTTCTATTTTTTAAGCGCCGATCCATATTATTATGATGATACTCATCTTGAGCATGGATAGACCGGTGGTTGGCTTGGGATTGCCTAAACTCCCAATATTGCTCACTGCACTCTGGGCAATCATTTCTAGTAGGCAATTTTAAACCTTCATTCCAATAATGTCTAAAGAAAGGACAATTCCAATGTGATTCCGCTTGCTTCCTTTCATACCTCTCTTTCCTCTATTGACGCTAGTATTCCTTCTCTTCTAACCAACGCTGGTAATCCTTTTCCTTCTGCCATTGCCATTTATTCAACAAAATTTGAGATGTGACACGCGGCCTTATCGCCCCGTTCCTTGACGTCTCTCCCTGCTCATATCGGTTGTTCTGTTGGTCGCGGCGCCTTTTAATCTCTCTATATTCATCAGCCGATATTTGCATCTTTGGATCGACTGTCCTGGTCTCTTTTGCCCTGGTTGACGTTAGGACTTTAGTCTTTCCTTGAGCAACTTAACATCGACCATATTCTAATCTCTTGGGAAAGGATTATCATCAACTTTCATCTTTTGAGGTGTATCAATTTTAAGCTTCCCTTGCTGAATAGTCCTCTATTTATGTTGCCGGAAAATTCTGTACTCGTTAGTAGAATGAGACGTAGCATTATGAAATTTGTAGAACTTCTTATTCTTCAACTGATTAGGAGGTAACATAACATGACTGGCGGGTAACTTGATCTGTCCTCTCTTAAGCAAGAAATCAAAGAGCTTGTTTGATTTTGTGATGTCAAAATTATAGCTCTCTTCAACCCCTTTTCCCCAAGGATTTGGCACCATCACTATCTTCTTACCCCAATTCCATTTGGCCACAATAATCTCTTCTTCTTCATCGTTCTGATCGCCATCATCAACTGAATATGGATTATAGGCTTTGGCAATTGTGGCACTCTTCTGGAATCGGGTATCTCTACACATATTCTAGAATTGGCTATTGAGTGTTGCCACTCGTTTAGCCAGCTGACCTAAATTGTCAAGCTCTTGCCTAACTAGCTTCTCCCTCCATGTTGACAACATTCCTTGAACAGCTAAAGCAGCTAGCTGATCATCAGTTAGATTTAATGAGAAGCACAAATTTCTGATCTCCCGGAACCTCTGAAGAAACTCAGCACCCGATTCATTAGTTCTCTGCCTTATGGTTGTCAAATCTATGATTTTCTTTTCTCCTGTCCCAGTATAGAAATATGTATAAAACTTCTTCTCTAGGTCAGTCCAATTGGCAATGGAATTAACTGCTAATGATGAAAACCAGGTGAATGCTAGTCCTGACAAGGACAAGGTGAAGAAACGAACTCGATGAGCCTCTTTAATGGATGCTTCGCGCAGCTATGTAAGATACCGATTGACATGTTCTATTGTACTTGTGCTATCTTGACCAGTGAACTTAGCAAATTCTGGGAGCCTGCAATTTGTAGAAAGAGCGACCAAATTATAACAGTCTGGATATGGACGTTGGTACAAAAAGGTCTTTCCTTTTGGTTTCAAACTGAACTGATTTTTCATCATCTCGGTCACTCTAAGCAACAATTCATCAGCATTTGAATCTGGATTTCTTTGCAATTGCTGACCCATCTGCGGATTAAAATTCCGGGTACCTAGATACCCGAACTTGGAATCATATGAAGAGTATTGTAATCTGTTCCATAATGATATCCTTGTGGAATCTCTATCTGTTGGGTCCTTTGCTGATTTGTTGCTTAAAGTCTCTGGTTGTAGATGTTGGGATCTGTATCTCTATGAATCCTTTGAACTGATGGCGCTATTTTTTTGAGACAACGACAGTATTTGACCTGATGTGCCAAAATTAACCATTTGATTCTGAACTTGCCCCGTCGGCTGTTGCACATACTGTACTGATGATCTAAGATTATTTTGTATTTGATTAGCAGCCAGATGGGAAAATTGACTAAATAGCCGATACGAGAAGAAATCAACTGTTAAGGACTTGTGACGCTCGTGGGTCATGATTGATTTATGATGACAAGTACAATGCACCCAGATATAAGTAACATCATTAGCTAGGTGGATATAACTAGTGTAAAGCATTTAGCCAATAAGTTTAATGAGAAAAGATATAACATGCGAACAAATCGACTATCTAGTACATATGAATCTATAAATGATCTGAATCTAATCTATTACCATCAACAGTGTGGCTCGACCAGATTGATACAGCTATGATAATGATAATAAACTAAAGCTAAAAAATCCATAAAACCATCTATATGTTGACAGGCTCATGAAAAACATGCTATATGCGTGAAAGCACAGGCGAATCGGCTAAAATAGCCGATTCAGGTAGAAAAGAGGTTACAGCATGTGAACAATCGACTATTTAATACAGACAGATCTATAAACACATCAGATCTGACCTGTTATCCTTAACAGTGGGGTTCGACTGGATTGATGGCAGCCATGATAAAGACAACAAATCAAACCTTTAAAATAAATAGATCTATTCGCATTTAACAGAATCATGAAGACACACTGTAAGCGTTAAAGTACGATGATCGGCTATTTAGCCGATGCAGGCATAGCAAACAACCAAGGTCACGCCTGGTCAAAAATAAATCTACCAACTAGCATACTCCGATCTAAAGTACTAATAGTGGGGATCGACCGGATCGTTACAGCCATAATAGCGAGCTATAGACCAGATTCAACTAGCTAGTAAACCTTCTTAAGATCAGACATGCCTTAGCCGCATACTATGCATGATCAATATCAAAGTAAAACGATCAAAGTAAAACAACCGATAAAACATAATCCGTCGTTTAAAGTAAGAACCATCGTGGTGTGACAAAATAACCGATGAACTAAAAGGATGTAAGGCCGA
Source organism: Miscanthus lutarioriparius (assembly GCA_904845875.1). Classification (NCBI taxonomy): domain Eukaryota; kingdom Viridiplantae; phylum Streptophyta; class Magnoliopsida; order Poales; family Poaceae; genus Miscanthus; species Miscanthus lutarioriparius. The sequence goes on along the minus strand of CAJGYO010000016.1, from coordinate 51,077,247 downwards.
TCTAGATCGATCTCGATCGGGTAGGTTGATATTGCTGAAAACTAATGACAACAAGAACATCAACAAGATCGGTAACTTAATGAATCTACCCGAAGGATGCCACCTTTAGGCAGAGCCGATAACTTGACCTTAATGTAATTCGAGCAGTGGAGGTCGAACTTAACCGATGTAGCCATACTTGAACTAGATAAGGAACGATAACTGACTTATACTAGAGCTTGTAAGAGGTTGGCCGAACCAATGTAGCCTTACAAACAGAAGTATAAGCCATGACAGTACTTACAGACAAGCCGAAGGTCGACCTGATCGATACAGCCTTGCTTGTCGAAGAACTCGCTGAGATCTACAGTACTCCTACTCCTAAGGGTTGGCGTGAAGCCGAAAAAAGTAATTTGTATTGATTGATTTTCTATCTTCTTACAATAACCGGGGTCCAACATTTATACCCGGATCCTAAGCATGAATCCTACTCAAATACGACTCATTACAATCTTTGCAATTAAAATAAACATTCCTAACTTAAGAAAACTTGGACCCTAATCTTTTCTATTTTGTAGAGCCCGACATATTTTTCTCGATGCCAACCGTAGCTTATTGATGTTATCTACTGATGTGATCTGAAGAGAGCCAATCCCAGTACCGCATCTGAACCAGCTGATATCAATCCTTATGCAATCGATTCCTTGATGACATAGTCTTGGAAGCTTTGAGTTCCCATGTTCTTCTTCCCAAATTTTAGTGTAAACAATGGTGAAGACCAATCATCAATAATGAAATCCATTCTTCACCCATATGAAATGAGAATAACTTATATGATCAAGTGCACTAACTCTTGTTGTGGTTGGCTTGCTTCTTCATTTCTTCATTGCTTGCTTGAGAGCACCAAATGTGAGAATACCACTTGAATTTTAATGACTTGGTCTTCTTTTGAGTGTTGCTTGCTTTCTAGATCAACCGTTTTGATTGCTTCAACTAAGCATCTAAAATGTCCCTTAGATCACCACTTTCATGTTAGCCTTCCAAGTGCCACACTTGGTTTACCTATGAAAGGCGGCAAGCCCCTACACATAGGGAGAAGTGATCTCTCTCCAAAGAACCATTCTTGATACTCACTAGAAATAACTCGATTGATTGATCCAAATGGACTTAATTTGATGAGTAACCTTGAATCCTTCTTTATGTCCTGTTTCTTTCTACTTGTTTAATTCCTTTTCTTTCTACCAAAAGATCTCCAATTGTAACTAGAACTTAAACTTTGTCTTCATCTTGAGTTTGATCTTGATCTTCCAATTTGAGTACCAAATATATGCGAAGCACACTCCACAATCAAATGATCTTGTACTCATTACTTGTCATGCTTCTAGATCATCTCAAATCCAAACTTAAGTCCCTCAACCACTTATAAATATGATTCCAATTTGAGGACCTTTCAATCAAAGTGACTCTTGATCAATCCAATAATTGTCACTTTTCTAACAGATTCTGTATCCTTCAAAGATAAATCCATAACTCCCAATGTACAGATCCAAATACCACGAAATTTTGTGGATATGTGCTTCACTAAGTCATATAGCAGCTGTAAAAAATTGGAATTCATTTGACTTCTATATTGCTACCAGATTTCACATCTTCCGACACTGCTACATGATGAAAACTACTGCACTATAGCTGGCAAGATCTACTTCAAAACTGAAGCATTTCTTATCCAATTCTCATGAAATTCGTACAGCATCTAACACCATAAGTTTAGAGCATGCATACCAAATTTCAAGCTAATCCAAATAGATTTGTCACTCAAACTCAGAGTTGATCATAGCTAGCTTAGTTTTTCAAATATAGGACAAATTTCTTCACATGAGCTATTGTTCATCAAATGTGAATCAAAATTGAAACTAACTTGGTTTGAATACTTTCATAAGATATAAATCCATTCAATCCACTTACTAAAAGTCATATTATGAATTTATCCAACTCAAATCAATTCAAATTTGATTACTAAGCAATTTATCCATTCAAACATCTCATAGCAAGCAACATATGAATATATATCCAATTTAATCAACTCATATGCACCCAAATAAATTAGATCAACTAGAGATATACCTTGGTTAGCTTATGATCATCCAATTAGCAAGCTACAACTCATACATATGCAAGACACCGAATATATCTAGTAAATACCACAACTTGAATATTGCACTTTTTTTTTTCAAAAACGCAGGAGAGCTGCGCATCATTATATTAAGAAGATAAAAATGGGACAAGAACCCATACAAAACAACACAAAACCCCACACACTACTCTAAACCCCACACACACACTTCACTGCTGCTGCTAGGGAAACAAAGCACCTATTACAGTAACTAAACACGACCTAAAAGAAGCAGGGCGCTAACCACCTGAAGCGAAGTCAGCCAAGAGGGATAGACCTCGGGCCGCCACCAAAGAACACGACCTTCTTTCCTCTCCTACTACAGCAAGTGCGCCTACAACACTTGGATCTGCACCATCGAACACACATTTGTTGCAGTGTGTCCATAAGGTCCATGCTCCCAGGATTATGAGAGAGTTAATTCCTTTCCTTAACATCTCACTAGCAGCATTGCTCACTTTTTCCCATCAATTATGGAAGGATGTTTCTGTGGTCTGCAGGGAAAAGGCTTGGAGTCCAATATGAGAAAATAGCCGGAACCAGAACTCTCTTGCAAGGACACAAAGGACTAAGAGATGATCAATAGTCTCCGTAGCCTGGTCACACAAAGGGCAATGCTCAGGATGAGGGAGTCCACGGCGTGCAAGGCGATCCACTGTCCAACATCGGTTGTGAGCGACCAACCAAATAAAGAAACGACATTTGGGTGGTGCCCAAGTCTTCCACACTCTTTCCCATGGCTCAAAAGATATAGACCCCACAAAAATCCCTTGTATGCTGTCTTCGTTGAATACTGTCCATTTGAAGAAAACCGCCAAACATGACTATCTTCAACATCTGGCTGCAAGTGGAAATCAGCTAGGACGTCCCATAGGTGGAAGTAATCAACCATTACACCAATGATAAGAGCCCCTTTTATGTCAGAAGTCCAAGTCCGGTTGGTGAGGGCATCCTGGACAGTTCGTTGTTTCAGCCTCCTTTTTGGAATGATGACAAAAAGGCGAGGTGCAAGATCTGCAATACATTGTCCATGAAGCCATCGATCTGTCTAGAAAAGGGTTTTTGTTCCATCTCTGACTTCAGAATAAATAGCCACTGCGAAGAAGGCTCTAACTTGTTCAGGCACTTGAATTGGAAGATTTGCCCATGGATGATGTGGCTTTTTTTTGTAACCAGACCCATCTCATACGTAGTGCCTAGCCAAGAGATTTGAGATCTGAAATTCCCAAACCCCCGAGTTCTTTAGGGAGACAGACCTTACCCCAAGCAACAAGACAATGCCCTCCTTTCGCATCTCTGTGGACTCTCCAAAGGAGCCCACGCTGAATTTTATCCACTACTCTAATATCCCAAGGTGGTAAATCGAATGCCATAACTAGATAGATGAGCATACCAGTGAACACAAACTGGACCTGAACCTTTCTTCCAACCTTGGTCATCAAATCCGCTTTCTAGCCAGGAAGTTGATCTACAATGCGGTCAATAATAGGCTAGATTTGTTCCTTGGTGAGCTTCTTTAAAGATTGAGGCAGCCCCAAATATTTGCATGGGAAGTCTGTGAGTGCACAAAGCAGCAAGTTTTGCATTGCTGCCAACTCTGTGGCACCACATCTGATGGGCAGCACATTGCTTTTTTGTAAGTTTGTCTTGAGCCCAGTTGCTTCACCAAACAAATTGAGGATACCCAAAGTTACAACAATGTCACCAGCTTCTGGACGAAGGAACATAACCACGTCATCTGCATAAATGGATATTCTATTCTATAGATTGCACCTAGACAGTGGCAGCAATAGTCCTTCATTTTCAGCCTTTGAAATCATGTGCCCCAACAGATCCATAACCAAGATAAATAACATCAAGGAGAGGGGGTTAGCTTGCTGCAGCCCCCGTTGATGAGAAATATGATTACCAGGAACCTATTGCACTTGTATGTTGTAGCGTTTGGACTTTACTCAATTTTCACTTGACGTTGGGTTGAATATGCATTAAGCTTCATAACTTGACTCAACATATGATGAACAATATGAATTCCATTGAATCAAACCTCCAATGCCATGGTACCTACAATCAATCATCCACTTTTTGATGGTACCCAAACTTATTTGGGTCCTCTCAAGTTAAGAGCAACATACTTAGGCATATCCTTAATATGAGTAGTGGGATGTTTTGCAATAGCAACTAATGAGGTACTATTACCATCCTTTCTAAGCTCAAAATTATCATTAATTGAAATAGGCTTAAAAGTATTACCTAGGGGACATGAATTTGCCATGTGTCTCCTTTCCCGACATGAGTAGCAATTTCTTTTGGTTAGAGACTTCTCTTCCTTGCTCTTGTATTGCTTCTCATTGCCTTGCCTCTCATGAGTTGCTTGAGCCTTCTTCTCAAGCTTGGTAAGACACCTCGAGGCAAAGTGTCCCATATCTTCACACTTGAAGCACTTGATGTGAGCATACATCTTCTCATCTTGATTCTTGCTCATTATCTTGGCATCTTGAATAAGCATTGGATGCCTTTCACTTACACCCCTTCTTGTTTTCTTCTTCTTCATCAACATCAAGTCATCACCATCTTCATGGTTGATCTTAATTTGCTCTTGGGGTGTCTTTTCTTGCTCAACTTGTGGCTTTGGTTGAGGCTCTTCTTGTTGCATCACCACTTGCTTAGTTGGGCATATAGAGGTGAGATGACCCCATGTGCGACACTTGAAGCATTTGACATGCTTTAGCCTCTCTTCTTCTTTCTTTAACTTGAGCTTCTCTTCATTGGGGTAACCATTTGTAAGATGACCCACTTCATGGCATTTGAAGCACATGAAATGAGATAGCCTCTTTTGTTCTTGCTTCTTCATCTTTCTTTCTCTTTTTCTTTCCCCCTTCGTCTTGCTCTTGTTGAAGCCAACGCCACACTTGTCACCATATCTTCTTTGATTCTTCAACATATGCTCAAAGGTGACTTGAGAGTTGTAGCCCCTCTCTAAATTGCTGCTCAAATTCTTTAGTTCATTTTGAGCTCATTGTTCTTCAAAATGTTAGTCTCACAAGACATAGAAGAACAAGCATCTATATGTCAAGAACATGACATATCTAATAAATCATTACAAGAGGTGGATACATGCTTCTTCCCTACATCACAAGAGTTAGTCAGATGTTGCGATTGATCACTTGACTCATGTGATGAGCTCTCACTAGTTTTAGATTTTTCATTTGAAAGCTCTTTAGTGAGAAAAGCATGGTCTAAATAAGTTATCATGAGCAACACTAAGTTCCTCATGAGCCAATTTTAGCTTCTCATGTGAACAAGTAGTAACATAAAGTAGATGCTTTTGTTGTTCACATGTTTTCTTTAGAAAAGAGTTTTCATTTTTCAATTTCTTGGTTTTAGCCATCTATTTTTATAAAGCTTTGATCATGCTACTAAATCTATCTAGAAGCTCCTCATATGAATCAAGATCAATCACATTTGTATTAGATACCTTAGTGTCACCTTGTGACAAGGCGCAATGTGATGTAGTTGGAGAGCTTGTAGTATCAATGTCATCCGGGCATGATCCATCATCATCACCATCAAGTGTGCATGGAGTAGCATCATCATTGTAATCACTTGAGGCATCATCCTCCATCTTTTCAAGTGAACTTGTGGTTGATCTATCATCATGATCATCACTTGACCATGAGGTGGAGCAATCTTCCACAATCACCAAATGACGATCATGCTCAACACTCTCATGCACCTCCTTGGGATTATCCTCCTTGACTTTGTCATCATCACTTGTGGAGGAGTCACCATAGAGGTGGTTGATTGCCTCCCACAACTCATAGACAGTTCCTTTGCAATCCACCCTATAATAAATCTACAAACTCAAAGCATCCATTAGAAAGCAATAGGCATGAGCATCGAGTTCAAAGAGAACCTTTTGAGCTTTGGTTAGATCTCTATGGTCCAAGACTTAAGGGAGACTACTAGTGATAATCCACCAAAACTTAGGTCCCTTTGCATGAAAATAATTAAGCATGTGATTTTTCCAACGTGCAAAGTTTGTGCCATAAAAATATGTGAGCCACAATCATCTAGCCCACTAATCGCCATCCTCTCGGGTCGGCGAAGACCACAAATGAGAGACCTAGCTCTGATACCACGTGTAGGGTCGAGATGGCAGACTAGAGGTGGGGTGTCACGGTTATAACCCCAGAGTGTCTCAAGGCAACGATTAGTTAGTAGGCCGAGCGGCCCATGACACATCAGCTAGCAAAGGCCCAAATGACCGAGGCCCAGGTCAACCGAGCAGAACAGGCCTGATGCCAAGGCTAGGGTCGGCCAGGACCCCTCCTTATGCCTTAGCCACATGACACGCAAGAGACTCATGACCTCTCCACTGACCTGGCCCCTGGGAGGAACAGGGAGAGGTCAAGCACAACCAAACGTGCTCGCTTAGACAAGGATAGGCACACCGCATTGACCCTACAAGGACCGAGGGGACAACGGTCACCTTGGTTCAGTCAGACGCCACCCCTGCGCCACGTAGCTCAGATAAGACAAGACCGCCCAAAGCAGTGATGGCCGTTACGTTGCCCACCGGCTTGATATGGCCCGACAAGATGCATGTACGATTCTACCCACTATAGGATGGGATCCACGATGAAGGCCTTGACTTAGAGGCCACCCAAACCGATGGGAGCCATGACCCCAATGATCGGGATTGTGGCCCTTAGCTCCTCAAGCCAACAGGGCGACCAATGACCCAGGGGCGGCTACCAACTCCTGTACGACGCCTCAGGAAACCAGGAGCCGATGACGATGACCACAACGGAGACCACATCGCACAGGACAGCTGGCGAACCACCAGTGTGCCTATAGTGCCGCCATGACTAGCATAGTAGCACCACATCACACCATGCCATGACATGGCCATAGGATAGTGATGACAACCATGCCCAAACATGCACCACAAGATGGCATAGCTTGCAAGCCAAGTTAGCTAGGTCCTCCCTCAGGCTCACTACACTTTGGTCAGGAGAACCTTCTTCTTTGTACACGCCCTAGCCCCAAACTCTATATAAGGGTAGTCAGGGCACCCATCTAGGAGATCTGACTCTAATTCACTCATTCTTACATCATAGAAGGGCTCCTGAAGCTTTCCTTTAGGTAGCCCATCTCCTAGATTTAGCTCTCCTACCTCTTCCACCATTCTTGCACCCCCATTGTAAGAACTTTAGAGCATTCAAGCGAGGAACACGCACTCGATCATCTCTAAGACTAGACATAGGGATCCAGCCTAAACCAATATAAATCCTCATGTCTTTTGGATGCTACCATCTTCTTCCTAGAACAGCACGACAATCATATAAATTCACTAGTCTGGTTTACAAAACATCGATAGTTGGCACTCTAGGTAGGGGACAGTCACGCACTCTCGTTGTTGAGAAGGAAGTGATGGCTCCCTGCAATTACATCAGACTTGCTCTTGGCATAGACCTCGGTAGCCATGTCCGCTTTGGAAGACTCGAGTTCACCGATATTGACAGGCTAGCTTCGATTAACAGTCTTCTCCCTGGCCAAGCACTGCGCTTTGGGGACCTAGACTTCAGAGCTGACCATGTGGGACAGCTACGGCTCAGCGAAGAGAATGCGGCTCCACCGCACATCTCGATACCAGATCATGGACTGGCCCAAGCCAGTCCCACGATCGTCGACTCTAATGCATTAGCATGCAGAATCAACGCATATCTCGGGGCAAATTTCGAGCTAGAGCTAAGCCGATGAGTTTCCTACTTGTTGGCGAACGCATTCACCTAACTCTCTAAAAGCGGGCCCCTCTCGTCAGAGGCTGAATTCTAGAACCCCAGCACTGCACTATGATCTAAAATGAGGGACATGATCGCACAATTCGAGGGGTAGCTAGCTAGGCGCAATGGCCGTTTGACGATGCTAGAATCCTCTAGGTTTGTGGGGATGATGGAGCGGGATCTGGATTCCATCTACGACCTCCTGTTGGTGATCCCTGAGAACACAAACTCTGAGTCCGATTTTGAAGGGAGCTACCATCCGCTAAGAGAATGCAACATGTTGCACCTCTCAGAGGACAGGGTGGCATCGACAGAGGATGCAGAGGATGACGCCTATCCAATTCCACACACCCCTGAGAGAATAGGCTGAGTATGACTAGGAGCGCCTAGAACAAGATAGGGCCCGTGAAGCTAATCAGGCCAACGAATGCCATGATGACGGATGCCCTAGCCCACAACACCTCAACACTAAGGGCACATGGGCGCGGGCACGCTGTGTGTATGATCAAATCCAACAGGGCAAATGGGAGATGCCCATATTTAGTCAAGCCAGCTAGAACATCATAGCGGCTGCCATGATCATGTGGACGGCCCCTGAACCCTCGACCGATGAGGGAAAGCACATCCATCAGGAGATGTGAGACCTGCTGGAAACTATGGCGGTGTAGTAGGCTCAAACTCCATGGAGAGGCGGTGCCCTGAGGCTATCCTCATATACAGATTTCCTCAGTGCATGGTGCCCCTAAGGGGCACCAGGCGCCAAGGACAGCATGATGCGTAAGCGGGAACCCTCCCCAGCATGTAGCCACTATATTGGAAACCACAATGGTCGTCTAACTCAAGGCCATACTGGGTGGGCAAAGATCAACTACACTAAGGTGACAATGACCGGACAACCATGGCTAACATCCCAGGGTTCAGGATGCTCGACGCAGCACAAGCCCGGACGCCTGCGGCCTATAGGCATTTGCAAAAAGGATCCAACAGACGCCATTCCCAGCGTGTTTCCACATGCCACCGATCATCGTCAAGTACTCCAAGGACACCAACCCCATCATGTGGTTGGAAGACTTCTGCCTCACTCGTTGAGTAGGCGGGGTAGATGATGATCTCTTCATCATCCAATACTTGCCACTCTACCTTGTAGAAAGTGCCCGAGCATGGCTCGAGCATCTCCCGCAGACAGCATCCACTCGTGGAAAGACTTCAAGCGCATTTTCATAGGGAACTTTCAGGGCATGTATGTGCACCCCATAAATTCCTAGGATCTCAAAGCTTGCAAACAAAAATCAGGAGAGACTCTACATGAGTACATCCGCCACTTTTCTAAGCAATGTAATGAGCTTCCTGATATCATGGATGCGAATGTGATCAGAGCGTTCATCTCCAAGCTTAGATGCTGCAGATCGTGGACGACACTGGAGTTGCTCGACCTCATGACAAGTCACACCTCTAATGAGGAGGCCGTCCATGCAATCTTCTACAAATATAGGTGTAAGGCTCAAGCCAAACCCACAGATGAGGCTAAAGACCACAAACAATTAGCAAAGGGCAAGAAGGACAGTTGGAGGTGCCACGACAGTGAGCTCATCACGATGGTTGACAGGGTCCATAGGTAGAAGACTGGCAAGGTCAACCATGTTAGTTTTGACAAGATAGTCAAGGTGCCATGCTACAACCATGGCAATCTAGTCAAGTGCACCCTCGATGAGTGGGACCTCATTAAGCGCTACTTTAGTGGCGACTACAAGCAACTAACACGGACTCAGCCGTCTGGGCTCGCCGATAATGAGGAAAAAGGGGATGCGTATCCCAACCCGAAAGGGTGCCTCATGATCTTTGACGGATTGGTGGCGTATGAGTCCAAACGCCGGCAGAAGCTCACGGCTAGGGAGGTCAATGCGGCTGCTCTAGGCGAAGCTGTCCTGACTTTCCTAAAATGGTCTAAAACCGTGATCACTTTCGACAAAAAGGATGACCCCGACCACATTCCACAACCAGGGTGCTTCCCCCTTGTCGTAGACCCAATCATTAGTAAGACCCGCCTATCTCACAACCTCATGGATGGCGAGAGCGGTCTCAACCTCCTCTAGACTGAGACTTATGACGCCATGGGCTATTGCAAGTGGTGATATGACCATCCGGTGCTTCGTTCCATAGAGTCAAACCCAGGCTTTAGGCCTTCCCCCTTGGGCAGGTTAACTTACCCATGATGTTCAAAGGTCGAGCCAATTTCCACACGGAAACGCTCACCTTTGAAATAGAAGATTTCCCCAGCACCTATCATGCCATCCTGGGCCGACCATGCTACGCCAAGTTCATGGCCATCCCCAACTACACCTACATAAAGCTCAAGATGCCCGGTCCTCATAGAATCATCAGTATAGGAGGTGACCTCCAGCAGGCCTACCTCTGTGAACGGGAAAATTACGACATCTCCATAGCCACATGCCAACCCTTGGAGGTTGAACCCGAACATGACTTCCCTACACTGTAGGGGAGAATGTGGAGGTCACCCTCTACGACCTCGGCTATGGCATGCGACAAGGCAGGTGATGACACGGCATGAGGATGACGCGATCAACTACCATCGGAGGGCTCATGACACAGTGCATTCCTTGATTCGATGAGCCGCGTGCTCTAGGCTCCACCGCGTCGAGCACTGCGAATGACGAAGGCCATGACCAGTGGCGCGGACACTCAGCATTCGCATCAAAGCAACTCTCAGCCAACTAAGAATTTGTACATAATGATCAATGAATCCTCCCTACACCCAAAGATCGCAACACACCTCAATGAGCGCATGTCTAAGCGACACTCTGACGACACACGCGACCCCAAGTGACCCGTGTTGACCGACGCGTGCCAGTCGACATGGTTCACTCGTGGGGGCTACACCATGGCATACCATGCACTGATGCTCACTAGAAGAAAGATTGTCATGACCCAAAGGAAAAAGGACAATGAAAGGCATGGTACCGCTATATCTGTCCTACAACACTTTGGTCATGAAAACAGAGTCGCACAAGGCCAAGCCTCACGGATCGATCCCCAGGCAAGGTCACACGACTACAACATTCAAACAATCGGATCATCGGTGAGCACATGAAAGTAAAAGAAGCGTGAGATACAAACTAAGAGAATTTATTTATTAAAAGACCCTAGGTACAACCTAAGGTCCTTGGCCACCACCACGGAGGATGTCCTCCATGTTTACAGCGGCCATGACGGTGGCCATGGTAGTGGCAAAATCATCGACCAGCTCCGCCCGCTCCGCCTGCCTGGCATGGTCCAGGAACCCGGACACCACCCGACGGAAGTCCTAGTCAGTGCGGAGCTGTAGGGCGGTGAGGCTGATGCCGAGTCCCTGCCGGACTCTGGCCACCACCGCACATTCATGGTCCTCCATCAGGAGAACCTCCCAGAGGCGAGCCTCCTTCGTCTCGTGGCTCTTCCAACGCTGACAAGAGGACAGGAGGATCAGGAATGGCAAGCAATGAACGGGACAACAAGATCATGAATGGTGGCGATGGTCTCCCTCTTCGAGGCCCCGAGGGACACCTTGGCGGTGTGAAGACAACGCTTTGCCGGCTCACTTCGCAGGTAGCGTTAGAGTAGCGCTGGCATGCCTGATCTACCCCGTGGACGAGCTCGTGGAACTCACACCGATCATCTAAGGAGGACAATGACAAGCTCGACCCCCTGTGGGTGGGGTCACAGCGCGAGCGGCGCTGTCGGCCCCTCCGAATGTGGTGTGGGAGGCAGCCCTATAAACACTCATAGTCAATATAGGTTGAACCTTCAAACTTGAACATCATCTGAATGCACTTACCCCTAATCGCGCAGGCAAGGACGAAGAGGCGGCAGCACCTCGCTGGCACCCAGTGACCCCTCAGGGGCCACTTGCTGCAATCCATTCCGACTAGTGGAGAAGGAGCACTGAACACATGAGAACAAGAACAGGGAAGTGGCGGAGTAGGTGACTCAAAGCGAATGCCTCTCCCGCTGTACCACTCTGCGTATTTATAATAGACACAAACGCTGGAGATGCACACACATTTACTAACCACTTAGGAATCCTCGTAGAGCAGGTGAAGCGATCAGAGGGAAGTCAGAGCGATGATCGCCCACACAGCGGTGTGAACCAAGTAAGCTGCGCACATCCCCACTCTTTCCATATCATTTCGATTTGCGAGCCCACGTTCTACAGCGCATGACTGCTTGTGAGTGGGCACCATTATGCCACGATGTGACCGGGGAGGCCAACCGCTCCCCAAGATCATGCGTAGAATGACCCGTTGTGACCAAGACCTCGTGTTGTGCTTAGGAAACCCACTCTTGGGCCAGTCCTTAGAAGGGCTCGAGGCCACAAAATGGATAGGGGTAGAGAGGAGATGGGCCCCTGTGTCTCTAATCGTTGGTGCGGAGCCACATGACCATCTATATCTATTTTTGAATCATGCGCTTCGAAGTCTCCTGGGTTGACCCCCTCCGAGGTTAGGCATCTTGCCCTCTGACCGTTGCGGAGGCAGTCGGAGACGGCTGCGGTCGCAGAGGGCTCCGGCAGCGCGGGCGCAGTGCTTGCCAGCTCCTCCAGCGTGGCGGTGCGTGAGGCCGCGGAGCCGAGAGACGAGCGCGTCTTCTACGGTGGTGGAGGAGGATGGGGCTGGCGCGGGTGCGGAGGCGAGGAGGCACGCGTTGGCGGTGAGCTAGGTGAGCGAGGCGGCGGTGGAGGAGAGCAGTGAGACGGTGTGGAGGTGGCCGAGCCTGGGCAGGCACGTCCCCTGCGGTGGATAGGAAACAGAAAAAAAGAGAAAGGGAGAAAGGAAGAAGAAAGCGGTAGGGGCAAGAATGTTATTTCACCGCTGTTCTCTCTCCTCAACCGGCTACAACTGGTCCGCGATGTCCTGTGGCCTAATTTCATGGAACTAGAGTGTCTTTTGGCAAATTGCTCAAAACGGAGTGTCCGCTAGCAAACGACCATCACTTTGGATGTCCGCCATACAATTGTCCCCTTAAAAAATTGACGCCTTCCCCCAACCTTTTTAGTAGGGCTTGGTGAAAGCACGCGTGATAGGGCTCTAATGCCAGCTCCTCGGCGTAACTTAAAAAAATCAACACCTTCCCCCAACCTTTTCGATAGGGGTTGGCAAAAGCACACGCGATAGGGCTCAGATGCTAGCCCCTCAGCGTAACTTAAAAAATCGATGCCTCCCCCAACCTTTTTGCCAGGGGTTGGCAAAAGCACGCACGATAGGGTTTCGATGCTAGCCCCTTGGTGTAACTTAAAAAAATTGACACATTTCCCTAACCTTTTCGGCAGGGGTAGGAGAAAGCACAAGCGATAGGGCTTCTATGCCAGCCCCTCAGCATAACTTAGAAAAATCAGTGCCTTCCCCCGATCTTTTCAGCATGGGTTGGCAAAAGCACGCGCGATAGGGTTCTGATGCCAGCCCCTCGGTGTAACATAGAAAAATCGATGCCTTCCTCCAACCTTTCGGCAGGGGTTGGCGAAAGCACATGCAATAGGGCTTCGATGCCAGCCCCTCGATGTAACTTAGAAAAATTGACGCCTTCCCCCAACCTTTTTGGCAGGGGTTGGCAAAAGCACAATTTATGAGATACAACAGTTTATGTTGTATAGTAGAAGCGGGCTTTTGTTTCGCTTTATTTTTCCAACGAAGATGCGATAGACTTCAGTTTGATGGGAATTTACATCATGTTGGTTATCTTTTATCTGCTTACCTAGGGCTGCTTTGCCTTCCCCTTTGGGCGAATGTATTGGTAGGCCTGTGCAATCGGCATCTTTCCTTCTGCTTATTGTTTTGCAACTTCTTGCCATGAAGTCGCAAGTGGTGGGTAGAATTAACTAAGTTGTGCGAAATGGCTCTGGTTTTTAGCCGCTTTCGCATGTTCTTCTACAATACTAGAAATAACATCCTGCGCCATGGATAGCTTATGTGGTGGTACCTTCATGTCTTGTGACATGACTCGTGGGCCTGGTGTGTGGTAACGGTGAAGTATTTGGTCCACTCATGTTGTCTGTGCTGTCGGCTTTACGTGCTCTCTTGTGATACCTAATTCTCACAATTCTATGGCTTGTGTCTATATAATGTTTTGCTCCATGGGAGGGCAAATGGTGGATCTACAAAAACACTCAAATCTGTACCGCCTTTATCTGGTAGTTTGGCTGCATTTGTAGCTAAAAACCAAAAACGCCTAAGTTGGGCTGAGCTACTGATTACAAGTCTACTGGTTGGCAAAACTTCTTCGGTGGGTTTGGGAGTTATGCGGGGACTTACGATGGTTCTTAAGGGCGCTAGTTTGCTTTATGGGGTCAACACCGGCATGGTGCCTTGAATTTTGGATGGTGGGCAGGTAGGACATTGAATCTTAATTTTAGGGTGTGCCTACCCTTATTGAATTGTTAGACCTAACATACTTGGCCTTGGTACTATCCTAGAACTTGCATGTGGGCTTTTATGGCCATTGTACTTTTCTTGGAAATTTGTTGCGAGAGGAAAAATGTTGAGCGACCTCTTTTTTTGCTTTTGCGGACGCCGATACGTAGGTGAGTTTTGGGCTTGTTTGTATATTTGAAAGTCTTTCGTCTTCATATACAACCGCTTAGGAGAAAACATAATATATGATAAGTTGTTACTGTCTTGATTGAATTCAGCTTTCACCTATGGATTTATTTATATTGACCAGTCAATACAATTTCGCTGCTTAGTGTTTTTATAAAATAAGGATGCTGGTTGCTGGGAGATGCTTGCACCATCTGTTCCTACATTGCACTTCAAGTGCTCCTAGGCGAAAGGGTTGGTATCACTAAGGAGTCACTACTAGAAATATCCACTTCTATAACAAATAGATTTCTTCACTGAAGGAGCCAAATTCCTCATAATTTCAATTTTATGACGAATTTATGATGAAAACCGGTTTGTCAAAGAAGTCGTGTCACTCTTGCATATCTATGATGAATCTAACAAAATCATCATAGAAGTGCCTTGATCTGTGATGAAAAATAGATCATCATAGAATTGTTTGATGAAATGTTAGAACGGTTGGTGAAGCACTCTTTCTTCTATTTCCTTGATGGGTATTCGGGCTATTATCAGATTCCCATCCACCCCGATGATCAAAGCAAGACCACATTCACTTGCCTATATGGAACGTATGTGTATAGACGGATGTCATTTGGGTTGTGCAATGCACCCGCATCGTTCCAACGGTGCATGATGTCTATTTTCTCAGACATGATTGAAGAGATCATGGAAATCTTCATGGACGATTTTTCGGTCTATGGGAAAACTTTCGATCATTGTCTTGTGAATTTAGACAAAGTCTTGCAACAATGCCAAGAAAAGGACCTGGTACTTAATTGGGAGAAGTGACATTTCATTGTCCGAGAAGGCATCGTCCTTGGGCACCTTGTGTCTGAAGGGGGATCGAGGTAGACAAAGCCAAGATTGAGGTTATCGAGCAACTACCAAACCCTGTGAACATGAAAGGAATCTATAGCTTCGTAGGTCATGCGGGGTTCTATAGATGTTTTATCAAAAACTTCTCACACACCTCTAGATCCCTCACAAACTTGTTACCTAAGGATGTGCCTTTTGAGTTCACCGATGAGTGCTTAAATGCTTTCCATACCCTCAAGAAAGCACTCATCTCAGTGCCAATCATCCAAGCTCTTGATTGGTCGCTACCGTTCGAGATCATGTGTGATGCTAGTGACTATGCTATTGGGGTGATCCTTGGTGAAACCAAGGATAAGAAGCATCACACAATCACTTATGCTAGCAAAACACTGACTGGAGCACAACTTAACTATGCCACCACCGAAAAAGAGCTGCTAGCAGTTGTTTTTGCTATAGATAAGTTTAGGTCTTACTTAATAGGAGCAAAAGTTATTGTTTACACTAATCATGTTGCATTAAAATACTTGCTCACTAAGAAAGACACTAAACCTAGATTAATAAGGTGGGTACTTCTACTCCAAGAATTTAACCTTGAAATAAAAGATAAAAGGAGTAGAAAATACTGTTGCGGATCATTTGTCGCATATGCAAATCACTAACATGCAGGAGCTACCAATAAATGACTTCCTATGCGATGACATGCTACTGATGGTGATGGACTCCAACCCATGGTACATGAACATAGTGAACTTCATGGTCACAAGATACGTACCACCAGGGGAGAACAAGAAAAAACTGCAAGTCAAAAGCAGATGTCACCTTTGGGGTGATTCATACCTGTACAGGGTGTGTTCTAACGGACTGTTGAGGAGGTGCATACCAATGACAGAAGGGATGAAATTATACCGCACACAAGCCAAGATCTGGCAGTGAGGGTTCTTCTGGCCTACGATGTATGAAGACACCAAAGAATTCAACCGAAGGTGTCGAAAATGTCAGCTGCATGGGAGCATCATCGCTCGCAATGCAATGCCCTTGTACTACAACCTTCAAATAGAGATAGTCGACGTATGGGGCATTGACTTCATGGGACCATTCCCAAAATTCCATGACAACGAGTACATCCTGGTAGCCGAATCAAGCAAAAAGAGTTCAAGGAAGGAGATAAGGTACTACTATTCAACTCCAAAGTCAAGCTATTCGGTGAAGGAAAACTCCAAAGTAAATGGAAAGGACTGTACACCATTGTCAACACATCGTCACATGGCATGATCACAATTCAAGACAATGAAGGTAATGCTTTTAAGGTAAACGGTCAACGATTAAAAATTTTCATGGAGCCTTCATATAGCCCCAAAGAAAAAATAGATGTAATAAAATTAATTGATTTTAACAAATTCTCTAACTCAAAATAAGTACATCTTGATTTCAATAAAGATGTTTAGTAGAATTATTGTCTACACTTGTTTCTATGTTTTCTTTTGTTTACAAATAAGACAGGTAAGAAAACAAGTGTGGGGGAGGTGCCACACTCGCCTCAAGCACAGTTGCATAAAAGATCACCATGTTCAAAACTTCGGTTTGTGCAACTCACTCTGTCTCTCTCCATATTTAGAACAATAAGAATTTAAAACTGAACAAATTTTGAGATAAATTACAAAGTGATTACTCCATCTCTCCTATGATTAAAAGTTTGCATACTCTTTATTCCTTGCTAATATTCCTAAAAACTTGTGAACACTTTTCATAGGGACCCCATTTTATCTAAGTAATTGACGAATGAGATATAGTAGGATGATATGAAACTTGCTCTTCCTTGCAAAACACTTGGGAGTTTCTCTTTACAAAACAAATTTCAAATAGCATGTTCCTTGAATGATATACAAATACCTACCAAGGCCATATATGATCATACATGACAAAAACCCTCCACATATGCCTCTTACTTTGTGTTGAGTTTGGTCATGTTTTGTGACCCCTGTTGAGAGATTTTTCATGCTCCCAAGATCAAAACTCACGTACATGCCTCATAAAATAGATATTCCTACACTGGGAATATGCTAAAACATGTTTCCATCACCAGCAAATAAATACTCCATGCTCTAAAATATGATCTACCTAGCATATTTCTAGAAAGAGACAAAAAGGCTATGCAAAAAGAATTAAGAAAAAAATGGGACACATGAAGGTCCTAGAATATTGAAAAAATAGGGACACATGAAGGTCCTAATATATTTGAAAAAAATGAACACATGAAGGCTCATAAGAAAATAAACTAGCCATGTCTCAAAAATAAAAGCTAGAGATCATATCAAACAAAGGAGTATAGTTCCACCAAAATCCACACACTTGCACAGTTTTAATCTAAGAGTATGATGCTTCTCTCCGATGAGGTCCGGAATTTGACTTTACAACATATGCAAGGTAAGTTTGCCTCAATATTTTCATCCCTACCCAAAACTTCAGATAAGCTTTTAGAAGTAGTATGATCAAAGAGAAGGCAAACTCTCAACATATGCCTTGGTGAGGAACCACTTACAAATATGAGTGACTTGAGAGAATCATTCAAGGAACAAAAGCTATCTTTTTGTTTCCAAAACCATACAAAAACCCAAGTTTCTAAGCAAGGATAGAGTGAGAAGATTTGAATCCAAGCTGTTCCATTTTTCAATTACCCAAGATATTTTGGTAGACACTTGGAAGTTCACAGGTTCAGGTGAAACTTGGAATAACTTGTATGCATATTTTTAGATCAAGGAGATGAACTCGCTTAGTCCTTAAACTTTACTCGAGGATGAGTAATGGACTAAGTGTGGGGGAGCTTATTGTCTATGCTTAACTCATATCTCTACTGCCAACATTTAAACAAAATAAAGCAAATATGAATGCCAAAACTTAGAATTAAGGCTTACAACTCACATTTTCCATGAGTTTTGGTATATACATGTTTTAGAGGGCAACGCATGAAAATGCACCAAAATACGCAACCGAGAAGGCGCATTCAAGAAAAACATATGCAAAAGCCCATTTATACTCCACATCGGGGCAGAACACCAGCACAACAGAGGCCTAGGCCTAGCCAGGAGCCCACATGCCGAAGGCGGTGGCCAGGCATGCAACCTAGGGTGCGGCCGCATGACCCCCATCTCCACCTAGCCCCACCTTTCTCAAGCGGTGCATTCAATGCACATGGAGGCGGTTGCATGTGGTGCTTTCCTAAAATACCAAGCAAACCGACCTCCTCAAGCCTATATAAGAAGACCCCCTTAACATTCATGAATCATAAACACACAAGGGAGCAAGAGAGAAGAAGAGCTTCATTCCTACCTAGGCTTTAGCTATAATTAGAATAGGGAGTGAGTGAGCTATGAGTTAGAGGAGTACCAAAGTGTTGGCTACCTCTACTTCTTGTACTTGGCAACCCTAGTACATCGAGTAGACGGAGTGCCGGGGTTGTCGACTCCCTCTACATTTGTACCTCAACGAATCAAGTACTACTTGGAGTATAAGGTTCATGTTTATCTTTGGTGTTGGGTTCCTAAGAAAAGTTATCCTTGATCACTATATTCTTGTGGATTCATCGTCCATTCTCATGATAGATACTCTAGTAAAAGGGCCCCAATAAAGACAGATAACCCTTGCATATGTACTAGAGTAGTAGTCAATAGCATTGACGTGGTGTCTAGGCTAGAGGCTACCTTCGTTTGCCTCATTCCCTATGGTTGAGGGGTAGGCAGTAGGTGGTGACAACCCTATCCATCCCTTGTAATCTCCCACGTTCGGGTTCCATGTAGAGCTGGAAGCCGGAGGTACTTGGTAGACCAAATATAAGTCGGTGCCTGAAGTAAGTCTATAGTGGCAAGGCTATCTTAACTTAGGACCTCTACCCTTAGAAAAATCTCACTACCCGAGTTATCCTTCTCCTTGTTATCTTGGGTGAACTAGCTAAGGGACTTTACACATCTATTCCTTTGGGAAAATATGATACCCTGAATACTTCCAGGTGAAGTGCTAAGATGATAGATCCATGTGCTTGCGGATTCTTTCGCTTATGCTAAGAAATACCAACAACAGGTTGGGCGACCTGCATATGGAGGCCCCACCAGCTCATTTGCCTCCATTTGTCATCTTCTGCATAAAAATACCTCAAGGTCCAAGTAGAACTCGTTATTGATAAAATATGTTTTGTAACATGCCTCTCTTCCTTTAAACCAAGGCCATTGACGGTGTTTTGAGTGTGTAATTTTGTGACATTTTCACCATCAACAAGATCCCCCAAGCTTAACCTTTGCTCGTCCCGAGCAAACAATTAAACTTAGCCTCGGTGGATCAGGAGTTGCTACTATGCTTCACATTTCAAGAGTACCATGTGTACAACAAACATACTTCCCTTTGAATGAAAAAATGAGCAATATTGAAAACTCACCCATATTACCTTAGTCCTTCATGGGGCGTATGGCCTTTTCCTTCATCTTGGGCGGTTGAGAGATAGAACAGCTTTTGACTTGAGCACTATTTTTCTTATTCTGTTCAAGTTCTTTTCAGAGGTTTTGCAATAATTTTCAATAGAAAGTTTAGTGTTCCTCAAATGGTACTCTCATGTTGCTCAAATGGTGTATGATTCCTCACTAAGGCACATTTTTGAAGTTACTTTCTTTTCATCCTATCTCTAAAAGGGCTATGTGGAGTTTGGGGTGGGGATGAAAGATGTAGCATACTTACCTTGCATATGTTGTAAAGCTAAATCCCGGATCCAAGGAGAGAAGTGTCATACTCTTAGATTGAGATGTGCATGTGTGTGGAACATGGAAAATGTGATGGTAAATATAATGCCCTCTATTTGTTATGATCTCTCTCTCTAACTTATTATTTTTGAGACATGGCTATCAATTTTACTCATGAGCCTTCATGTGCTCACATTTTTTTGAATGTTATGGACCTTCATGTGTCCACATTTTCCTTTTTTAATACTTTTGCATAGCCCATGTCTCTTCTAGTAGAAACCATACTTAGAGAGAGATAACACTTAGAGCATGGAGCATTTATTTTGATGGAAAATAGAAGGCATGTTTTTGCATATTTCTAGTGTAGAAGTAGCACATGTATGTGGTGTGTACGTGATCTTGATCTTAGGAGAATGATAAGTCTCTCAACAAGGGTCAACAAGACTTGACAAAACTCAATACAAAGCAAGTAGCTTTTGTGGAAGGCTTAAATCATGAAAGAGCATATATGGCTTTGGTAGGAATTTATCACCATTGAGGAACAATAAGGTTTTTCATCATTTTAAGAAATAAAACTCTGATAGTCATTCATGTTTGGAACAATATTATAGCAGCTCTTGTCTCACTATTTCATGTCTCACAACAACCTAGACTTGGTTACAACACTTGCAACCCACAAAGTTTTAGGTTCATGATGGTTACATATAAGCCAAGTAATCCATACTTAGAGAAGTATCAAGCTGTAAACTAGATACTAGAGAAACATTAACAGAGCAACTATTCACCATTTCCATGAGGAAGATAAGCATGCATGAAGCATATATAAGCAAAGGGAAATATTTTTGGTCTTTTTATCGTATTCAGTTTTTTTATAATGCAATGCAATGATAGAAATCAAATGAGCTAAGTAAAATGCAGCATGCAAAGGTAGAGAATACTTACCTTAGTGGGTGAGGGAACCTCCCCCAAGCTTGCCTTTTACTCACTATCTAGGATGTGGTGGTGGGTTGAATTCCCACCATCCTACCCATTGACGGTTTTGTTCTTCTAGAGCTTCAATGAGTTGGGCATTTTGTCGGACCACATCAAGGGTGGCTTCTTGCTCAATGCATAGCTTGCCCATCCCATTAGCAAGCTGGTCCCTCTCCTACCAATGGCCATGATGTTCCCTTTCTCGTGCGGACGAGAAGGAAGCTCATGCGCCACAGGCGCATGGTGGACGCGGAGGAGGCATGCCCCTAGACCCTGATATGTCGATGGCACTTGATGTTGCCTCCTCGCCATCTTCATCATCATCACCTATAGCTCATGAGGTGCTACCTTGCTCAAATTGAGCAGCCCGTGACATACCTCATGTCACCCTATCTGTACCTGCAAAACTTCAGTGTCTCGCCTCTGGGTCTAAGTCAAAGGTTAGCTGGCGGACCCTATATAGCTGACGTTTCTCATTTGGGAGAGGGACTTCAGCTATATGGCCATGATAAATCATTTTTAAACCACCCCTTGGACCTCTTTTTAGCATGTGGGCATGTGCAAAATATTCCTTAGTGATTATGCCCCTATCCGTAGTTATGAACTCAAACGGATGTGCACCATTTAGCAAGTCCATTATATCGGCAATACAACTGATTAGAGAGGTGAACTCAATGGGTCCTCCTCTACTAAACACTCCTTGCCAAAAAGCAACTAGGAGCTTGATAGGTGAAACATGGTTTTTATGATTCATGGCATACAACAATTTTAATTCTTCCATACTTAGTGCGTGAATTTCATTGCCAGGAAAAAGAGTGATAGCTATCCAATAATGAAGAAAGCGCAAGGTAGGATTATGGATTTCATCAGGTCTTAGAATATAGGAATTATGAGAAGTTGTCATGGATTTCCAAAATTCAGCTTTATTAAATCTACGGGTGGCATGGTCTAAGTCTGGCAAGTTTGCATCATCAATACCAAGAGTAACATTTAATTGTTTCCAAGTAAGATTATGCTCTTGATTAAACATACGAAAATAAACTCCATCATGAGTGACTTGCAAAGAGCATAAAAACTCTATGGTAAGAAGTTTTATTCCTAGTTCATCAATTTGCCAGAAACTTCCCCAACCAATATTAGAAAAGATAGTTGTGAATTCCATATCCATACCTGAGCTGCTGAGGAGAGCAGGATCAATTACCTTGGTGTGCTCGTAGTTACGTCCTTGGAGAGAGAGGTACCTTTGGTACTCTTGTTGATCGAATAAGAGACTGCTCTTAGGATCTAGTGGTCTCATCGGGGGCACCATGCGTGCACCATGGTGTTGATCTTTGCTTGGTGTAGTTTGCTCTTCTCGGCCTTGTTCTTTATTTGGTGAGTTCTCCCAGGAGAAATGGGCAGAACCTCCCATTCTCCTTCCTCAGGAGTCACCATCAGAATGGTGGGAGCATTGGGATGAGATCCTACCAAGGGCACCCTTCATCTTCTTGATTGCTGACGTGACTGGGTTCTTCATTTTCCTACACAAGAATAAACACAAGAACACACTAGGACAACAAGGACCAGCGAGAATGGTGGCTGAGCATTCTGACGGAAAGAGGAAGGGAGGGGATGAGAGCTGGCCGAAGCGACCGAAAAAAAAGAGAAGGAGGAGGAGGCACACAGGGCACCCTTCGTGGAGAGAAAAGGAGAAGAGGGCCGGGCCAGATCCTGGAGTTGGGCTGAAAATGGAAGAAGGAGAGTTTTCAAAATGAAATTCTTTTCCAATTCTAGTTTTCTAATCCTAAGCCCAATTCAAATCAAATTCAAATATGTTCTCAAATATATTTCCCTATAAAAAATGGACAATTTTGTTAGGCTTTCTAAGATAAATTTTACAACTTTAAAAACACTTTTATTTTCTAATTTTCTTTTCTTTTATTTCAAAGTCATTTTCAATTTCATTTCAAAAGCATTTTAACCATTTTGACTTTTCAAT
Source organism: Miscanthus lutarioriparius (assembly GCA_904845875.1). Taxonomy (NCBI): domain Eukaryota; kingdom Viridiplantae; phylum Streptophyta; class Magnoliopsida; order Poales; family Poaceae; genus Miscanthus; species Miscanthus lutarioriparius. The sequence continues at coordinate 51,054,211 of CAJGYO010000016.1, read as the reverse complement.
TAAAACCACTCAACTAATAAAATCAAATGTAATGTCATGTATGCTCAAACATGTTGCTACCTTATGATGTATTTTAAATTAATGAAATTTTTTTATTTTCCTATATTTCATGTGCACAAAAATTCCAACTTAAATCATTTTAGCTCTATTTCAAAATAGGCAATTTTTAGGGTGTTACAATTAGTGTTAGCGTTAGTGTAAGTCATCCAATTGTTAGTAGTCCATATGCGGCATGGTTGCCTCCACAAAACCATTCTTGTGGGTAATGACACTCCACAAACCATTCTTGACAGAGTGACTAAGGCAAGACAAGCTTTGGAAATGCAACTAAAATGCAAAAGCAAAACAACAAATTCTTTTTGGGTTTTTGTTTATGTGGCTAACTATGAACTAAACTTGAGATTAGTTAACACTAAGCTTGAGAGTAGGAGGGAGATGGGGAGCTCGAAATGTTTCTGAAGGTTTGAGTGTGGAGATGAGCTCCCCTTGCATGGCCTTTTTATAGGCATGGAAGGTGGTAGCCAGGAGGCTTCATGGAGAGGTCAGGCGATCCCCCTTTGGCCACTTTTGCTGTGTCACTTCATGCCATTGCAATCTGGATGCCCAACAAGATTGAAAGATGGCAGAAGAATCGATCAAAGTGGTCATAGTGGCATCTCCTGACCTGCTTATGAACCATCCAGCCATGCCACTTGGTGCCAAAGTGCATAGGATTCCCAACATGAGGCAAAGGTGGAAGAGGATGTGACCAAAGGTGTCATAGGGCGGTGTCCCGACCTGCTTATGACCCCTTCTGCCAACTTTGAGTGGTGAAAATTGCATTGGGTATAGAATGGCATACATGGATTTGATGGGAAGGGTCATAGCTAGGTCAACCAACCTCTTAGTGACCATTCCTCTGGGAATTTTTCGAGGCAGAGCACAATGGACACTTAGCCATGGTGAGTGGGAGACAAAGAAGTGATGGAAGATGTCATGGCCAGGTCGGCCAACCTCCAAATGATGCCTCCAAGATATTTCAAGTATTCCTCGTGATCAAGGATAGTGAGGAACATTATTCCAAGGTGCAACATGGTCAGATGCCTCCATGGTGGGGTCGGCCAACCGCACCTTGGTCCCTCCACTAGCTCAAATTTTCATGGAGGACTAATCTCAAGGTTTTATTAATGTGGAATTAAGTTTGATCGAAATTTAAACATGCAAAATTCAAGAGGAAATATGCAAATGAAAGATGCTTAATGAAAATATAAAAGAAAATGTAGAACTTAAATATGGGATAACTACCGATTTACCTGTCGGCAAGGGTCCTTGTTTTAAGTCCTTGGAGCATGACTTCTCTATCATATTCATTCTTCGGGTGCTTCATTTGGTCCCAAAGATGGAGACCGAGATGTTTGCACCTCCTTCTCCCTCAAAACCTTTTCGGGTTTAGGTTGTGGTTTTGGTTCAGCAGGTTTATCCTCCATGACTTGTTTGGCCTTCTTGGCCTGTTCGTCCTTCTTGTTCCCTTGGCCCTTTGTTGGGCGAGACCTCCTTTTGGGACAGATCGCCTTAACCTGTTTGTTAGCTTTATAACCATTGAAAGCGCATTTTACCTTCCTTCCTAGGAATTGGAAGTGGATTTGGCTGGATCCCACATAGATAACCGCGTTCATGTTGTAGAGGAATGGCCTTCCCAGGATGAGGGAAACGTCTTCATCAGCTCCCATGTCTAGGATGAGGAAGTCAGCGGGGACATATTCATCCTAGATTTTCACTAGGATGTCTCGTGCTAACCCCTCCGGGAACCAGATTGTTTGATTCGCCATCTGCAAGCGAACATATGAAGGGGACTAGGGTCCCCTAAGAAATTATCATATGTTACCTTGGACATGATCTTGATGCCCGATCCATGGTCGTAGAAGGCATTGTGGAAGGTCTGTGGTCCGATTGAGCACTCGATCGTCGGATGGCATGGATCTTCCTTCTTGGTGATGAAGGGAGGATCAAGAAGATAGCTCCAATTTGATTAGAGCGGAGGCTTACCATACTTTGTTGTGACCATGTTAACAGATTCAATCAAATCCTCAGGTTTCCCAGGGATCTTAACTTGTTCGTAGGATGGGACAGCGACCGCTAATTGAGCTAATTGTGTTTCTAACATTTTATTAAAACTCAATTGATTTTTAACGGCAGAGGAAAAACTGTCCATTTTCTCACTAAGGTATTTAAGAATGTTATCATTAGACATCAACTTTTTATTAATGTTATCATTGATTTTAGACCGGCCTAAGACAAGATCTTTCAAATAAGGCTGGTTATTGTAAGAATTATTGAAATTATTATTGTAACCATTACCTCCATTACCTCGGTAGAAGGGGCATGAATTCCATCCTCCTTAGTGATGAAGTTCACGTTTTCCATTGTTTTGGGATCGGTACCCATTGTTGTTGTTGACGAAGTTCACGTTTTCCCATGTTTTGGGACAATTGCTGCTCGAATGATCATCTTCGCCACATACCTCGCACTAGGGGTCTGCTTCAATGGCTCATGCGGTGGCATGGGGTTGGATGGCCTCTTGTTCCTTTTTGGAACCTTCTTCCATCTTCTTCATCAAGACATCTTAGCAGAGAGCATGTCCACCTCATTAATGGTGTGCATACCTCTCTTCTTTGGCTAGAGGCGCTCTTCATTCCATCCTTGATTGACCACCATCTTTTCGATGAGGTCTTTGGCATCCTTCACATTGTGTTGAAGGAATGCTCCTCCAGCGGCAACATCTAGGTGACTACTAGCAATGCAGTCTGCCCATGGTAGAAACCTTGGATTAGGAGCCAATCTTCTATCCCATGATGAGGATAGGCACAAATGTACTCTTGGAGACGCTCCCATGCTTTGGGAATCGTCTCATCAGACTATTGTTGGAAGCTGGAAATCTTTCCACGAAGGGCGCTGGTCTTGCCGATCGGGTAACTTCTTGAGGAATGCATTGGCGCACTTCTCCCAAGTGGTGGCTTCATCCTTATTGGTATAGAACCATTGCTTTGCCTTCCAGAGCAGAGAGAATAGGAAAAGGCGAAGGCGGATGGCGTTGATGTCACACCCTTGATAGTGAAGGTGCCACACACCTCCAAGAAGTGTTGAAGGTGGGCATTGGCATCCTCATGAGGCTTTCCACAAAATGGGTTAGCTTGGACCATGTTGATAAGCATGGTCTTGTGCTCAAAAGTGGCATCCCCAAGTTGAATTGGGTTCCTGTGGCCACGTCAGCGGCCGACGGGGTTGAGAAGTCAGTGATTGAGTTTTGAACCACGGCTTCCTTAGGTGCTGGTGCGGAGCTTCCTTCCTAGAACAAATTCAGGTTCAAGATGAACCTTTGAGGAGGAACTTTATGGCATCTAGTATTCCTCAACAATTGCTCAGGATCATCAATGAAATTTCCCAGCAATTGGAAACCACTCATACATTGCCTTGCTTCACAATAATGAGAAACGAAGATAGGGGTAAGCCCTACACTAATTGATAACTAATTTGATGGTAAATTCTAGATTCAATTTTATTAAAATTTCTAGGCTAATGTTGTCCATGGCAACGGTGCCAGAAATGCTCATTTTTATGTCTATTGGATAATTCCGCAAGCGCACAGAATATACCAGCTGTAGCACTTCACCCGGGAGTATTCCAAGATATCGTTATTTATTTTTATCCCAAGGGAAGTGGTAGCTAGGAATGATAATAAAATAGAGATCATTATATACCACAACTTAGTATCAACTAGTATAGGGGGTAAACGGAATATGGTAGGAAGGGATGATGATGAAACAAGCCAAGATAAAGATAAATAAGATAACTAGTAAGTATAGCTAGGTGAGAGGACAATGAGAGAGTATAGGAATCCTGTATTTCTAGCTCTACACTTGTAACTTAACTAAATCACACAATTGAGACACATAGATTGATACCTCACAACAAGTATGCTAAGCAATAGGCGAGACAATAGAAGACAAAACCCCTATCCGAAGCAGCTACCTTGTTACTGGAGCCCTACCTTTTAAGAACTTGTCTACAACACGTGGTGGAATGCAAAGGCTAGATAGGGCTGTCACCACCTGCTAGCTACCACAAACAATCCATGCAACAAGCGGTAACCAAAGGCAAGATCATGTATAAGCACCACGCTTACACCTTCTCTCACTACTCTAGTTGTAATTACGAGGCCAACTAGAGCACCCTGTGATAAGCGATTATCGCAATACATGTGTGTTTCTAGGATCACAATCTAGTGTATAACAACTCTATGACTAGATAAGTCACAACAATACTATAACTAGTATAATATTACACAAAGTAAAGACTGAGTAAAGTACCAAAAGAGTAATATATTGAATAAGATAAAGTCTTACAAAATAAAGGAAAAGGTACAAGAGCTATAGCAGACTCTAGATGACAGCTCCAGAAGACCCGAGCAAAGCTCACTACTCAACTCTAACTCTCACTCTAGACTACACTACTAAGATAAAGTGGACTACCTGCTCTTCACTTGAGCTTGTAGGGTTCTTCACCATGATGAATGGAGAGGGGGGACTGACCCTCTATTTATAGGTGGAGGCAGAGGAGCGCCATGTCAGCGATCCGTGTGACTTTGATCATGGAACCATTGGATCCACCACCATAGAACTACCTTAGATCTAAGGGCCAGGGTCATTTGGCATGTGATAAATGTGTGGGGAAGGAGGTGGAGGGCTAGAGCCTCCATGGGTAGGTCAGCCGACCTGCTTATGGCAGCTGGGCCCCACCACTTCCTTCTAGAAGGTGTCCCCACACATCATACTTTGGTCATGTTGGATGCTTCATTATGGGCCCATGAATCCATGTGACTTCATCTTCCACCCTTGAGTGAAAACACAAGTGTGATCCAAGGGTGGGGAATGACTCTGGGATACTTCACATGGATCATGCCACCTTGGTAAGGCCTGGTGGGTCCATAGGTTGGTTGGGTGACCTGCATATGGAGGCACCACCAGCTTATTTGCCTCCATTTATCATCTCCTTCATAAAAATACCTCAAGGTACAAGTTGAACTCGTTATTGATAAAATATGTTTCATGACATGCCTCTCTTCCTTTTAACCGGGGCTGTTGACGATGTTTTGAGTGTGTAATTTTGTGACATTTTCACCTTCAACACACATGTCGACAGCAATGACTAAGACAACGAGATGCGACTACATCATGATATGCACCCTAGTGCCAATAGACGTCATCTATCGGTGGACTGCCGATGGTGTTTCATAAAGGACCAAAAACGGTCATAGTCACACATGACACCCTGAAGTCATTGGAGATGAAGCTTTCAGGCAAACACCAATGAGGTTCCCTCTTTAACCATCAAGATGGCTAGTGTATCGCTAACAAACAAAGAAGAACAACTCTCTGCCATGCTGTTGGACAATCAAGGAAGAACTTGAGTTTACATCTCCAAGAGAACACCAACTCATCAACCAAGAGTAAACAAAAATCAAGAAGGGTTGACAGGAGATGAGCATGCAATTGTCCGTATCCTCATCTCTAGGATCTGATGATGCAAAGAAAAGCTTAATGCAAGGAAAGTTCCTGCTCAATGAACTATGTGCTCTCACAAACAAGTAAATCAGACAAGCCTCCTTCAGGTATGTTTGTCTTGAATCATTTCAATAAAGAGAAGAAAAACACAAGGTTTATCCAACCAAGCATTATGCAACATAAAATCACATTCACGGGAGAATTCTATCATCCAAACTTGATTCTATATTCTGCAAAATTTAAATGTGGGGGATGGAGTTCTTAAAAACTTCTCATGCCATGTTGCTAATTTGTCTTGGTCATCTCTACTTTTATGATGTGCTCAACTTGCTTAATCACTAAAAAATAAACATTTAAATAATCAACTCCTTTGGTTCACTATACATATTCTTGTTTCTACTTGAATGAATCTCTTTAGTCTTTTAAACATCCTTGTTCTACTATAATTAAGTATGCTTCGGAATATTATTCGAACATAATCAAAACATACTTGTATAGAATGCAGTTGTATATATGGACTAACCCTTGAAGGAAAAAATTCAAATTTTGTTGGTAATGTTAGGAGATCATTCGTGGAAACAAATATCAAGGTTTGAGGTATTCTTCAAAACAATTTGACACATCTTTGCCTTAACCTTGTTGAAAATTTGAAGTAGTGGTGAACAATAAAGGCACATTATTTAAAACATGAGATAAAGATTCTATGCTAATAAAAATGTTAAAACCAACTCTGTTATGGCATAAAGGATGACCTTTAGCTCTATGATAACACTATCCTTGCTTTGAATCGTTTTGTATATTTCTTTGGGTATGTGTTGTCCACTAATCTTTTGTAGGTATGAGTAGAGCAGAAGGTCCAAACAAAGTATCAAGATCCACAAAAGAAAGTATAGAAGGATGGCATGATAAAAGAATGAGAAAGGAGCGCGATATAGGAGACAAGATGCTCATGAACAGCTCAAGCAAGGAAAGCTTCAAGCAGGAAGAAAAGACCACCACAACTCATCTACATACCCTTCGTCACATGGTGTCATCATGCTACAATAATGAAGGTAATATCTTAAGGTAAGTGGTCATTATTTAAAAAAGCTTCCCTTTGATTTTGGTATTCACATAAATGAAGAAACAAATATATTTGAGTTACAACTTTGCTTGATCCAACCTGATTAACTGAACATGTCTTGTTCCTTAAGTTTGTTCATACCATCACTTTATTGATCTCATAGTCTTAACCAAATAAGATAAAATGTTACATATCTTATGTTTGGAAGATGATAGTCATAATCGTGTAAAGTTTGATACATTATGAAAAGATGGACAATCCTTCCATAGGTTAAGCAACTCCACTCTTTTTGACAAATACATCCAAATGCCACAATCATCCTCATCTTATCACCCATGTTGAAAGAATGAACAATGCACATAACATCAACACTTATCATGATCCAATGTGCCTAAGGCTAGAGAAGAATAAATAAAGTTTTGGTTCTATTGGTGTTTTCCCCCCAACAGAGCCCATGCACTTGATCTCTACCTTGTCTTTATGAGCAGAACACACTTCGAGCAAAGTGTGGGGGAATCGATCCCCCAAAATCTACAAGTGAAAGTTTTGAACTGGTAATAATGATGCACATAAGATGTCGCTAGCTTCTACGTGCTACTAATGCTTGACTTCAAAATGTTGAACAGGGAGGAAGAACAAGTCAAGAAAGGATAAACTTGTCAAACTAAAATCAAATTCAAAACCAAGATGGGTTTGGAAGAAGATGGCGGTGGCACCACCATCAGAAGCATCACTACTGGAGATGCCACCACAGGAATCCTCATCTTCAAGAGTGAACCGAGGTACTCAATCAATGAACTTCGCAAGGAAGAGTCTCGTTCATAGGACTTAAAACACCGAACCCTCGCCGAAAGGTAACTCGGTAGTTACCCATGTTTATTTATTGCATAAAATTTTATTTAGCATTTTCATTCATGCATTGCATCTACAAAATAATAAGTAAAGTCATTATTGCATAGTCATATAAATTAGATATATAACTTTTAAACTTTAGCATGTTTATTTCGGCATTGCATTTAGAAAAATTGTATGCATAGCAAATATAAAAAGAAAATAAAATGTTGTAACTCTGCATAATAGATTTGACTTAGTATAGTCTTATTCTATGTTTTGCATCAAGTAAATCTTAAAGCCCCATATGAGCACCCTTGTGGCGTGTAACAACCCATATGAATGTCTGTTTTGGTAGCAATAAAATAAAAAAACCCATAAAACTTATAAAGCAAAAGAAATCAAAATCCAGCTTGGGGGAGATACATCCCCAATAATAAGCTGGCTTTGGGGAGATGCATCTCCAATTATCCAGGTAAGCATCTTTTCACTTCATTTCATTTCTGGCAATAAGATAAAATAAAAATTGTGTGTGATAGTTTTCTTTAATATGCTCAGTACCAATAAAACAAAATAGATATAGATAAGAAGATATGTTAGTTACTCATAAAAAGGGAGTTTAAGACTTTCTCTTCAATAAACTTTTGATGGACATGATGAATAGTTGCTCTATTGTAATTCCTTTCAATTGCCTAGTTTTCAGTCCAAAATTCTCCCGAGTATTGGATGGACTTGATTTGATAGAAGAACTTACTTTGAACTTGACACTCGTGGGTAGCATATGCTTGATCTAAGTCTAGGTGTAAGTTTCGGAGTATCTTGTTTTGAAAAATGACAAATCAATCTTGATGAGTTCCTGTATGTCAAAGCTAAAATTCCTATCAATGCTATATATATTTTGATTAAGAAAACCATACACCTTTATGCTGCTTGTATATGTGTTGAGTTTTGTCAAGCTTTGTTGAACCCAAATATGCACTACTCCTACACTGGGAGTAGGCGCAAAAACATGCCTTCGATTTAGATCACCCAAAAATTTTTGTTGCAGAAAAGAGACAGTGGGCTGTGCAAAAGTTTATGACAAAAAGAGAAAAAAGGGAAAAAATGGACACAAGGATGTCTGAGATATTTAAACAATGGGTACTTAGATGGCCGCCTAGAAAGAAAAAAAAGGAAAGAATAAAGATAGCCCCTGTTCTCTAACAAAAATATTTCCAAGTTTCAAGACAAAGATATGTGTCAAGGAGCATAGTAGAATTAGGTTAGCCACCATATATATCCCCCAAATATTTCACACACATGCACATTTTGATTTGATTGCATAATTTTTTTTCTCTTTGGATGCATTGTTTGAGTTTATAATATATGCATTGCAAGTATGCTCTCTAGTTTTATCCCTACTTACTTTCTAGTAAACACATGGTTCTTCTTCATTTTTCGAGAAGCCAAATGATTTAACTTCCTCATTAAAACAAAGATTCTAGCTCTAGGATGCTGGATTTAGCCCATATATAGACTTCATGAGTCTACAAACTTTTCTAGCATTTTGTTGGTCGACAAAACCTTTAGGCTGTGTCATGCACACATCCTCACTTAGGTTTCCATTAAGGAAAGCCGTTTTGGCATCCATTTGCCAAATCTCGTAGTCATAATACGTGGCAATTGCTAGAAGGATCCGGATAGACTTTAGCATAGCGATAGGCGAAAATGTTTCATCATAATCAACACCTTTAATTTGATGAAAACCTTTTGCTACCAGTCTTGCTTTATAGATGTGAATATTTCCATCAGCGTCTGTCTTTTTCTTGAAAATCTATTTACACTCAATGGTCCTCACGCCATCGGGTGGATCAACTAGGTTCCAAACCCATTTATCTCTCATGGACTCCATTTCGGATCTCATGGCTTCAAGCCATCTCTCGAACTTCGGTCCCATTAGCGCCTCCGTGTAAGTGTTAGGCTCTTCGTTGTCCAACAACAAGATATCACGCTACCCCATAGTCATTAACGTGTACTTTTTAGGTGCGTGATGTGCCCGTATTGATCTTCGTGGTTGGGGTTCAGCATGTTGGTTAGCGACGATCGCTGGCTCATCTTGCTGCACCTCCTTGTCAGTGGAAATTAGAACATTTTCTTGTGTTTCTCGAACATCTTCGAGTCGCACTATGCTCCCACTAACTTCTTTTGAGAAAACTCTTTCTCAAGAAAGACCACATTAAAAGCAACAAACACTTTGTTCTCTTGACGATTGTAGAAATAATATGTTTGGTTTTCCTAGGATATCCCACAAAGATACACTTATAAGATCTGGGCTCAAGCTTTGTTAGCGTCAAGTGCTTAACATAGGCATCACAGCCCCAAATCTTCAAGAATGACAAACTAGGACATTTCCCAGTCCATATCTCATATGGTGTCTTCTCGATAGATTTAGATGGTACATGGTTTAGTGTAAACGTAGCTGTCTCTAGTGCATACCCCCAAAGTTGTGGAACAATTCCACAATTCTTTAGATGGTCACTAAACTCATGGCTCAAATATTCCCCACGATGATCTAATCGTAGGAATTTAATTTTCTTGCTAGTATGATTCTGCACTTCATTTTGGAACTCTTTGAACTTTTTAAAGGATTCTACCTTGTTTCTCATCAAATAGATATAGCCGTACCAACTCAAGTCATTGGTAAAGTTAATAAAGTAGTGAAAGCAAGCTCTCACGGCTGAGTTCATTAGCCCACAAACATCTATATGTACTAGGCCTAATAGCTCACTTGCTCTCTCACTTTCTCCAACAAAAGGAGCTTTAGTCATCTTTCCGAGTAGGCATGACTCAAATGTCTCAATTGATTCATAATGAAAAGAATCGAGAAGACCATCCTTATGGAGCCTCTCTATGCGCTTCTTGCCTATATGGCCTAAGCGACAACGCCACAAGTAAGTAGGATTAGAATCATGTTTGTGAACTCTATTAGCATTAACATTATTGATTTCAGTTTCCTCAAGATTAAGAACATAAAGCCTGTTCACAATGGGACATCTCCCATAGTACATGCCATTCATAAAAATAGAACAACACTTGTTCTTTATTACAAATTCAAAACCATCATCCTCTAAACATCAGGCGGAAATAATGTTCTTATTCAATGTAGGAACAAAATAACAATTATTATGTTCTAGCACTAATATAGAAGGTAGGGACAATGAATAAGTGTCGATGGCCAACGTAGCAACCTTTGCTCCATTCCCGACACACAAATCCACATTGTCTCTTGCAAAATGCCAAATTATTTTCAGTCCCTGCAATGATTTGCAAGTGTGAATCATTGCACCAGTATCAAATACACATGCATTATTAGAACATGTTGTAGGATTAGTTTCAATAATATTAATACCTTGAGTGGAGTCGCACCCCCATTCTTTTTCTTCTCTTCAAGGTACTTCTTGCAATTCCTTGACCAATGTCCTTTCACACCGCAGTGTAAAGAAACATCATCAGAGGAGGGCCAGCCTTTTTATTCTTTTCTTTGGCCTTAGTTGCCTACCTAGAAGTCTCACTTTTAGCAGGTTTCTTAGCCTTGGCTGGACGCTTTTGCTTCTTACCCTTCTGGACTGTCATCACATGACCAGGAGCCTTCCTAAGGCTCACCTCTACCGTTTTCAACATCCCATGCAACTCAGTCAGTGTCTTCTTCAAGCCATTCATGTGATAGTTCATAATAAATTGCTCAAAGCTATCTAGCAGAGACTGCAGTATCAGATCAGGTGGTGAGATCGTCATCGAGGGGAAAACATAATCTTTGCAAGCTCTCAATGTAACCAATCATCTTGATTACATGAGGGCTGACCGAAGCACTTTTCAGCAAGCTTGCTACCAAATAGGGCCTTCAAGGTATTAAACCTCTCAACCCTTAATTGGTTTTCGAACATGCTACGCATCACCATGATCATATCATGTGGGTTGGTGCTCTCATAATGCTTCTGTAGCTCAGAGTTCATACATGCAAGCTTTAGGCACTGCATCATTAGTGTGCTTCACATAAGCACGATACGCATTAGAATTGTGCGCGACATTATGAGGCTCATCCGGGTAAGACGTATCAAGAGTGTAATTTCTTTTCTTGTCTGTGAACAATTCTCAGGTTTTTGTTTCAATCAACAAAATTAGTTCCATTTAGCTTTTCTTTCTCTAGGATCGATCGTAATTTAAAACTCGAGTTGCTCAACATTTTCTACAACAACAGAGATATGCAATGGTTAGCACTACTTTCATTAAAACACTTTTAATAAAAGAAACCCCACTATGTTTTGCAAACGTCCCCCAACATTGCATAGTGGGACGAGACCCCACGTTCCCTATGGAACTAGTGAGCTTTGGTATCACCGCTAGCATCATAGTGAACTGAGTAGGCAACACTTGCCAATCGCATCCAATGCAACTCTCGTTCGTTGGTTGATATCATATATCTCGGCTTCCAACGCTATGCCCTGAAACTCAAGTCTGACTTTACGGTTTCATCAAGTAAACCAACACTATGCTGTGGTGTCTGACACCACCCAATAGATCAAGGTAGAAGATGACGTCCTACTTTGGTAGACCCATCACCTAGTAATAAGACCCAAAAGGTGTAGCTGTTGTGTAACACCCTAAAATTTGCTTCTTTTTGAAATAGAGATGAAATGATTTAATTATGTATTTTTATGCCCATAAAACATAGGAAAATAATAATTTTTCATTAAATTAAAATTTATCATAAGGCTTAGCAACATTGTGGTGCATTCATGCTGGTGCATTTGTATTTTTGTAATGAGTGGTTTTGGTCTAAATTCAAAATGTTTCAATGTGTTTTTGAAAATGATTCAAAATGATTTTGAAATAAAAGAAAAGAAAAGGAAAAAAGGGATCTCTCTCCCTCTCTCGGAATTTTGGCTCGCTCGGCCCTGCTCTCCCCACAGCCCAACAGTTTGGCCCAATCAGCAAGCCGCATCGTCCATGCCCCCTTTCTCCTCTCTCCCTTTGAATGACTGGCCCCGTGCCCTGTGACGCTGCCACCTGGGCCCCATGTGTCAATGTCGCCTTCTTCTTCCTCTGGCTCGTCTGCGTGTCGGACACTACCACCGCCCTTGACTCCGCCGTCACCATGACTCTGCCTTGGCATGTGCCCCACGCCTTCCCTAGCCTTAAATACTGACTGCCCACACCGCGCCGCCTCTCCATCAAGCCTCGCCGAAGCCGCTACCTGTATGCTTGTATGTTATTGTGATTATCAAGTATAGATGGTGAGCAATTCATGGGTGATCAAGAGTACTACTTTGACAAGCAGGATCAGCAGAACACTTTGTTCAAGGCAAGTATAGCATAGGATCTTTCTTGTTGTCCTATACACCTTTAATCATTTAATTCATGCTGCATGTGTCTACCTTGACTACCACTAAGGATTTCCTAGTACTTTGTTACCTTGTACCTTGATTCCTATGGGTTTATGCATTGGGCAGTATGATGCTAGTGCTCAAACTAAAACAATGATCTTGTAACTTGACTAATGGATTGTGTAATAAACACTAAAAGATGCTTTTTAGCAACATGGAATCAGAGGGCTAGAGCATTGGGCTATTTTTATGGTGCTCTAGATTCCTCTTCCTAAGGACTTATCTGTAAGTGATCATCCGGTACTTACAGTACAACTATGAGGGCTACATGGCTCTGGCTTTAGCTCAGTATGAGGAACTTTTCTAGCTTGTTAGAGGTCACCTTTATGGTGTAAGAATGGCTTGCCGAATCGGGTATAGAACAACCTCTACTCTTATATGTATAGCTGTGATGGAATTGTGCCATTTGACAGGGGGTTCCTATATCTATTTGCTGAGTGAATCTAATGGCCCTAACTTGTTAAATGAACCTTTGAAAGGCTTCATAGTGAACCCTACAGACCTTCGTTGGTAGTGGGTCAAGAGGTTGGCCGCCTTGGGCGAAAGGGTAAATCACGACTCTCAGTGAAAGTGTACAACCTCTGCAGAGTGTAAAACTAGTATATCAGCCGTGCTCATGGTCACAAGTAGCCTTGGACCCTTATGGAATAGATGATGAGCACTGATGATACTGATGATATAGATTCTCATTAATGGCTCATTGTTTATGCTGTTCATTATTCATGTTTACTTGATCATGTGTTTATAGGGGCTTATGAATAAACTTGTTGCCACCCAATTGCTAAAAGATGACTCATTAAAAGCTAATCACAGTTCAACCAGTGTCAGCCTTTTGAGCCTCATGAACCCCATGTTATATTTGTTGAGTATGACATGTACTTACGCTTGCTCTACTTTTTAAATCTTTGGAAAAATCCTGGATGGGTACTAGATTGTAAGAGTTTGGAGGAATTAGGCTTGTGATCAACCAGTCAGTTGTCCCTGTGGAGTTGCAGTCTTCACCTAAAGTTCGGAGTTGTCTTTCCAGTATTTGCTATCTAAGGTTATATCCTTTATACTAAGTATGTTATATATTGAGCATTGTCTTTCGATATTAACCTTATTTGTAGCTATATGTGAGATTTGACTTCCTAGGCTCACATATGGTGTGTATCTGGTTTTGTCCTTAAAACTGGGTGCTATATGTTGGAAGGGCATAAAACTTAATTTTTATGAGAGATTTTTATACTCATCATAGGCAATGTATAAATATAAATGTCATAGATAATCAAATTATTGTGACAATAAGTCCTTTCTTTCTTTTTGCGATGAAAGAAGAACTATATTAGATAATAGCTAGGTATATCAACACATTACACGCACTCTAGATTACACAAATATCTAGAAACTGATTTTCATCTGAATTGTACCCATGCTTTGAATAGCTCTAGATCTTAAAACCAAACCTGTACGATGCTTTGCGGTATAGATGACCGCACAGGCAAACACTTGGCAAAAGGCGTGAGAACATATGCCTAATGAACGACGACCAACATTCATGTAGGCAGAGTTGAGAAACTTCTTCTTTCTAGTGTCTTCCATCTTCTTTCTACCACCAAAGAATGAGGAAGAATGATCTGAAATTTATTCTCCCTAATCCTTCATTGTGACCAGATCTAACTACAATAAAACAGAGAAGAGACCAGAGAAAATTATTCCATGGCGGCGACACCATCTCTGCCTTGATATGGCCGTCTAGAAATAAAAGTCTCTATGTCATCAAACCGGTGAACATGCTAACACCATAGTTGTCGCCCTTATCTTCAATAGAGCTAGCATGGCGAAAACAATTCCACCCTACCCTCTTGAAATGTCCTAATGGCTAGGGGGGGGGGTGAATAGACTATTAAAAAGTTCTACAACAACACTAAGACAAATGATTAGTCAATAAGATGGCAAAGCAAATTTTACACTAGCACTATACTTGGGGTTGCAAGCCACCTACCCAATTCTATTTTCTATGATCTCTAGTATATCACAACAAAGCTATGTCACTAATATACACCTAGGTGATCAACCTAGTGAGATAATACAATTAAATGATGCACTATCTAGTCTTAACTACAACTAGCTCTATCCAAGTGAATGTATAATGAAATACACAAGAGTGGTAGAGAGGTATACCGCCGTGGCAAGTGACTAATGAGTGAATACCAATGAATACCAAGGAGCCAATCAAGACACAATGATTTTTCCTCTAAGGTTCACTTGCTTGCCAACAAGCTAGTCCCCGTTGTGGCGATTCACTCACTTGGAGGTTCATGCGCTAATTGGCATCACATGTCAAACCCTCAATAGCGTGCCACACAACCAACACAAGATGAGGATCACACAAGCCATGAGCAATTTACTAGAGTACCTTTTCGCTCTCCACCGGGGAGGCATCAAGAACCCCTCACAATCACCATGATAAGAGTCGGAGATAGTCACCAACCTCCGCTCAACGATCCTCACTTCTCCAAGCCATCTAGGTGGTGGCAACCACCAAGAGTAACAAGTGAATCCCACATCAAAACACGAACACCAAGTGCCTCTAGATGCAAACACTCAAGCAATGCACTTGGATTCACTCCCAATCTCACAAAGATGATGAATCAATGATGGAGATGAGTGGGAGGGCTTTGGCTAAGCTCACAAGGTTGCTATGTCAATGTAAATGGCCAAGAGAGTGAGCTTGAGCCGGCCATGGGGCTTAAATAGAAGCCCCCACGAAATAGAGCCATTGGCTCCATAGTCCATTGAAAATCGGGGCGACCGGACGTGCTGGTCCAATCGACCGGACGCAGCCAGCCCAGCATTCGGTCACATGATCAACGCCATGTGTCCCCGCCTTCAAACCTATGCCGCTGATCTCCAATGGTTGAGTTCCCGAGCAGTTAATTATCGATCAGACGCGCCATAGTCCAAGACCGGACGCGCCGGTGCATACTTTAGCTCACGCGCGTGCCCAAGCCTTCACTCAGCAACTAGACACGCTACTCAAATGACCAGATGCTCCATCACTGGAGTCCAGTCGTTTCTAGTAAGGTTCTAGAGATGATTTTTCATGACTGGACGCATCCGATGACTCTTGACCGAACCCAGGCCAGCGTCCGGTCAACACAACCTCTCTCTGTTGTTTGCATCAGCGTATGTCACTAGGTGATCGGACGCACCCCGCGTGTCTGGTCCCTCTCTCTCTTCAGTGTTTGGTCATGGGATCGAGGGCAACTTTCACTGTGCGCCACTGACTGGACGTGGGGTTAGAGTCCGGTCACTGCCCAAGGCAGAGTCCGGTCATTATGAAACTTCTCCTTTTGACCCCAAACTTCACCACCCTTGATCAAATGTGCCAACCACCAAGTGTATCACCTTGTGCAAATGTGTTTTTCATATTTTCACAAATGTTTTCAAGGGTGTAAGCACCCCACTAGATCCTAAATGCTTATGCAATGAGTTAGAGCATCTAGTGGCACTATGATAACTGCATTTCAATATGAGTTTCACCCCTCTTAATAGTACAGCTATCGATCACTTAAACCTAAAAGCTCTTATCAACTTTACCTTTGCCTTGAGTCTTTTATTTTTTCTTTCTTCTTTTCCAAGTCCAAGAACTTGATCATCACCATGGCATCACCATCATCATGTCATGATCTTCATTTGCTTCACCACTTGGAGTAGTGCTACCTATCTCATAATCACTTTGATAAACTAGGTTAGCACTTAGGGTTTCATCAATTCACCAAAACCAAACTAGAGCTTTCACCACTCGCCATTGCTGGAGAGGAGGAGAAATAAATCCCCAAAACCAAGAAACTTGGCATGGAGAGAACATAACCCTAAAGACTCGATCTACTGGGAAAATTTATTAAAAATGATGGATCCCCACTCCCTCTGGCCTCCGGCGATATGGCAGAGGGGGAGGAAGGGGGACTAGTGATGTTGGAGATGGGGAGCGGTGGTGTTGGTGGTGGCGGTGGCGCTCCAAGCCTAATTTGGTTACGACTCATATTTTAACAACTATAGTATGGCCTTTCTTCGTCCAACAAAAAATAGCAAGTCTAGACAACCTCCTAGCAACGGGTGATGGTGCCTACTCCTAGGCATCCTAATTTCAGTGCTCTCTTCTGGATGGTGTGGTTGCTGGGTCACCTTGCCTCATGTTGATAAATTACATAATTTAATTTGCCTATTACATTCTAATAGCAAATTAAAATATAAATTACATCACATGAGCACTCCACTGGATGACACATAGGCTAAATACAATAAACGAACAGCCTCAACCCAGCTGTAATAAATAGCGACACACAGGTCGCATCAAGTAATACACACAGATCATCACATATGATTTTCAGACCATACCATTACATCATTCTCTGCAAAAACGAGTTAGATGTTTCTACGAACGATGTTACATTTTTTTAACATGCAGTTGGCTCCCCCTACATGTGGACAAGTTTCATGAATCCCATATGGTAGCAATTGCTCCCCCTACATATGTGCTAAGAGTTTGGATTGTAGCTTGCACATATGCTTAGATAGGAAATATAGGAGACAATGTCTACCAAATGATGCTAAGGTATAAGAGATGGACCTTTGAAGCGTGATACCAATCGGAGTGCGCCAATATACCATCCTTAGCACCATGAATAACTAAACATACACAAAAACTAAAATACCCCATGAGATCAACATTAGAAGCAAGGGTCTAGTTTTCATAATATGAGCATGAGTCTAGTTACTTAACCTATACATGCTAGTTTTTCATTTTATCATTCAAACCTACAACTAGCATACACCACACAAAGCATGGATATTGAAATTTAAAACTTGTGCCATGCAAGCAAACATATGAAATGCACATTCAAATGAATCCACCAAGTTTATGAGCTTGCTCCCCCTACATGTGTGCTTAAAATTTTAATTGATCCCCTTTTGTTATCTTTTCGCTATCTTTGTACACTATTTCTCTTTTCCAATGTCAATTTTCACTATTTCTCCCCTATCACTTATATCTTTGTTTTTCTCCCCCATTGTCATCAATGACCACAAAGGCTCAAAATGTAGATAGGTTGAAATTATCAATGTCAATCAATGACCACAAAGGCTCAAAATGTAGATAGGTTGAGATTATCAATGTTAATGAATGGGGTGAGGATCATTTTCCCAAATATAGTTCAATCTAGATCACTTACCAAAGATATTTAACTCAGTTTGATCCAAGGACAAGCTTCTTCACACCTCCAAATAAGGGTTATCTTATAGCATGTTGAGTTAAACACTTAGGGCTCATTTTTTAGAACAAACACTAGGTTTACAAGCCCACAAATGTGTCATATGCTACCACTAGATCAAGTCAAGCATAGAAGCAATAGTGGTACCATACAATTATCAAATTCATTTGATTTTCATGAATGAGCCTAGTAAATATGAAAGATGACTAGATGCACTAATCATGTCCTTAGTAAGGATGTATGCCATGTCTATCAACTTTTACTTTGGATTGCTCGAAGGAGAGGCATGTCATATGAGTGGGGGTGCATCAACACATATTTGAGAAATCCAAAATGTTCAACTCATTCCTTAACTTGCAAAACCTTTTCTCATCTAATGGCTTGGTGAATATATCGGCAAGTTGATCTTTAGTGCCTCACTCTCAATGCAAATGTCCCCTTTTTGTTGGTGATCTCTTATGAAATGGTGGCGGACATCAATGTGCTTTGTTCTTGCATGTTGAATCGGATTGTTGGTTAACTTGATTGCACTCTCATTGTCACATAGCAATGTCACTTTCTTGAACTTGATTCCAAAGTCATCCATGATGGCCTTCATCCAAAGTATTTGTGCACAACAACTACCACCGGATATGTATTAGGCTTTGGCGGTTGATAATACAACACTATTTTGCTTCTTTGATGACCATGAAACTAGTGATCTTCCCAACAATTGACATGTGCCAGAAGTGCTCTTCCTTTCAACCTTGCATCCCGCATAATCCGAGTCGGAGTAACCAACTAGCTTAAACTTTGCACCTTTGGGATACCACAAACCAATATTTTGTGTATGCTTTAAGTACCTCAATATTCTCTTTGTAGCCTTCAAATGACTTTCTCTTGGTGAGGCTTGAAATCTTGCACACATGCATACACTAAGCATGACATCCGGCCTTGATGCGGTCACATAGAGTAGGCTTCCAATCATAGACCAATACAATTTTTGATCCACCATATTGCCACTTGCATCACTATCCAAGTTACCATTTATCCCCATTGGTGTGCTAGTGGCTTTGCTATCACTCATGCCGAACTTCTTGAGCATGTCTTTGATGTACTTGCATTGACTCACAAATTTATCATTCTTTAATTGCTTGATTTGAAGACCAAGGAAGTAATTTAGTTCCCCAATCATAGACATTTCAAACTCATTAGCCATCATCTTTCTAAACTCTTCACAAAAATCTTGATTGGTTGATCCAAATGTGATGTCATCAACATAGATTTGCAACACAAATAAGTCTTTGCCAATCTTCTTGGTAAAAAGAGTAGTGTCAACCTTGCCCATCATGAAACCTTTAGAGAGTCAGAAGTCCCTCAATCTCTCATACCTTGCTCTAGGTGCTTGCTTTAAGCTATACAATGCCTTCTTCAACTTGTACACATGGTCGGGCTTCTTGTCATCTTCAAAACTAGGAGGTTTCTCAACAAATACTTCTTCACATTGATGTAACCATTGAGAAATGCACTCTTAACATCCATTTGATAGAGCTTGATGTTGTGGGCACAAGCATAGGGTAGCAAGATTCTAATTACTTTCAATCTAGCAACCGGGGCATATGTTTCTCTAAAGTCAAGACCTTCAACTTGTGTATATCCTTGTGCTGCCAATCTTGCTTTGTTCCTTACTACTATCCCATCTTGATCTTGCTTATTTCTAAAGACCCATTTGGTTCCAATCACATTGTGTCCCTTTGGTCTCTCTACTAATTCTCATACGTGATTTCTTATGAAGTTATTCAATTCTTCATGCATAGCATTCACCCAATCAGCATCCTTCAATGCTTCATCTATCTTCTTTGGTTCAATGGATGACACAAATAAGAAATGCTCACAAAATGAAGTCAATCTTGATCTAATTTGCACACCTCTTGAAATATCACCAATGATAGTGTCCAATGGATGATCCCTTGCAATATTGGTTGGTTGGAGCATTAGAACTTGATTGCTTGCACTTGCTTGATCATTGGGTTGAGATGATGCACTAGCCACTTGATCTTGTTCATTATCATGAGAGCCACTTGTACTAGCTTGATTTGTATCATCTTGCACTTTTGAGTTAGAGAGCACTTGCACTTGATCATCTTCGTCATCATTCACTTGCCTAGGCCTCAATTCACCAACATCCATATTCTTCATGGCATTTGAAAGTTGAATGCCTCTAACATGTTCCAAGTTCTCATCCTCATGTTAGGAACCCTTGGTTTCATCAAATTCAACATCATGAACTTCCTCAAGAGTACTACTATCCAAATTCCAAACTCTATATGCTTTGTAAGTAGTTGAGTATCCAAGTAGGAATCCTTCATCACATTTTTGTCGAATTTTCCCAATCTAGTGCGTTTCTTCAAGATATAACATTTGCAACCAAAGACCCAAAAATTTGCAATGTTGGGCTTTCTACCATTCAAGAGCTTATATGGTGTCTTCTCTTTCAATGGGTGACAATAGAGGCGGTTGCTACAATAGCAAGCCGTGTTGATAGCTTCGGCCCAAAAAGATTGACTCACATTGTACTCACAAAGCATAGACCTTGCCATATCAATGAGTGTTCTACTCTTCCTCTCAACAAGGCCATTTGATTGTGGAGTGTACTTGGTCGAGAATTGATGTCTAATTCCAAATTCATCACACAACACATCAACTCTAGTGTTCTTGAACTCGCTACCATTGTCACTTCTAACTCACTTGATGGTTGTTTCAAACTCATTGTGAATGCCCTTGAAAAATGATTTGAATATTGCAAACATATTACTTTTGTCCACTAGAAAAAATACCCAAGTGTATCTAGTATAATCATCTACTATCACAAAGCCATATTTGTTTCCACCGATGCTAGTGTATTGTGTTGGCCCAAATAAATCCATGTGCAATAACTCAAATGCTTTACTAGTGCTCATCATGCTTTTCTTAGGATGGGTGTTTCCATCTTGTTTCCTGGCTTGACAAGAGCTATAAAGCTTATCCTTCTCAAACACAACATCTTTCAAGCCTCTAACCAAGTCATGCTTAACCAATCTATTCAATTGTTTCATTCCAACATGACCAAGCCTTCTATGCGATAACCAACCCATGCTAGACTTAGTGAACAAACATGTAGATAGTGGAGCTTCACTAACATTGAATTCAACCAAGTATAGATTCTCAAATATAAAGCCTTTGATGATCAAGTTAGAGCCATCTACACTTATGATCTCTACATCATCTACCCCAAATATGCATTTGAATCCAAGATCACACAATTGAGCCATGGATAGCAAATTGAAGTTCAATCTCTCAACAAGCAACATATTGGAAATGCTCATGTCATTGGATATTGCAATCTTACCAAGCCCTTTGACCTTGCCTTTTCTATTGTCGCCAAATGTGATACTATCATAACCATCATTGCCATTGGTATTGATTGAGTTGAACATTCTTGCATCACCAGTCATGTGTTGAGTGTACCCACTATCAAGAACCCAATGTCTTCCTCTGGCTTTGTAATTGACCTACAAAAGAAGATCAATTCCTTTTAGGTATCCCAACTTGCTTGGGTCCTTGAAGGTTAGTCACTAAGCTCTTTGGTACCCAAATGGCTTTCTTCTTTGAGCCCATCCATGATGCACCAATGAACTTAGCCTTCACACCATTTGTACCCTTAGTAAGCACATAGAAAGAATTAATCTTAATTGAGGATACATTAGCATATTTTCTCTTGTTCTTGCACTCATGCTCTTTATGACCAACTTGCTTGCAACTAGTGCAAAACCGACCATTGTTCTTCACAAAACTAGTCTTGTGAGGAGCAAAGGTCATCTTGACTTTCTTGGGGGTATAGCCCAATCCCTCTTTGTAGAGAGAAGCTCTTTGGTTACAAAAGCACATAAGCAAGCGGTCCTCACCACCATAGGCCTTAGCCAAGGTGTGAGTGAGCTTATTGACCTCCTTCTTGAGGGTCTCATTCTCAACCATTAGTGAGGCATCACAAGTGAAACCATCACTACTAGATAAGGTGGAAGTAGAAGTGCTACAAGAATGGTTAGTGGGAGAAATAATGATAGTCTTATATAATGATTCATCAATTAGGTCACAAGTTAAGCCTACATTACATGTTTCAACATGCTTCTTCTCATTTTGCTCATCAAGGAAAGAGGAATGAGCTTTTTCAAGCTTCTTGTTAGTCTCGCCAAGCTTCTCATGGGCTTCCTCTAGCCTCTCATGAGATGCATTGAGCTCATCAAAGGCTTGCTTAAGGGCTTTTAGATCCTTACGCAAGCTTTTGCATTCCCTTCTCTTAATGTCAAAGTGTTCTTTAGCATCATCTAGCATGTCAAGTAGTTCATCCTTAGTTGGTTCATCATCATCACTATCACTTTCATTTTCATTTTCATTTTCATTATCATGTTCATCATCACTTCCATCATCACAAATTTGTACCTTAGTGGCCTTAGCCATGAAGCATGATGGAGTGTCAAAGAGAGAAGGCTTCTCATTGATAGCAATGCTTGCAATTGCCTTCTTCTTGGTGGTCTTGGCATCATCACTATCATCATCATCACTTGAGAAAGCATCACTATCCCAAGTGACCACGTATGAACCACCCTTCTTCTTCTTCTTGAAGGTCATCTTGTCCATCTTCTCTTTCTTTTCTTTGTTGTCCTTCTTGTCATCATCATTGTCACTATTGTATGGGCATTGAGCAACAAGATGATATTTGCTTCGCAATTGAAGCACCTTCTTGACTCTTCCTTGTTCTTGGATGAAGACTTCTTTCTTCTAGCACGGTAGCCTTTCTTCATCATGAACTTGCCAAATCTCTTAATAAAGAGAGCCATCTTCTTATCATCCATCTCGTCAAAGCTCAAGTCTTCATCTTCACTTGATGATTCTTGCTTTGCCTTGCCCTTGGATGATGTGGTCTTGAATGCCACACTTTTCATCTTCTCATATTTCTTCTCCTTTTCTTCCTTCTCATCATCATCTCTATATGTATCATCGGTCATTATATCTACCAACACTTGGTTTGGTGTCATGGTGTCCAAACCACTCCTCACTAGAATAGTGACCAATGTGCCAAATCTTGAGGGTAACCATCTCAAGAAGTTATGGGACAAGTCCTTGTCCTCCACCTCTTCTCCAAGTGCTTTGAGATCATTGACAAGCACTTGAAGCCCATGGAACATCTCTAGTACACTCTAATCCTCCTTCATCTTGAAGCTTGCAAACTTCTCTTTGAGAATATAAACCTTTCACCCTTCACGGCTTGAGTGCCCTCAAATGATTCCTCCAACTTCTTCCAGGCCTCATGAGCACTCTCAATGTTCTTGATTTACTCAAATGTTATCTCATCCAAAGCATCATGGATGGCACTAAGAGCAATGTTATTATTTTGGAGTAGCATCTCTTTGGCTGCGGTGGGAGCCTCTTCATCATCAATCTCAATCTTGGTCTCTACCACCTTCCAAACCTTCCTATTGATTGACTTGATATAAGTTGTCATCTTAGCCTTCCAATAGGGATAGTTTCAGCCATCAAATTAGGGTGGCTTCCTGTTGTTTTTGATTTGAGCCATTTTTACACCGAAGGTTGTTAAGCCTCAAATCACGGTGACCACGGCTCTGATACAACTTAAAAGGTCCTAATGGCTAGAGGGGGTTAATAGCCTATTAAAAAGTTCTACAACAACACTAAGACAAATGATTAGTCAATAAGATGGCGAAGAGAATCTTGCGCTAGCACTATACTTGGGGTTGCAAGACACCTACCCAATTCCATTTTCTATGATCACTAGTATATCACAACAAAGCTATGTCACTAATATACACCAAGGTGACCAACCTAGTGAGAGTAATACAATTAAATTATACACTATCTAGTCTTAACTACCACTAGCTCTATCCAAGTGAATGTATAATGAAATACACGAGAGTGGTAGAGAGGTATACCGTCGTGGCAAGTGACCAATGAGTGAATACCAAGGAGACAATCAAGACACAATGATTTTTCCTCTGAGGTTCACTTGCTTGCTGGCAAGCTAGTCCCCGTTGTGGCGATTCACTCACTTGGAGGTTCACGTGCTAATTGGCATCACACGCCAAACCCTCAATAGGGTGCCGCACAACCAACACAAGATGAGGATCACACAAGCCACGAGCAATTTACTAGAGTACCTTTTGGCTCTCCGCCAGGGAAAGGTCAATAACCCCTCAAAATCACCACGATCAGAGCCAGAGACAATCACCAACCTTCGCTCGATGATCCTCACTGCTCCAAGCCATCTAGGTGGCAGCAACCACCAAGAATAACAAGCGAATCCCGTAGTGAAACAGAACACCAAATACCTCTAGATGCAAACACTCAAGCAATGCACTTGGATTCACTCCCAATCTCATAAAGATGATGAATTAATGATGGAGATGAGTGGGAGAGCTTTGGCTAAGCTCACAAGGTTGCTATGTCAATGCAAATGGCCAAGAGAGTGAGCTTGAGCTGGCCATGGGGCTTAAATAGAAGCCCCCACAAAATAGAGCCATTGGCTCCACAGTCCACTAAAAATCAGGGCAACCAGACGTGCTGGTCCGATCGACCGAACGCAGCCAGCCCAGCGTCCAGTCACGCGATCAATGCCATGTGTCACCGCCTTCAAACCTCTGCCGCTAATCTCCAACGGTCCAGTTCCCGAGTAGTTAATTGTCGATCGGACACGCCACAATCCAAGATCGGATGCGTCGGTGCGTGTCACACCCAATTTTAAGGATAAAATGGAGTGCAAAATCTTATGTGCACCCAGAAATCAGTCACACACATAAGCTAACAAATTATAAATAGTATCATCACAAGTGTTTATTACATCACGAATAGGATAGAGTTATCACATAAATATAGCGGAAGTAATAAAAGATCTCTCGCGGAAGCTCCATTTCACAGGGACCTCAACTGGTTGATCACAAGTCTAGTAGTCCTTAGGAAAATCATCATACCCAAAGCCATCTGTTACCGATCCAGGATTTTTATCCAAATAATGAAAATAAACAAGTGTAAGTACATGTTGTACTCAACAAGTTTAACATGGGGTTCATGAGGCTCAAAAGGCTTGACACAGGTTTAACAGCGTTCAGCTTTTAGTTGTCACAATTTTAGCTTAAGAGTAGCAACAAGTTGTTTCAATTCCCAATGCAAAACACATGATCAATGTAAACATGAATAATGAATAGCATAAACAGATAATTCTTAGTGTTCATCTATTCCGTAAATGTTCCAAGGCCGCTCGTGACCATGAGCACGGCTGATATACCAGTTTTACACTCTGCAGAGGTTGTACACTTTCACTGTGAGTCGTGATACCCATATGCTCGGGTTAATTACTCCCAAAACACTTCCAAGGTGAGTAGGAAGAGGTCACTATGAAGCCTTTCAAAGGTTCGTCTAACAAGTTAGGGCCATTAGATTCACTTGGCAAACAGATATAGGAACCCCCCTGTCAAATGGCACAATTCGATCGCGGCTATACACATAAGAGTAGAGGCTGTCCTATATCCGATTTGGCAAGCCATTCTTATGCCAATAAAGGTAACCACTAACAAGCTAGAAAAGGTCCTCATACTGAGCTAAAGCCAGAGCCATGTAGCCCTCATAGCTATACTGTAAGTCCCGGATGATCACTTACAGATAAGTCCTTAGGGAGAGGAATCTGAAGCATTTAGAAAGTAGCTAAATACTCCAGCCCCTTGTTTCCAAGTTGCTAAAAAGTCATATTTTAATGTTTATTGCATATACCATTAGTCAAGTTATAAGATCATGTTTTAATTGAGCACTAGCAAAGCTACCCAAATGCATAACCCATAGGTGACAAGGTAAAAGTTCAATTCTAGGGAATTCCTATCAAGGTGACACATGCAACATGAATTTAATAAATTAAAGTAAATAGTAAACAAGGATGATCCCACGCTATACTTGCCTTGAGCAAAGTACTCCTGCTGATCCTACACATCAAAGAAGTACCCTTGATCTCCCACGAATTGCTCACCATCTATACTCCATAGCACAGTAACATACAAGCATCCAGGAAAAATCATGCAAAGCAAACAAAGCTATAGATTAGAACAATACACCAATAGCATAAAATCAAGATGAAAAGTTTGGAAAACGAATCTATGTCTTGCTACGAACACACAGACGCGAAGATTACAAAAATCGGAGCTAAAACGAAGAAGTTATGAATTAATCAAGATTTCCTATGGTAAAATAATAGATTAAATCTAACCTCAAATTTAAAAGTTGAAAACCTACTTAACAGTAGTATAAATAGGTATATTACTTAATTATGAACCTAATGCAATTTGAACGGATCAAATTAGAGTTAAAACGGAGATTTTATGGCTAAAACGAGTTGAGTGGCAAAACTGTAAATAACTGAAAACGTATTTTCAATCTAAACGAACTAAAATACGCTTTCAAAAGAAGAAACAGAATCTAAAAACGCGCTTTGGACTATGGGTTAAGTCTAAAGTAATTGTAAGGGTGTTTTTGAAAAACCAGCGGCGAAGGGGTATCTTGGATTTGGGACCATTGGATTAGATCTGGATGGCCAAGATGCAACCGGTGGGGAGAGAGAGAGAGAGAGAGCTTTGCCGGAACAGTGCCGGCGATGAGATAATGGCGGCGGCGCCATGGGAGAGCTCATTGGAACTCGCGGTTTCTGGTCTACGACGCTCGGTTCGACGAAAGAAAAGCACCGCGAGAGAGAGGAGGGGATAGGGATCTCACCCAAACCGAAAGAAAAGATCAGGGAGGGACGACGTCGGCGCGGCGTTCGACGAACGGCGATGGCTGTCGTGGCGGCGCTAGGGCGAGGCACGGCTGTGGGCTTGCATGGGCGGAAAGCTTGTGGCAAGATGGGATAGGGTGGCGGCGGAGGCGTCTTCGGCTATTTATGAGGCGAAGATTGCTTGGGAGGCACGACGCGGAGCATAGCAGAGCCGGACACGGACCTTCGGCGCGTAACAACCGGGGTTTTTGGAGAAGCCAAAAATACGAACTTTTAAAATTTTTCCTACAATGTGTGAATCATGTAGTTGCTAGGTCAAACCTAAAGTCAACTAAGAACAATTTATAAATAAATTGTTGCACTCATATAGAATTGCTTGTAGGTGTTTGCTAGAGTTCTTTAGTTGGTTTATTTAGTGTTTTGTTCAGAGTGCACAAATCTATAGCATTTCCCCTCCAAGCCTTCTTGAATTACTCCCATCTCTTTTGCATGCCTCCCAAAAATTCATTCGTGTTAAATAAGGAAAACCTTTTGCTTTTATTTCCCTTTTCAATTCTCCATGAATATTCCTCTCAAACCCTTTTGAATTCATTTCAAAATCCTTAAATCAAGGAAAATTCCTTTTTCCTTTTGTCCTAACCAACCCATCCTATCACCATGGCGATGCCCCTAATAATCCAACTAGGTGAACAAACATGCAGGCTAGTGTGCTTGTTCCTCTAACCACGTGAGCTCCTTGCTTCCTCTGTGTACACGTCCATGCAAGGACTCCATACGTGTATATACGTGTATACATGCCAGTGCCCAATAGCAAGAACCGGAGCCTAGCTTCCCTTCTGGCCCATCACCATCATGGCTTGGCCAGCCATAGCAGACCGCTACCCAATCCACTCCCACGTGCATGCTCCTGTACATCACCCCGTGGGTCCCAAGTGTCACCGCAAGGAGGAACTGAAGCCGCGAGCGCCGTTTGCCTCCAGTCGCTTTTCCCATCCCCACGCCATCTCCTTGTTCCTCCGTACAAGCCCCGCTCCTCTGCTTTCCGTCAGGAGCCACAGCGTCTGACTTTGGATGCCCCTGCTAGACCCCAGCTATGAGCCCCGCTGAGCCGCGCCTCGCGCCGCAAATTGCGGAAGCGAAAGCACCAAGCCTGGACACCCTTCTCAAAGCTTCTCGTGTCACTCACCTGCCCACGGCCTTGGATGCACGCCACATCACGCCGACCATCAAATCAGTGGCATGGACGCCGGTGCCCCACCGCGAAGCCCTAGCATTTGGGCTATAAAACCCCTAGCCAAGGCCTCGCCCTCACCAACTCCTCCACCGCGCCACCATAGCCCTTCTCGCACCTCTTGGCCTCGCTTAGCCCCCGACGCCATGCCCCTCCTCTATTGCACGACCGCGATCGTGACCCAGGCGTCGTCGCCGCGCCAATCCACTCCATCACCATTCACGTCAGCCAGCTACCAGAACCAATTGCCACGGTGGAGCCGAGCAGCACGTCCACGCCGGAGCAGCTGCTCATCGACCGCCATGGACGCGACACCGAGTTGCACCATGGCCTAGAAGCCATGGGACCAACCCCTGCTTCGACTACAGCAAGCCCCCAAACCAAACCCAGTGTGCGACTACGATGATGCAGCGGCTCTACACGGCACCGCAGCAACACGTCATAGCCTCAACCCACCACCGCACCGCTACCCTGACCACCACAAGCCCGACGGTGAGCCTTCAGCCTTGCCTCCTCTGTTGCCCTGATGCCGGCGAGCCTGCCATGGTCGCCACCGCATTCTCCCAACCTGGGAGAGCCCAAGGCCAAGCCGTTGGCTTCACGACTCACTGAATGCACTAGGACACGCGCACGAGCCCGCGCGCTGCCTTGCCGAGCCCTCCCTGCTCGGGAACGCTAGCGCCGCCACACCAAGCCTGCACACGGTTGTCATCGCCTGGAGCCACCCACGGCGCCATTCCGTTCTAGCCGTCTAGCCCCGGTAGAGGCAGCACAACCACCGGGTCCATGTTCGCCATGCCATGGAACGCTGGAAGCCACCACCTATAGGCCTTAGAAGCCCGTAGTTCGCTCTGGACCCCGCTTCGCTGGCGTGGTGATGCGCTGTGTCCGCCACCATGCCACGCGCCTTCCATTCGACTCCGGCCGCCTCATTGTGTGAGAGCACACCGTAGAGCTTCGCCTTAGCCGGCCGTTCCCAAGCCCCTTGGCCACCATCACCGGTGACATCGCTAGTGCCCAGAGCTACGTCGCGCCCTTCCTGCTGCGTGTTCTGGTCATCGTGGTGCCACCTTCTACGACTCGCCATGACCCGGAGCCCATGGCGTCGCCTCGCCACCTGAGCGCTCGCTCAGCCACGCCTTCGCTGTGGGCACACCGCTAACACCGGCCACCCATGACCTCGATCTGACGCACCCACCATGGGCCGCTCTCGTCAGTCGCCATGGCCGTGGCAGCACGCTCCCACACAGCCCTGCTACGGTGCCTGCTCGCGAGCACCCGCCAACCTACACACGCACCCATGGACATGTACGCACATTGCCCTGTCGCCGTTGCCCTAGGAACATGGTCTTTTGCCTTGCCTCAGACCTCAACGTGCATAGCTCCTGGCACACTGACACGCATGGCTGGGCACCAGCACGCCACCGCTGGACCCACTTGTCAGCAGGTGACGTCATGCTGACATCACATGGGTCCCACCTATCAGTGACCGTTTGACCTTGGACCCACATGTCAGTGGCCCAAGAGCCCCGATCCCACCTGTCGGACTGATGACATCGTGCTGACATCATGATGACATTAGCAAAACCCCACCTGTCAACCACCATTGCCAAGAGCACCATCGCCGAGACCACCGTTACCGAGACCACCGTTGCCGAGACCACTATTGCCGAGACCACCGTTGCCGAGACCACTGTTGCCGAGAACACGGTTGCCAAGACCACCATTGCCGAGACCACCGTCGCCGAGACCACCGTCGCCGAGACCACCATTGCCGAGACCACTGTTGCCGAGACCACCGTTGCCGAGACCACCGTTGCCGAGACCATCATTGCCGAGACCACCGTTGCCGAGACCACCGTTGCCGAGACCACTGTTGCCGAGACCACCATTGCCGAGATCACCATTGCCAAGACCACCGTTGTTGAGACAACATGGCCTCGCTGGCCAAGACCACCATGGCCTCACTTGCCAAGACCGCCATGACCCCGTCTACCGCAAGCCGTACCCTCTAGGTCATGAACCCTAGTCGTATGTCTTACCGAGACCATGGAAAGCCCCATCTCGCATCTTTCCGTATACGCATGTCTATCCTGTTGGGCCCTATTCTTACAACCTATCTATCCATGACTGTCTTACAGGAATTCACCTATCACCCAGCTATGGAATGTGCTACTCCATAGTCGTGTCGAGTTGTTACGTCTTTCGGTCGTGTTTGGTTCTTATCGCTGGTTGTTGGTGTTGTTGCCTATGTGCCGAGCCTTCGAGTTGGCTAAGGGATCGTACCTCGTTCGGACGTTACAATCGCGGGATCCATCTCACCATGACCGTGATGCCGAGGGTAACTCGACCCCTCGCTTTTTAGTTGACTTCATAGTACCACGAGTGTTAGATCCTGTCTTCGGTCCTAGAACATGGTCATGATGGATTCGATGTCGATACTAACATCGATGCGGATATCACCCGCACGCCTTGAGCCTTCCATGACCAAGTTCTGTGGGAGAAAACTTGGGAGTAAACAATCGTGGAACGATGAATGCCAACTCATAAGGCATAGCTTGTGGCACGTGAGTTCACCTCGCCATGATCATGGAGCTACACCTCTCTTTCGCTTTTAGTTGCTTCTTCGTGCTCAAGCCCTTGTATGCTTGTACCCCGTTTGACCATCATGTTTCTCTAATTCTCACGGTGACAACCGCACCGCTTCGAATCCGAGAGATATCTCAGTGCTAGTGCACCCAGGTCGGGTACCCTACGAGTGGTCTGCGCACTTGGTGTTTGTCGCTTCCTCCCAATGCCCCGTCTTTCGTTGTGGCGCGAGTGTTGGAAGAAGTAGACTTTGTTCCTTGTTGTTCTTGCTCTTGTTGCACCGCTAGCCCGCTCTGTTCAATTCCGTCTTGCCCATGATGATTGGATCAAAGACCGGACTATCTCTTTTTAGTTAGTTAGCAAAGCTATGGTCTATGTCATACCTCGGACCCGTGCGTGTCGACCCGATCGACCGTCTAAAACCATCTTTCCCGAAGATGTGTCTGAGAACATGACATGGATGTGCCTAGCTAACCCCCGCATCTTTTGTCGTGTTGAACGACTCTCTTCTCGGCTCCCGACATTATTGTGTCGTGTGGGTCGAGGGGAACCGTTGATGTCCAATCTCCTTGTGCTACCGCTTTCTACCATAGCGGGCGAGCCGAAGTACGTTGGAGCCAAGTCACAATAGTGTTAATCGTTCTTGTTTGCTACTCGTGTCCAATTGTTACTTGCGGGATAAGGCTATAAGAGCCGAACCCCGTCGTTCTTCTTTCTTGGGGGCCCGATTTCCAATCCCCATCAATTCAATGACACCGGATCGAAAGATCGTGAGCCATGGTGTTTGCTCTGGATAAGCTCTGGCTTAAACCGTTTATCGTAAAGCCATACTGGCTTGGCCATGACTTAAGCCTGTGCTCAGCATACCACCAGTTGTGATTCTTTGGCCCGAGGAAATCGGACAACCGTCGAGAGGGCTAAGTCGTGTATCTCTTATTGCCTCGCTGGTGTTATTGGATTTTCCTACGTCTTGTCATCTTTTCAAGTGTTGAGTGCTCTCTTGCCTTGCCTGTCGCTTCGCGGAGAAGCTGACGATCGGACCAAGAGAACATGGACGATGACAAGGACTGCGGAATGGAGTGAACGCAGGAGGTGACCCCGCTAATGGAACACCAACGAATGGAGAATTGTACCACTACTACCTCTACATCGCAGGTGTCATGGTAGCACCCTCTTTCAGAGAATCCTATTAGACATTGCATAATATCTAGAACTGCTAGCACTTTATAATTATTCCTTTGCTAGAACTTTGATGCATGCTACTACCTGAGCCATTATTACCCTGATGCAACCCACTCTACCACGTCACCCTGCTTTGCGCATTCGCTCGCTTATATATGCTTACTTGCCTGCTTGCTTGCATATTACACCACTATACTTATTATTAACTCCACTTTGCATTATATCGGGGATGTGATGCTGGTGGTGCACCCCCTGAGAATGGTTTGGCTATGGGTGCCGGACTTGGTGGTGTGTGAGCGTGCTGCGTGTGTCTTGGGTGCGTGGAGAGTGAGGGTTGTGTCGATCGAGCTAGAATAACGATGAGCCTAGGGCGAGTCTTGCCATGTGGTGCTACCTGGGCACTTGGATATGGAATACCTATGGTGGGTAAATGGTAATTGGAGGTGGCCTTGGGTGTGAACCTCGGAGAGGTGGAGCCCGGGGTGGAGGTGCTGTGGTGGCATGGTAAATGGAAACCCTGATGAAGACATTCTGGCTTGGTCACACCTAAGGACTTACTAGTACTCAGATTCACCGGGAATCCTTTACATCCCACTCGCCCTATATGGTGCGGGACGATCGGACTACTTGGTAGAGCGATGCCACTACTGCTAGGCGAATGTGTGCAAGGAGGTACTGGGTAAGCGGTTTTCCCCCACACCCTTCTGAGACTTCAGGAGGCCTTGTGGACCGGCTCTTGACATTCGGTGGGCCCCGGCTCTATCTACGACTCACAGTATCAGCCATCCCAGACTAGACTTGGGATGTTCCAGGGCTGAGAGGTAGGGTGGCATCGTTCTAGGCTAGCAAGCGGCCAAAATCTGCCTAGACGGGGCACTGTCGAGGATGGCTATCTTGTGGGTATGTGAAACCTCTGCAGAGTGTATGGTTGATCGATCGATACATATGCCGACTCGTCGGCTATGGACCTTTCATGGGTTTTGCTTAAACTAGATAGGAGATGAGTCCTTCTTTTCTCCCTCCAGGGTTGGGGTATTTTCTGGTCATGAGCCTTGGGGCTGCGGGCCGTTGAGACAAGGCTGAGAGGGAGTTGGCCTGTCGACCTGAGTGTGTGAGATGAGATAAGGTGTGGAGGTGTGGAGATGGTTTGGGATGGATGGTTGGTGGATGGATATGGATGGATGTGGATGTGTGTGGTTGGGAATGTGTTAAAAACTAGACATTATTATTACATTACTACTGTTACTTACTTCTCATGCGCTAAGGATGCAAACCATAGCCAAATGTTAGGATCGCCAGATCCTCTTGTTTTATCTTTTTCACCAAAGCTCATAGGTGATGACCATGGCCTGCACACATCTGGCGGTGTGCAGATTTCCTGCTTCTTAGTGATGCTGACCTTAGAAGGATTAGGAGGTCTCGTGCCTACGCTCAAGTTTGGTTCGGAGATGGAATCTACGCTGCACTACGCCAACTCTGATGATGACCCATGAAGGAGAAGCCTTCACTCGATAGTCTTCCGTTAGATTAACTCTGTAATAGGTGTATTCCCTAGTGATGTAATATCTTGTATTCTTGTAATCTTACGATGTATGACTGTGATATTGACTGATATATGATAATATGATGGAATTAACTATTGGTTTCATCATATTATAATTCATTTTGTGGATTTTCCCTTCGCGGAAAATTGAGGATGTTTCAGTGTCCAACTGGACTACGACGCGAGGGAGAAGAAGGTGCCTAATGGTTGGGCTTGGGCAGTCAGCGGCCTGTAACACCCTAGGTGTTATCCTTGCATAACTTGACTTGCATAGCATGAGCATGATCATCAAGCATTCATAAACAAGCATTTACAAGTGAAACATTGGATTGAAACATATGCAACATTTGCTTGTTATCGCATGTTTCCTTGTACATATGCAAATGATCATGAGTGTAAACATGTACTTGGTGGATGTGAGTCACAAAAACATTTAACAACACATGGGTTAGCAAATAGGACATTGTTCATGAAGGTCACCTTTCATGACCAAACACTTAAGTAAGATTTCATGTGTTAACCTAGATAGCACTATGTGTGACTAATACATGAAATGATTGTATGACCTTGCAATTTGCTTAAACATGTTTAGAGTATCATTATGAACAACTTTGATATTCATGGTTAGGGGTAAATAGGTTATTAAGCCATAGTTTGAAGTGTATCATCTTTTAAAAGTAACATGTTTGACCAAGTTTGAACTATGTGATAGAGACTTTGCATGTATGCGGTCACTAAAGAAAAGTTGTAGTCATTGTCATGGTGAACAACTTTTATGTTTGGGTCATTGACTGGTTTAGCTCCTAGCATGCTTGAATTTGGATCACAAAAATCAGCAAAACCAACATTTCAACACTTAAAGAAATTTTCTAAGTCATGCTCGACTGACAGTTTGACAAGCCGACCTTGGGGATGATATTACTCAATTTTGGTTGCGATTTAGCACTTGATCCTTTAAGAACAATTGAAGCTGGTACATGGGGCTACAAAAGTCGTGTAGATAATTTACGTTATGGAGCTACGGTTTAGCGGTTAAATCACTTTGAAAACGCGCTGTCAGGCTTGCATCGGGGTTTCTGAATGAACTGCATCGATCATCTCGGTGGTCGACCGTCGCTAGGGCTCGCACGTCGTGTGGAGCCATCGGCTAGCCATGCATCGCCGGCGCACTGTCCCGTGCGGCCAAGCCAGGCCAAAGCGCACTACATCAGCCCCAGCACTCGCCCGCACTGCCCTGCACTTCCCATTTTGCCTTTCTGGCTTTCTCCTTCGCCTCAGCACAGCTGTCGAGCTTCCGCAACGCCATTGCTGACGCGACGCTCTACCGAACCCGCCTGAGCTCACCGCCGCCCCATTCTTCCATCAGTTGCGCCCAAAGCTTCACCTCCCTCTGCTCTATCCTTCCCTCACAGTAGCGTCCACAGCCGCTACGTTGGTAAGCCCTGTTTCGTCTTGCGCTGCCATGGGGATGCCTCTGCCGGAGCTCCGCCATGGCTTTGCCGTGGCCATGCTTCGTCGGAGCGCCTCAAGCTGCCTAGGTCGTCTAGTTCGGTTTGCTTGGACGCCGTGGTTCGGTAAAGCGCCTCTCCTAGCTTCGCCGTGGCCGGAGACGGCCGGCACACCGCAGTGCAGCGCCGCCGTGCTGCCATGGGCGGCGACGAGCATGCTCCGCCCACCCTCCACTGCCACCACCTAGGTCGTTCGACGCGCGCTACTCAGTAGGTCCTATTGTGTAGATGTCACCGCCGGCGAACTCGCCGTCGACGAGCCATGGTCGTGCAAGCTCGCGCAACGCCGCCTGCTCTGTTCTTGTTTCGCTGACGTGTGGGGTCACTGACCAGTGGGTCCCGCTTGCCAGTGACATCAGACAGAAAGCTTGCTCATTTATTTCCTGTTTCATGTGTTCTTTGAAAATAGATAAGTGGAGTTGTGTAGATCCAAATCTCTTGGTTCAAATTTTGTTAGGATCTGGATGAAGTGTAGTATTTATGAAAAATATATATTAGCAAGTTCAGTAGAAA
Organism: Miscanthus lutarioriparius; assembly: GCA_904845875.1. NCBI lineage: Eukaryota > Viridiplantae > Streptophyta > Magnoliopsida > Poales > Poaceae > Miscanthus > Miscanthus lutarioriparius. The sequence continues at coordinate 51,018,745 of CAJGYO010000016.1, read as the reverse complement.
TTTTGGAAGATTTAAATGGAGATTTGAAATGCGTTTTTGAGTGCATGCAAACTTGTTTATTTTATATCTAGAGTTCCTGTGCTCCAAAAATTATGAATTTTTTGTGGTAAGCTATTCTTGACATGTATGAGCTCTGGTAAAAATTTGAGAATCAGTGCACGCATAGATTTGTAGTTATAGATTTTTCTTTTATAAATAGGTAATCCTTGTATAAAATTTTATAAATTATTTAGGAATCCAATATTCATGAAATTTGTTTGAGGTTATCCTAGTACTATAGGGATGCTAAGAAAAATATAAAATCTGTTGCTTGATACTTTTCACTACGGTTTTCAATTTATGATATTTTAAGCCATTCTGCCTTGTCATTTTTGCATAGAATGTTTTACTTGATAAAATGGCATAAAACTTTTACAGTAGTCTTTTGGTAGTGTTAGTAAGGCACTGTAAATTTTTGATAATTTACGAAGTACATCTAGTATATGTTGGTTAATTAACCTAAGTATCTAAATGAAATAATAAAGGCATTTAAAGAAATAGTTTGGACTTCACCATTAGGTTTTCTTGAGTGTGTTTGGTATGTTTAAACTGTTGGTAGACTTTGTGTTGTCAAACTTTGAATAATTACATGAAGTAGAAGTATTGTTACTTTATAATGCGAATTGGAATAATTTCCAAACAGATTCGGTAGTTTGATAAGTTGCATGATAAAAATGATGTTTGCTGTAAAAATGGTTCATAACAAAGTTGTAGATAACTTCATCATATGTCTTGTGTTAAAATTTCAGGACCATAGGTCAAACGGTTTAGGAGTTACAGCTGTTTAAAGTTAACATTTCCGAATTGCTTGCTCTTTGGAATTTCTGGACAGCACTGATATGATTGTCTGTTTTGGCTAAGATAAGTTGTGATCTAGCTTTTGTGAATTAAATAAGAGTTGTAGGTAATTTTATAAGATTTCCAGAAAGTCTAGGATCATTGCATTTGGATAATTAGAACTCCAGTTATGAGTAATTCAAGTAGCTGCTGTTTGTGAAATAGTTGATGAATTGTTGAAGTAGTTGATTGCATAATCAAGAAGAGATATGCACCTACTCAGTAAATGCGATGCACTTGTTGTTACTTAAAGCACATGCCATTAAGAATATTTGCAAGAATGCATTCTTCATGTATCATCATACCACACTTGTTAACATATTTGCATTCGCAATATCTTATGCCATATTCATGCATCTAGGATCGGAGGAAGAAATAACGTTGCTGGAATTCGACGAAGTAGAGGAAGGGGACCAGCAGGAGAATCCTCAAGTTGCAGCTCCCAAAGGCGAGGATCAGAATCCTGAAGAGCCTCCGGAGTGTCCTGACCACCGCCCTACCTCCTTTCTATGAGGCAAGCCCCGGAGCATTATAAGTCTCCTAATATTTTATAAATGATTACTTAAGTACTTATGATTGATGCATTTAGGTTATAAGAGTTGATTGGAACCCCTCGATGCATATGAATTCCTTGTCCAGATATTACACCTTTAATCGGTATAGGTCTAGGATCGAATATATGCTTAGCCATGCTTAGACCAGTAGAAGTCGGGTGATTTCCTGTCACCTGCGAGATATAGGTGGATACCGAAGCACGGTTGGCTATATTTGCTATCGTGGAATAGAACCATGGGGTAAAAGAAAATCAAGGCCAGGCGGAGTCTATGCGTAGGATGACTCATGAGATTCCGTCTGTGCTGATCAAGGACCGTACCGTTGTTGGAACTTCTGACAAGATTGAACGCATGCCTATCACTTAGCTGACCGGATAACTCGTTCCGACCGCGAAACCGAGTAGCTCAACTAAGGCCGGGCCCCGTTCTATTGTGCGCTCCATGCGGGGGGCGATCAGACTGAGCCCAAGGGCAGGCTAGGCCTGAACGTCCTAGAATCTGGTGTCCTAGATTGTGCGGCGCGGTACGGACCCGCGAAATGTGTACCTGAGTTGTACCAAAGGTGACCTAAGGCTGCCTTCGCGTGGTATGCCTGGGTTTGTGTTAGGAATAAATTCCCAGCTGGTTGAAATCGATTCGAATCGCTATCTCTCCCGGATAGTGAGAAACTTGGCTAGCTCCAACATCGTAGTAACTGTGTTATGGAACATGATGGTTCGGATGAATATGGAATTACAATACCTGCTATGGTTACTATTGTATGCTTTTAAATGGATATACCACATGTTTGGCACAGGATAGTTGCTAATCTAGAGATGGATAGTTATAATTAACTTGATATTGGAACCATAATTGTATAACTAAGTTAATCGCTTTTATGCAAAATGTTGTCAAGCTATCCCCACTTATACAACCTTGCATAATCCTTGGAGTCATTTTATTTCTAGTTTATGACGGGTAAGTCTAGCTGAGTACCTTCTCGTACTCAGGGTTTTATTTCCCATTGTTGCAGATGGCACTGTGTATCATGGTTATTGCAAGAGTTGCTTCTATCCCGCTGTGGATGAGGAGTAAGCCTTGGGCAGGCTTCTTATTAATCCTTCTACATGCTTTTGTGGACCGTGATCGTATTTTGGCACTGTACTAAACTATGTTGGAAACTTTACTTTCAAACTTAATTTGCTTCCGCTTTTATCTTCCAACTAAGTTTGTAATAACTGTGTTTCATACTCTGATGATGAAAATGTATCTGTGAACTTTATGTAATATGTGGCATGTATGTTGAATCATGTACGATCTTGGTTGTTGTAAATCGTTTATCGAGACCCGTCGTGGTACTCGACGGACTACCGGGTTTATATGGGTTCAAGTATGACAGTGCGACCGCTTGTGGGCCGCCATTGTACTTGTACTCTTATAAATTGGTCGGTTCTACGACAGCTGGCATCAGAGCAAGATTCAACGTTAATTGTCACATGTGTATTTAAAACAAAAGTTTTTGTTTTCCAAAAACCCTTCTCTAGCAACTGATAGCTATATAATAGGTATTTGAAATCTAAAGTGTGCCAATGATCACTTTCCTTATGCCCAAATTAAGGACTATTAGGTGGCTATTTAAGTACTAACATGGGGGTTTTTACTTCGTCGTCCATACGGCGTGCTATTGTATGGATGCCATTCACTTGAATGGTAATGTATGGATCAAATGCCTCTACGCCAAGGTAAGAGGATGAGTGACATGACCGCAAGATGTGACCGTGCGGTCAGGGAGAGTTAGCTTTGGTACGGCTATGTATGCATGCTTGCATGTGTATATGGTGCGTATTTAATTGTGGGTTTAAATTGTTATCGGGTAGTTTGATACAGAAGTATATGTATGGGTATACATATATGGAAGTATTTAAATTTACATTCTGCATATTTCATTATGGGTTTGGGCTAAAATGAAATTCTTATGCAGGTACACTAACAACGAAACGTGTAGCTCGACTAGTTACGCTATATATGAGAGAACGTATGTATGCCACCGTGTCTACCGCTAGAAACAAATTTTTCCTAAGTTTGTGAGGACGTACGGAATGAGCATGCATCATGATAATTATCATTCAAATAATTACATTGTTCCTCCCCTTATAAATTTCTTACTCGGTTATGTAACTCTTATCCAGTATGGCCTTGTCTCACAAAAGTGTACATGTTGATAGTACCGATGGCAGCACCAGTTGGAGTGAGAATTTCCTAATGGTTTTCGGAACACCTACCCTATTGTGGAGAGTTTTGCACTTTGCGGGGTACCATGAACCGCCCCTCTATCACTGGAATAAAGGGACTTGAGCTAGCAGCTTGCATGGGCCCAGCATGTAGTGATGGGTTTTCAGCATGAGGTGCATAATTTGAACAACCAACTGCACCCGATCCTTAGTAAAAAAGATGAAGATCCAGAAATGTTAGTAGAAGATGACGGCTGGGACGAGAAAGAAGTGGAGCCAGAGAATGAGGATGATCCTATCTCCGACCTCGACAACGATCTTAATGAAGATTAGAAGTCACCTAGTGACTAGTATGTTAACACGGTGCGAGTCCAATAAGTGATAAAGTTGGTGGTGTCATGTTGCGAGAATGAATTGTTATGCCTCTGTTTTTATTGTGAATTTGAGAATTTTCTCTAGTAATTTCAGTTTGGCATGATTATAAATTCATCTGCAATCTTGTGACATCAACCAATAATCACTTATTGTTGCAACTTCGCAGATGACGCGCACCCGAGCAGGAGCTGGTAGCAGTCATGATGGCAATGGTGATGATTTACCACCACCACCGTAGTCGTTTGCTCAGGAGTTCTTTGCTCAGTTCTTGGGGAGCCAAAGGACAATGGAAGAAGCTATGCGCCTCATTGCGCAGAACACCGCTCGTGGCCACCCACAGCAGCAAGGAGCCGAGCCAAATCAGCACAGTACATTCAAGGAATTTCTAGATACAAAGCCTCCTATCTTCAAGGTGGCTGAGGAACCACTACAGGCTGACGAGTGGCTCAATACCATTGAGCAGAAGTTTCGCCTGCTAAGGGTCACTGAGCATCTCAAAGCTGAGTATGCTTCTCATCAGCTGCAAGGACCAGCAGGGATCTGGTGGGCACATTTCTTGTCATCACTACCTGCTAATGCGCGAGTGACATGGGAATAGTTCAAGCTGGCTTTTAGGGGACATCACATTCCCCCGGGCCTAATGCGCATGAAAGCGGCTGAATTTATGAGGCTCACTCAGGGAACGAAGACTCTCACAGAATACATGCACGCATTCAACAACTTGTCCAGATATGCTCTAGGTTTTGTGGATACTGAGGAGAAAAAGATAGAGAGTTTCAAGCGAGGTCTTGGTACCAAACTGATGAAGACCATGGCCAATTCTAGGTGTGCCACATACAACGAGTTTATTAGTGATGCTCTAACCCAGGAAAACCACAATAATATGCATGCAGCTGCTAAGGGTCGCAAGAGAGCATTCGAGGCAGGTGCCTCCAGATCTTCACATGCAAGAGCGCCTATCACAGCTAGGCCACAATTCCGTCCACCTGCATCCAAGTTTAGGCCTCCACCACCTAAAGCTCAGAATAGCAGGCCACAGAAACCATTCCGTAAGGCATTCACTATTGCCTTACCAAAAGGGACTGGTAGTCAGGGTTGCTCCACAGGACCTAGGAATAATCAGCCATGTTTCAACTGCAATCAAATGGGTCATTGGGCCAAGGAATGCCCCTATCCCAAGAAGAATGGCAACCCAAATCAGAACAATCAGAGGCAGGCGAACGCAAGGGCACGTCCGGGATACATGCATTATACCGCTGTTGAGGAAGTGCTCGCTGGAGAAGTTGTCACAGCTGGTATGTTTCTCGTCAACAAGCATCCCGCTGTTGTTTTATTTGATTTGGGAGCTTCTCATTCCTTTATGAGTTAAGCATTCACATCTAGGCATGATCAGGAAATAATTGAAGTAAGCAAAGGGGGTTATAATATAAGTTCAGCAGGGGGTACTATTTCTACCAAAAAGATAGTTAAAAACGTGCTCATCTCTATACAAGGGAGGGAGTATACAACAGATTTGATAATATTGCCGGGGTTATCGATAAGTGTAATCTTAGGCATGAATTGGATGAAGGATCATGGTGTTCTCATTGACACCAGCACCCATACTATTATATTGAGAGAACCCACGGGAGGGAATGCTTTTCTAGTACCGCTCTCCCTCATTTTTAAACTCCAACATTTAGCTTGTGCTATCCAAGCCACCACACTTTGTGATATCCCAGTGGTTTGTGAGTTTCCGGATGTATTTCCAGAGGAATTACCAGGCTTACCACCTGATAGGGAGGTGGAATTTAAGATTGAGTTAGTGCCAGGTATGGCACCAATATAAAGAAGGCCCTATAGAATGCCACCCAATGAGTTAGCAGAACTTAAGGTTCAATTACAAGATCTATTGGACAAGGGTCTTATCCAACCTAGCTCATCTCCATGGGGATGTCAAGCATTGTTTGTGAAAATGAAGGACAAGTCACTGAGAATGTGTGTAGATTACAGACCACTCAATGCTGTGACCATCAAGAACAAGTACCCATTGCCTCGCATCGACATCTTGTTCGATCCGCTAGCGAAGGCAAAGGTATTCTCCAAAATTGACTTGAGATCAGGCTACCATCAAATAAAGATCAGACCAGAGGACATACCTAAAACTGCTTTCTCTACTAGGTATGGCTTATATGAGTATTTGGTTATGTCTTTCGGACTAACAAATGCTTCAACCTACTTCATGTACCTAATGAACTCAGTATTCATGCCCGAGCTCGACAAGTTCGTGGTCATGTTTATCGATGATATATTGATTTATTCAGAAAATGAGTCAGATCATGAAGAGCATCTGAGGATTGTCCTATCCAGATTGAGGGAGCATAAGTTATATGCAAAGTTTAGTAAGTGTGAATTTTGGCTGAGCAAGGTACCTTTCTTAGGTCACATCTTATCAAGAGATGGAATCTCTGTAGACCCATCAAAAGTACAAGAGGTCATGGATTGGAAAGCACCAACTTCGGTGCATGAAGTTTGGAGTTTTCTAGGGTTAGCAGGATATTATCGTTGTTTCATTCTAGACTTCTCAAAGATAGCTAAGCCCATGACCAGACTACTTCAGAAAGATGAGAAGTACAAATGGACACCAGAATGTGAAGCAGCTTTTCACACCCTTAGAACTCTGTTGACTACAGCACCTGTGCTAGCACAACCAGACATTGAAAAGCCTTTTGATGTATTTTGTGATGCATCGGGAATAGGTTTGGGGTGTGTGCTTATGCAAGAAGGAAGAGTCATTGCATATGCTTCTCGGCAATTGAGAAAGCATGAAGTCAACTACCCTACACATGATTTAGAACTTGCAGCAGTTGTTCATGCATTAAAGATATGGAGACATTATTTGTTGGACAATGTATGTAATATATATACTGACCACAAAAGTCTCAAGTATATCTTTACCCAACCAGAGCTGAACATGAGACAACAAAGATGGTTATAGCTAATTAAGGACTACAATTTAGAAGTGCATTACCATCCGGGAAAAGCTAATGTAGTAGCAGATGCACTCAGTTGAAAGTCTCATTACAACACTATGGAAGCATTATTGGAAGATGGATTCAACTTGTTACACCCTGCTGTACTACACAATATCACGATCAGTTGTTCACTTGAGAGAAAAATCATAGAGTTGCAGCAGACAGATGTAGGAATAAGTCACATCAAGAGAAAAATGCAAGAGCAAGAGACCAAGCATTTTAGATTGGTTGAAAGAGGTGTGTTATGGTTTGAGGACCGACTTGTGGTACCAAAAGACCGTGAGCTTAGGAACCAAATATTAGATGAAGCTCACTCGTCCAAATTATCTATTCATCCGGGTAGTAGTAAGATGTACCAAGATTTGAAAACCCGTTTTTGGTGGACTAAGATGAAGAAGGAGATCGCAGCCTATGTCGCTAGGTGCGATAACTACAGTCGAGTAAAAGCTGTTCATATGAAATCTGCCAGATTACTTCAGCCATTGCCTATCCCAGGTTGGAAATGGGAAGAAATCAGTATGGACTTTATCACAGGCCTTCCAATGACACCACAAGGTCATGATTCAATATGGGTCATTGTAGATCATCTCACCAAGTCAGCACATTTTGTACCAGTTCACACAACATATCACGTGGGGAAGTACGCTGAACTATATTTTTTTCAAATTGTGAGACTGCATGGAGTACCTAGGACTATAATCTCAGATCGAGGACCACAGTTCATAGCTCGTTTCTGGGAGCACTTGCACCAGGCTTTGGAAACCAAGCTAATCAGAAGTTCAGCATATCATCCACAAACTTCAGGATAGACGGAACGAGTGAACCAAATCCTAGAAGATTTGCTTAGAGCTTGTGTTATATCTTCAAAAGGTTCATGGGAGAAATGGTTACCTTTAGCTGAGTTCTCCTATAACAACAGTTATCAAGCGAGTATCAAAATGGCTCCATTTGAAGCCTTGTATGGCCGAAAATGTAGAACTCCATTGAATTGGATTGAGCCCGGTGAAAGGAGATACTTTGGTATTGACTTTGTCAATGAAGCTGAAGAGCAAGTACGTGTGATCCAACAGCATATGAAGGCAGCTCAATCCAGACAAAAGAGTTATGCTGATAAAAGAAGAAGACCACTGACTTTTGAAGTGGGTGACTATGTATACTTGAAAGTATCACCCATGAAAGGAGTGAAGAGATTTGGGATGAAAAAGAAGCTTTCACAAAGATATGTGGGGCCATACAAGATTGTGGAACGAAAAGGAAATGTGGCTTATAAGTTACAACTTCCACCAGAAATGAGTGCAATCTTTGATGTCTTCCATGTTTCTCAGTTGAAGAAATGTCTTTGAGTACCTGAAGAAGCTATTGCACCCACCAACGTGCAGCTTCAATCGGATTTAACCTATGAAGAAAAGCCAATTAGAGTATTAGAGGAGATGGAAAGAGTAACACAAAGTAAGATTATTAAGTTCTATAAGGTGGTGTGGAACAATCACAGTGAACAAGATGCTACGTGGGAAAGAGAAGATTATTTACGTGAAGTTTATCCCGCCTTTTTCCAAGAATGGTAGGTCTTGCAAATCTCGGGACGAGATTTTTATAAGGGGGAGGGGCTGTAACACCCTAGGTGTTAGCCTTGCATAACTTGACTTGCATAGCATGAGCATGATCGTCAAGCATTCATAAACAAGCATTTACAAGTGAAACATTGGATTGAAACATATGCAACATTTGCTTGTTATCACATGTTTCCTTGTACATATGCAAATGATCATGAGTGTAAACATGTACTTGGTGGATGTGAGTCACAAAAACATTTAACAACACATGGGTTAGCAAATAGGACATTGTTCATGAAGGTCACCTTTCATGACCAAACACTTAAGTAAGATTTCATGTGTTAACCTAGATAGCACTATGTGTGACTAATACATGAAATGATTGTATGACCTTGCAATTTGCTTAAACATGTTTAGAGTATCATTATGAACAACTTTGATATTCATGGTTAGGGGTAAATAGGTCATTAAGTCATAGTTTGAAGTGTATCATCTTTTAAAAGTAACATGTTTGACCAAGTTTGAACTATGTGATAGAGACTTTGCATGTATGTGGTCACTAAAGCAAATTTGTAGTCATTGTCATAGTGAACAACTTTTATGTTTGGGTCATTGACTGGTTTAGCTCCTAGCATGCTTGAATTTGGATCACAAAAATCAGCAAAACCAACATTTCAACACTTAAAGAAATTTTCTAAGTCATGCTCGACTTACAGTTTGATAAGCCGACCTTGGGGATGATATTACTCAGTTTTGGTTGCGATTTAGCACTTGATCCTTTAAGAACAATTGAAGCTGGTTCATAGGGCTACAAAAGTCGTGTAGATAATTTACGTTATGGAGCTACGGTTTAGCGGTTAAATCACTTTGAAAACGCGATGTCAGGCTTGCATCGGGGTTTCTGAATGAACTGCATCGATCATCTCGGTGGCCGACCGTCGCTGTGGGCTCGCAGCCGCAGTGGAGCCAGCTGACTAGCAGACATCGTCGCCAACAAGATCGTCTCGTCTTGCCAAGCCTGTGCCAGAGTGCACTACATCAGCCCCATCACTCGCCCGCACTACCTGCGCTTCCCATTTTGCCGTTCTAGCTTTCTCCTTCGCCTCAGCGCAGCCGCCGAGCTTCCGCAGCGCCATTGCCGTCGCGACGCTCCGCCGAGCCCGCCTGAGCTCACCGCCGCCCCATTCTTCAATCAGTTGTGCCCAAAGCTTCACCTCCCTCTGCTCTATCCTTCCCTCACAGCAGCGTCCACAGCCGCTCTGTTGGTAAGCCCTGTTTCGTCTTACGCCGCCATGGGGATGCCTCTGCCGGAGCTTCGCCATGGCTTCGCCGTGGCCATGCTTCGTCGGAGCGCCTCAAGCCACCTAGGTCATCTAGTTCGGTTCGCTTGGACGCCGTGGTTCTGTAAAGCGCCTCTCCTAGCTTTGCCATGGCCGGAGACGGCCAGCACACCGCAGTGCAACGCCGCCGTGCCGCCATGGCCGGCGACAAGCATGCTCCGCCCACCCTCCACTGCCACCACCTAGGTCGTTCGACGCGTGCTACTTAGTAGGTCCTGTTGTGTAGATGTCACCGCCGGCGAACTCGCCGTCGACGAGCCGTGGCCGCGCAAGGTCGCGCAGCGCCGCCTGCTCTGTTCTTGTTTCGCTGATGTGTGGGGTCCCTGACCAGTGGGTCTCGCTTGCCAGTGACATCAGACAGAAAGCTTGCTCATTTATTTCCTGTTTCATGTGTATCTTTGAAAATAGATAAGTGGAGTTGTGTAGATCCAAATCTGTTGGTTCAAATTTTGTTAGGATCTAGATGAAGAGTAGTATTTATGAAAAATATTATATTAGCAAGTTCAGTAGAAATTTTGGAAGATTTAAATGGAGATTTGAAATGCGTTTTTGAATGCATGCAAACTTGTTTATTTTATATCTAGAGTTCCTGTGTTCCAAAAATTATGAAATTTTTGTGGTAAGCTATTCTTGACATGTATGAGCTCTGGTAAAAATTTAAGGATTAGTGCATGCATAGATTTATAGTTATAGATTTTTCTTTTATAAATAGGTAATCCTTGTATAAAATTTTATAAATTATTTAGGAATCCAATATTCATGAAATTTGTTGGAGGTTATCCTAGTACTATAGGGATGCTAAGAAAAATATAAATCTATTGCTTGACACTTTTCACTATAGTTTTCTATTTATGCTATTTTAAGCCTTTCTGCCTTGTCATTTTTGCATAGAATGTTTTACTTGATAAAATGGCATAAAACTTTTACAGTAGTCTTTTGGTAGCGTTAGTAAGGCACTGTAAATTTTTGAGAATTTATGAAGTACATCTAGTATATGTTGGTTAATTAACCTAAGTATTTAAATGAAATAATAAAGGCATTTAAAGAAATAGTTTGGACTTCACCATTAGGTTTTCTTGAGTGTGTTTGGTATGTTTAAACTGTTGGTAGACTTTATGTTTTCAAACTTTGAATAATTACATGAAGTAGAAGTATTGTTACTTTATAATGCGAATTGGAATAATTTCCGGACAGATTTGGTAGTTTGATAAGTTGCATGATAAAAATGATGTTTTCTGTAAAAATGGTTCATAACAAAGTTGTAGATAACTTCATCATATGTCTTGTGTTAAAATTTCAGGACCATAGGTCAAACGATTTAGGAGTTACAGCTGTTTAAAGTTAACATTTCCAAATTGCTTGCTCTCTGGAATTTCTGGACAGCACTGATATGATTGTCTGTTTTGGCTAAGATAAGTTGTGATCTAGCTTTTGTGAATTAAATAAGAGTTGTAGGTAATTTTATAAGATTTCTAGAAAGTCCTGGATCACTGCATTTGGATAATTAGAACTCTAGTTATGAGTAAAACAATTAGCTGCTGTTTGTGAAATAGTTGATGAATTGTTGAAGTAGTTGATTGCATAATCAAGAAGAGATATGCACCTACTCAGTAAACGCGATGCATTTGTTGTTACTTAAACCACATGCCATTAAGAATATTTGCAAGAATGCATTCTTCATGTATCATCATACCACACTTGTTAACATATTTGCATTCGCAATATCTTATGCCATATTCATGCATCTAGGATCGGAGGAAGAAATAACGTTGCTGGAATTCGACGAAGTAGAGGAAGGGGACCAGCAGGAGAATCCTCAAGTCGCAGCTCCCAAAGGCGAGGATCAGAATCCTGAAGAGCTTCTAGATTGTCCTGACCACCGCCCTACCTCCTTTCTGTGAGGCAAGCCCCGGAGCATTATAAGTCTCCTAATATTTTACAAATGATTACTTAAGTACTTATGATTGATGCATTTAGGTTATAAGAGTTGATTGGAACCCCTCGATGCATATGAATTCCTTGTCCAGATATTACACCTTTAACCGGTATAGGTCTAGGATCGAATATATGCTTAGCCATGCTTAGACCGGTAGAAGTCGGGTGATTTCTTGTCACCTACGAGATATAGGTGGATACCGGAGCACGGTTGGCTATATTTGCTATTGTGGAACAGAACCATGGGGTAAAAGAAAATCGAGGCCGGGCGGAGTCTATGCGTAGGATGACTCATGAGATTCCGTCTGTGCCGATCAAGGACCGTACCGTTGTTGGAACTTCTGACAAGATTGAACGCATGCCTATCACTTAGCTGGCCGGATAACTTGTTCCGACCGTGAAGCCTAGTAGCTCAACTCAGGCTGGGCCCCGTTCTATTGTGCGCTCCTTGCGGGGGGCGATCAGACTGAGCCCAAGGGTAGGCTAGGCTTGAACGTCCTGGCATCTAGTGTCCCAGATTGTGCGGCGTGGTATGGACCCACGAAATGTGTACCTGAGTTGTACCAAAGGTGACCTAAGGCTGCCTTCGCGCGGTATGCCTGGGTTTGTGTTAGGAATAAATTCCCAGCTGGTTGAAATCGATTCAAATCACCGTCTCTCCCGGATAGTGAGAAACTTGGCTAGCTCCAACATCGTAGTAACTGTGTTATGGAACATGATGGTTCGGATGAATATGGAATTACAATACCTGCTATGGTTACTATTGTATGCTTTTAAATGGATATACCACATGTTTGGCACAGGATAGTTGCTAATCAAGAGATGGATAGTTATAATTAACCTAATATTAGAACCATAATTGTATAACTAAGTTAATCGCTTTTATGCAAAATGTTGTCAAGCTATCCCCACCTATACAACCTTGCATAATCCTTGGAGTCATTTTATTTCTGGTTTATGACGGGTAAGTCTAGCTGAGTACCTTCTCGTACTCGGGGTTTTATTTCCCATTGTTGTAGATGGCACTGTGTATCATGGTTATTGCAAGAGTTGCTTCTATCCCGCTGTGGATGAGGAGTAAGCCATGGGCAGGCTTCTTATTAATCCTTCTACATGCTTTTGTGGACCGTGATCGTATTTTGGCACTGTACTAAACTATGTTGGAAACTTTACTTTCAAACTTAATTTGCTTTCGCTTTTATCTTCCAACTTAGTTTGTAATAACTGTGTTTCATACTCTGATGATGAAAATGTATCTGTGAACTTTATGTAATATGTGGCATGTATGTTGAATCATGTACGATCTTGGTTGTTGTAAATCGTTTATCGAGACCCGTCGTGGTACTCGACGGACTACCAGGTTTATATGGGTTCAAGTATGACAGTGCGACCGCTTGCGGGCCGCCATTGTACTTGTACTCTTATAAATTGGTCGATTCTACGACACGGCCAAAGGAAAGGCGTGCGGCGCGGCGTGACTTGGGCCAGCACTCGGCTAGGCTACTGCAGTGCGGCGCGGAAGGAAGCAAGCTAGGCTTCGACCCAAGCAGGGAGGAGAGGAGAACACGGGCTGCGTGGGAAAGAACGGGCCGGCAGAAGGAAATGGGCCAACAGGCCAGAAGCGGGAAAGGAGGAAAGAAATTCATTTTTCCTTTTCTAAGTTTCCAAAGTAATTTCAAAATGAAATTTCAACTCCATTTGAAACCTGACTTCAAACCAAGCATTACAAAATATTATGCAACTGCATGAATGCACACTCATGGTCGTTGACCTATATTTGTTTTTTTAATTTAATAAAATTATTATTTTCCTAAATTCAAATGCCCACAAAATGCATAATTAATCATTTCCTCCTATTTTAAAAATATGCAAATTTTAGGGTGTTACAATTCTTCCTCCCTTAAAATGAATCTCGTCCCCGAGATTCGGATGATGCTTACTCAAACAACTACGGGTATGTTTTCCTCAAATCCTCTTCTCTTTCCCAGGTAGCCTCATCTTCTGTATACCAATTCCACTGAACCTTACACATCTTTATAACTTGGCTCCTTATAACTCTTTCTGCCATCTCTAAAATCCTTACCGAAAACTCCTCATAAGTGAGATCTTCCTTAACTATAAGCTCTTCTAACGATATCTGCTCCTCAGGTACACGCAAACACTTCTTTAGTTGAGACACATGGAACACATCGTGCACACCTAACAAACTCTCAGGCAATTCCAACTGATAAACTACTTCTCCACGTCTCTCTAAAATCTTGAAAGGCCCAATATACCTTGGTGCTCACTTTCCTTTTATGTTAAATCTTCTCACACTTCTCATAGGTGACACTTTCAGGTAAACATAATCACCCACTTCAAAAACCAACTCTCTTCTCCTAGTGTCGGCATAACTCTTTTGTCGAGACTGAGCCACTCTCAAGTTATCTCTGATCATCCTCACTTGCTCTTCTGCGTCTTTTAAAACATCTGGTCCGAACACATGAGTTTCTCCTGTTTGATTCCAAAACAACGGGGTTCTACACTTTCGTCCATACAAAGCTTCGAAAGGTGCCATATTGAGACTTTTCTAATAACTGTTGTTATATGAGAACTCTGCATAAGGCAAACTCTTGTCCCAACTTGTACCATACTGCAACACACAAGCTCTCAACATATCCTCCAATATCTGATTAATTCTCTCAGTTTGCCCATCTGTCTGAGGATGATATGTTGTACTAAAATTCAACTTGGTTCCCAACGAACTATGTACTTGCTGCAAAAAATGAGATGTAAATTGGGTACCTCTATCAGACATAATTTTCTTGGGAACTCCATGTAGACACACTATTCTCTCCATATATAATGCAGCCAATTGGGGATAAGTATAGGTAGTCTTGACCGGTAAGAAGTGAGCAACTTTAGTTAACCGATCCACTATTACCCAGATTGAATCATAACCTCTCTGAGTGCGTGGTAAACCAACTATGAAATCCATTCCAACTTCTTCCCACTTCCACTCAGGTATCTTCATTGGTTGTAGCAATCCTGTAGGTCTTTGATGTTCAGCTTTGACTCTCTGACATGTATCACACAAAGCCACATATTCAACAACATCTCTCTTCAGTCCGTACCACCAATACTTCTCTTTTAGATCCAAATACATCTTAGTAATCCTAGGATGAATAGAATAAGTAGACTCATGTGCCTCACGAAGAATTGCCTCTCGTATAGCCTTATTCTTAGGCACACATAGTCTTTTCCCAAACCAAAGAGTTCCATTATCATCCATATGGAAATCTGGTGCCTTACCAATCACTATGTTTTCCGCTATCTCTTTCAACTTCGTATCCTGTAACTATCCCTTACGCATTTCTTGCTCCAATTTAGGCTCCAACACCAACTCCACTACATTAGTGACAAAGCCCAAATTCAGTCGCTCAAACTCAACACACAACTCACTTGACATCGATGTCACTTGCACCTCATTGGCATAACTCTTCCTGCTAAGAGCATCGGCAACAACATTCACCTTTCTAGGGTGATAGTGTACCTCTAGATCATAATCTTTGATCAACTCTAACCATCGACGCTGTCTCATATTCAAATTTGTCTGAGTGAAAATGTACTTCAGACTCTTGTGATCAGTATAGATGTCACTCTTATGCCCGATAAGATAGTGCCTCCATATCTTCAAAGCATGAACCACTGCTGCTAACTCCAAGTCATGAGTAGGATAATTTAACTCATGCTTTCTCAACTGTCGGGAAGCATATGCCACTACTCTGCCTTCTTGCATAAGAACACATCCTAGACCTTGACGAGATGCATCACAATAGATAGAAAAGCTCTTGTTCAAATCTGGTAAAACCAACACTAGGGCAGTAGTTAACCTCTTCTTCAACTCTTCAAAGTTAGCCTGGCACTTCTCTGACCACACAAACTTAGCATTTTTCTCCAACAGAGCTGTCATAGGCTTGGCAAGTTTAGAGAAACCTTCTATGAACCTTTTGTAGTATCCAGCTAATCCCAAGAAACTTTGAATCTCTCCCACATCTGTTGGTGGTTTCCAATTCAATACATCTTTCACCTTGCTTGGATCTACCGTGATTCCACCATTAGAGACAACATGGCCTAGGAAAGAAACTTCCTTCAACCAAAATTCACACTTGCTTTGCTTAGCATACAACTTGTGCTCTCTGAGCTTCTGCAAGACCAACCTCAGATGTTCAGCATGCTCTTCTTTTGTTTTGGAGAATACCAATATATCATCGATGAATACCACCACAAACTTGTCCAAAAACTCCATGAACACCTTATTCATCAAGTACATAAAGTAGGCAGGTGCATTGGTCAAACCAAAGGACATAATAGTGTACTCATACAAACCATACCTCATAGTAAAAGCTATCTTGGGTATGTCAATTGCATGAATCTTTAACTGATGATAACCAGAATGAAGATCAATCTTAGAGAAAACACAAGCACCTCTCAACTGATCAAACAAGTCATCAATTTTAGGCAACGGATACTTGTTCTTGATAGTAACCTCATTGAGTGACCGATAATCAACACACATCCTCTGAGTAACATCCTTCTTGTCAACAAATATAACTAGTGCTCCCCAAGGTGACAAACTAGGACGAATAAAACCTTTCTCCTATAACTCCTTTATTTGTTTCTTAAGTTCTTCTAATTCTTTAACCCCCATTCTATATGGACGCTTAGCTATAGGTGCAGTTCTAGGTAATAATTCAATAATAAACTCAATGTCATGGTCAGGTGGCATACCTAGCAAATCATCGAGGAACACATCTAGAAACTCATCAACCACTGGGTCCTCCTTGTTGACATGATCATCAAGCTGGTTCACTATGGCTGTCAGCTGTGCTTGTATTACAACATCAACACTGATTCTTTCCCCATTCGGTGCGGTCACAACCACTACCTTTTCCTTACACTGAATCACTGCTTGTTGTTGCTTCATCCAATCCATACCCAAAATCACATCAATACCAGATGCTCTCAACATAATGGGGCTCACTTTGAACTCTACCCCCCTTAAGGATAGACTAGTCGGAAGACAACAATATGAAGCTTGCATACTTCCACCCAGTGAGTTTACTAATTCGGGATTTTGCATGGCACATAGTGGTATGCTATGGTTTCTAACAAATTCTTGTGATATGAATGAATGCGAAGCTCCAGAATCGAAAAGAACAGTGGCAGGGGTTGAGTTGACATTGAACGTACCGAGCATAACTTCTGGTTCTGCCAGCGCCGTCTCGATAGACACATGGTTCACCTTTCCTGTGTTGGGTGCTGGCTTCTACGGCGTTCTGTTCTGATTACTATGCTGACCTTGGGGTGTCTGCTGATTCTGCTTCCTGGGGCAATGGTTAGCATAATGCCCAACCTCTCCACAATGATATCATACGTTGGGGGTACTAGGTGCACTGGTCTTCATGGGAGTGTTGTTGGGTGTTCCCTATCGTGTTGTCTGCTGACCATTCTGCTACTGAGGACATTGATTACCAATCTGCTGCTAGTTCGGGTTGCGCTGAGGGTACTGACCATGATTCCACTGACTGGGTGGTCCTTGGAACCTCTGCTGGAAGCCTTGCTGAGGGTTGATACGCAGACGGGTATTACTTCCAGAGGCCTGTCCCTGAAGCCTCCTCTTCTTGGGCTCCATCTCCTTGCACTTGTTGTCAATAACAATAGCACGATTTACCAGCATCTGAAAGTTGGGGTATGTATTGGACATAAGCTGGAGTTGCAGACCATCGTACAGACCCTTGAGAAAATGACGTTGCTTATCAGCATCATCAGCAACTTCATTTGGAGCATAACGTCACAACTGAGCAAACTTGTCACGGTACTCAGCAACGGACATGGATCCCTGCTTCAGAGCTCTGAATTCCTCCTGCTTGAGCTCTATCAATCCCTTTGGTATGTGATAGGATCTAAAATTCTCTCTAAACTCCTACCATATGACAGGAGGAGCATTAGCAGGACGTCTATACTCGAATGACTCCGACCAGTCTTGAGCTTCTCCCTAGAGCTGTCCTGAAGCGTATAACACCTTTTGCTGATCATCGCATTGCGCTATGTTGAGTTGCTTCTCCACTGCACGAAGCCAATCATTTGCTTCCAGTGGATCCATGGCATGAGAGAACACTGGGGGATGGCCCTTCAGGAATTCACCACGCTTGTCACGCGGTGCTCCACCAACCTGTTGGTTTTGCTGATTCTGCACCAACACTTGCATGATCTGTGTCTGTACTGCCAAGAGTTGCTCAATAGTCGGTGGCGGTGGTGGTGGTGGATGTGGGGGAACACCTCCACAACCTCGGGCTCTTCCTCTTCTAGACATTTGCTATCAAATATTCAAAGTTTAGAAATTTCCAAGTTAGAATACATTCTGAAAATTTTCTGGACGAGTCTCAACATCAGCAGCTCGGTAAAACAGTCATATCTCGAGTTCCAGAAATCCAAATGAGGCGTACTTTATATGGTTGGAAAGCTTAAGAAATTATGTACAACTTTTATTCAGACCACATTCCAAGATTCGGTCGTTAGGTTACTCAAAAATAGGATACAACCGAAACTGTTTCCATATTGCAGACTGGGCAGAAACTTCATTTGAGACAGCGATATCTCACAAACAGATCAGATATGAGGGTGATTCCAGAGGCATTGGAAAGATACTTAAATCTAGTTAGTCCCATAAAAATTTCATAATTTTTGGTCATACAGATTTTAATTGACATTAAGATAAAGGTAGACTGCTCCAAAAAAACAGATTCTGAGAGAACAGGATATACCAAACCCAACTATTTATTTATTGACCCAATATTTAATATTCTTAACTATGGAACTTGCGGACATACCCACAAAGTTCTAGAACTCATTACAAAGATCCAACTCACACATAAGCATAATAACAAATCAACTAAGCACACCAATGTTCACACCGCACTAATAGACTCAACTAGACTCAACTTGATTCATTCTACTATCATTTTATTACATAGAAGGGACTCCAACAGCTATGGGCGAGACTTATGGGGAAGCTCCTCGTACATCTTTGACAAGTTGAGGCACACCCTTTGTTCATCTATGCCCCGTCGATGTCTCTTAATGATTTTCTGTTGTGCCTTCAATTGATCCTCCAGTCGGCGAATCTTTGCTATGGACTCATAACCAAAGTGTACCATCACTTGGGTTGTTGGATCCGTGCCCTGCGGGTCCATCATTGCCCATCCCAATTCTGGGTGTTCGTGAGGGAGGAATCGATATTGGTCATTCTTCATCTCCTCAAATCGACGACCACGGAGACCTATGCAAGCTTCAGCGGCTGCCTCTTCTATGTGTCCTCCATGGTAGCACAGTGAGCATGATGTGCATAGTTTGAATCCAGTTGATATGCATCTTTCTGTTCATCCTTGATGGTGATGCACACCCTAGTCTTCCAATAGGTGTGTTCAAAAGGGTGTGTATGTTCTTCGTAGACGTACTCCACAGCTGCATCCTAGTCGCCGTAGTAGGTCTGAAGCATGCTCATGAGTCGGTGGTGTGAAATAGAGGATTCACATCCTGGCTTCTACCACACCTTTGTCGTCCACCCTAGGGGCGGGATCGGCTCATCCTCTTCAACGACATCTTCCTCATCATCATCGTCGGACAAGTGCATGACCTCGACTTCCTCGGGTTCCTCCTGGATTGGCTCAGGCATAGGTACAGGTGTTGGCGGTGTTGGCGATTCAAATTCTTGTTCCTAGGGTTCCTCCTCCTCAGGCTCCATGGACAAACCACGAGGCGGGTAGTACCCTCCAGGGCTGATACGGGCAGTCTTGCTGGCATGAGGCATCTATAGAATTAGATTTAGTTAGATTAGATTAGAAGGAATAATTTTCATAATAGAATAAGGAAAAAGAAGCTTAAAACTTTAGCAAATAACAAGGATGAGATAGAAAGCATGAAATGAGTGAAGCAAAAGAAGCTAAAACGACCATTGCTAACTAGGCTTGCGTCCTACAGTCAACACAGCTCTGATACCAATCTGTCACACCCAATTTTAAGGACAAAATGGAGTCCAAAATCTTATGTGCGCCCAGAGATCAGTCACACACATAAGCTGACAAATTATAAATAGTATCATCACAAGTGTTTATTACATCACGAATAGGACAGAGTTATCACATAAATATAGCGGAAGTAATAAAAGATCTCTCGTGGAAGCTCCATTTCATAGGGACGTCGACTGGTTGATCACAAGTCTAGTAGTCCTTAGGAAAATCATCATACCCAAAGCCATCTGTTACCCATTTGGGATTTTTATCCAAATAATGAAAATAAACAAGCGTAAGTACATGTCGTACTCAACAAGTGTAACATGGGGTTCATGAGGCTCAAAAGGCTTGACACGGGTTTAACAGCATTCAGCTTTTAGTTGTCACAATTTTAGCTTAAGAGTAGCAACAAGTTGTTTTAATTCCCAATGCAAAACACATGATCAATGTAAACATGAATAATGAATAGCATAAACAGATAATTCTTAGTGTTCATCTATTCCGTAAATGTTCCAAGGCCGCTCGGCACCGTGAGCACGGCTGATATACTAGTTTTACACTCTGCAGAGGTTGTACACTTTCACTGTGAGTCATGATACCCATATGCCCGGGTTAATTTCTCCCAAAACACTTCCAAGGTGAGCAAGCACGGGTCACTAAGAAGCCTTTCAAAGGTTCGTCTAACAAGTTAGGGCCATTAGATTCACTCGACAAATAGATGTAAGAACCCCCCTGTCAAATGGCACAATTCCATCGCGGCTATACACATAAGATTAGAGGCTGTCCTATACCCGATTCGGGAAGCCATTCTTACGCCAATAAAGGTAACCACTAACAAGCTAGAAAAGGTCCTCATACTGAGCTAAAGCCAGAGCCATGTAGCCCTCACAGCTGTACTGTAAGTCCCGGATGATCACTTACAGATAAGTCCTTAGGGAGAGGAATCTGAAGCATTTAGAAAGTAGCTAAATACTCTAGCCCCCTGTTTCCAAGTTGCTAAAAAGTCATACTTTAATGTTTATTGCATATACCATTAGTCAAGTTACAAGATCATGGTTTAATTGAGCACTAGCAAAGCTACCCAAATGCATAACCCGTAGGTGACAAGGTAAAAGTTCAATTCTAGGGAATTCCTATCAAGGTGACACATGCAACATCAATTTAATGAATTAAAATAAATAGGAAACAAGGATGATCCCATGCTATACTTGCCTTGAGCAAAGTACTCCTGCTGATCCTGCATGTCAAAGAAGTACCCTTGATCTCCAACAAATTGCTCATCGTCTATACTCGATAGCACAGCAACATCCAAGCATCCAGGAGCAATCATGCGAAGCAAACAAAGCTATAGATTAGAACAGTACACCAATAGCATAAAATCAAGATGAAAAGTTTGGAAAACGAATCTACGTCTTGTCGACGAAATATGGTCGATAGTCTACCTAGGGGTATGCCCAAGATAGTAGATTGTTGGCAGACAGGTGTGCAAGCTACAATCAAGATGATGACGCAAGACAGACACGAGGTTTTATGTAGGTTCAGCCACCGTGAGGGCGTAATACCTACGTCCTACGTCTGATTGTATTGCTGTATGTCAATAAGATGATTTTTTAGAGGGGTCCCATGCCCGCCTTATATAATCCGAGGCACAGGGTTACAGATCTAGAAACTAATCCTAGACAGTTACAATTGCCATAGGTGGCCAGATAAGGATTCCTATTCTAACCAACCAGGATCTTGCTTGATCGCCAAATCTGTCTTGACTCCTTGCGCGGAACTCCGAACAGGTTGGCTAGGCCACGCGTCGTCTTTTAGCGGACCGGACCCTCTGATCCGGGCCGGCCCAAGCCTAGCCGTAAGGGTATAGGGGTTAATACCCCCACAGCTAGTCCCCGAGCACCATGTATTATGCTGTGACATGCCGCTAGATCTCCTTTGACTAATGCAATTCGTCTTCATGTCATTTTCAACTGATTGAAAAATTGACCAATCAAATGTGCCAACATTCTGATCAGTATAGAAAGCAGTAGACCACGATTATAGCCAAAGATTCCAGTTGTCCGAAGAATGCATGGTGCTCTTAAAGAAAAAAGAAAAAGATTTCTTTCCTGATCAAGTGTGCCCACTTGTATTTCTGAAAAGAAATGTAAGTGACCCTTATACAGTAGTTGTTATGGCCAACAGTCAGATCAAAGGGGTCGATAAAATAAACACATTCACCGCAAGGTGAAGTGTGCCCACTTAGTCCCTGAGCCTGGTAGTAGGTGACGCAGGCACGTGGTGCCAGGGTCTAGAAAGAATTCCCATTCGAGTTGGAAATCCAATCATAATACAAGCTATACGAGATGCACCGGCAGGTGCATCGTACCGATGTAATCCCCGAGCTTGCTGGAAGGCAAAGTATAAGCCTTGTAGCAAGGTCTAAATAAATGTCTCTCAACTGTATGTGAGTGCAAATCACATGTAGCCGAGGAGAGCAATCGCCGAGCATTCTTCGGAACCGTCCCCGAGCACGGTAGTGGTCTGGACCATCCCTGAGCACGATAGTGGTCTAGACCAGTCCCCGAGCACAATAGTGGTCGGAGCAGTCCCCGAGCACGATAGTGGTCTGGAACATCCCTGAGCGCGAGTATTGCAGCGAAGAAACAAACGCCGCTTGTACTATTATTTGGTGTATTTATTTATCTTCTTACTCTGTCAAGTCAAATATGACACGTCTGGTCAAAAAAGCAGATGGGTATAGCACGTCATACTGCCTTCTTGTCCTTTCAAGCAAACAGTCGCTTGGCACCTGTAAGGAGGTGCATCAGTGTGGGCCTTCTCACACTAGCAACGAAGAGGCACGTGCACTGGTAATGAAGGGGCGCATATATTGGCATAGATCTCGAGGTTGTGAAAACAACCATCTGCTGCGCGTGCGCACGTCTCCCAAGAATCTCGGGTAGACGAAATGGCGGAACTCTTGGTTATTTATGATATAGAACTTGTAAGTTACTTTTTATCGATCCCCATTACCATTCACCGCCGCAGCCTTCTTCTTCCTCTTGCCAACCCTAATACCTCTGAAATCATCACCAATCACCCCTCCACCACATCCACCTCCATCAGCAAGGGCGGACTCATGGCGAAGAGTGACACCTAGAAGAAAATCGGAGTCATGGCGAAGGAGTGGTGGAAGTCAAGAAGCAACGAGCAGACCATCGAAGACCTCGTCATCATGGGAGTACTCCACAACAAGGCACTCGCAGGATGGCGCGCGCCGGAAGGAGAAGGGTACCCCGATCCACAACCAGGTGAGATTGTGGTTTTCGAAGATTTCTTCAAGCAGGGTTTTGGGGTTCCAGTGCACCCTTTCCTTCAGGGGCTCTATTTGTATTACGAGATTGGGATTTGCAATCTGCATCCCAACTCGATTCTTCTTGTCTCCACCTTCATTCATCTTTGCAAAGCATATGGTCACTTCTAGTCCCATTTTGACTTCTTTTGCCATCTTTTCTATCTGCGAAAGAAAGGAAGCGGCAGCTCGAAGATAGCCAGAGGTGTGTACCTTAATCTGCATGATGAGATGAAGGCCCATTACTTGCACTGTCCTTGGAACACATCGCTGGACGACTGGTACAAGAAGTGGTTCTACATCTGCGAAGAGCCGAACACGATCACACTGAGCGATGTGGGATTCATTCCGGAGAAGAAGAACAACTGGTTGGAAAAGCCCGAGCACCTAGAACAGATCCAAGAACTACTTGGGATGATCCCGTGGAGGAAACTGGATGGTCCGAGCGTGGTCAGAAACTTCATCAGCCGAAGGATCCTACCCTGCTAGAGGAGGGTACATCCTAGCTACGAGTACCAGGGTAGCGCAGACCCAACGAGGACCAAGCAAGATGCGCTTGACAAGATCGAAGTCAAAGCCATAATTGGAGAGCTATTTAACTTAGCTGATCCAAATTATGTGAGATTGAGCAACATCGAGCACGCTTTCAAGCTCGCCCAACCTCCCCCAAAGGTAAATCATTCTGCCTTGTACCCGTAGTCTTATGCTGTAACAGAAACTTACTGTGTTATCTCCATTATGTTTCCTAGATTAATGGTAGAGATAGAGCAATAGTGTTCGTGTCTCCACCCCCTGGTGTAGATTGGCCGCAAGTTGCCGACCTAACCGCCTAGACCAGCCCTGGCATCGAAGACGTCGACTGGGCCGTGCTCGGAGTTGGGGAGGAGGCAGCGGCCAGAGCTACTAGTAAGCGGCCAGCGGCCAACAAGCATCGTCAGGCGATCTTCACATTGTCAGACGATGAAATAGAGGATGCGGACATCTTTCGACTCGTCCCTAGAAAGAGGAGGAGGCAACTAGAGCCGATGGATCAAAGTGGCTCCTCCATGCCAGTGGGACCCGCATCGCCGACCACTGAAGTGCAGAGGACAAGCGGCAAAGGGGTCGAGCATCAAGCCCCGGCGCCGATGCTGGTCATAGAGGGAAACCAGGTGGCACCCGCAGAGCACGCGGAGCAAGCACGGCCGAAGAGACGCGCCTTCGCCACATCATTCTGTGCTTCCAAGCTGTAAATATTTGTAACCTTGATGTAAGCTTACAATTGAATAATGTCGTCTTCTGAACTTATCTCGGATATATCAGGTCGGCGTCCACCGAAAATCTAGACCAACTAGCTGGGTGCGACATGGCTCCGCCAGTAATGTCAGAGAAAACTGCCCAGCAGCTGGCTATGGAGGAACCTATAGCAGAAAGTTCGCTAGAGCTTCAGCAGATGAGTGGCCAGACAACAGTCCTCGAGCAGGTGGTCGAGGGGAGAGCTGAGCCAAGTACAGGTGATCCGAGCACTAACCCTGCTGAGGGTGACACATCAGCGCCAAGGATAACAGACCAAACCGAGGAGCAGCAGCCGAAGGTGGCACAGAGCACGTCTGCCGATGCTACGGCCCGCGGGAAGGCCATAGTGATCATAGAGGCTGCAAACTCCGGACCAGCGCCGCTACCCGAACACGAAGCCAAAGAGGATGAAGTAGAGGAGGTCCTGGGCCGTCCCCAAAACAAACGACAACATGTATATGTGTCGCGCTAGCGGAACAACCAATGGGTTGTTCATGAAGAAATCCTAGAGATCGAAGAGACCATGAAAGTTGAACGAGCGGCGAAACGTCTGGTGACGGAAGTCCAGGTATGTTTTCCTTGACCACCTAATCCTGCTACCCAGTCAAACTGTCTGACTTAGCTTTTTACATGCAGGACTTAATGAAGACCGCTAGGTACCAAAAAAAGTGCTTCGACCAGATAGAGGGAATCACAGCAAGCAATAAAGGACTGGTGGCCGAGGTGGAACACTTGCGCCACCAACTTGAAGCCGCCAACCAGGAGAGGACGGAGCAAGAGGCGCAGAACCAGATCCTGGTCGTCCAGCTCAGGAACAAAGAGCAAGAAAAAACAAGTAAGTTGTCACTTTATCACAACGAGTGCATGACACGTGTTGTTGCATTGTTGGTAATAATAGCTTTAGTGTAGGCTTAGAAGCTGAAGTAATCCGTCACCAAGAGGAGAATAGCTGTGTGGCCGTAGAGTGTGGTCGCCTAAAGGAGGACAACAAGAAACTAGCACACGACCAGTTGCAACTCCGGGACCACACAACAAAGATGAAGGAGGAACTGAAAAGTAAGTGTTCTAGACCACCTTGATCACTCTGTTGCCCGCCTTATCTTGTCATGGCATGACATTTTAATGCCTTGTGCGGTTTGCAGTTTTAAAAGTCAATGCCAAGAAGCATCTAGAAACCATGATGAAAGATCGTGACGGCTGGAAGGCGCAATGCCTAGAGATTACCGAGGATCGAGACACATGGAAGAACCGGTGCCAGGAAGTGGCAACTGGCATTTTGCCCGTCCTCAACCTTATCGACCCAGCGCTTACAGAGGAAGTGCCAAGGACACCGCAGCTCGGACTGGTCGAGAGGTGCCGAAAGGCATGGGGATGGTTCCAAGATTTCGTGAAGGAGGCGAGTGAGTACACAGGCTCCCATGTGCTAAGCATGGTGCGTGTCCACTACCCCCTGATCGATCTCAAGTGCCTGGAGGCTGGGTAGCCGAAAGAGGTAGATCCTGACAAGGATGAGGAGCTTTGGATGACCCAGCTGGATTTGTCGGCAAAAATAATTGGCGATATTAACCTATGTGGAAGTGGGACAGCGCCTGTACATGGTACGCCATCAACGAGTTAGCTAGAAACGCCATTAATTTTAAGCCAACCGACGAAACCTACGGTCTCGACCAGCCAGGCATCGGCGGGGCCATCTTCTTCAGCTCGACCAGTACAAGAGTCTCCGAGACTCGAGCAAGATGTCAAGAGCAGCGAGCAGTAGGTGCCACTTGTCCTGACCAGCCAATAGGATAGGCTGTAGCTGTAGAAGAAGATGTAGTTGTGTTATTGTAAACTTGTACCTTTTCAGGCAAGCTTGTAATAACATAACTGTATATCATCATAAGCTTGTTTGTTTTGTATAAAACGTATTTAAGCTTGAAACTCGTGTTGGTGTAACTAAGTGAGAACATGTTAGCGTTCTGTTTAGTTGTACCAGTTTAGTCGACACGTCATCCTGAAAAGTTTGTACGGCCCTGATTTGCCATGTGGTCGGAGTGTGAGGTGCGTGACCTGTGCACACATAGACACGGACAAGTCAAACCAGGGGGGACCTACCGATCACCCGTAGCGTAGAGAGCGGACCCCATGCACGAGTTGGGAGGAACCGGAGACAGGGCCTGCTCCAAAAACCCAGGAAGGAATGGTGGTCGGCTTTGACTGGCTAAGTTAGAATAACCGTAAAATTCAAAGTGACACATCAGAGTGGTCGGAGAAATCATAATAGCTTTATTGAATTAATTCGAAAGTACAAGAGGAGTACATATCTTAGTAGTTAAGCATAGAAACGCCTAAGCTTGTCGATGTGCCATGAATTGGGTACGTCCGTACCATCCAGGTGAGCTAACCAGTAATACGTTGGTCATGTGACTTCCTTGATCATGAACAGCCCTTCCCATGGAGTTGCGAGTTTATGGACACCAGCCTGATTCATCTTCCACTTCAAGACCAGGTCCCCGACCACGAAGAACAGCTCTTTAATGTTCTTGTTGTAGTACCTGCGCAAAACAGCAAGGTATTTGGCTGTACGTACGTAAGAATCGAGCCGCTTCTCTTCTGCACTATTCACTTCTAGCTCATGTACTTCATTAACCTTGCCTTCATTGAAGTTCTCTACCCGTGCTGATCTGAAAGCTATATCTGCTGGGAGGACTGCCTCAGCGCCGTAAACCATAAAGTATGGTGAGACGCCGGTGTTACGACTGGGCTGAGTTCTGAGGCCCCAGACCACGGCTGGTAACTCTTTGAGCCATCTTCCGGGAGCTTTGTCATTTTCTCTGTACATCCTATTCTTCAATGCGTCCAAAATCATACCGTTTGCCCGCTCGACCTGTCCATTAGCTTTAGGGTGTGCCATCGAGACGTATTTTACTACTATGCTCCTTTCATCGCAGAAGTCCCAAAAAACATTCCCGGTGAACTGAGTACCCAGATCGGTGATGATGCTGTTGGGTATGCTAAAGCGGTGGATGACCTGGTCGAGGAATGTGATAGCCTTTTCTGAGGATGCCCGTACCAGAGGCATGTACTCTATCCACTTAGAAAATTTGTCAATCAGCACGAAGACACATGTAAATTTCCTAGGAGCCGGTTTGAAGGGTCCGATCATATCTAGTCCCCAGCATGCGAAGGGCCAAGAGGCTGGTATTGTCTGGATCTCATGTGCTGGTACATGGATTCTCTTGGCGAAGAACTGACAACCCTCACAGTGGCGGACTATCTTCTCTACATCGGCTACCGCTGACGGCCAATAGAACCCTACTCGGAAAGCCTTGCCATCCAGCGTTCTCGAGGCCACGTGGTTGCCACAGGAGCCGTAGAGTGTGGTCGCCTAAAGGAGGACAACAAGAAACTAGCACACGACCAGTTGCAACTCCGGGACCACACAACAAAGATGAAGGAGGAACTGAAAAGTAAGTGTTCTAGACCACCTTGCTCACTCTGTTGCCCGCCTTATCTTGTCATGGCATGACATTTTAATGCCTTGTGCGGTTTGCAGTTTTAAAAGTCAATGCCAAGAAGCATCTAGAAACCATGATGAAAGATCGTGACGGCTGGAAGGCGCAATGCCTAGAGATTACCGAGGATCGAGACACATGGAAGAACCGGTGTCAGGAAGTGGCAACTGGCATTTTGCCCGTCCTCAACCTTATCGACCCAGCGCTTACAGAGGAAGTGCCAAGGACACCGCAGCTCAGACTGGTCGAGAGGTGCCGAAAGGCATGGGGATGGTTCCAAGAGTTCGTGAAGGAGGCGAGTGAGTACACAGGCGCCCATGTGCTAAGCATGGTGCGTGTCCACTACCCCCTGATCGATCTCAAGTGCCTGGAGGCTGGGTAGCCGAAAGAGGTAGATCCTGACAAGGATGAGGAGCTTTGGATGACCCAGCTGGATTTGTCGGCAAAAATAATTGGCGATATTAACCTATGTGGAAGTGGGACAGCGCCTGTACATGGTACGCCATCAACGAGTTAGCTAGAAACGCCATCAATTTTAAGCCAACCGACAAAACCTACGGTCTCGACCAGCCAGGCATCGACGGGGCCATCTTCTTCAGCTAGACCAGTACAAGAGTCTCCGAGACTCGAGCAAGATGTCAAGAGCAGCGAGCAGTAGGTGCCACTTGTCCTGACCAGCCAATAGGATAGGCTGTAGCTGTAGAAGAAGATGTAGTTGTGTTATTGTAAACTTGTACCTTTTCAGGCAAGCTTGTAATAACATAACTGTATATCATCATAAGCTTGTTTGTTTTGTATAAAACGTATTTAAGCTTGAAACTCGTGTTGGTGTAACTAAGTGAGAACATGTTAGCGTTCTGTTTAGTTGTACCAGTTTAGTCGACACGTCATCCTGAAAAGTTTGTACGGCCCTGATTTGCCATGTGGTCGGAGTGTGAGGTGCGTGACCTGTGCACACATAGACACGGACAAGTCAAACCAGGGGGGACCTACCGATCACCCGTAGCGTAGAGAGCGGACCCCATGCACGAGTTGGGAGGAACCGGAGACAGGGCCTGCTCCAAAAACCCAGGAAGGAATGGTGGTCGGCTTTGACTGGCTAAGTTAGAATAACCGTAAAATTCAAAGTGACACATCAGAGTGGTCGGAGAAATCATAATAGCTTTATTGAATTAATTCGAAAGTACAAGAGGAGTACATATCTTAGTAGTTAAGCATAGAAATGCCTAAGCTTGTCGATGTGCCATGAATTGGGTACGTCCGTACCATCCAGGTGAGCTAACTAGTAATACGTTGGTCATGTGACTTCCTTGATCATGAACGCCCCTTCCCATGGAGTTGCGAGTTTATGGACACTAGCCTGATTCGTCTTCCACTTCAAGACCAGGTCCCCGACCACGAAGAACAGCTCTTTAATGTTCTTGTTGTAGTACCTGCGCAAAACAGCAAGGTATTTGGCTGTACGTACGTAAGAATCGAGCCGCTTCTCTTCTGCACTATTCACTTCTAGCTCCTGTACTTCATTAACCTTGCCTTCATTGAAGTTCTTGTTGACACAAAATGTGACGCACTGTGCCACACACACAGCAAGCCGAAAAGCGTAGCTTCAATCGGATGCCCGGGTGCTTCGTGATCCGGAACGTGCCAGTCAGTTTGACCTGAAAGAAACTGACAAGGGATAAAACAGTTAAATGTCAAACCGGAACATGTCGGGTGAGACGAAGATAGTTCCGTATATACGACCCCGAAGCCACTTACAACGACATATACGACTATAGGAAGCATCTCGCCAACAAGTTTATAAATCATTCGCTAATCGTAAGATGGACATACGTAAAGATCGATTGCGAATGCATATGCATGGAAAGACATGTTTGAACAAGTGAAATTGATTATGCGTTAATACATATCCAAGCTCAACAATCCGGTATTGAGTTGGGGTCCATGAAGAAGGAACGTGTAGATAAACATGATTAAGCCAATCTAAAACTCAAATGCGCGCTGACGACACCTAGTTTCGTCAAAAAACTTAAACGTGATTAACATACATGAACCCACAACATGTGACAATCTAGATTAAAATAATTTGGCCATTACGAGCATGTTATCTATTTGCAAAGATATTATGAAAGTAATGATCATTGAAGCTCGAATAAAACCATAGAAGAGGGCGAACAATATCAATCTAGATTGGGCAAAAGTGTGTTACAAATGTATAAAATATTTAAAACATGCAACACAGATAACTTGATGAATCTATTTAGATTTTGCCGTAATCTAATAGAGCCGATAAACATCTTGCTTCCACTAAGCATATTGAGCAAACGCTTCGCCGCATACGGTATCTACTCATAAACAAAGTATAAGCGAAGACTTCTTGATTGTCAAGCAAAGATCCGCCGCATACGATCATTGAAAACAAACAAGACTACTTGCATCACGTTTAAATCCACCGCATGATACTAAACATGATAACAAGGTTGTCGGAACTTACGGAGGTCGACGGATCGATGACTCCTCTCGAAGAACTCGACGACACGACAAAAGGACTCGAAAGTTGGCACGGGGCGGTTGTATTGATTTGGTTGTGAACGCCTATTACAATGGTCGAGGGTCAATATTTATACCCTAGACGAAAACACGAGTCCTAAAGACTACGATTTACAAAGGAACTCTTAAACAAACTTGGAAACTACGATTCCTTGCCCCAAACTCTCGAGTCCTTTATTATTACAACTTTCATCTTTTCGATCGGCTTTGCTTGCCATCTTACGCTTTCCCGAATGGAGTCACCACCTTTCAAGTAACCGACCGCACAAGCATTTAGCCGACCGCTTCGTTTTGTTTGCGAATGTCCTTCTTCCCACATGCGGACCCACCACATCATCTTCCAAAGTCGACCAAAATCCAAGTGTTAACACCATGCAAGCAATGTATTCTCGAGAGTCCCGTGCAAACACAACTTCCCTTTCCTTGACCAAATTGATCTTGGAAATCTTCCACAAGTGGCACTGGTAACATGTACGTATATATTTGCTTGGACGCATCTTTATTGGCTTGCATCTTCACTAATCACTACGTCGGCAACTGAGGATCGTATTATTTCCTTCATGCATGGACTCTTTCTTTAATCAAGAAGCTTCACGTCTCCATCCAAAGATATATTTGATTTATTTCCTTATGCAGCCCGGCCAAACAACTATTAAAATATCCCTTCCTCGTTAATCGATCTTAATCTTCTTGGCATCCATGTCAAGCATAGCTCTCGTATAGCACTTGGCCTCTCATCCTTTTCCATTTGCCTTGCGGTTGCCCAATAATGCATCACGTATATGTAACAAACAAGATGGTAGGCACATCGAGGCGCCGGTTGTTTGACCTTTTCTTTGCTCCCCATTAATTTACGAGCATGAATGACTCCATCGTATATATCTCATCGGCTTTCGAGTCATGGTCATTATCGGAGATTTTCTTCTTTTACGTTACTACCGCTTTCTTCCCAATTACCAAATTTTGATGTCAACACACAGCCCCCTAGTTCGGAGTATGAATTTTCATGCTTGAACTATTTCAATCTGATGGTCTTCTTTTCGTGAGTCGGCGACATTTGATTGCAATACTTGGCCTTGATGATTTGCTTGGTATGATTTGTTCATCCGATTTAGCCGATTAAGAGGTGGCCCCGAGTTTATAACTATAATCGGTTCTCAAATCTTTGGTAAAGAGTGAAGAATTCACTAGCGTGATATACCTTATTCCAAGCCTCACCTATACATGTGAACTCTGAAGTGTCTATCACACCATCTTGGGTGGTTGAAGAATAGAACGGATTAGAATCCGATCATCCTCACTTCTTACGCTTCGAGAAAACTTGGGTTTTTTTTTGAAAGATTTTTAAAAATCAAAACACAGCTTTGCTCCCCAAATGATTCTCTCAGATCGCTCAGTGTGCATAGTTCCTTACCAAAACATCGTTTTGCTTCTCTTTATCCTACTTCTAAAAAGCTTATGTGGAGTTTAGGTGGGGATAAAATATGAAGCGCATACTTACCTTGCATATATTGCAAGGTCAAATCCTGGATCCAAGGAGAGAAGTATCATACTCTTAGATCAAGAGGTGCATGTGTGTGGAATATTTAGTGGTTAACCTAATTCTACTATGCTTTCTGAAATATATTTCTCTCTGTGGAATATTTTTGCGAGAACATGGGTTATTTTATTCTCATCTCTTTTCTTTTTTTTTTTTACTTTGAACATCTTTTGTGTCCATCATTTTATATTTTTGTATAACCCATGTCTCTTTTTACAACAACTTTTGAGAGAAATATTATCAAGAACTTGGAGCATTTATTCTAATAAAATCTAACATATTTTGTCTTCTCCCGGTGTAGGAGCGAGAACATTTTGAGATGGATGAAAAACATGTTTTTGCGATTTCCTTCGATATAGAAGCAGCACATATATGTGGCGTGTACGTGATCTTGATCTTAGGAACATGACAAATCTCTCAACAAGGGTCAACAAGACTCGACAAAACTCAACACAGAGCAAGCAGCTTATGTGGAAGGTTTTTAATGAGACTAATATATGACTCTGGTAGGAAATTCAACATCATTGAGGAGACAAGCTATTGATTTTGAATTTTTGTAAGAAAATTTCCCAAGTACTTTACAAAAGAAGCAAGGTTTCTTTCATCATACCATATCTCATTCATCAACTACTTAGATAGCATGCTTTCCCTATAATAGATTGTTCACAAGTGATGGGGAAAAACAAGGAATAAAGAATATGCGAGCCAAGCATGGAAGAGTATGTACCTCACATCGTATGTACATCTTTCTCTCGAGTCAATAAGTGCCTCTGCTCGGGATCCAATAATGACACTTTCACCAGGGCGTTTATCGGCTGCTGCATCTGGAATCCCTGTATGCTACTGCAGTGCTGCTGAAAATAATATTCTTAATCCTTCTTGACTTACGACCGGTGGATGCAAGCATGTAAAGACATCATCGCCTTAATTGGTGACTAGAGGGGAATGATGATCCCGAACCATAAATGATGACGAGAGGGAAGATGCCAACATAGCTATTCATATTGACATTCCCCATGAGCATACTAGAGCGGCATAAGGATAGATGCCTCATCAACTATACTATCATAGTCGGCGATGAGGTAACCTCTCATGAGCCGATGAGAACTTGGACAAGTCAGAGAGACGATCATGTGATCAGAACCACCTTTTGCACATGAGGATCAGCTTGCCTTCAAATCTCGTAATTATTGACTCGATCTCATACATAAGGCCACCGATCGGTAATGTTCTCGGCTCTAGCTCCATGTTTTCTTAGTATTGGCAGCGTACATGCGCACATGGCCGGCAGCATCCCTCGGTCGTCTTGGCTTGAGACTTAGAACCAAGATGACGGACCTACAATCCACATCAAGACAAGCGCATAGCCGATTCTAGAAATCTTATTATCCATCTTGAGCGGCATCGGAACAATCGAGAATCAAAGCGATCGGATGTTTGATTACTATGACGCCAAGCAAAAGGTCGAGCGGTGACATCATTACATCTGAGTTCCAACTTTTGTTTGTTTCCCTCATAAAGTATTCATCGAGGCGGATTCTTTCCATCCGGTTTGGTCGTTGCTAGCTTCAAATTATTTCATCTTGAAGGTCGGCGAACCTTCTCTATCATCGATGAGACATAATCATATAAAAGACCCCATCGGCTATCACTTGATACGTTGACTCCAGTCACCCTATCAATGTTGTTCGAGTACATTACGAGCACTTTTGAATACTAGGAACCGATATCTTTGATGACTCAAGGCTATAATTATAATCGGCTATATCTGGAGCTGGAGATAATAAGCACGAATATTAGCTTCTTCCCTGCTATCGGTTATTTGCTATCTGTGTGTGACTAGCCGATGCCAAACCAATGTGCAAATACCCACCGTCCTGGATGCAGACAATAAAGTATTCCGGCCACCATACTAATGCTATTAAATATGCCTCCCAAGCTGATGAAGCGCAACATCGTCGGCTTGGCTTGCTTCTGTGAGGGGCGATGTCGTAATATTGCTGATGACGGCCTAGATACACAGATGAACCAATCTGATGCTGCTGATTTTCTTCAAGCCGATATTCCTTCTTCAGGCTCTCTTAGGAAAATCCAATTATTCAGATGTATCGGCCAACACACATTTTTTACCTTGCCTTTCATGACCACTAATAGTAGCCGATGCTTCGAAGGAATATTTAGTCGATAATTTGTTGCAGCAATCTTGTACCGAGATAAAGCTTCGACCCTCTCAGCAGACAACAACTCTATTAATATTTTCATTAATTGTGCGGGTCGTCCAGGAGGAGCGTGCAGATGGATGGAGATCTTCCAATATTTTAATCAAAATAAAATTGCTGTGAAAACCTTCATGGGGATTAATGAGCCGATTACCCCACCTATGGCTTCATCGGCTGTTGACTACTCCGGTTGTCTTGCATTGATATTCATGATTTTCTTTGTTGATTGCAACGAAGGACGTATTAGTTTCATATAGCCGATCGCATTCGTGTATCGGCTCCATATAGTCGAACGAGTGTTTAGAGCACCATCGACGTGTCCAAGCTTTCAAAACCGCATACGGTTCGGTTACTATTGAGGTACCTTCGCTAGCGGGCTGTTTTACCCGACCGACCACATCGCGCGTCGCCAAGCCGGATGCTTCAATTTGAAGTAGAAATTTAGCCAGATTGGCCCCCAACCGATCTCTTTATATACATTCTTGGAATCGATGGAGGTGAGCAGCCCATGGAGTTGACTCAACGTGATGCGCCCTAGACTCTTGATTCTTGGTTGCTTGCAATAAAAGACCTCACCGGCTTTTACCGGTATGCATGCCGTCGTTATGTCATAAGTTGAAGCTTTCGAGCTTGACGATGGGTTTGGCATCCCCTTGAATGTGTGCAGCTCCCAAACCCGACTACCTCGGTGTACTTTACGACGACTGTTCAATGAGCTCGACGACACTCGTGACAATCCTGGTTGTCGCCGAAGAAGTCGGAATTGGTGGCGTACTGGTTCAAAGCTATCAATACCCTCTCGCAAGCGTGGCTAGCGCTTCTCTTTCACCTTCGCCGTAGGCTGTGCGGTTGGCAAATATGGTGCCCATGCTCATCCGAGTTTATCGAGACGATGTCCCATGCACTGGGTGTATCCATCATATCATCCATTGCGATGTCGACGCGTCTGCTTTTCTCCAAAGTACCTATGTGCCGTTCACGTCATCCTCGACATGTTGTAGATGTGTCCACCACTTAATGATCTTGTGCTTGCACTTTGGAAACATCCGGTGGATCCGTCCGCCTTGTAAATAGGACCGTCTATTGCTAGGTTTGTTGCCGTCTTGCGGGGGTAGTGAATAGGTACAAGTTGCTATTCATGCCAAAGGCGCCGCACCATTCCTTTGCCGATATCCGATTGGTAGAATTTATCCATGACTCTCCAAGCCGATATTGTTATCAACCAATACTCCCGCATGCGCATGGACACATCGACTACTTTTGTGGGAATATCATATTTGCAACCTTATCCTAAACATGCCGCTCCAATATTTGAGTCATGTGGCCACCTTGCGATTTAAGTTTCACAATCAATCGGCTTGTCTCGTCAATGTTTCTCCGGGATACACTGATTACATCGGCTGTCTCCGTTGATGTGAGCGAACTATAATTAGCCGACGTGTATATCTTGAGTGAAGCCCTATCACCATATCTCTTGAATGAACGTAAGCAATTATCTCTTTCTCCTTTGATATGTACGCACATGTACTACTCAGTCAAACAAACTTTGGTCCGGCCGCCAGAGGACAGGGAATCAACATGCCATCGGCTATCACTTTCTATAATCCTTTCCTGTGTTCATCGACTAAAGTATAGAAGAACCTGGCTGATGCTCTATCCAGTCGGTATAGAAACCAATAATTTGTACATGCTAGAGTAGTGTGCCAATGGATGGCTCTGGTCGTATAGGTTCTGTACCCAATGTCTATGTCCGTCTGGCTAACTGACGAGGAAGCATATATGCATGCATACATGCCGATGTGCGCCAGCTGGGGTGACGGCAACACCACGTATCGGCTCATCAGGTATGATGGAGCATCTTGGAGCTCATGGGATGAAGGAGCCCAAACCCCTCCGTGTAATCTTCTTATGAGCGGCGTTCGGTAGGGACCCCATCAATGAGATAGCTTACCACTTAGAAGCGAGTTTTGAACCTCAAGTATAGTAGCCGATCCTCCTTCATGAGCAGTTATTGACCCAAAGTCTTGAAGCCGATAGATGTAAGGGAGCAACCGTCCGAATAGATTACATACATTGGCAATCATCCCGCATACGTGTGTATGGAATCTTTGTAGTATATCTTTGTTTAGCTGATGCAACATTCTTTGGGCGGCAGAGTACAGCGGCGTCAGCTTTTGATCTTCTTGACTTTATCACTTAAAGTGTCAACATGTTGTTGGAAGTTTGTAACGGCACAACAGCAACCTGGCACACGTTGCTAGTAGCACCACACAAATGACGTGCAATCCCCTCCGTGTCAGGACCCTGTCTTCTCCCGTTAGACCGATCGGTTACTTTCTGATAATAAAATAACTCCATCATCCAAATAATCCATTAGTCCTCTTTTTTTTTTAATCTTTGCCGATGTTCCTTTTGACCGGAATCAACTTTTCGGAGACGGTGAGTATGATTAACGGCATTTTTCCTCGATATTTTTCGTGCTTGAGGTATTCCAAAGCATTACATCCACGAATCTTGTTGAGGCTCCCGAACAGCGAGACGTGGCCTTGCAATTTTGTCATCTGGTTTCCTCCGTGGTATTTGACAATGATCTCGGGCTCAAGAAAAATCACGATCTTGGTTCACGTGAATAGATGAAAAAAGCGCCACCGCCTTTAATCGAGATTGGTGACTTTTCAGCGTAATTGAAATTGGCCTTAGAGTATGATATGTTGTTTGTTGATGCCACATGCCGAGGTCTTGATGAATAATGCTTTAATAGATGGCTGAATAAATACCAGCATCGTCCTTTTGTTGTAGATGAAAAATTCAGACTCTCCGTGATTTGGAAGCTAACAGAATATCCATAAAGCATCGACTTCCAATCGAACGATTATGGTCCCACCGAAGCGTGCCAAAAGTGTGTTGACACAAAATGTGACGCGACCGTGCACACACACACAAACAAGCGAAAAGCGTAGCTTCAATCGGATGCCCGGGTGCTTCGTGATCCGGACGCGTGCGGTCAGTTTGACACGAAAAAACCGACAAAGGATAAAACAGTTAAATGTCAAACCGGAACATGTCGGGTGAGACGATAGATTCCGTATATCTGACCTCGAAGCCACTTACAACGACATACGACTATAGGAAGTCATGCGCCAACAAGTTTATAAATCATTTGGCTAATCGTAAGATGGACATACGTAAAGATCGATTGCCGAATGCATATGCATGGAAAGACATGTTTGAACAAGTGAAATTGATTATGCGTTAATACATATCCAAGCTCAAAGAATCCAAATTGAGTTGGGGTCCATGAAGAAGGAACGTGTAGATAAACATGATTAAGCCAATCTAAAACTGCGTCCACGCAAGACGACACCTAGTTTCGTCAAAAACTTAAACGTGATTAACATACATGAACCCACAACATGTGACAATCTAGATTAAAATAATTTGGCCATTACGAGCATGTTATCTATTTGCAAAGATATTATGAAAGTAATGATCATTGAAGCTCGAATAAAACCATAGAAGAGGGCGAACAATATCAATCTAGATTGGGCAAAAGTGTGTTACAAATGTATAAAATATTTAAAACATGCAACACAGGATAACTTGATGAATCTATTTAGATTTTGCGTAATCTAATAGAGCCGATAACCTGCATCTTGCTTCCACTAAGCATATTGAGCAAACGCTTCGCCGCACGCGGTATCTACTCATAAACAAAGTATAAGCGAAGACTTCTTGATTGTCAAGCAAAGATCCGCGCATACGATCATTGAAAACAAACAAGACTACTTGCATCACGTTTAAATCCACCGCATGATACTAAACATGATAACAAGGTTGTCGGAACTTACGGAGGTCGACGGATCGATGACTCCTCTCGAAGAACTCGACGACCACGACAAAAGGACTCGAAAGTTGGCACGGGGCGGTTGTATTGATTTGGTTGTGAACGCCTATTACAATGGTCGAGGTCAATATTTATACCCTAGACGAAAACACGAGTCCTAAAAGACTACGATTTACAAAGGAACTCTTAAACAAACTTGGAAACTACGATTCCTTGCCCCAAACTCTCAGAGTCCTTTATTATTACAACTTTCATCTTTTCGATCGGCTTTGCTTGCCATCTTCTGCTTTCCCGAATGGAGTCACCACCTTCTGAAGTAACCGACCGCACAAGCATTTAGCCGACCGCTCGTTTTGTTTGCCGAATGTCCTTCTTCCCACATGCGGACCCACCTGTCATCTTCCAAAGTCGACCAAAATCCAGTGTTAACACCATGCAAGCAATGTATTCTCGAGAGTCCCGTGCAAACACAACTTCCCTTTCCTTGACCAGCCGATCTTGGAAATCTTCTCCACAGTGGCCTGGTAACATGTACGTATATATTTGCTTGGACGCATCTTTATTGGCTTGCATCTTCACTAATCACTACGTCGGCAACCAGGGATCGTATTATTTCCTTCATGCATGGACTCTTTCTTTAATCAAGAAGCTTCACGTCTCCATCCAAAGATATATTTGATTTATTTCCTTATGCAGCCCGGCCAAACAACTATTAAAATATCCCTTCCTCGTTAACTGATCTTAATCTTGCTGGCATCCATGTCAAGCATAGCTCGTATAGCACTTGGCCTCTCATCCTTTTCCATTTGCCTTGCCGGTTGCCCAATAATGCATCACGTATATGTAACAAACAAGATGGTAGGCACATCAGAACTGCCAGCTGTTTGACCTTTTGCTGCTCCCCATTAATTTCTGAGCATGAATGACTCCATCGTATATATCTCATCGGCTTTCGAGTCATGGTCATTATCGGAGATTTTCTTCTTTTTACGTTACC
Source organism: Miscanthus lutarioriparius (assembly GCA_904845875.1). Classification (NCBI taxonomy): domain Eukaryota; kingdom Viridiplantae; phylum Streptophyta; class Magnoliopsida; order Poales; family Poaceae; genus Miscanthus; species Miscanthus lutarioriparius. Next base: position 50,979,581 of record CAJGYO010000016.1, on the reverse strand, counting down.
AGCCGCTTTCTTCCCAATTACCAAATTTTGATGTCAACAGTTCTCTACCCGTGCTGATCTAAAAGCTATATCTGCTGGGAGGACTGCCTCAGCGCCGTAAACCATAAAGTATGGTGAGACGCCGGTGTTACGACTGGGCTGAGTTCTGAGGCCCTAGACCACGGCTGGTAACTCTTTGAGCCATCTTCTGGGAGCTTTGTCATTTTCTCTCTACATCCTATTCTTCAATGCGTCCAAAATCATACCGTTTGCCCACTCGACCTGTCCATTAGCTTTAGGGTGTGCCATCGAGACGTATTTTACTACTATGCTCCTTTCATCGCAGAAGTCCCAAAAAGCGTTCTCGGTGAACTGAGTACCCAGATCGGTGATGATGCTGTTGGGTATGCTGAAGCGGTGGATGACCTGGTCGAGGAACGTGACAGCCTTTTCTGAGGATGCCCGTACCAGAGGCATGTACTCTATCCACTTAGAAAATTTGTCAATCAGCACGAAGACACATGTAAATTTCCTAGGAGCCGGTTTCAAGGGTCCGATCATATCTAGTCCCCAGCATGCGAAGGCCCAAGAGGCTAGTATTGTCTGGATCTCATGTGCTGGTACGTGGATTCTCTTGGCGAAGAACTGACAACCCTCACAGTGGTGGACTATCTTCTCTACATCGGCTACCGCTGACGGCCAATAGAACCCTACTCGGAAAGCCTTGCCAACCAGCGTTCTCGAGGCCACGTGGTTGCCACAGGAGCCAGAGTGAATTTTGTCTAGGAGGTATGCGCCATCCTCCTAGGTTATACACTTCATCAAGATTTCCTCCTTTGCGTTCTTGCGCCATAACTTGCCATCGACGAGCAGATACTGCTTACTACGGCGCATCAGGTGTTCGTTTTCTGCCCGATCAATGTAACCGCTGCCATCTGTCAGGTACTTGATGAAAGGTACTCTCCAGTCGGGCTTATGAGTGGTCGGAGGTGGCTCGGTGGTGCTCGACGCTGGAACCGTAGCCACCAATTGCTGGTTTAGAGGCTTGTCGACCGTGGGATCTTCCTCTTCGATGGAAGGCTTGAGCAGGTCTTGGACGAATACGCCATGTGGGACTTTGGCTCGGGATGATCCTAACTTTGACAGCGCATCTACTGCTTGATTTTTGTCCCGGACCACGTGTGTGTACTCGATGCCATAGAACTTGCCTTCCAACTTTCTGATCGATTTACAGTATGCATCCATATTTTCGCTGGTCATGTCCCAGTCCTTGTTGAGTTGGTTGATGACCAGAGCCGAGTCTCCATAGACATAGAGACGTTTAACACCAAGCTCGACCACAATGCACAAACCATGTAGGCATGCTTCATACTCAGCGGTGTTATTAGATGCTGGGAAATAAATCCTGAGGACATACCGGAGCTGCTCCTTGGATGGTGACACGAAAAGGACTCCTACTCCTACGCTATTGATGTTGAGAGAGCCGTCAAAGTACATCTTCTAATACTCGTCGGGCCCCTAAGAGGCAGGAGTGCTTAAGTCTGTCCACTCGACAATGAAATCGATGAGTGCCTGAGACTTGATTGTTGTACGGCTTGCAAATTCCAAGGAGAAGGGGCATAGCTCCATTGCCCATTTGACGATGCGCCCATTCGCATCCTTGTTGCTAATGATGTCTCGCAGAGGCTACTCAGTCATGACCAACACACGATATCTGTCGAAGTAATGTTTCAACTTTCGAGACGTTATTAGTATGGCGTAGATCAATTTCTGAATCTGTGGGTACCTGGTCTTGGATTCATTGAGTACCTCACTGATGAAATAAATTGGTCGATGTACCTTGTAGACGTGGTCGGGCTCGTCGTGCTCGACAACCATGGCAGTGGAGACCACTCGATTAGTCGCCGCAATGTAAAGCAGGAGTGTTTCGTCTTCTCTGGGAGCAGTGAGGACCGGAGGTGACATAAGGTATTATTTCAGTTGTGTGAAGGCAGCGTCTGCTTCCTCCGACCACTCAAACTTCTCGGATGCTTTGAGCAGTTTAAAGAACGGTAATCCTTTTTTGCCTAATCTTGATATGAAACGGCTGAGAGCGGCCATGCATCCGGTAAGCTTCTGAACATCCTTCACCTTTTTGGGCGGCTTCATGTCCAAAACAACTTTGACTTTCTCTGGGTTAGGGCGTATGCCGTCATGACTGACGACGTTGCCAAGTAGTATGCCAGAAGGAACACCAAAGATGCACTTCTTTGGATTTAATTTCCATTGGAATGTGTTAAGGGCTGCAAAGGTGTGTTCTAGGTTGTCAACAAGGGTATGTGCTTCCTTTGTTTTGACAACTACATCATCAACATAAGCCTCGACGAGTTCGTCTTTTATCTCATCTTTGAGGCAGGCCTGTATAGCGCGTTGGTAGGTGGCCCCATCGTTCTTGAGCCCAAATGACATAGTCATGTAGCAGTAGGCGCCGAAATGCGTGATAAAAGATGTCTTGATCTAGTCATCCTTTTTGAGAGCGATCTAGTGATAACCAGAGTAGCAATCGAGAAATGAAAGCAGCTTGCAACCGACGGTTGAATCTACGACCTCATCTATGTGAGGTAAGCCGAAGGGGTCCTTAGGGCAGTGTTTGTTGAGATTAGTGTAATCAACGCACATTCTCCATTCATTATTCTTTTTGCGTACAAGAACCGGGTTGGCTAACCACTCCGGATGATACACTTCTTTAATAAATCTGGCTGCCAAAAGCCATGTAACTTCTACCCTAATCACCTCCTTCTTGTCGCGAGCGAACCATCGTAGCTTCTGCTTGATAGGTTTGGCCTTGCCGTTGACATTCAAGGAGTGCTCGATCAAGTTCTGAGGTACACCGGGCATGTCAGCAGGTTTCCATGCGAACACATCCACGTTGCTCCTCAAGAACCTGACGAGCGCGTCTTCCTATTTGGGACCCAGGTTGGCCCCGATAAGGGCCGTTTTGCTGGGATCGCCGTTGAACAGTATATCGATGGAGCTGCCGCCGTCAATCAGCACCCTATCGAATTGAACCTTGTTGATACAAGGATCGAGGACCAGAGGAAAACATCCTGGCTCAGGTATTGCGGCCCATTGGTGCTTTCTACTGAAGGAGATCTCACAGTGAGACCAAGGAGGGAGCCGCGGATCGACGATGAGGTTGTCGGTGTAGGCCACGTTTAAGCAGGCGTGGGCGAGCAGCTTGCGTTCTCGTTTGGTCTCGATGGACACTTTGCCTCCAATGATGGTGTGCATGCGATCGGTTGGCTTGACATACTTGTGACAGGGATCTGTATCTTCATCGTCGTTGTCCTTGTTGCGCTGTTCCCCTACGTCGTTAGGCTTGTCGGACGTATCTAGAGCCTGTTGACGCGTGTAGATAGACTTGAGAATGCGGCAGTTCTCCATGGTATGGTTTGACTTGGGATGGAGCTGGCAGGGCCCTTTCAATGCTTTGGCGTAGTCTTCTTCGTAGTTATGACGTCCGCCACCTTTTTTGACGGTGTTGACCTCGCCATTGTCTTCCCGAGCACGCTTGCCCCTGTAATTGTCATGGCGGTTACGCAGGTGATTACGTTGGTCGCGGTGGTCGCGGGAGTCGTTGCGCTGGTTGCGGCGATCAAAATTGTCGTTCCGACCACGGTTGCCGTGGTAATTGTCGCGGTGTGGGGGGTGGTCGGAGCGCGGGACCCTTGCTGCTTCTTCGATAATTATCTTTTAGCATCGTCAACGTCCGCATATTTCTAAGCGGTGGCTAGGTGCGCTGTGACCGATTTAGGTCTCTTGCGGAGGAGCTTGTCCCTTAGAGCGTCGTGGAAGCGGAGGCCAGTGATGAAAGCCTCGATTGCCTTGCTGTCGGAGATTGACGGGACCTTGATGCGCATCTCCGAGAAACGCCGGACATAGTCACGTAGTGGCTCATCTTTCCGATCTCGAATCCGCTGCAGATCATATTTGTTGCCGGGTTGCTCGCAAGTGGCAATGAAGTTGTCGATGAAAGCTTGCTTGAGTTCTTGCCAGGAATCGAAGTAGTTTGCCGATAAGCTTACCAGCCATTGGTGACCTGCATGACCAACAACGATTGGGAAGTAGTTAGACATGACGTGCTTTCGTCAGCCATGGCTGACCTACACGCGGTTTCGTAGAGCATGACCCATAATTCGGGGTTCTCCTTGCCGTCATACTTCTAAAGTTTTTTGAGCTTGAAGTTCTTGGGCCATATGACTTGGTGAAGGTGCAAAGTAAACTGCTTCAAACCCGACGGGCCATGGGCTAGTATCATATTCCATACGGCGATAGCTTTCATGGGATGCACGATCGTTGGCCCTCTGGTTGATGCGATCGCGCAGATCATGTCCACCGAGGTAATGGTGGAGATCATAATTGCCATCACGGCGATCCCGGTTGCCACCCTAGATAACCCTGCGACCGCGGTTATCACGGCGATTATCGCGGTTGTCTCGGCGGTTGTCGCCCGGTAGCCACGGCGATTGTCGTCCCGACCACCATCATGGCCACCGTTCCCACCTTGACGGTTGTCTGATGGGTCGTTGTTGCACGAGCCACGTTGGTTGGGTGGCTGTGAGCGACTTGAGTACTAGCGACTGTGGCTTGATTCGACTGAGATGGATGGAGCCCGGGCTTGATTTACAATCTTTGCGGTCTGTGCCATAGCAGCCGTCAAGTAAGCTTGTATATCATCACGAACTGCCTGGGTTTCCGGGGTATTGGGTAGTCATTGCATCGTCGCCATAGCAACAGCTACGTTGGCGCTTGGGGTCCTGAAAACCTGCTTGTCCCCCACCCTATCGAAGGCATTGTTAAGGTCGCGTGGCTGGACCCTTATACGTCGTGCCTCCTCTTCAGCCTCGGCTTCGATTTGTCGACGATTAAACCGGTCAATATTACGTGCTTCGCTTGCTAGCCTTTCTTGTTCTGTTTCGCCGACAGCCGGTGGTTCGTCATTACTGACAACGTTGATCAAGTCTCCTCGCCTTGGTGGGAAGGATGGGAATCGTGGGAACCCCGGGGCGTGGTCTGGGATATCCAGATCATGTTCAACGCCTTCGTCGTCATGATGCTGGAGCTCGGTGTGGATGGAGCCATTAGATGCGGTGCTGGACGTGGAGCTTGAGCCACCCTCTCGAACTGTGTGGACCGATCCTTCTTGGAACTCCTCGATCCGGACCATGTTGACGAAGTTGCGTGATCTTGGCCAAGATCGTTGCATACTATACACGTAGTTGGAAGCAGTGTTTCGCAGGCCGTAGGGCTGAGCCTAGTAATTCTTCATCGAGGTTTCATATTCGGAGAGCCAGAGACCCGTCGTAGGTGCTGGCCGACGATGAACGGAGCGCCCTTTAGGAGTAGATGTGACCACGAGATCTGTACCGAGTCGTGCAGGACGACTAGCCCAAGCTGGTCGGGTAGATCTGTTGTGGGTAGCGGTTACCTGCTCATTAGGTTGACTTTGAATTGAACTTACCAGAGCTAGGGTTTCGGCAAGTTTGGTACCGACCCAATCGATGGAGTCGAGCAGGTCGGTGTTGTCGATCTGCTTCCCTTTGTAGCGATGAAGCGGACGACGGGTTGTCGATGTGGCTGAAGGCGATGCGGATGTGGTCGGAGCCAGATCCACCATGGTCAGAGCCAGATCCACCGTGCTCGGAGCCGTAGCCAATGCAGGTGAAGCAGTGGTCGACATGGATTGAGTCCACACCTCCTCCGTGATCATGGCGATGAAGTCATCGGAGCCAGTGGTCCAGGTGATCTGGTCGACGGTGAACATGAGGCCATTTGGCGTAGCCACGAAGCCGAGGATGATGATCATCCTGTTCGCTTGGAGAGCAGTACGCACACCCCCTACCTGGCGCGCCACTGTCGATGAAATATGGTCGGCAGTCTACCTAGGGGTATGCCCAAGGTAGTAGATTGTCGGCAGACAGGTGCACAAGCTACAAACAAGATGATGACGCAAGACAGACACGAGGTTTTATCCAGGTTTGGTCGCCGTGAGGGCGTAATACCTACGTCTGATTGTATTGCTGTATGTCAATGAGATGATTTTTTAGAGGGGTCCCCTGCCCGCCTTATATAGTCCGAGGGACAGGGTTACAGATCTGGAAACTAATACTAGCCAGTTACAATTGCCATAGGTGGCCAGAAAAGGATTCTTATTCTAACCGACCAGGATCTTGCTTGATCACCAAATCTGTCTTGACTCCTTGCGTGGGACTCCGAACAGGTTGGCTGGGCCGCGCGTCGTCTTTTAGCAGACCGAACCCTCTGATCTGGGCCGGCCCTAGCCTAGCCGTAAGGGTATAGGGGTTAATACCCCCACATGTCTCGCTACGAACACACAGACGCGAAGATCACAAAAATCGGAGCTAAAACGAAGAAGTTATGAATTAATCAAGATTTCCTATTGTAAAATAATAGATTAAATCTAACCTCAAATTTTAAAAGTTGAAAACCTACTTAACAGTAGTATAAATAGGTAGATTACTTAATTATGAACCTAACGCAACTTGAACGGATTAAATCAGAGCTAAAACAGAGATTTTATGGCTAAAACAAGTTCAGTGGCAAAACTGTAAATAACTAAAAACATATTTTCAATCTAAACGAACTAAAATACGCTTTCAAAAGAAGAAACGGAATCTGAAAATGCGTTTTGGACTGCGGGTTATGTCTGAAGTAATTGTAAGGGTGTTTTTGAAAAACCGGCGGCGAAGGGGTATCTTGGATTTGGGACCATTGGATTAGATCTGGATGGCCAAGATGCAACCGATGGGGAGAGAGAGAGACAACCTTGCCGGAACAATGCCGGCGGTGAGATAACGGCGGCGGCGCCATGGGAGAGCTCACTGGAGCTCGCGGTTTCTAGTCTACGGCGCTCGGTTCGACAAAAAAAAAGCAACGGGAAAGAGAGGAGGGGATAGGGATCTCACCCGAATCGAAAGAAAAGACCAGGGAGCGACGACGTTGACGCGGCGTTCGATGGACGGCGATGGCTGTCGCGGCGGCGCTAGGGTGAGGCGTGGTTGTGAGCTTGCGTGGGTGGAAAGCTTGCGGCAAGATGGGATAGGGCGGCGGCGGAGGCGGCTCTGGCTATTTATGAGGCAAAGATTGCTTGGGAGGCACGGCGTGGAGCGTACCAGAGCTAGACACGGACCTTCGATCACGGTGTCCGACTAGACTATGATGCGAGGGAGAAGAAGGTGCCTAACGGCTGGGCTCGGGTGGTCAGCGGCCGGAGGAAAGGCGTGTGGCGTCAGTGCGACTTGGGCCGGCGCTCGGCTAGGCTGCTGTGGTACGGCGCGGAAGGAAGCAAGCTAGGCTTCGACCCAAGTGGGGAGGAGAGAACGGGCTGGCGAAAGAAAACGGGCCAACAGGCCAGAAGCGAGAAAGGAGGAAAGAAATTCATTTTTCCTTTTCTAATTTTTCCAAAGCAATTTCAAAATGAAATTTCAACTCCATTTGAAACCTATCGGGTTCATAAACACGGGGTCCCTTGGGGACCGGCTTCCATGGCAAGGCTCGACTCAAGAGTCTAAAAAACAATAGGGCAAGGGGGCGGTCCAGCAACCGACCGGCAGGCCTGGCCCAAGAAGAGCAACGCCCACTCGTCAGCTACTTTGGCCCACCTATCCGACCGGAGCGCTTAATTTGGGCTCCAGCCGCCTCCGTGCGGCCTCTTTGATTGGAAGGCCTACCCCGGGCCCTACTTCCGACTCCAAACCCACGTCTTTCCAACCGGGGTATGTAAGAACCCTGCTCGCCGCTCTTCTCTGACTGGCGCGACCGAAGCCGACTGGGGCCATCCGACTGGGGATGCCCGCTCGGAAAGGACTAGGGACGAACGGAGAAAGCAGCACATGAGTCAAACCATGGTACAGGGACCATACCCTGTAACATGCGGGAACAATGCTCCACAACCACCCTAACACAAACAGTATTGTAGGCACCGACATTTATCCCTACAGTATTGTAGGCGCCGTTGGACTCCCGTATGGCAAAAAGCCCCTCACATGCCTCTGGGCATCAATAGTGTTGTAGGTGCCGGGATTCACCATACCTGGTAAACGTGGTGAGATTCCTCACGTGACTCTAGGCATCCAGCAGTATTTTGCAGGTACCGACGTCAACCCTTCCTGAAGAAGACAACATAACCTCCCACGTGCACCTGACGTTCTACAGTGACATCAACAGTGTTGTGGGCGCCTACCATTATCCAATCCTCATCGGCATGGGAAACAAGACTTAAAAACATCCGTACCCTCTCCCTTTCACCTGTAAAGCCATCCCCTTCATCTATAAAAGGGGATGCACTCCCTCCAACGGAAAAGAGGGATTCAAGCTTAGTTCCTTTAGATTCATTAGTCCAATAGCTCATAACCACAGAACTGCTAGGTTCAGACCTCAAGCACACGCTCGAACACTTAGCTCATAGCGGAGTTCCCGTCGCTCTCGGCCCTTCCGACCGGAGCCGACCAGGCCTCTGGTACACCCCATCTTTCTCCTTCTTGTTTGTAACCCCACTACAGACTTTGAGCACCTGGCTCAGGAATAAAGTCACCAACCAACCCAAACTGGACGTAGGGCACGTTGCCTAAACTAGTATAAATCCTATGTCATTGAGTGCTAGGCCACCTCCGATCACAACGTATAACAAAACTACAAATATTCACTAGTTGGTCACTTTCTGTACCGATAGTTGGTGCCGTCCGTGGGGAAGACGTTGTACGTTCAACACTTTTTCGTCATCGGATGGCCCATTTTTCCTCCACTCCCGCCGTGGCGGGCTCGGGCGATATGATTCGCTTCGGTTTGCTAGAATCTCCCATACCCTCGCCTACCGGGATGTGGGTTCCACCTATTTTTGAGCCATCCCATGCCTTCCTCTTCGGAAGCCTAGACTTCATCGCCGACCGGCTTGGCGTACTCCACCTCCACGAGGAGACTCGTGACCCGGCACCAGTCGGAGAGACGTCCTCCATCGACTTCGGGACGCGTGACTTCGACGGCGCGGCATCTGCGCTTCATTCTAAGCAAACTCTCTGCTTAAACCCCACTGTAAGTAATACGCGTACTTTTATTCACCCTTTATTTACTATCTCCCACTGATCACCCGAAGGGACTGCACCGCCTACACCACAAACACCGTACGATCGGTTCCCCTATGGCCTCGCGTGCTCCGCGGATGCTTACACTCAGGGGCTCCGAAGGGCGCTAGCACCATCCTCACTCACGTCCAAATTCGTAGGAATGGCAGGCTTCTCTCCTGTCGTCTCCCACGAACTCACGGATAACGAGGGAGAGAGTGATGGTTCCAGCATCGGTGATGTGGCTCCCTGCCACCTTCCGTCCTAGGAGTGTGCTATGGCGAACGGTCTAGGACAGCCACCGGTGGTTGTGGAAACTGTGCAAACACACAACCCTCCGGACGTGCGTGCGGAGGCCCTCGCGTGTCTGCGCATGCGCACGTCGAGGAATTACGACAACGGGGGCAGAACCAGCCGCCGCCTGCGCCGGCGCAGTCGGTATGGCACGTTGCGCCCCATGCGCCTAGCCCAGCGGGTGGTGCCCAGGGTCGCACTCACCAGGTCCAGCATGACATCGTGAACGAGGGGAACGATGTCCCACAATTCGCCTGGCTGGCTAGAATATCGCCCGCTCAGCAATGCTTCTGCGCGGTGTTCTCGAACCCGTCGACCGGGAGCGGGCAGTCTACCAAAACCTCCGGGTTCTAGTAGAGGCCGCCACCATCCAACAGGAGGAAAGCTCCGCGTCGTGACTCTGACCCACACCCTCTCTCCCCACCGAGGGGACGGGGACACGCTAGCCAAATCTCTCCGTTCACTCGCCGCTGCAGCCGTCAGGCCTAGCTCGGGGTGCGGCAGCCGCGCCACGATCCGATCAGCGCCTACTCCACACCGGCCGCTGGTACGTGAGTGGCCCAATCCGCACCAGGATGCTCATAGCGTCATTAGCAACCGGCATCGGGCCCGGCACAATAATGATATCCGTCGTATGGCAGCAGGCGACATGAATCCCGGCCGAACGATCGAGGGAAGTGGTGAAACATGCCCTAGGCGCGATCGCCAGCCAGATGACCGGAGCCCCAACCCTGAGGGCCCAGGGCCATGGGCCTTCAGCTGGCGTATTCGAAGAGCACCATTTCCGCAGCATTTCAGGCCTCCCTCCAACATCACCAAATACACTGGGGAGACAAACCCAGGCATTTGGCTCGAAGACTTTTGGCTCGCCTGTCAAGCCGGAGGAGTGGATGATGACTATTTCATCTTCTAATATCTTCCCATTTGCGTAGGGGAACATGTTCGAGCATGGCTTGAATTCCTTCCACATGACAGCATCCGCGACTGGGTGGACCTCAAGAGGGTCTTCGTTGGGAATTTCTAGGGGATGTATGTCCACCCGGGAAACTCCTGGGACCTCAAGAGCTATTAGCAGGAGCCCAGCGAGTCCCTGCGGGATTACATCCGCAGGTTTTCTCAATGATGCAACTCCCTCCCTAATGTTGTCGATGCAGACGTCATCAGTGCATTCCTCTCTAGGACAAACTGCAAGTGCCTGATCCACAAGCTTGACTGCCTAAAACCCCGTACCACCCGTGATCTGCTCGACATCACCACCAACCACGCCTCTGGTGAGGAGGTGGTTGGAGTGGTCTTCAGCGGAGGCCGAGACAAAGGCAAGCCCAAGCGCGTGGATATCAGACGAAGGCCCCTCCACTCAGAGGGGCGAGAAGAACAAGAAGGATCGGCACCGATCGGACAACATCGCGTTGGTCGCCGCGGCTAATCGCACACTTAGGCAGCCCCAACAGGGACTGCCTAACCACTTCAACAAACTCATGGATGGTCCATGCCCCAACCACACCTACCCTGTCAAACACCTCTACAAGGAGTGCGAGCTCCTCAAACGTTTCCTCCGACAGGCCGGCGGGTCAAAGGAGGGAGATGGCAAGGAGCCGATAGCCAAGAGGGGAGGCGGATGGGTAACGACGGAGACAGTTACCCCAAACCTGAGGTGTGCATCATGATCTTTGGTGGGTCCAACACCATCTGGACTACACGCCAGCATAAGGTATGCTATAGGGAGGCTTGCGCCGCCGAGACGGCCGTCCCCTCCTTCCTCAACTGGTCAAAATCACCAATCACCTTTGATCAGAGGGACCATCCCTCCTACGTCGCAAGATCAGGACGGTACCTGCTCATCGTCGACCCCATCGTCTGCAAGAAACGCCTCACCAAGGTGCTAATGGACAGGGGTAGTAGTCTCAACATCCTGTACATCGACACCCTCGATGCCATGCGCATCCCCCGATCGAAGCTCCGAATGGCGGGCTCCCCCTTCCACGGGGTAGTCCTAGGAGCGCAGGCATACCTGCTCGGATAGATTGATCTTCCCATCACGTTTGGTAGCCGGGCCAACTTCCGCTCGGAGGTCCTCACCTTTGAAGTAGTGGACTTTCCAGGGTCCTACCACGCCATCTTAGGGCGGCCATGCTACGCAAGATTCATGGCAATCCCCAACTACACCTACCTCAAGCTAAAGATGTCGGGACCAAACGGCGTCATTACCGTGAGTAGTGCCTTCTCGCACGCCTTCATGTGCGACCACAAGCACTACGAGCTTGCCACCGCGGTCGTCAACTCATCCGAGCTCCTGCAGCTTGGGGAGTCATCAACCCCAGCAGTCCAAGACTACAACGAACCGACCTCCTTGATGGCCTTCCGCCCGCTCGAGGAAACCAAGGCGGTGGGTGTCGACCCCACCGACCCAGCCAAAACGGTGTGGATCAGGACCTAGCTCCTGACCAAATAGGAATGCGAGCTCGTTGACTTCCTGCGTGACAATCGTGATGTCTTCGCATGGCAGCCTTCCGACATGGTGGGGATACCACGGGAGGTTGCTGAGCACGCACTATGCCTTATCCCGGGCTCAAAGCCCGCCAAGCAACGTCTGCATTGTTTCGATGATGAGAGGCGCAGGGCCATAGGCGAGGAGATCGCCAAGCTCCTGGTAGCCAGATTCATCTGGGAGGTTTTCCACTCCGACTGGCTTGCCAATCCCATTCTTGTTGGAAAAAAGACCGGAAAGTGGAGAATGTGCGTTAATTATACTGGACTCAACAAGGCGTGTCCAAAGGATCACTTTCCCTTGCCGCGCATAGACCAGATAATCGACTCCACCTCGGGTTGCAAGATCCTCTCCTTTCTGGACACCTACTCAGGCTATCACCAGATAGCAATGAAAGGGTCCGATCAACTCGCAACCTCGTTCATCACCCCATATGGTTCGTACTGCTATGTGACCATGCCTTTTGGCTTGAAGAACGTGGGTGCCACCTACCAAAGGTGCATGCAGCAATGCTTCACCGACCAAATCAACCCGCTCGATTAGCCTGATCAGGCCAAATGGCCAAAACCAATAATCATCGTCTATGTTGATGACATAGTGGTCAAAATAGCTCGAGCATGCGATCTGATCGCAAACTTGGCCACGACGTTCGTGAACCTCCAAAGGTTCAACATCAAGTTGAAACCCAAAAAATGTGTTTTCGGGGTTCCGAAGGGGAAGCTGCTTAGGTACATCGTATCCGAGCGCGGCATCGAGGCCAACCCTAAAAAGATCACAGCCATCTCCAACATGGGCCCTATACGCAACGTCAAGGGTGTACAAAGGCTCATCGGCTGCCTGGCTGCCCTAAGCCGCTTCATCTCCCAGCGAACGGGGGATGCCACTCTACAAGCTCAAAAATACGGATGCCTTCGTCTGGACCGAGGAAGCCCAGCAGGCTCTCAAAAGCCTCAAAACATCCCTGACATTGGCCCCAATCCTCGCCGCTCCCGAAGGGGGGAACCCCTCCTCCTTTATGTCGCGGCAAGTAACCATGTTGTGAGCGCCGCCCTGATCATCGAGAGGGAGGAATCGGGACACCAGCTCAAGGTACAGCAACCCGTATACTTCATTGGAGAAGTACTTACTGACCCCAAGGTCTAGTACCCCCAGGTGCAGAAACTCCTATACGCCATACTAATGGCGACCAGGAAGCTCCTACACTATTTCACCGACCACGAAGTCACCGTCGTCACTTCGTACCCACTCGGAGACATCGTCCGCAACTGCGACGCCGCAGGACAAATCTCCAAGTGGGCACTTGAACTCATGGGCCACGACATCAAATATACCCCCTGCACCGCTATTAAGTCTCAGGCTCTCATGGATTTTGTCGCTGAATGGACGGAGGTCTAGCTACCAACCCCGGACATCACCCACGAGTACTGGACAATGTACTTCGATGGGTCTGTAATGGCGCCCAACTCGGGGGCCAGAATGGTTCTGATCTCCCTGGATGGGAGTAGGCTCTGCTATGCCATCCGCCTCCACTTCTCAGCTTCAAACAATGCCATGGAATACGAGGCCCTTATCAATGGACTCCGCATCGCCATTGAGCTCGGTGCTACGCGACTCTACGTCCGTGGCGACTCAGAACTAGTCATTGATCAGGTCATGAAGGAGTCCTCCTACAAAAGCCCCCTCATGACAGCATACTACCAAGAGGTGCGCAAGCTCAAGGACAAATTCTAGGGGATCGAACTGCATCACGTCCCTCAAAGGGACAACGATGCCACCGATTTCCTCTAAAACTGGCTGCCAGGCGGGATCCATCCCCAAGCGGGGTCTTCGTCAATGACATCCACGAGCCGTCCGCCCATGTCCCGGAAGGTCCGACCGGGACACACCCCAACGCCCAGTCAGCGCTTGGGGGCTCCGACCCCAACACCCAGCCAGCGCCCGGTGGCTCCAACCCTAGTACCTCTACATCACCCGCGAACGTCGCCGTACTGGCACTCGATCAAACTGACTGGTGAGTACCGCTACTCGCCTACCTCCTCAAGGAGGTTCTCCCACCTAAAAGGACTGAAGCCCGATGAATCACTCGACACACCAAGACCTTCGTCATGCTCGGTAATGAACTCTACAAACGGAGTCCGTCGGGGGTACTCATGAAGTGCGTCCCCACCAGCCGGGGGAAGCAGATCCTCCTCGAGGTCCATGCCGAGATCTGCGGACATCATGCGGCCCCAAGGTTTTTACTGGCCCACCGCGCTATGAGATGTAGAGGAGGTCGTCCGCAGGTGCGAAGGATGCCAGTTCTACGCTCGGCAAACCCATTTACCCGTGCAAGAGCTCCAAACCATCCCGATCACCTGGCCATTCGCGGTCTAGGGTCTCGACATGGTAGGACCCCTCAAGAAGGGCCCGGGTGGCTTCACTCACCTACTTGTAGCAATCGATAAGTTTACCAAGTGGATAGAGGCCAAGCCCATCACCAACATCCGCTGGAAGAAGCGGTCAAATTCTTCCTCAACATCATCTACCGGTTCGGCGTTCCCAACTGCATCATCACTGACCACAGGACTAACTTCACCGGGAAGAAGTTCCTAGACTTTAGTGATGGGTATGGCATCAGAATCGATTGGGCCTCGATCAGACACCCACGTACCAACGGTCAGGTCGAGTGTGCTAATGGCATGGTCCTCCAAGGACTTAAGTCATGCATCTTCGACCGACTTAACAAGTACGCTGGGCGATGGGTTGTAGAGGTCCCAGCGATCCTTTGGTGCCTAAGGATGACCCCAAACTGATCCATGGGATTCACACCTTTCTTTCTGGCTTATGGAGCCGAGGTAGTATTGCCCTCCAACCTCGACCACGGCGCACCAAGAGTGAAGGCTTTCGACCATGACCGAGCCACAAAGGCCCAACAAGACGCAGTCGACCTGCTCGAAGAATCCCATGAGACGACCGTCATCCGCTCCGCCGCTACCAACAAACCCTCCGCAGGTACCACGAAAGGAAGATCAAAGGAAGGATACTTGAAGTCAACGATCTCGTACTCTGGAGGACCCAATCAATGAAGGAAAAACACAAGCTCTTTCCACCATGGGAAGGACCCTATACGGTAGCCGAAGTAATCTGACCGGGCACCTACCAATTGGAGGACAACAACGGCAACGTTCTCAACAATACCTGGAACATTGAACAGCAACGTCGTTTTCCCCTAAATTTGGTCTAAACCGCTTTTTAGTTAAAACATGCTCCCGTAAGAGCACCCCTGCCCGAAACACTTTTAGCCTGGGTCGCTCGGGGGCTCCATAAGGGTACAATATTGAATATTACCTCTCTTTTGTTTTTACTATCACACGATAAAACAACTTTTCCCCAAACAGAAACACATTCCATTCCTCTGATTACCTTACGTAACTCTATTCTTACTCCCAACCGGACGCACCCCACCTTTCCCTATGGGTACGAACAAACAAGCCTCGCGGGCCACGCCCCGGGCTCCCAAGGTTGCACCCCACGGGACAAACAGTTAGGTACAAGAAAGAAAGGATAAAAACAAAAGTTATGCTAAGATAAACACAAGGAACGAATATTGTGGTTCTGTCACAATGGCAGCACGGATGCATTCATCGATACAAAAAACTATTCACACAGGGACTCACCCACAAACTTAACTATTACATTCTCTACTGCTACAAATACTACTACGGCCGCTCAACGACATCGCCTGGAAGCCAAAGAAGAAACCGGATGCAACCACTAGGGACCCGCTCGGCTCCACTCCTTCGACTTCGGCAAACACAATGGATACCTCTAGGGCGTCGCACCTATAGATTCTCAATAGAAGAACATGGAGCTCCTGACCTTCTCATGTAGTCGAGGTAGCTCCTGGGTAGGGGCGCCGCTACCGAGGTATGGTCACCATGGCTGGAAGAAATCTCATTAAACTTTATGAACTGGCTGACTTGAGCAGCTGTAGGCACGGGACCCTCCACCGGCACAACCGTGAGTAACCTCCCCTCCGACAAAGCTCGCCCAGTAAAGATCCACCAGAGAAAATCTACATGCGGTAAAGATCAGATCCAGCATCACCTGCGGCGGCCTCCAGTCCGACATCACACTCTGGGTTCACAAAAGGATCTGTAAGTCCTCCCCCTCGCTCACTCCTTCTCTCTCACTTAGGAATCGCCATGGCATACAGGCACTCTCGGGGAGAAGGAAGAAGAAAGAGAGACAATAGTTGGAGAACAGGCAAAAGACTGCGACGGAGAGCCCTCTCCCTCCCCTTATTTAAGAAAGAAAAGCATACGATCAGAGCGCAAAACTCTGCCCCCATTCAATGCGGATGGGAAATGATGGGACACACACTGATTGATGGAGCAATGCTGGGTCAAGACGGAACGCTGCCTGGCAAGGCAAAATGTGGCCTGGGTATGACCCACCACTATCACACATCGTGCACGAAAACCGAAGCATCACCACACACGGGCGGCTCCCCGCTTCCCTAGGATAGACCTGGGGAGACCAAAAATGAAATCTTCGCCGGGAGACCAACCGCCCCCCTGAGTCGATCGAGTCACTCAGTATCCACACCGAGACACAGGGAGGAAGTGAAGGGACGCCCCATGTAGGCCATGCCTACTCCGTCATGAACGACGAGCACGGGTCCCGGTCGGACGTTTCCGACTGAAGCTCTTCAAGCTAAAACGTCCTTAATTTTCCTTAAAGGGAAAATCCACAGAATGAATTTTAATATGATAAAACCAAGAACTGATTCCATCATATTATCATATTTCAGTCGATGTCACAGTCATACATCGTAAGATTACAAGAATACGAGATATTACATCACTGGGGAACACACCTATTACAGAGTTAATCTAGCGGAAGACTATCGAGTGAAGGCTCCTCCTTCACGGGTCATCATTAAAGTTGATGTAGTGCAGCGTAGATTCCATCTCCGAACCAAACTTGAGCGTAGGCACGAGACCTCCTAATCCTTCTAAAGTCAGCATCTCTAAGAAGCAGGAAATCTACACATCGCCAGATGTGTGCAGGCCATGGTCAGCACCGATGAGCTTTAGTGGAAAAGATAAACAAGGGATCTGGCGATCCTAGTATTTGGCTGTGGTTTGCATCCTTAGCGCATGAGAAGTAAATAACATTAGTAATATAATGATAATGATATCCAATTTTTAACACATTCACCACCACACCATCCATATCCATCCGTCAACCATCCATCCCAAACCATATCCACACCACCACACCATATCTCATCTCACACACTCAGGTCAATAGGCCAACTCCCTCTCAGCCTTGTCTCAACGGCCCACAGCCCCCAAGGCTCACGACCGGAAAATACCCCAACCCTGGAGGGAGGAGAGAAGGACTCATCTCCTATCTAGTTTAAGTGAAACCCAGGAAAGGTCCATAGCCGATGAGTCGGCATATGTATCGATCGATCAACCAAACACTCTGCAGAGGTTTTACATACCCACAAGATTAGCCATCCTCGGAGCCATGTATCTCCTAGGCATAATTCTGGTCGCTTGCTAGCCTAGAACGATGCCACCCTACCTCTCAGCCCTGGAACATCCCAAGTCTAGTCTGGGATGGCTAATACTGTGAGTCGTAGACAGAGCCGGGGCCCTCCGGATGTCAAGAGCCGGGTCCTCAAGGCCTCCTGAAGTCTCGGAAGGGTGTGGGGGGGGGGAAACCGTGCGCCCCATTCCTCCTTGCACACGTTCGCCTAGAAGTAGTGGCATCGCTCTACCAAGTAGTCCGACCATCCCACACCATATAGGGTGAGTGGGATGTAAAGGATTCCCGGTGAATCTGAGTACTAGTAAGTCCTTAGGGATTGACCAAGCTAGAATGTCTTCATCAGGGTTTCCATTTTACGTGCCACCACAGCACCTCCACCCCGGGCTCCACCTCTCCGAGGTTTGCACCCAAGGCCACCTCCAATTACCATTTACCCGCCACAGGTATTCCATATCCAAGTGCCCAGGTAGCACCACATGGCAAGACTTGCCCCAGGCTCGTTGTTATTCCAGCTCGATCGACACAACCCTCACTCTCCACGCACCCAAGACACACGCAGCACGCTCACACACCACCAAGTCCGGCACCCATAGCCAAACCATTCCCAGGGGGTTCACCACCAGCATCACATCCCCAACATAATGCGAAGTGGAGTTAATAATAAGTATAGTGGTGTAATATGCAGGCAAGTAAGCATATATAAGCGAGCGAATGCGCAAGGCAGGGTGACGTGGTAGAGTGGGTTGCATCAAGGTAATAATGACTCAGGTAGTAGCATGCATCAAAGTACTAGCAAAGGAATAATTTATAAAGCGCTAGCAGTTCTAGATATTATGCAATGTCTAATAGGATTCTCTAAAAGAGGGTGTTGCCATGACACCTGCGATGATGAGGTAGTAGTGGTACAGTTCTCCATTCGTTAGTGTTCCATTAGCGGGGTCACCTCCTCCTACGTTGACTCCATTCCGCAGTCCTTGTAATCGTCCATGTTCTCTTGGTCTGATCGTCAGCTACTCCGTGAAGCGACACGCAAGGCAAGAGAGCACCCAACACTCGAAAAGACGACAAGACGTAGGAAAATCCAATAACACCAGCGAGGCAATAAGAGATACACGGCTTAGCCCTCTCGGCGGTTGTCCGATTTCCTCGGGCCAAAGAATCACAAGTGGTGGTTTGCTAAGCACAAGCTTAAGTCATGGCCAAGCCAGTATGGCTTTAGGATAGATGGTTTAAGCCAAAGCTTATCCATAGCAACACCATGGCTCATGACCTTCGATCCGGGCATCATGGAAAGGACGGAAATCGGGGGACGAGCCCAACGAAGGAAGAACGATGGGGTTCGGCTCTTATAGTCTTATCCCATAAGTCACTATTGGATACAAGAAGCAGACAAGAATGAATAACACTATTGTGACTTGGCTCCAATGTACTTCGGCTCGTCCGCTATGGTAGAAAGCGGTAGCGCAAAGAGATTGGACATCAGCGGTTCCCTTCGATCCACATGACTCAATAACATCGGGAGCTGAGAAGAGAGTCGTTCAACACAGCAAAAGATGCGAGGGTTAGCTAGGCACATCCATGTCATGTTCTCAAACACATCTTCGGGAAAGATGGTCTTAGACGGCCGATCGGGTTGACACGCACGGGTCCAAGGTACGACATAGACCATAGCTTCGCTAACCCAAAGGGAATAGTCTGGTCTTTAATCCAATCGTCATGGGCAAGACGGAATCGAACAGAGCGGGCTAACAGTGCAACAAGAGCAAGAACAACAAGGAACAAGGTCTACTTCTTCCAACACTCGTGCCATGACGAAAGACGGGGAATTGGAAGGAAGCGACAAACACCAAGTGCGCAAACCACACGTAGGGTACCCGACTTAGGTGCACTGGCACTAAGACATCTCTAGGGTTCTTAGCGGTGTGGTTGTCACCGCAAGAACCACAGAAATGCTATGGTCCAAATGGGTACAACCATACAAGAGCTTAAGCATGAAAGAGCAAAACACAAGATTCACATTCATTTGATCCACTTGCCATAGCAATGACGAGAATCGAATGAATGAAATCAAAAGGGCAATAAGCACCAATCTAGCAAAAGGCTCAATCCACATCTTTACTGGATCGATGGGGATTGAGAACCAAAGAGAGAGAAGAATGGAATCTGTACTCTTTCGACCAACTTGTCATGGAACAGACGAAGGTTGGAGAGAAGGGGTGCAGTCCCACGACCCAAACCAACTCATAGGGCATCACGACCGTGCAACTAAATGGCACAATGCTATTCCCTCGGTTCGCAGTAGTGCAGTTGTCACCGCTTAGGTCCGAAGGAATGCTATGGTCAAGGTGGTGCAATCATATAAGGTGGCTAGGATAAACACAGGCGAAAAGAGGTAGAGCCCAATGGTCATGGCGAGAGGACTCGCGGCCATGAGCTTATCCTACACGAGTTGACATCCGTCTTCTACGATCATCATATCCTGACTTGTCCACTAAGTTAGGCCACAAGGGCTCATTGTGTGCGGATGATATCCACACCAATGTTCAGTCCACAATGGCCAGGTCCTAGGGCCGAATCAGATTACTAATATTTGTAGTACGTCGGAGACAACTAAAAGCGAGGGAGCGAGTTATGCTCGCCATTACAGCCACAGTGGGGCGAACCCACTACCGAAATGGTCAAACGAGGTATGATCCCTCGACCGGCTTGAAGGCACGGTCCTTAGGCAAACAAGCACAACATAAGAACAAGAATCCCGACAACCCAACATAAGAGCTAAGACACGACCACACGAATGGAGTAGCACATATCCATAGCGAGAAAGGTAGATAGATAGACCTGCATAAGGGCATGGTGTAGGCATTTATAGATAGGTAAAGTTCGTGTAGAATAAGTGTATGAACGAGTGTAAGAATGAGCAAGGGAGGGCTTTTGTCGGCGTCGGGAATGGCATTTGACTGGGATTCAACCTTGCGACGAATATGAGGATGGCCAGAGGCCGTTGTAACTTGTCCCAAAGGGGTGCAGCTTCTTGTGGCCAGCTACTGTAGGACATAGCTAGGGTTGGTGACGAGGGTATTCGGCCAAGGCGTCGGGGCCATTTGCATGTCTAAAAGAGAGGCAGATCTTGGTCTCGAGTTTTGCGGCATGAACAGCAAGTGGGGACAAGTCCACCGCGTAGAGCTTGATTTTAGAAAAATGTGGGAACTGGTTTCACATTTTCCTGAGGTTGTATGAATTTGTTATGACTTTCCAAAGATTAAATCCATTTCTAAAAATAATTAAGGCTGATTTATTCAGGGCTGACACGTGTCACACTGTGATTGGTTCACGTGGCATGAAGGGACTTGGAGTGGTGTACCAGCTGGTGAAGTGGTTGGAGAGGTCGCCGCGGTGGTCGGAGAGATCGCGGAGGTGGTCGGAGTGGTCGCCGAAGTGGTCGGAGAGCTCGCTGAAGTGGTCGGAGAGCTCACCGGTGTGGTCGGTGAGATCGCCGAAGTGGTCGGTGAGATCGCGAAGGTGGTCGGAGTGGTCGTCGAAGTCCCCATCGCTGGCACGGTCTTTTCTTCAGCATGACTTTAGCATGGCGTCGTCAGAGCTAAACCGTGGCTGATAGGTGGGCCCTCAGCACTGGTCACTGACATGTGGGTCCGGGGTCAAATGGTGACTGACAGGTGAGGCGCGGTTCATGGTGAACCTGCCTGCATTGGTCGGTTCAAGACAAACGCCAAGGACAGCGACCTCGAACTCGCTAGATCCACGACTCCGACTTGCCCTAGTCCCGCGGCGCGCACCAACGCCAGGATCCACAAGCACCGCCTCGTTCGATCTTTAACTAAACTAACTACGCTTCGGCTCCATCCGGCTTCACTTCTGACTGCGCTCCAGACTCCAGGGACCGTGACCCCGAACCCGCGTCATACGACTTACGATTCCGACTGCGCTCCAAACTCCTGGGACCGTGACCCCGAACTCACGTCATATGGCCTCATCAGGATCCATGAGCTCTGGCTCGATCGATTCCTAAACTAACTAAACTAACTCTTTCGATCCACGGCACGCACCGATGCCTGGGTCCGCTCGCGACTTCGCCTCGCCCGATCCCACAGCGTGCATCGACGCCAAAGATCAATGAGCTCTGTCGCATCCAAACTAAGCTGTCTCCATCCACGGCGCACACCGATGCTAGGGTTTGTCCCAAACTAACTCCCTCACCCGATCCCACGGCGCGCATCGATGCCGGGATCAGTAAGTTCTGTCTCAATCCAATCCCCGTGCCTAAACGCCTCGGCGGCACAATGACACCTTGGCTAAACAAAAATCCATCTCAGACTAAAAACATGCACACAACCCCGCCGACAACACAAAAAAACCCCCAGCCGGTTCTGCCCGAACCGTCCGGGGGCTTGGGGACTACACCCGCGGGTGCGCTCGCGTGCACCCGCCGACAAGACAAAAATCCCCTGGACGATTCTGCCCAAATCGCCCGGGGGCTCGAGGGCTCCTGTCGGGTTCATAAACCCAAGGTCCCTCGGGGACCGGCTTCCATGCCAAGGCTCGACTCAAGAGTCTAAAAAACAACAGGGCAAGGGGGCGGTCCAGCAACCGACCGGAAAGCCTGGCCCAAGAAGAGCAATGCTCGCTCATCAGATACTTTGGCCCACCTATGCGACCGGAGCGCTCAATTCAGGCTCTAGCCACCTCCGGGCGGCCTCTTCGATCGGAAGGCCTGCCTCGGGCCCTACTTTCGACTCCAAACCCACGTCTTTCCGACCAGGGTATGTAAGAACCCCGCTCGCCGCTCTTCTCCGACACAACCACCCTGACACAAATAGTATTGTAGGCACCGACATTTATCCCTATAGTATTGTAGGCGTCGTTGGACTCCCGTATGGCAAAAGCCCTCACATGCCTCTGGGCATCAATAGTGTTGTAGGTCCCGGATTTACCATACCTAGTAAACGTGGTGAGACTCCTCACATGCCTCTAGGCATCCAACAGTATTTTGCAGGTACCGACGTCAACCCTTCCAGAAGAAGACAACGTAACCTCCCACGTGCACCTGACGTTCCACAGTGACATCAACAGTGTTGTGGGCGCCTACCATTATTCAATCCTCATCGGCATGGGCAACAAGACTTAAAAACATCCATACCCTCTCCCTCTCACCTGTAAAGCCATCCCCTTCATCTATAAAAGAGGATGCACTCCCTCCAACAGAAAAGAGGGATTGAAGCTCAGTTCCTTTAGATTCATTAGTCTAATAGCTCACAACCACAGAACTGCCAAGTTCGGACCTCAAGCACACGCTCGAACACTTAGCTTATAGCTGAGTTCCCGTCGCTCTCGGCCCTTCCGACCAGAGCCGACCGGGCCTCTAGTACACCCTATCTTTCTCCTTCTCGTTTGTAACCCCACTGCAGACTTCGAGCACCTGGGCTCAGGAATAAAGTCACTGACCGACCCAAACTGGACGTAGGGCACGTTGCCTGAACCAGTATAAATCCTGTGTCATTGAGTGCTAGGCCACCTCCGATCACAACGTACAGTAAAACTATAATTATTCACTAGTTGGTTACTTTCTATACTGACAAAACCCGACTTCAAACCAAGCATTACAAAATATTATGCAACAGCATGACTGCACACTCACGGTCGTTGACCTATATTTGTTTTTTTAATTTAATAAAATTATTATTTTCCTAAATTCAAATGCCCACAAAATGCATAATTAATCATTTCCTCCTATTTCAAAAATATGCAAATTTTAGGGTGTTATAGTGCGTACTTCAGCTCGCGCGCGTGCCCAAGCCTTCACTCAGCAACCGAACGCGCTGCTCAAAGTGACCGGATGCTCCATCACTGGAGTCCGGTCATTTCCAGTAAGGTTCCAAAGACGATTTTTCACGACCGGACGCATCCGGTGACTCATGATCGGACCTAGGTCAGCGTCTGGTCAACACAGCCTCTCTCTGTTGCTTACGTCTACGTACATCACTAGGTGATCGGACACACCCCTGCGCATCCGGTCCCTCTCTCTCTTTAGCGTCCGGTTAAGGGACCGAGGGCGGCTTTCACTGCCCGTCACTGACCGGACGCGGGGTTAGAGTCCGGTCACTGCCCAAGGCAGAGTCCGGTCAGTACGAAACTTTTCCTTTTGACCCCGAACTTCACCACCCTTGATCAAATGTGCCAACCACCAAGTGTATCACCTTGTGCATATGTGTTAGCATATTTTCACAATTGTTTTCAAGGGTGTTAGCACTCCACTAGATCCTAAATGCATATGCAATGAGTTAGAGCATCTAGTGGTACTTTGATAACCGTATTTCAATATGAGTTTCACCCCTCTTAATAGTACGATTATCGATCCTAAATGTGATTACACTTGCTAAGTGTCTCGATCACTTAAACCGAAAAGCTTCCATCAATTTGTCTTTTGCCTTGAGCCTTTTATTTTTCTCTTTCTTCTTTTCTATGTCCAAGCACTTGATCATCACCATAGCATCACCATCATCATGTCATGATCTTCATTTGCTTCACTAGTTGGAGTAGTGCTACCTATCTCATAATCGCTTTAATAAACTAGGTTAGCACTTAGGGTTTCATCCATTCACCAAAACCAAACTAGTGCTTTCACCTCTTGCCGTTGTCGAAGAGGAGGAGGAAATAAATCCCCAAAACTAAGAAACTTGGCATGGAGAGAATATAACCCTAAAGACTCGATCTACTGGAAAAACTTATTAAAAACGATGGATCCCCACTCCCTTCGGCCTCCGGCAATATGCCAGAGGGGGAGGAAGGGGGACCAGTAGTGTTGGAGACGGGGAGCGGTGGTGGTGGTGGTGGCGGCGGCGCTCCGAGCCTGATTTGGTTGCGACTTGTATTTTAACAACTATAGTATGGCCTTTCTTCGTCCAACAAAAAATAGCGCGTCCAGACAATCGCCAGCAATGGGTGAGGGTGCCTAGTCCTAGGCATCCTAATTTCAGCGCTCTCTTCTAGACGGTGTGGTTGCCGGGTCACCTTGCCTCATGTCGATAAATTACATAATTTAATTTGCCTATTACATGCTAATAGCAAATTAAAATATAAATTACATCAAATGAACACTCCACAGGATGACACGCAGGCCGAATACAATAAACGAACAGCCTCAACCCAGCTGTAATAAATAGCGACACACAGGCCGCATCAAATATTACACACAGGTCATCACATATGATTTTGAGACCATACCATCACATCATTCTCTGCAAAAACGAGTTAGATGTTTCTACGAACGATGTTACGTTTTTTTAACACGCAGTTGGCTCCGCTAGCCGATGACGGATAGAACTGATATTTCGTATGCTATTACAAATTAACAAGAAGGCATTCTAGCCGGAATAGCCATACAGCTGTGTATCAACTGCTTCGCTACACGAATTCAAAACCTCGTGCTCAGTCGTGCGATGCTTGCGCACTGTTGTAAAGATGGCCGATTAGCCGGCCACATAATGAGAAAGCAAAAACTGAGTAAAACAATTCGATACATGCATAATGTTATCCATTAAAATGATTTATTCTAAGCCAACCGAATTAAAATAATCTAGATAAAAAACAACATAAGCACGGCTCTAGATACCAATGTTAGGATATTACGCGGATGGCTACTCGCTAGCATAAATACATTACCGCGTAAAAACATAACCACTTGCATATAGATGATCATAGATTATACCTTCCCGACACGCAGTGCAACAAAAGACTTGGTGAAATGTGCATAGTCGATGTAGTCGACGTTGGTAAAGTAGTTGTACCGTACGACGTTGTGCGCAACGCAGCAGTACCTCTACGGACGTCCACACGTATGGAGAGAAGCACGGCACAACGTAGTGTGCTAGCACTCAACGCTGCGCTAGATAGCAGCAGCAGTATCGGCGGCGTGCACAATGCACAGGAGCGTCGGCGTGGCTCTGTGGTGGGTGTTTGGGGTAGTTAGGGTTAATTCTCCCTTGGCCGGTGATTAGCATATATATAAAAGGA
Source organism: Miscanthus lutarioriparius (assembly GCA_904845875.1). Classification (NCBI taxonomy): domain Eukaryota; kingdom Viridiplantae; phylum Streptophyta; class Magnoliopsida; order Poales; family Poaceae; genus Miscanthus; species Miscanthus lutarioriparius. The sequence goes on along the minus strand of CAJGYO010000016.1, from coordinate 50,954,132 downwards.
TACGCTAATTGGGCCACATGGGCTGGATAGGCCCATATTGACTTGGGCATATTTCCAACAGGTCTCACATATAGGACGAATCCACGATGGGCTCGATGGTGGGCTCAGCATCAGGCCACAGTGGGCTTAAGATCCAGCCACGATGGGCATTTTTTATTTTATGATTAACAAAGGTGGACACTTTAACCTCCTGCCTCTACTTATTGTGATTAATAGTTGCACTTTGATAGAGGCAGACTCTGTGACCACCTCTGTAAAAGCTTTTTGACTGCCTCTCATCAAGATGTGTTTTGTAGTAGTGGAGATAAGGTAAGTTGTGGTTACATGATTATAATCTACCATATCCAGAGATAACCTAATATACTGCAACATCCTCCTGCAGTCACAACTTTCAGGTGGCGAGCTGACAGGAATGCAATAATTAAAAGGATACAAATTTACTTGTCATATACATATCTGATATGAACTTCTCTAAGTACACCCGGCGGCGCATAAATCAAGAAGACGGCACCCCGGGACTTGCTCTCCTGTCCTGGCCAACTTGTACGAGCAGCATTGCACGGTATATATATGAGTAAAGATTTTCACTAATAACTTGCTAGATTTTAATTACATATACACGATCAACGAAATAAATTTGCTGAGGGACCAGAGAAGACGATCTAGATCTTCTTCTTGAAGCCCTCCCTTGCAGATACAGATGAAGCTTTGCGCCCCCAAAAGGTCATACTACTCGCATAGCATCAAGAGCAATCAGCCTTACAGCAGGTATCCTTCTCCCGCACCAGAATGACTGCTCATGATGTTATGTTTCCCAGCAACCATGCACCACCCTTGTGATGATTCTTAGAGCTCTCTACCTGTGGCCTCATGAACATATACTTGCACGAAACGAACAGCAGCGCTCGCCATCTAGACGACCATGCATGCATGCTTCAGTGGTGGTGAATGCTCTAGTGGAGGATCCCACCCAGCGGCGCTGGGGCCCAGTAGTCAGCGGCGTTGTCCCCTCCAAAGTGCAACGTACATGACACCGGGACGAGGCACAGCCCCCGGCTCCTCAAGTCCTTCGTCTCGTCATTCACACCCTTGACGAATATATGTATATATATCAAGTGATCAGGTATTATATTTCTTCAGATTATTCCTAACATAGTAGTAAATGGGGAAAAAATCTACCAATGTTGAAGTAAAATGTGTTGGGAGCTGCATGCCTTGGGAAAAAAAATGCGCATGATCATTGTGTTATTTGTTTTTATGTAGAAAATAGTACGTACATATATAGCACTACCCTAGGTATATATATGTACTCGTGTATGCAGATGATTGAAAATAACTTGGAAGCAAAGCAAAGTGGGCTTGAATACCTGCTGCTCATCAGGCTGGACTGCAGGCTGCTGTGCTCCAGTGTTGTTATTATGGTTTAGAAGCTGCGCAAGGAACCAGACGCAAAAGATGTATATGAATGAAAAGTGGTTTAAGCAGGGCTGTAAAGGGCTATATTCTTACATCAGGAATCATGTGCAATCACAGGGGTTTCTAGGTTACCTGGCCGGGGTATTCTGGCAAGAGCCCTGCAGGGTTCCTTTCTCCAATTGGTCCCTATAAAAATGAATAATGAAAAAGAAAGCACTGTGTCACATGTCAAGTTGTCAACGTTGCACGTACAAGCGTGCGAGAAAAGCCGAAGAGAATAATCTCCCAGATGGGATAAATATGATTGAACCCATGAGGAGTACTGGCCCATATGATTGTCTAACGCATGCAATACAAGCTGACCTACCTAGGGTTGTGCAAGCTGAAACAAGCTTGTTATTAGGGCCGTATCAGTGCAGTTACTTCTTTTCTTCCTGTTTGGGATCTCCAAGTACATATCACTAACTTGTATTATTCTCCTTCTTTGCTAGTAAAAATGGTCCATTGTCTGTGCCCGTTCGTTAAAAGAAAAGTTATGGAGTTTGCAGATTTTGTCCCTCTCTCCCATCGTACCCATTCCCCTCCCTCACTCACCTCTCTCCCCCTAGTCTAGCATCCATTCAGCCGGCGCTCTCACTCCATCCACACACGCAGATCTCTCTCAATAATGCCGTCGTGGTCACGGAGCCCGGGGCCGCGACAGCGACGACGTGTGTGTGGTATACAAGCAAGGAGAGAGAATGTGGATAGGATAGTTTGGAGGACAAAGTGTGACTTTCCCATCGCTTAGCCCATTTAGCTCCTATTGGCTAGCTAACAGTTAGCTCACACTGGCTATTTTTTAGCCACACTTTTAGCGTATACCCATTTGGATACCTCACCGACAAAATTTTAGCAGCTAGCAGTTAGCCAGTGATATCCAAACATGCCCTTCATTAGTGAGATAAATCTGAACCTAATGATTTGAAATATGGCTTTGTGGTGATGCTCTATATGTTAAAAAAATTTTAGATAGCTGTCTATATGTTATGTTAATAAGTAATTAAGGAAAAGGTACATTTTCCATTGGTACGATATTTTTTCCATAGTGATGTATGAAGCTTTTTCTTATGGGATAGGCAACATCACAAACAATATAATGATTAGTTTTTCTAGTGCATATGTAAAATAATTAGCTTTTTCATAATGATAACGTGGCTTCAAATTCCTCAAATGATTATGGATTTGCTTGTACCCCTAGACTAAGTTCATTGTATGCTCTAATAATGTGAAATCAGTTACAAATTCCACAAATCTACAATGTCAAACAAAACACTAAACAGTCGGTGACATGTTGTGTGTTTAGTATATTCATACTAAACGCCGTTTAAATGGTCTAAGCAGCCCTGCATGACTATTGTTTGAAGGAATATAAAGTCCTGCAAAATAATATTTGTAGAACTAAACCTACAAATGAATGTCAAAGAAATTCAGATATATATGATCAATCTTTTCTTACTTGAAAAAAAGCATGACATTGGTTTAGGTGTCAGTTGTCATATATATGGGCCTTTATTTCATAGCACCTATTTTCTCATAGTCAACTCACATCATAAGTATTTTTAATGGAATAACAAAACACTATATCAATAACTTTAGAAACTCTGTTCGTAAGTACACAATTCAGATAACTAATATTGCATCATTTTCCATTCTATAACCATTCATAAATTTTTCAGTGTTCTTCAAGTAGCACACCCACTTTTGTTCAAGAAATTAACAAACTAATTAAAATTACAAATCTAGCTTTGAATAAAAGTTAAGGTAAATATTTATCATTGTTAGTTCCTCAAAAATTAGTATAAACATATATGTTTTATAGCGAGACGACAACACATAATTCTCATACATATTAGAACCATAGAAATATTTAGACCATAAATTCTTATATATTGCATAGCGTGGTGGTTGTTTGTTAACCTCAGTTTTGTAAAGACTATAGTGTGTATATTTCAGAGAAAAATAAAAATTCAAACAAGCTTAAAAGTTACTTTAGTTTTATGCATGTTTTATTGCAAATTTGTTATTTGTTAATCGGCTTATTAGTACATTCCACTGTTGAGGACACGTGAGCTCTTATTACATGCAGTCAATAATCTAACACAGACACGTATTTATCAAGGAGTTAATATTGCAAAATATTAATCATAGTTTTATTTACAGCGAACACAAACTCGCAGAACTTCTTATTTATGTTTACTGTTTGTTGTGGAAAAAATCTTTTTTTGTTCTATTACCTCGCACACATAATAAAGAGCCTAAAAGGTCTAAAGTCCTTTTGGACAAAGGTTAACAAAAGGATCAGTTCTACTGGAGCCTTGGTAAAAGGCTTCTTTAATTAGAATACCTTTGAAAGTATATTTTTGGGCAACCTTTGCTAAAGGTTTTGCTAAGGCGCTATTGTCCTCCCTACATACAAAGTGTGTCAAAGTCTAGATCGGCTAACAATTTCACAATACGAATGCACGTGGATAGGCATATTGTTAACCTCGCACGTAAGATTCCTTCCAACGTGCGCTCGAGTGTGTGCGTGTGTGCGCGTGAGAGACAGAGGGAGAGAGATGCATATGCAACATACATTTTGAATGGAGGTCCCATTGCCGTGGCCCATATAGGGGTAGCTGAGAGCCTGTCACAGAAGGAAAAACCACATGACACTCATGAGTCATGAGAGAGAGAGAGAGAGAGAGAGAGAGAGAGAGAGAGCATGCATATAGTCCAGTGCAGTCGTCCCTGAAACACAAGACGCTACGAGACAGAGCAGCGCATCGGTTGATTCATCTCGCTGCAGTTGCTGATTCTGGGTGCGCGCGCGCGCCCATGCAAAGCGATCAACTTTAACAGCGTGCTCTTGCACCCGTCCCTACCCTCCCCATGCATATTCTCTTTTTTGTTTCCCGCGCGCCCAGCTTTTTTTTCCTCTACCTCACAACCCCATGCGGTAACACCTGCTGCTATTGCTGCCACTGGCATGTGGGCCGGGATGGACAGCGTTGTGGCTTGTGGGTGAGCTATATATAAGCAGTGACAACAAGAAGGGTTTAATTTTTTTATTCTTTGTTCACCCATACTGCATGCTTCTGATGGTCCTAGCTAACTATATGACCATGACTTATGAATTTTTCCTTTCCAACATACACAAAGCACACGATGAGAGAGAGAGAGAGAGAGAGGGATTGGACCTCAATTTGACCCAGGAGGAATCTGATATAGCCAATGGTCTCTTGGAGCACAGACGCCGTGTCAGTCTGTAAAAAAGAGGCACGTGTGTCAGGGAAATGCTTTAGTTGGACACAACCCCTCGAGTGAAAGCAGGAGCAAAACAAATTAAAAGCAGATGCATGCATGGCAACAACTATAGACAACTGCTACAACACAGCATCGTCACCTTGTACCCTGTAGTATATATTACCCATGCATCTATCTACTGTGGATCGGGGCGAGGAAACACGTACATGCACTCAGATCCGGCGACTGATCTACCGTATCTTTCTTTCTAGCCTACTACTAGTCACAAGCTGCTGCTGGCTCTCTACATAATATCAATCGATCCATGTTATGTTGTGTATATTTTTTTGTTCTACTGACCTTGCCAAACGGGGAAACAATCTGGTGAAGAGCAGTTATTCTATCACCCAATCTCTCCTTCCTCACCTGCAACAAACCATAAGTAGTCACAGTCATAAGTAAGTAATAAGTTAATAGCTAGGATGCATGTAATTATTCCTAACAATGGTATAAGTTATCACTATTATATCATATGTCAATTTCTCAGTGTACTTGCTGCACGAATTTCCAGAATATGATAGAGAGAGAGAGAGAGAGAGAGAGATGCACACAAAAGATCTATAGGCTGGGTTCGGGTTATGGAAAGCAGTGAGATGAAGAAGAAACCTTTAGAGTAGATTGTGCAGAAGAGGAGGCCTGAACCCTAGGCTTCTTGTTGGCTGAACCTGTTGCAGTGCTGTTGCACTAGTAGCAGAGAAAGACAAAGAAACAAAGCAAGAACAATCATGATCCCATTTCAACCTGTCCCATGAAACAACACACTAACTCTTCGTAAAGTGAATTCATTCCCAGTGATTCTACCTCTCAATACGGACAAGCTATGGATCATGTACCAGTACCATATAAATAAAACAGTAGGTCTCAAGAAATATACTCAATCCGTCTAGTAAAGAATGCAATTCTAACAATAGTATTAAGTCAAACAATCTTCACTTTGACCAAACCTAGAATTGAATTTTCCCCAAAATTATAAGGAAGCACCAATTTATGATATCAATAGGGCATCCTTAATTAGATCTATCATGGAATATATTTGAACACTATACCTATTTGAAATCGTAAATGTTGATACTGTTTACTTTAACCAAACCTAGAATTACATTTTTTTGGTGTGTGTGTATGTGGGGGTAGGGGTGGGGGAGGATGGAGGGAGTAGTAAATAAGTAGTAACAAAAAGAGGTAGCCCTTTCAATGGGTGCATGCCGTAACACTCTGACCAAGAGATTATGAAACAGCGTGCATGAAAATACCACTTCTCAGCTTGGTTGACTAAAGTGGATTTGCATATGACATGGAAACATGCATGTCTGTACTACTACCAAATAAAGCATCTTTTCATGAAAAGAAGAACAGTACTACTGCCTTTAGTTTGTTTCAGTTAATGGAAGATAGAATGCACACTCACCAAGAAATCTTATTGACAGCATAGCCTCCCCATCCTAGTCGGTTATCGATGAGACAACATAATCATGGTATATCTTTCTATCTCAAACTAAGATGAACGGAGTGCCTTTTGAAAGTACCATCTCTTCCCGAGGGCGATCAAGATGAAACATTGTGTAATAAAGTAGGGAAAACGAATGCATTCCATGTCAATCGCAGCTTAAATAATTAATGTTCATCTAACTACATGTTTTCCATATGCATGAACCAAGTAAATTCTTTGACAAATTAATAATCTGAAAAAAAATTCAGCTATGTACAATCTGCGGATGGTAGAAGCTGGAACTTGGTTCCCTTAACTAAAAAAAATAATGTGTAAACAACAAAGTGATTTGGAAAGAACAAATCGGAAAACAGCCTACGTAGTAGCAACAAATAACTTTCACGGATTATATATCAAGGTACCTCATCTCACCTCAGATGAGTTATCAGAGTTATGATGGTGGTTCTTTAGCTCCGGCGTTGGCGCGCTGTTTGAGAAGTCGAGCATGTTGCTGCCGAGGCTGGTGGTGATGCAAGACCTAGGAGACGAGGCCAGGAGCATCTGGCTCAGCTGGGACTTGCTGGCCCCTCCTGGCGCCGGCATATCATGGTCACCAGCAGCGAGGTGGCTGTGGCTCCCATAGAAGTTGTACGGAGGTTGAGGCATGGCGGAGCCCTCCTCCTTCATACCACCACCCACCATGCATGCACTTGCAGTTGCAGTGTGATCCCCCCAATTCTCTATGCCCTTTGACAGGAGAGCTGCGGTGGTGGCGCTGTATCGCTCATGGTCTCCTCCAACTAACCCCCCTCTGCACATGTAGTTATAGATGAGTACAGACAGATGAGTCCATGGAGATAAGAACAACTGCAAGTTAGCATCTGAGTAAAATGAACATGAACAAGATGATTAGAGACAGGAAGGTAGATTAACACTGGGAAAGGCTTGATCCGCTATAGGACAAAGTGGGTTAACACCACTTTATTCCTTCACCTAGAGCTACTGTTAAGTATGGGGAGAACTGATTTTTACATGGATTGTGGAGGTTTGTAATTGTGGATCTGTTGCATGAATAAATCTTAAAGATTTAACCAGTAAAGAACGAATGAGGGCCGCCGGGGAGGGGAAGAGATTCAAGACAGAGATAGACAAATAAGGGAGAGAGAGGTGTTTACAGAAGCATCTGGCTCCATGATTCCGGCATGTGGTTCTCTTGACCGCTGCCGCCGTCATGCAGACTTGGAAGAGAACCAGCTGCGCCACCGTTCATATGACCTAGCTGGCCTGAAGAGGTACCGGCGTGCAGAAACTGCTGGGAGAAGAGCACCGATGGAGACGACAAGGAGGGCACGTTGGGGGAGGCCTCTTGATCCTCTTGGCAAGACTTGAAGCTGCTCATGATATTGCTGCTGGCGGTGGTACTACCGCCACCGCCAGTACCGCTCCAGATCATCTGCTGGACAAGGGAGGTCTGGAATTCTCCTCTGTTCATCACCGGCCGCGCGCTAGAGAGAGACGAGAGCTAGAGATGAGCTCTCTTGCTTCAACAAATGCTAGCTAGCTTGCTATCTCTTCCTTGCCAGGCTCTCTCCTCTTGCACTCTTGGTGTGGAAGTAGTCTCAGGTCAATCTTAAAGGGGCCAGCGTCGTTCGTCGCAATTTCCTTGAGGGAGATGGGCTGGGCATATATCTTCCTCCTCCTATAGAGAGGGAGAGGGAGAGGGAGAGAGAAAGAATGGAACACAACAATACCAAACAGAAGAAGAGGTGAGAGAGGAGCTGAATAAAAAAGCATAGGCGCTGTTCGGAGAGGAATCTGGGCTTTGTTTTGTTTTGTTTTCCGCTTCCTTTTGCTTCACTCCTTTATTTGTGAACTTTCCCATGCTTTCCTCCAGCCCCTTTCTCTCTCTCTACACACCCCCTCCTCTCTCATTCTTCTTTTGTATGTTATACACACACAATTATATTTTTTCTTTATTTTCCTTCTCCTTGTCACTTTTGCTTTATCACAATAAAGTGATGTAGGAAAGGTATGTGAGACACAGCATTTGGGACCAAAAGGAGCGGTTTAAAGACGTGGCGGTGCTTGTTAATCTATATCATCTCATCCAGCTTGTGTATGTTACCACCTTTCAAACCACCAATTAAGTAGACGCCACCTGATAATTGCAGTTGCAGTGATGAATGAATGAAGCTTAGACCAGCTAGCTCACACGTACAAAGATGTAACCTCCACAACACGCACATACACAGGAACAGTAGTGCACGCATGCACGCACAGAAATAAAGTGGGATCCGATCGGTTTTGGCTTCATATATTCCTCCTTCTGGCGTTTGTTACAAGTATCGGGAAACCGAAATGATGTGCTTATCTTGGTCACTTTTTCAAGAAAAATAAGTGTACAGTATATATATGCCACATATGTAAATAAAGCTATTTTGAAAGATCTGTCTAAACCGAAGCAGCTATACCTTTTATTACATTTTGTCATATCAGCTAAAAAGTGATATGCCAAAGGTCGTAATTGACTACCATACCTTTGCACAAGAACAGATATTCATTTATTATATCTGCTAATCTATATTTAAATTTGTTTATTGGTTCAAAATGTGAACTTTGTAATGGATTATTACTCCACCAATCCAAAAATATAAGGATTTTTTATATGCTACTCCCACCATTCCAAATTAAAAGACGTTTGGCTTTTCTAGGTACATAGTTTTTTTTCTATGCACTTGGATATACATTATATCTAAATATATAGTAAAAGCAATTTAGACATCTTATAATTTGGAACACAGGGAGTACTAGGGACATGAGGGCATATTTCATTATTGATCAATTACTTCCGGCACGGATAAGCATTGTATTTGTGCCATCCATATTTCGATGCCAGCAATGCGATTTTGTTCGAGATCCCCTTCCCATCACTACTAGTTTGAAAGCTGGCAGTGATAGACCTCTCCCATCACCATCGATTATCCTCTGCCGGACAATTCTGGTAGTGATCGGGGTTTTTGTTAGAGTAAATAGGAATAATACCACATTGTCTACCCATGTGGGATGTTAGTCCTATGCACCGTATATATAATCAGCCCAATGAGGCCCAATGCCATACAACAATTATCCTAGCAATCCTATTTTCTTACAAGGTATCACGAGTCTAGGTTTAGCTCCTAAACTTAGCCGCCGCTAGCTTCCACATCGCGCACCCCTGGGGAGAGAAATCTCCGTCGGGGCAGCGCCACCCCTTTAGGTTGGATTCTATTATTGATCCCGCTGCCACCCTAGTCATCGTTAAGCAGCAGATCGGGCCTTCTTGTGATGTCGTGTCACCTCATCACCCTCTCCATGCTCGATGTGGAGGATGCTAGGTGTCACCCCATCCCGCGCCGCAGTGGTGGTGGCCCAGGCTAGGTCAACCCCAAACCAAGCCGCCATGGTGGCGACAGGACAATCTATGCCCTCCTCGCGCAACCCACCGCCACTGTCGTCATTGTTGCCCCGGCATCCGCCTGATGTGTCAACGATGCTGCTGCTTGTTCCTACCGTGCACCCCACACCACCCCGCCCCGTCCAACACCTGCAGCTCGCACCACCACTCGGGATGAGCCATGCCAGGCCACACTATCGCCGGGCCTGCCTCGTCGCCCTCTGCCATCACCGGTTCTTATCTATTCCTACTTGTAGCTTTTATGTTTGCCCAATCACTAATCTGGATTGAGTCACCCACCACTCGTTGATCTCACACGTACCTACTCCGCACCACAACTATCGTCGAGACCCTCTCTGCTGGCCTCTTAGACATTAATGCATGGTGGGGTCCTCTACCTTGTACGCGCCCGGTATCGGAAACACCGACACGTGCTTTTGTCCCTGATGCGTTGCTAGGTCTAGCAAACCCAGCCTACTTCTCGGTTCAGGCGGCGACTACATAGACTTTGGCATCGACCCTCCCATTCCCACCCCGTTTACCTTGATTGCATCATCGCCTTTCGTCTACATCTTCAATAGCCCTGACTGCACTAATCTCGGCATCGTCCCCTTCCACGATGACTGCCTCGATGCGTCTCCGTCATCACCATGGCACCTCTTTGTGCCTGCGGTTTTATGTGGAGAAGCCTCGACATTGGCTACCTTGACCACTATGTTGACCATGGCTATCTCTAGCACGACATCCTCGACCACGGCTCTGTCGGTGCGGGACCCACGGGATACCCCGCAAGGAAGGGAGAAGATCTAGTCTAACTAGGATTCTTCCCCATGTAATCTTAGTAGTAGTATTATTCTGTAATCCAACTAGGAACTCTTATTGTAAACTGACTAGGATTCTGGCCTCCTGAATATATAAAGGAGGGCAGGGTTCCTAGAGAAGAGAATGGGAGAACACTTGACGATCAATCCAACGCAAAGGCTAATGCTGACTGGACGTAGGGCTATTACTCGATCACGGTCGAGGGCCCGAACTAGGATAAATCGACTGTCTCTTGTGTTTACCGTCAAGTTCCGCATACGTGAAAGCTCTAGTTTGGTTTTGGTAAATTGATGAAACCCTAAGTGCTAACCTAGTTCATCAAGTGATCATGAGATAGGTAGCACACTTCAAGTAGAGAAGCAAATGAAGATCATAACATGACAATGGTGATAGCATGGAGATGATCAAGGGCTTAAATTTGAAGAGAAGAAAGAGAAAAACAAAAAGCTCAAGGCAAAGGTATAACTTGTAGGAGCTATTTTATTTTGGTGATCAAGACACTTAGAGAGTGTGATCACATTTAGGTTTGATAGCCGTACTATTAAGAGGGGTGAAACTCGTATCGGAATGCGGTTATCAAAGTGCCACTAGATGCTCTAACTCATTGCATATGCATTTAGGATCTAGTGGAGTGCTGACACCCTTGATAATATTTGTGTAAATATGCTACCACAGGTGCATTCGGCGCTTTCGGGAAAATAAAATGTCTATTTTCTATTGCATCGGATGCAAAATTCTTGGCGGTTGGCACACTTGAGCAAGGGTGAAGAAGTAAGAGTTGGAATGGAGTTGATCGAAATGATCTTTGGCGCCGGTTGGCCGGATATTTGGAATCGCTCGCGACCGATGGTGACTCAGCTGGGTCGAGCGTTCACACATTTGACGAAAGGCTGCGTCGTCGGTCGAGGAGCGTCGAGCGACGCTGATGGCTAGGTTAGATTGAGCACCTCGTTCGGTCAAGGTGGCCGGACGGAGCGTCCGGTCGAAAAAACATGCCTCGGGGAGCTTACTGGAAATGACCGGACACTGGGGCTTCAGCGTCCGGTCAGTTTTACCAGAACGTCCGGTCAGCTTCGCAGCCGTTGAAATCTGACGAACAACGTTTGAAGGCGGTGACGCGTGGCGTCCATCAGGCGACCGGATCAACGCGTTTTCATTTGATTGGGGCTCTATTTAAGCCCCATGGCGGTTAATGGCTCATACTCTTGCACATTTTCATTGACATAGCAACCTTGTGAGCCTAGCTAAAGCCCTCCCACTCATCTACATCATTGATTCATCATCATAGTGAGATTGGGAGGAATCCAAGTGCATTGCTTGAGTGATTGCATCTAGAGGCATTTGGTGATTGTGTTTCGCTGCATGGATTTCGCTTGTTACTCTTGGTGGTTGCCGCCACCTAGGCGGCTTCGTGAGGATCGTTGAGTGGAGGAGGTGATTGTATATCACGTGGTGATTGTGAGGGTTCTTGACCTTTCCCGACGGAGCGCCAAAGGTACTCTAGTAAATTTTGTGGCTTGTGTGATCCTCATCTTGTGTTGGTTGTGCGGCACCCTATTGAGGGTTTGGCGAGTGATGCCAATCGGTAGTGAACCTCCAAGTGAGTGAAAGATTAGCGAGGACTAGCTTGCCGGCAAGCAAGTGAACCTCGGTAAAAATCATTGTGTTCATCATTTGATTCCGAGGTGATTGGTCTACATTGGTATTCATTATTGTGATTGATTGGTTCCTACCACTACATGGCGGTCAAAAACTAGTTATCAAGCTCTTTAGTGTAGCTAGTTGTGAGAGCTTGTTTGTTTGATTAGTGTTGCTCTTTAGTTAGTCTTTGAGAGCACACTAATTTAGCTAAGTGTCATAGCTATTGTGTGGACATACACTACTCGAAATAGAATTATGGTAGGTGGCTTGCATTTTAGTAGGCTAGTGCGAGTTCCCCCGCTTAAAATTGTTTAACACATTTTGTTAAGGGTTGTTGTAGAATTTTATTAGGCTATTCACCCCCCTCTAGCCATTAGGACCTTTCAATACAAGAATACAACTCGCCGGGTACTCTGGCGAGCTAGAGTCTTTTCAAGAAGCTTTCGGCAAATTTCCATCCGAGAGCTCGACGGACCTCGACAACATGATCTTCTCGACGAGATCAACCTTCATCTTCGGTTCGTGGATCTACGAGGCGGCGACGGCGATGGCAAGCTCCAAAGCCATCTTGTAGAAGATTCAGATCACCATGAAGACCTTTCTATTTTGGCGACTACGATAGATCTACTCATTGGAAGTGCTTTTCATGATGTCTCGATCCAATTTAGATTTCGCGACTTTGAGAACTCAAACTCGTGTTACGCATCCGAAAATGAGAGTCATACAAGAGTTATTCCAAGAAAGGAGTTCCTTTCCGATGGGGAAGTATCAAGAATACAACTTGAGTACTAGAGTCTTTATAAGTCGGGTCCTTTTTCATTCGGATCACAACAGACATCTTATACATGGCTGAAGGATCCCTTGATCCGGTGCTTAGAATGCCACTAAAAGGAGCTCAGGAAGGTCTCGTACTAACTATAACATCTCAAGACTACATCGTCCACTAGCCAGGTTCCGTTCCTGAAGATAGTGGTACCCGACTAGTCAGCACTACAACAACAACAATTCTACCCTACCAAGAAGGAGACTCGATCTGTGACCTCGAAGCCTCTACTAAAGTTATCAACTACTCTGACAGTGTGGAAACCAACGCCGATAGCGGAACAATTCACGCACGAGAAGTATTCATGGTTCGCCATCCTCGATCACCATTGGTCCCCCCCAGAAGCGCTCGACGTCAGGTCATCGGATGAATCTGAGTCCAACATATCACCCTTTACCTAGGGGCACGATGGTGAGACCGACAATCAAAAGCAAGCCAGAGAAAGAAAGGACAAATTGAAACAAGGATGTCAACACTGTGCTAGGCAGCGCAAGGAAGCTTGGATCAAATATGAGTCAGATCTGGCCGAGTACAATAGAAGAAAATCAGAGCGAGAGGTCAAAGAAGGACGCGCGGCGAACACTCCCTACGATAAGATCCGAGAAGCATTAGAAGAACTCAGAGCGACCTCACATCCCAATGAAAAACAACAACAGCTCGGGGCTTTCTCCGATCAATAGTCCTAAGAACACACGATAGAAGGACCCACTCGAGACTACCTGCTAGGTCAACATCTCATGAGCAGGAAGATCAAAATCAAAGGAAGTCCACTTTCGAGAGACTTGGACCAAGTGGAAGTCACAATAGAGAAAGTAGAAGGGACCATACTCAAAATGACAGAGTCGAACAACCAAGAAAGGTCAGAAGCAAAGCACCTATTCAGATAGCCATGCAAAACTACTCTCACCAAGACAACAGTTGGCAAGAAGGGGGTGCTGAATCAGAATACACAGAAGCCAAAACACACGATAGATTCCCCTGTTTTGCAAACAGACTTGCTTCAATATGACTACCTCACAAGTTCAAGCCGTCCAACCACTCTAAGTATGATGGCAAGACTGAGCCAAGGCAGTGGCTCAGGATTTACTCGCAATCGATTGAACTAGCCGGAGGAGACAACGATATCAAGACCCTATTCTTTCCCATGGCCCTAGAAACCATGCCCCTCCAATGGTTCGACAAATTGAATCCAGGGTCAATCAGAAATTGGGAGGACTTGCAAAGAGCTTTCTGTGAAAATTTCACAGGTATCATCACACACCCAATTACCCACGCAGAGTTAAAAGGACTCAAGCAGAAAGGAGGTGAAAGTCTCATAAATTACTATCGACGATTTGACGAACTACGTGCTCAAGTACATGACATCACCGAAAGAGAAGTAATCGAAGCTTTCTCTTAAGGAATCATGGCCAGGTGGCAATTTCAAGACTTCTGCAAAGAAAACCCGAGAAACAATGAAGAATTCAGACGCACGGTAGAAAAGATGATTACTACAGAGAAGACACGAGAAAGGTTCCTGGATAGAAACAACCAAGACAACCCGGACAAGCAAAATCATTGAAATATCAGACATCAGGAAAGAAAACGTGGACAAGACAACACCATAGCAGTGGCTAACAAACCAAGGAAGTTTTCCAAACCCAGAAGGTATGATGATATTGAAAACATGCGTTGCATCTTGCACCCTAAAGGAAATCACACCATCGGAAATTGCTACACCTTCAATGAACGATACACAAGAAAAGATAGTAAGGGGAACACTAAAGAAGACAATCAGAAAAAAGAAGAAGACAACCACGAAGACAAGGGATTCCAAAAATCCAGGGGGACAATAGCAGTGATCTTCGCTAGGGCCCTAGATTCCAGAAGCAAACATCAAGAAAAGCTAGCTCTACGAACCATCATGGCGGCAGAGCCGGCTACTCCAAGATATCTCAATTGGTCATAGTATCCAATCCAGTTTTCAAGAGAAGACCAATGGACTAGCGTAGGAAACGTAGGCCATTACCCACTGGTTCTAGATCCAACTATTGCCGGTATGACTGTCACAAAAGTACTAATCGACAGGGGAGCAGGACTCAACATCATTTTCTTAGAAACTCTAAGGAAGATGGGACTACAACTCGCCGAGATAATTACACCAATGAGCACCCCTTTTTATGGCATAGTACCCAGCAAGGCAGCGATGCCACTTGGACAAATCACTCTACCGGTTACTTTTGGAACTCCCTCGAACTACCATACAGAGTTCATCAAGTTTGAAGTTACAGACTTCGATTCATCATATCACGCAATCCTCGGGCGCCCAGCACTAGCAAAATTCATGGTGATACCACATTATCCATACCTGTTGCTTAAGATGCCAGGGCCTAATGGTGTCCTTTCTCCTCGAAGTGATTTGAAGCGCGCTGTTGACTGCGACGTTCAGGCAATTCAAATTGCAGCAAAAGCACAAGCCGCCGATGGTAGAAAAGAAATAGCCACTATTGCACCAGAAATAAGCCTAGAAGAGCTAGAGATACCGGCTAAAAAACCCAGCATCCTCGCACCACCAAAAGAAGTCGACATCAAGCAAATCGACCTGGGCACCGGTGATCCATCCAAAATGGCGACCATCAGCGCCCACCTCTCCGCAAAATAGGAACTCGCGCTCACCAACTTTCTTCGGGATAACAAAGATATCTTCACTTGGAAACCGACCGACATGCCAGGTGTCCCAAGAGAGTTGGCTGAGCACAGAATTGATATCAATCAAGGCTCCAAGCCTGTGAAGCAACGGCTACGACGATTCTCACCCGACAAGAAGGCAGCAATTAAAAAGGAAATCACAAAGCTAATGGCAGCCGGATTCATTAGAGAAATCCTTCATCCAGATTAGCTAGCAAACCCAGTTCTAGTACAAAAAAAGAATATGGACAAGTGGCGCATGTGCGTCGACTACACAGATCTCAACAAACACTGCCCGAAAGATCCATTCGGGCTACCACGCATTGATCAGATAATTGATTCAATAGCAGGATCTGCCCTATTATCCTTTCTTGATTGCTATTCAGGATATCACCAGATCGCATTAAAGGAACAAGACCAGAGCAAGACATCATTCATCACTCCGTTCGGTGCCTACTGCTACAAGACCATGTCATTTGGACTCACGAATGCTGGTGCCACTTACCAAAGAGCTATCCAAGTGTGCCTTGGTGAACAGATCGGCGAAAACATAGAGGCATACGTGGACAATGTAGTAGTAAAAATGAAGAACCCGGACACACTAATTGAAGACTTAAAGAAAACCTTCGAAAACCTAAAAAGGTGGAGGTGGAAACTGAACCCAAACAAGTGTGTATTCGGGGTTCCTTCAGGACAACTACTCAGATTCTTGGCCAGTCATCGTGGAATCGAAGCCAGCACCAAGCAAATTCAAGCAATAATAGAGATGGGTCCTCCTCGAAGTGTCAAAGATGTGCAGAAACTAACAGGCTGCATGGCGGCCCTTAATCGTTTCATATCAAGACTCGGCGAAAAAGGGTTACCTTTCTTTATACTACTAAAGAAGACATACAAGTTTGAGTGGACAGAAGAAGCCGATGGAGCTTTCAAAAGACTTAAGGCATGCCTCACATCCTCGCCCGTTCTCACACCTCCAAAGAAATACGAAGACATGATGCTATACATTGCAGCAACTTCTACTGTGATCAGCACAACGATAGTTGTAGAAAGAGAAGAAGAAGGGCGCATATATAAAGTACAACGTCCCGTATACTACATCAGTGAAGTACTGTCAGAATCAAAAATCTGGTACCCGCATATACAAAAACTACTCTATGCCCTCCTGATCACTTCACGCATGCGTCGCCGCTATTTTGAAAGCCACAAGATTACCATGGTGACAGATTTCCCACTCAAAGACATCCTACACAACAGAGATGCAATAGGGCTCATATCTAAGTGGGCAGTTGAACTTGGTGCTCTCAATATCGATTTCACCCCACGGAAGGCAATTAAATCTCAAGCCCTTGTCGATTTTGTTGCCGAATGGACAGAAATTCAACAACCTATGTCAAATACTATCCTTGACCATTGGAAGATGTACTTTGATGGATCACTCAAGCTAGGTGGAACCGGTGCAGGCGTTCTCCAAATTTCTCCAAATGGAAAACAACTCAAGTATGTCCTTCAGATATTATGGCAAGCTACAAACAATGAAGTAGAATATGAAGCCCTCATCCACGGGCTCTGAGTGGCAATTACCCTCGGAATCAAGCAATTACTCGTATACGATGATTCAGCAGTAGTCATCAACCAAGTCAACAAAGATTGGGACTGCACCAAAGAAAACATGGGCGCTTACTGTGTTGAAATATGAAAACTCGAAAAACATTTCCAAGGATTAGAAATTCTACATGTCCTGCGCGACTCTAATATTGCGGCAGACGTCCTCGCCAAGCTCGGATCGAACAGGGCGAAGGTCTCACCTGGTGTATTCATAGAGGAACTATCAGCTCACTCTATCAAACAACCCGGTGAGATAACCCCTAAAATCACAGCTAAAGGCACCCAGATTTTGGTAATCACCACCTCATGGACCTAGGTTTTTATTGATTACATCAAAGAGAATAAGTTGCCAGCAGATAAAGAGGAAGCTACCCGAGTTGTTCGCAGAAGCAAGAACTACGTCCTAGTAGGGGAAAAGCTCTATAGAAGAGCTGCATCATCAGGAGTACTCCTAAAATGTGTCTCATTTGAAGAGGGCAAAGAGATCCTAGACGAAATACACTCAGGTTGCTATGGAAATAATGCTGCTTCAAGAACACTAGTCAGCAAGGCATTCCGCACCGGATTCTACTGGCCAACCGCTTTGAAAGACGCAGAAGAACTTGTCAGAAAATGCAAAGGTTGTCAAATGTTCGCAAGACAAGCCCATGTACCAGCTCACAATCTCATCTGCATCCCACCCGCTTGGCCTTTCTCCTGCTGGGGGCTGGATCAAGTAGGACCTCTCAAGAAAGCAAAAGGTGGTTTTGAGTACATCTTTGTAGCAATTGACAAGTTCACCAAGTAGATTGAATACAAACCACTCGCAAAATACAGCGTAGCCAAAGCAGTCAAGTTCATCCAAGACATTATGCACCGCTTTGGCATGCCCAATCGAATCATCACAAATTTGGGTTCTCCCTTCACAGCTACAGAATTCAAAAGTTGGGCACAGGATTACGGCTTTAGCATAGATTACGCATCAGTCACACATCTAGAGGCCAACGGATAGGTAGAAAGGGCTAATGGACTCATACTAGCCATATTAAAACCAAGATTGTATGAAGAACTAGTGGACTATGGATCAAAATGGATTAAAGAATTACCCAAGGTCGTATGGGGGCTACGAACTCAAATAAGCAGAGCCACCGGATACTCACCTTTCTCCCTAGTTTACGGATCAGAAGCCGTACTACCTGCCGACTTGATTTGGACATCACCAAGGATAGAACAATATGATGAAGGAGAAGCAGAACACACCCAAAGATTAGAACTCGACAGTACAGAAGAAGTCAGAGTAAATGCTACCCTTCAATTAGCAAGATACCTCCAAGGATTAAGACGTCACTACGACAAGAATACTTAGCCTCGATCACTACAAATCGGAGACCAAGTACTAAGAAGAATACAAAAAACTGACGGACGCCATAAACTACTCAGCCCATGGGAAGGTCCTTTTATTGTCACAAAAGTCACTGGACCATGCACGTACAAGTTGATAACTGAAGATGGAAAAGAAGTCAACAATACATGGCACATCAGCCAACTAAGAAGATTCTACGCATGAAAACAACTCAAGGAAGAATACATGTACAAACCATAAGAGATCAACGTTCATGATCAATAAAGATTGTGTTCCTCGACAACATATGTCTTATTACGGCTTATCAACGTTCAAGATCAATAAAGATGGTTTTTCTCAACAATGCATGTCTTATTATGGCTTTCCCCGAGTTGTTTCCAATGAGCATACCGACCGAGAGCAAAAGAGCTGAAAAGATGCTTGAGCTCGCCGATGAGGGTAGCTAATAAGCTAACACTCGAAACAAAAAGAAAAATGGCTGAAATTATGCCTGAGCGTACTGGCCGAGAGAAAAAGAGCTAAAAAGATGCTTGTGCCCGCCGATGAGGGTAGCTAATAAGCTAACACCCGAACCAAAAAGCAAAATGGCTGAAATTATGCCTGAGCATACCGGCCAAGAGCAAAAGAGTTGAAAAGATGCTTGAGCCTGCCGATGAGGATAGCTAATAAGCTAACACTCGAACCAAAAAGCAAAATGGCTGAAATTATGCCTGAGAGTACCGGCCGAGAGCAAAAGAACTGAAAAGATGCTTGAGCCCGCCGATGAGGGTAGCTAATAAGCTAACACCCGAACCAAAAAGTAAAATGGCTGAAATTATGCCTGAGCATACCGACCAAGAGCAAAAGAGCTGAAAAGATGCTTGAGCCCGCCGATGAGGGTAGCTAATAACCTAACACCCGAACCAAAAAGCAAAATGGCTAAAATTATGCCTGAGCATACCGGCCGAGAGCAAAAGATCTGAAAAGATGCTTGAGCCCGCCGATGAGGGTAGCTAATAAGCTAACACCCGAAAAAAGCAAAATGGCTGAAATTATGCCTGAGCATACCAGCCAAGAGCAAAAGAGCTGAAAAGATGCTTGAGCCCGCTGATGAGGGTAGCTAATAAGCTAACACCCGAACCAATCCTAAGATGTTTTTACAACCAGGGAAAGAGCCAGATGCTGGCCACATCTCGAGTTAAGCAAAAAAAGCTAAAAAGAAGAAGCTAAAGATACTTGAGATCCTCGGTCCTAAGTCTTTTCAACACTAACAAGAACAGAAAGTTTGTCAAGACAATGATCTACATATACCGAGTTGTTTACACGGCACAGACGAAAGCTAGACAAGCACTCGACAGATCAAGAAAGTTTGTCAAGACAACAATCTACATATACCGAGTTGTTTACACGGCGCAGACGAAAGCCAGAAAAGCACTCAACAGATTAAGAAAGTTTGTCAAGACAACGATCTACCTAAACCGAGTTGTTTACAAGACGAAGACATCCAGGCAAAGAAGACATCAACAAAAATAAAGAATCTTCATTCAAAAAGAAATATAGTATCCTATTATAGAAGCTGGAGTACAAAGTTCAATTACATTAAGCATTGTCATCAGGAGAAGAAATATCAATATTAAGATTATCAACAATCCTCCTAGCTAAATCGTCGACCTCAGGCTCCACCTTTTCAATGACATCCAGATATTCTTGGCTCTCGGCTTCATCAACAATCTTAGACAAAGGAAACTCCAGAGAAAGAACCCGGACATGAGCAAGAACATTTCTGGTACACAGTTGGGCGCACCTCTTCACGAACTCCTAGAAATAGGTCAGAACTTGGGGAATAAACTGAGCCCAAGATTGACCATCATCTGCTGAAGTCCGGAGAAGATCGGCTATTGACCGAAATGATTTCAACAAAGCATTCTAGTTCTCAGTAGCCGTCGCCAACTTACTAGACAAGTCTTCAATAGTCTTTTGGACCTGCACAAGATCCTTGTCAACTCCACGCCTAATCAACTTGGCAAGCGCGAGTTCTTCTTCAGCACGAGTAATTACCTCCCCAACCCTGTTGTGACTATTGCGAATAGTTACCTTCATTTCCTCAATACCCTCCGAGAGCTTCTACTTTTCAACTCGGAGAGCTAGAACAAGCACCAAAAAAAAGAAGTCAGCAGAAAGGGAAATCAGAATACAAAAGGAAACAAGAAGAACCCGCAATACCATTGCACTCATTCTTCATGGCCTCCACCGTAGCATCCCTCTGTTTCTCTACCTCCACCACTCAGGCACGGAGAGCCTTTTCCTCCTTTTGGTGTGTTTGACGCTCGGTATCTAGCTTGGCCCGACAGAGATCAAGCTCTGCTTTTAGGGCACTAACCTCAGAAGACAATTTTTTCTCATTTTTAGATGAGAAAAAGAAGCCGGTATGATCCCGAGAAAAGGACTGAACAATAGAGAGAGAGAGAGAGAAAAGACATAAGAACAAAAGAAGGAAGAACATCCAAAGAAAGAGCTTTAGAAAAACTTACCTGGAGCATTTTCCCCAAAAGAAGTCGCAAGGGCTCCCCAGGTAATAGTCAGCTCTGACAACTGATGAGTGGCATCAAACTGCTGCAACACATCATCATCCAAGCGCTGATCACCGGTACCAAGAGGAGCAGAGGGAGAAGCCACCCGATATAAAGAAGGCAAGGCCAGGTCCATATCCTGGGAAGCCCCGGCTACCTCCTCAGAAGAACCCACCACCACGGCCACAGTCACCTCTAGAGCCAGCGAATCAGCAGCAGCGTGATCACTAGGGAACCCTGTCTCCCTCATAGCCACCTCGCCGACCATACATTCCAAGTCCTAAGACTCAGCACATAGAGGCGCATTAGAGGACTGATAAGAGGCCGGCGGAGGGTTAAGGGAAGGCGAGGGTCTGCAAGATGATAAGGAAACTCGATGATAAGAACATGAGTCAGGAAAAAGGGAAACAGAAGCAAAGAAATATAACGAGGAATCACTCACTCAGCTATCTTCTTCTTCATAAAACCAAAGAAGACCTTAGGGGAGGAACTATGGCAGCAAAAACATCACCGCCACCCTGTGACAGGAGAGGCGTGGTTGGCACCGGAGCCCCAGAAGAACTCAAGCTCGACGGCTGCTTTCTACAAGAGAACAAGTCCAAAGTCAGAACAAAAGGAGGTATTCAACAAAAGAAAAAACAAGAAAACAACTCACCGGCGCGTGACAAGGGGTGCATCATCATCCTCTTCTTCCTCATTCTCGGACATGGCAACCACAACGCCATCTGAAAAAGGAGAAAAGTACTCGGTTAAAGGCACAAACAAACAATAAGAAGACAAAGCATATAAATATGCCCACCTAGGAGCATGCTACCTATAACTTGAGTACCTGGACGAGTACTCGACTGGCGAGACTTCTTGGCAGCAGACAAACTAGAAGAAGAACAATCTGCTCGCCCCCTCTTTCCGACACTACGAGGAGCTCGAGGAACTAGACGAGGAACATACTCTACATATACATCAAGGTTTGCGGAAGAAACACCAGGAAACATCATGGTGGTTTGAAACTTATTGGTTAAGGATGCCCCAGCAAGACTATCCCTAGTCTCCACAATGGCAGGGCAGTCATCAAGGGGGATAGGATCAATGAAGTTACGCCCCAATTCCTATAAAAGAGTAAAACAACTAGACAAGAAAGATTAAGCAAGAAGTGGAGATAGCAAAGGAAATACAAAAAGTACGCATAAGAAAAAATAACTCATAGCAGGAGGCGGGTTCTTAGCTCAATACTCTGCGACAGCATGCGAGACAATGCTTACTCCTTTTAGCATCTTCTGAAGGCGCTCGAGCACCTCCTCATTAGTCAACTCAAGGGCAGGGACCATACGAGAAGGGTCCTCCACCCTAGAGTACTCAAACCCAAAATTCTCTTGCTCCTTCAGAGGTTGAACATGGCGGTGAAGAAAACTAGAAATAATCCCAAAGCCGGTCAAGCCTTGCTGTTTCAGAGTACATATCCTCTCAAGAAATGGCTTAATCACTGGAACTCAGCCGTCATCAGAGAATTCTTTTCCCACCGGTCATTAACCACGGGACCAGATCTAGAATGAACAACAAGAGGAGGAATCATATTGGCGGCATAAAACCAGTCGGCACGCTAATCCCTCACAGAATCAACCAAGTCATAATCAAAGAATTTATTCTTAAGACCTTGGCGAAACTGAATCCCGCAGCTACCAAGAACATGGGTGTCATCACGGCGGGGATGAGGCTTCAGACGAAAGAAGTAACAGAAGAGAGAAAGAGGAGGAATTCCAAGAAAAGTTTCACAAAGATGAACAAAAACAGAAAGATGGAGGACAGCATTGGGAGCAAGATGGTTCAAGCTAATCCCAAAATAACCAAGGAATCGATGAAGAAAAGCAAAAGCAGGAAGGCATAGTCCAGCACAGATAAAGGAGACAAAAAGAACAATCTCACCAGAACCTGGAGTTGGGACCCGATGCTCGCCCGGAGCTTTCGAATCAGCAATGTCCTTGCTCTAGATCAGACCATCGCTAACAAGCTCGCGCAACTGATCTTCAGTCGTAGTCAGAGCCGGCTAGATCTTCTTAGCAGCCCTCATGGCCATGAATTCTTGATTCTCAATCACAGAAAGTGATGCCTCCTCATCTACAAAGGTTGCCTAGGACTTGCTCGCTGATTTCTTCCTACCCATATACTAACAGAAGCAAAAAAGAACTAAGAAACAATGATGATTCAGACGGCGGCACTCAGATGATGGTGACAACGGCAGTGGTGGAATTTTGAGGATTAGGGTTTCAAGGGAAAAGCAGAGCAGTAAAGAAAAAGAAGAAGAAAGGCCTTTAAATAGATTTTACAGCAGTAAAACGCGGCCCACCGGGCCCGTTTAAACACGGCATGAGAACGCAATGGTCCATTTACTGACACAGCTAAAATGACAGATTGCACAAATCCACACAACGATACAGTTCAACGGGCAGATTTCGGACTTATCCATCCAGCAACACGGCAGAGTTATCATATTGCTACAAAAAGAACTCATCAGCCATAAAGCAAGGAAAGGTTACCTCACAAGGAATGCAACAACCCGGTCCTTATAGAAAGAACTCAGGAATCTAAAAAAAACTGGGACATCAGCAGAATAAAGAATGACAACTCAGAAGACAAGATTCTTTCATCACAAATGACTTCAAAAAATACAAGATTACACATCTTACAAGACCCAACGAACTCGGTACTACAACAAGCAAGGTAGCAAAGAGGAACCCAAACACAGCTAGGCTCTGGAATGACTACATGTTCCAAATTGCTACTCGGTAGAACAAACCGCACTCGGCAACACTATTTTCTTCAAAGGACGGATGTAGTGCATCCAAGGCGGAAATCAGCAGCACGGTGGGACAACATAGACTAGGGGAAGCTGGTAGGCATCTATCTACCCAAGCCCGACGTGATGCTGGATATGGTGTTGATCTGCACCGGACAGTCTCAGGGCAGGCGGCGAGGATCAACCAAGAACTACTGGATGAAGGAACATATCTCACATCACAAGACTTCCTCCAACTACCGCCACGTACTTCTTGGTACGATGCCGCTGTGCGATTAGTCTACCTCTAATCTCTATCACAAGACTCCCTCCAGCTACAACAAGATACACAAGAACTACAAAATACACCCGGGGGCTGCTCTACTTCACAAACTATCATAGTCATGACTATGGAGATTTCAGACCACGCAACAAAATACTCGATGAATCAAAACAGCACACTAGGAGGGTATTTATAGACCAAAGAAGCGGTGCGCATGGACCGGGAGCACCAACGGAACAAACCTAACAAAGGACACAATGAAAAGACAGAATTCAATAAAAGAGGACTCAGACATGAAGGAGCAGTACTCAAGAACGAGCATATTCAGAAGAATATACCAACACTGTACAACTCATGAACAAACATCATTTACTCTCAACCATCACCATACAACTACATCTGACAACAACAGACTACCAGAGAACATGCCAAGATCCTGTATCCGAGTTCTTTTCAAAAAGAACCTAGGTATATGCTCGGGGGCTGCAATAGGAAAGGCTTTTAGTCCTTTGAACAACTCAGATTCAAGACGGGGCTGCAACAGAAGAGGTTTTTAGTTCCTTGAACAACTCAGATTCAAGACGGGGCTGCAACAGAAGAGGTTTTCAGTTCCTTGAACAACTTAGAATCAAGACCCTCCAACTCTTTGTTCCAAATAGCAAGAGGCTCGGGGGCTACACTCAGTGAGTGCACTTTTTTTTGAAAAAGCGCACGTCACCAAAAAGACTTCTTCATGACAGACCACTTCAACATAAGATTCAAGACCCTTCAACTTTTTGTTCCAAATAGTAAGAGGCTCGGGGGCTACACTTAGTGAGTGCACTTTTTTCTTCAAAAAAGCGCACGTCACCAAAAAGACTTCTTCAAGACAGACCACTTCAAGGCCTCACGACAAAAAGAACCCGGACCTAGCTATATCCGAGCTCTTTTTGATAAAGAACCCGGGTATATGCTCAGGAGCCCTTCGACGAAGAATCAGAGCAATTTCAAGAGAAGACCCTCCAACTCCTTGTGCCAAATGGCATGAGGCTCGGGGGCTACACCCAAATGGGAGTACTTTTTTCTTCAAAAAGGTACACACCACGCGAAGATCGCACGAAGCGCTACACGGTTTCGCTCAAGAAAGCACTCGGACGATGTTTATTCCTGCTCGACAAGACCTGAAGGAACAAGATGAGGCTTCCAGAGCTCAACCATGAAGTGCTCGGGGGCTTGTCGGTGCGGGACCCATGGGATGCCCTTGGAAGGGAGAAGATCTAGTCTAACTAGGATTCTTCCCCATGTAATCTTAGTAGTAGTAGTATTCTGTAATCCTACTAGGAACTCTCATTGTAAACCGACTAGGATTCTGGCCTCCTGAATATATAAAGGAGGGCAGGGTTACTAGAGAAGAGAACGAGACAACACTTGACAATCAATCCAATGCAAAGGCTAACGCCGATTAGACGTTGGGCTTTTACTTGATCAACGATCGAGGGTCCGAACTAGGATAAATCGATTGTCTCTTGTGTTTACCGTCGAGTTCTACATACGTTGAAGCCCGAACATACTGCCCTAGGTACACCCCATGGTAGGCTATCGGTGGTGAAACATCGACAGGCTCCTCCACCCTCATGCTTGGCTACCTCAATGTTGGCACAAATGGCTACCGCTTTGCATGAGGACTCATCGGCTTCTTCTCCAGCTACAGCATACGCAACGCATCGACAGTTTGACTTAGGGGAAGTTAGCTTGTTAGCTTCTTCCCTAGTCTCACTATCTATAGCCCTCCCATTGTGACTATGGGGGATGTTATAGTAAATAGGAACAGTACCATATTGTCTACCTACATGGGGTGTAAGTCCTATGTACCCTATATAATCAGCCCGTGAGGCCTAATAAGATACAACAATTATGTGGTTGCCTAACATAGTGTGACCCTTAGATAGTACTTACTTTATTTCTAAAATACTATAGTAACTAGAACAAAGTCACATAAACACATGTTCGACATGATCATATGCACTAATTTGCAAAGTAATTTTATCTTTTGCAACATTAATCCATGAGAAAGTAACAAAATCAAGTGTGATAATTCCTCCTCGCCATCCTCTTGATTTGTTTTGCAAACATATCTAAAACAAATAAACTTTCCCTCTTGATATGCCTATCTTGGGCCAAACCTAGCCTAGGTCGCATCCCTCCTTTCCCCACCGGCCGAGATATGTCAAGCTAGGCTCTTCTCCCCCTCCCATGACCACGCCAGCCTAGCCACCCTCGCAGAGCAATACCGACGTGTGGCCCAACACGCATTGCGCCCTAGTGCCTATGCACTGACACTCTCTCCCCTCTATAGTCTAGCATAGGCACGGTCGTGCCATGCATGCATGCATGCATACTCGATGGCTAGCATCGTGTTAGATCCTCTCAAAATCACATCTCCGTGTGCACATGAATTCCATGAACACTGAAGACCTCTCCTCATCTCCCTTTCACCTAGGAACAACTGCTCACTATGGCTCATTGCTGACTGTAAAATATCATAGTTTTATACTTCAAAAATACCATCAAAATGAGCAGCAATTCATATGTTCTTGGTGTTCTTGGACCTTGGAGCTTGGGTTGTTGATGATGTTTACCATGCACGTTCTATAACCTTCTAGGAGTCCTTAGGTGACGTGTTGGGGTTCTACAAGCTAGAGATTGAGCCTCTAATTTGGAGATCAAGTTAGTGATTAGGAATTAAATCAAATTGATAAAAAGAAAGGAATTCATGAACATGGGTCATGGAAACTTAACTCTGAGAGTTGGGTGAACCTTAGGCCACCAAGAATCCAAGATCATGCTTAGGCCTTGCTCCTTCTTTTCTCCAAGTGAGAGAGATGGATTTGACCAAAATCAAGAATCTCTTGCAAAAACCATACAAATTCCATTAGAAAGGAATTTGAGGAATCCATGAGATGATTGAGTGAGAGGACCTTGAGCTTACTCTTGAGGTGATGAAGCAACTTGCAACCTTCTTCATCCATCCATGCATGGAGAAATCAAGAGCTTTGAGCTGAGGGAAGATTTCAAGGAGAATGAAAAGGGGATTTCTTGAGCTCACCCAAGAATAGAGTTGGAGGTGAGGATCTTCATCAACTCCTTGAGGTGCTGAAGTTTGGTTACTCCTTGATCTTCTTTTCTTTCTCTTCTTTCTCTCCTTCTCTCTTGTTCTTCCTCGTTCTTGCTTCTTCACCTGAGAAAGAGAGCATGAGTGAGTGAGGGATGAGAGAGTGATTCGGAGAGGGCTGGTTCAGTATATGAGAATCTTCATTTCAAGCTGACAAATGGGGCCAAGGTGAAGGGGAGAGGGACAACTCATCCAAACTAATTCTGCTGATCAAGTGTTTTGGCGGGAGGTCCGTCAGGGGATCGCTGGACTGTCCGACATGACACTAAATTTCAGAATTTGGATTCAAAGGAAGGATATTGATGTTGGGACTAATAACTCCACATAGAGGGTTGGTAGGAACCTTTTGAGAGTTAGGGAGGTGTTTTTGGGTGATGCCTTGGAGAATCTCATTGAGTCCACAATAGAGTTGACCATGGTTGAAAGCCCTAGTTTGGTTTTGGATAATTGATGAAACCTTAGTTTACTAACCTTTTCTCTAAGTGATATATGAGATAGGTGGTACACTCCAAGTGGTGGAGCTACATGATGGCACTCATGGTGATGGAGGTGGCCAAAAGATGGATCAAGTGCTAAAACTTGGAAAAGAAGAAAGAAAAATAAAAATGGGCTCAAGACAAAGGTATAACCTATAGGGCCATTTTATTTTGCCAATCGAGACACTACAGAGAGCATGATTGGATTTAGGATAGATACCTGTACTACATTTTAAGCGGTTATCAAGTGCCACTAGGTGATGTCATTCATGTATATGCATTAGGACCTAGTTTGGAGTAACTAAACCCTTAAAATGCTTTGGAAAAATGCTAACACGCGTGCACAAGTGGTGGAACACATTGGTGTTGGCACATGGGAGAAAGGGTATCGAAATTGCACTTGATAGAATTGAAGGAGGTTTGGACCCTAGTGGTCATGATGGCCGGACCATGGGTGACGGGTCCAGAACCTAACCCTAATAGCGCAAAGAGGCCACATTGGTTATGGACCCTAATGAGCAGGACATCTGGACCATGGACTCAGAGTCTGGATGGACATGTGGCACGATAAGAGTTGATGAGAGAGGTTCGGACCCTAGAGAAGCATAGTACAGAGGGCTCCGGACCTTGATGCGCAATTCGAAGAATTATTTGCACAATATAGAGACTGACCAAAACACTTCGGGTTGGGTGACGGTTGGTCCGGACCCTGGGTTCGAACTCGACCCGGAGGCTAAAACACGCTCTGGGAGCTTACTGGAATGCTCCAGACTCGAGTAGCGATTGGTCCGGACCTTGGGTCTAGAGCTCTAACACACAGCCATTAGCGCACCAATGGTCATCTGAATTCAACTAGATGCGTGGTAGCTCGTGGTTAGATGCAACGAGGAGCCGAACCCACAACGATTGGTTCGGACTCCCTGTTTTCTGGGTCTAGAGCTGGGTCTAGTGGCCCTTCGTGGGCATAACGGCTATTGAGCCCTTGGGGCTATATAAGTAGATGTTGGCTAGCTCTAGCTCACTCTCTTGGACATTCTGATCATTGATACATCCTTGTGAGCTAAGCCAAACCTCTCCCACTCAATCTCTTGCTTGATTGTGCATCCAAGTGAGTTGGGAGTGATCCAAAGTGCATTTGCTTGAGTGATTACATCTAGTGGCACTTGGCGATTGATTTGCTGCGGTTGTCTTGTCACTCTTGGTGGTTGCTGCCACCTAGATGGCTTGGAGCAGCAGAGGAGTCTTGGCATGAGTTGGTGATTGTTCGTGGCCACTCTTGATCATGATTGTGAGGGGTTCTTAGGCTTTTTTCTTGACAAAGCACCAAAAGCCACTCTAGTAAATTTGATGACGGAGATTTCCCAATCTTCTCGTCACAGGATCGAAGGGGGGATTACTTGATCCATGCAACCTAATGAACCTATGGCACTAACAACTACTCTAGGTAGCCACCTATGACACATGATTTTGCCCAACCACACACAATGGATCGATGTCTTCCTGGACCACACAAAGGTAGATACAAGCTCTTGCAAATCACAAGGATACACAAGAACAAGTGGAAGAGAAAACTCCCAATCCTCAAGGGGAAGCTATGGCACAACCCTAAGGACAAAAGCACTTGGCTTCTCTATTTTTCCAAGTCAAATTCATCGTTAGGGTTTTAGGGAGGAGTGGGGGTGCTATTTATACTAGGGACATCCCTCCTAGTTGGGCTGAATGGGTTGGTTTTGGCCCATTTCGACAACAATAAAGTTCTAGACCAGTGTTCACTAAAACATGGATAACTCAGCCTACAGAGCTGCAAACAACATGCCGTCGGTTGCATATGAATGTAGACTTCTCCATGTTTCCATCTATATATTACACTAGGGTTGGACCATCGAGATTGGTGCAGAATTCACCATGAATTTGGAAGTCAAAATCTGGACAGCAACACGTCATCTTCAGCTTGCTTTCTTTGGACGCTGGGTGGCCTATCCATCCATGTAGTATTCTTCAAACCTGAGTACAAGCATTTCACCTCTATTAGGTAGTAAATCATTCTTAGTAGTTGTATGCTCATAATCAATAAGGAGTGAACTCACCTTATGATGTAGTTGTTGTGCTCTAATCCGAGTCATTGGAGCCTTCTAGACATTGTTGGCTTGTTCAACACATGGTTGTGTACTATCATGGTGGATGTCCTCATCATCCTCCCCATCTTGAGAAAGAGTCGACGTCGACTCTGACCCCTCGGGCCCCAGAAAGGAGACAAATCAGCAACATTAATTAAACGTGTTGCTCACAGCATAATCATTCCTAGGATGTTCTATCTTGTAGGCATTGTCATTTATCCTTTCAAGGACCTTGAATGGCCCATCTCCATGGGGCAGCAGCTTGGAATGTCATTTCTCTAGAAACCTAACCTTCCGGAGATGCACCCACACAAAATCTCCAGCCTCAAAGATCATCTTTTTGTGATTCTTGTTTGCCTTCACAGCATAGTACTCAGATTTCTTCTCAATCTCTTGCTTGGTCTTCAAGTGGATTTGCTTCACATATTCAGCCCTCTTGGAGGCCTCCATATTTGCACGCTCTTGGAGGGGAAGTGGCAGCAAGTCAAATGGTGTAATTGGTTTGAAACCATACACAACCTCAAATAGGCGCATTTGGGTTATGGAGTGGACTGCCTGGTTGTATGCAAACTCAACATGTGGCAAGCATTCTTCCCAGTCTCTTAAATTCCTCTTGATCATTGTCCGTAGCAGCATGGAAAGTGTGTGATTCACCACCTCTCGTTTGTTCATCAGTTTGTGGGTGACAAGTTGTTGAAAACAACTTTGTTCCAAGCTTGGCCCATAAAGTCTTCCAAAAATAGCTATGAACTTCACATCACGGTCTGAAACAATGGTTCTTGGAACTCCATGTAGTCTCACAACTTCCCTAAAAAACAAGTCAAATACATGTGACGCATCGTCGCTCTTATGATAAGGAATAAAATGTGCCATTATAGAGAACCTATCAATAACAACAAAAATTGAATCCCTCCCCTTCTTTGTTCTTGGCAACCCCAAAACAAAATCCATGCTAATGTCTTCCCAAGGAGCATTTGGGATGGGGAGTGGGGTGTACAAACCATGGGGGTTCAGTTTTGATTTAGCCTTGTGACAAGTGGTACATCGTTGTACCAACCTCTCCACATCACGCCTCATTTTAGGCCAATAGAAGCGATCACTCAGCAGCAAGTAAGTCTTTTCTCTCCCAAAGTGGCCCATCAATCCCCCCATGTGTGATTCCTGCAATAAAAGCAAACGAATAGACAAATCTAGAAGACACAATTTGTTAGCTCGAAACAAGAAACCATCATGCAAATGGTACTTGTGCCATCCTTTTACTTCTTGGCATTTCAAGTATGGTTCTACAAAAATAAGTTCTGTGGCATATATTTCCTTTACAGCTTCTAATCCTAGAACCTTGACCTCCAATTGATTAAGCAAAACACTCTTTCTAGACAAAGCATCAGCAACAACATTTTCTTTCCCTTTCTTATACTTGACAATGTAAGGTTAAGACTTAATGAACTCAACCCATGACTACGGTTCAATTTTGCTTGGCCTTTCAAATATTTTAGAGCCTCATGATCAGAATGAATGATGAATTCTTTTGGCCAAAGGTAATGTTGCTACGTTTCAAGCACACGAACTAGAGCATACAACTCGTTGTCATAAATAGGATAGTTCAATTGAGCTCCGCCTAGTTTCTCACTAAAGTACGCTATGGGTTTTCCTTATTGCATTAAGACACCGCCTATGCCTATCCCACTAGCATCACATTCAATCTCAAAAGATTTATTAAAATCAGGCAATGCAAGCAAAGGGGCTAAAGTTAAAGATTTCTTTAGCTCTTGAAAAGCATTTTCTTGTGACTTACCCCATACAAATTCAACTCCTTTCTTTGTTAGCTCATTCAATGGGGCTGCAATGGTGATGAAATTTTTCACAAAGCGTCGGTAGAAACCAGCAAGGCCATGGAAACTTCTCACTTGGCTCACATTAATAGGAGTTGGACAATTCTTGATGGCCTCTTGGATTCATCCACCTCTACTCCTAGTCCAGAAACAACAAAACCCAAAAACACAACCTTGTTGGTGCAAAAGGTACACTTCTCTAGGTTAGCATACATTTTTTTAGTTCTAAGCCCCTCTACCAGCTTGTTGATGTGCTCAACATGCTCTTACATGGTGTGGCTGTATATCAAGATGTCATCAAAATAAACCACCATAATTTTTCCAATGAAATCCCTCAAAACATGATTCATTAAGCGCATGAAAGTACTAGGTGCATTAGTTAAACAGAAAGGCATCACTAACCACTCATACAAGCCAAATTTTGTCTTGAAGGTTGTTTTCCATTCATCTCCTTGCTTCATTCTAATCTGATGGTATCTTCTATGTTGGTCAATTTTAGAGAAAATAACAGCACCACTAAGTTCATCAAGCATATCATCAAGCCTAGAAATAGAATGTCGATATTGGATAGTGATGTTGTTAATAGCTCTACAATCAACACACATTCTCCAATTACCATCTTTCTTTGGAACAAGAATAACATGGACATCACAAAGACTAAGGCTTTCGCGTACATACCCTTTGTTGAGTAGTTCTTGCACTTGTCATTGAATTTACTTCGTTTCTTTTGGATTTTTGCGGTACGGTGGCCGGTTTGGAAGTGAAGCTCCTAGAATGATATCAATTTGATGTTCAATGCCACAAAGTGGGGGTAGGCCAGCGGGTATTCCTCTAGATAAACATCATTGTAAGCCTGCAACACATGAGAAATAACACTAGGAAGGGAAGTCATGTTGTCAGTGGAAAGAATTGCATCTTTGTACAACAATACATAATGCATCATGTGGGGGTTGTCTCTCATTTCTCCCGTTTTAGATTTTGTGGCTATCATGACCCTCTTGTTTTTCTCATGCTCTCTAATTTTACCACTCATATTGGGCTTGTGGCGCTCAGTCACCGAGTTGCGGATAGCACTAGAGTTTTTCTTTCCTTGCTCACTCTCACTCAATTTTCTTTGCATGCTTGCTGCTATGATTTGAGTGGGAGTCATAGACAGCAGCTTGACACCTATCCCTTCCCATTTGAAAGCATATGTATTCTCATACCCATCATGTACAGTATGTTGATCAAATTGCCACGGTCTCCCCAAGAGCAAGTGACAAACTGTCATGGGCACAACATCACATTCAACATTGTCGATGTAATCATGTATGCTGAAGCTAACCTTCACCATATATGTGACTTTGACATCTCCACAATCACTAAACCATTGAACATGATAAGGATGAGGGTGCTTTATCAAGGTCCGCCCCAATTTCACACACATTTCTTTGCTAGCAAGATTGCGGCAGCTACCACTATCAATTATTAGCTTGACTAACTTATTGTTTACCTTGGCTTGGGTCTAAAATAAGTGAGATCTCTGAGCTTGTTCTTCATCTTTGAGCTGAACACTTAATGCCTTGGTGACCACAATAGTGTTGCTAGCCTCAAAAGAATATTCATTGTAGCTATCACCTTCATTTTCTAGTGCATCACCAAACTTGTCATTTTCAGCAAGTAGTTCACACTCATCTTCACTAGCTGAATCATATTCTCCACCTTCTGTGACAATCACTACTTGGTTGTTAGGACAATCCTTCATGACATGCCCTCAAGCACTTAAAACATCGAATTCCACTACTCTTGGAGGTGGAACTCACTGGAATGTTGGACTTTGTTGGTGTTGCCTATTGGCATTTCTTAACGTCACTACAAAAAATGGGGTTTGAATCCATCCTCAGCAATGGAGCAAGAAATACCGGTTGGCAAGACTGAGCATCGTTACTAAGTTTTTATCCCTAGCAACGATGCCTGAAATGCCTTGATAGTTCCTTAACAATTTTAGATATTTATCCACAAGCGCACGGAGCTATCATTGTAGAATTTCACCCAGAAGTATTCAGGGTATCGTTATTTATATTTTCCCAAAGGAAGGCATTTGATTAAGAGTCTAGTATGGATATGAACTTGAATAATAATGCTTGCAAGTGCACCAATGTTTATAGTAGGGGTAAGAATGGTATTCGCAAGATAGTGGACACACACTTGGCATTCCTCAAAGGATGAAATAAAGAGAAAGGATAAAAGAATAATCCGAAGTCGAGCATGCATTGGTCTAGTATAGTCATGGAAATATTAGTTAATGATCATACATGTTACATAATTAGTATTAGGGCTAAGTGTGAAGCAGGTCGGAAGGCCACCGAGTATTGGTCTGCCAACAACCTCCTGTGACAATTTAGACTACTACACCCTAGTCGAACATGGGGGATTACAAGGGATGGACAGGGCTGTCACCACCTGCCGCCTACGCCTCAACCGTGGAAAGGGACAATGCATTCACCTATCTCTATATACCCAAGCACCATGCTTGCATATACAGAAACTACCCAAATCCCCCTGGGTCCTCGACCCTACGGATCAATAGGTAAAGAACTTGGGCACACCTGATGGCACGATGAACCGCCACCTCAACTTAGCTCTAATCCCAATTATATAAGTTATATGAATTGTTAAGCATAAAGACATGTATGCTACTCTCATGATACACAAACTATAGACTAGTTCATATATCAAGATTATAACATAACAACTATACTCTAGTTTATAAGCACGACTATAAATGCAATATGAGAGCATAACTTTGGAAAAACTCATATCTCTATTCATACACGAAGGTCTCTTATTCCAAGGAGCCATGCTCTCCAAGGTAGCTTTGCCTTGCTCTAAAACACTACTAAAGGTAAAAGCTACAAACTAGATAAGGGAGTGAGGCAATGCTCAAGTTGAGTGTGTCTTATGAGAGGGGGGTACCCCTCTATTTATATAGGGCTCAAGGGCAGTGCTTCAGCTATTCTTGGTGAGGACAGAGCTGCACCACCTCAGCATGGGAGCATGCCACTGCCTATTGAAGGGGTGGCTGAGAGGCGCCGGCAGGGGGTCGCTCACCCCCTGACCTAGCCATCTCGCCACTGCCTTCGCGTGGCAGGCTCTGGGTTGGACCTATATCAGGCCTTGGAGGTGCTTTGCCTAGTTTGGGTTAAGTTGATGGATGTCTCCCTTGTTCCTTTGAGCAAATCAGCGTTGGAAAGCACCTTTCGGTGAATTATTCCATGTATTTGTGTTTGTGACCTGGAAAATAATGTTATCCAAATTCATGTGGAACTTGGTTAATAGTAAATGGATATGTGTTTTAAGATTACCAATTTCTCCTCTTTTTGTACCTTAATTGGTGGTTGGATTTGATCGTTAATGACTACCAATAAGATCCCCAAGCTTTATCTTTGCTCGTCCCGAGCAAATAGCTAAGTTATTGGTTGTTGATCAGGAGTTGCTACTATGCCAAATATAATTCATAAGTGCCATGCCTATAATAAAGTATTCTTTCTCACTTTAAATAAGTTTGGCATTCTATCCACCCTTTTAACTTAATCCCTGTGGGGCTTATTGCTTTTCCAAGTCTTAGGTGGTTGCAAGATAGAACGGTTTGAATAGAATTACTAATCATTCATTCTTTGATCAACCTTCTATTCGGAGGTTTTATGAGTTTTGCAAAATAAAATGTAAGTTTCTCAAATGATTCACTCGATCGCTCAATGTGTATGATCCTCACCAAGGCATTTGATTGTTTTGCCTTCTTTTCATCTTATCACTAAAAGGCTTTGAGTGGAGTTTTAGGTAGGTATGAATAAGAGGCATACTTACATCACATATATTGCTAAGTCAAAAATCGGATCCAAGGAGATATAAGGCATACACTTTGATCAAGATGTGCAAGTGTGTGGAATATTTTCCTAATCCTAATATTTTTTATACTCTCTTGATCATGACTTTGTCTCTTTTTGATGATTGCCTTAGAAGTATGCGCTATCTCTTATTTTTATTTTTTCAACACTTGGAACCCTCATGTGTTCCATTTTTTCTTCTTTTCTTTTGCTATTTTGAGAGCTTCATGTGTCTCTCTCTTTTACCATAGCCCCATACTTCTTTTTGGCATATGAAAATTTGGAGAGAAAGACTCATGACAAATAAATGGATTTTTTATTTTAGGTGGGCGGAAAACATATTTTTGCGTAACTCTCAGTATAAGAGTCAGCAATTTGTTTGTGGGTGTATGTGAATCTTGATCATGGGTGCATGACTAGAATCTCTACAAGGGTCACAATAATTTGACAAAACTCAATGTGAATACAAGTAGCATATGACTAAGGTTTTGATTTGAATCATGTCATATAGTTATGGTAGGAATTCATAACCATTGAGGAACTTTAGATTTTAGCAATTTTAAATGAAAACTCGGGATGTCCAGTTTCTCTTAGAACAAAGTCATAGGAAATTCTATTTACCATATCATAACTTGCAATAACTTAGAAAAGGATCATGCTTTTGCAACCCACAAGTTTCAAGTTTTAGGATGAGATATTTTAGCCAACAAACTTAAATCTTGGGGAATACTAAGTTACAACCTAGGCACAGATGAATTATAGAGAGAGCAACTATTCATCATTTTAACATAGGAGAAATTAAACATTCTTAAATCACATATGAGATTGAAATAATTATTTTTGTTGTTTTTATCATATTTCATTTTTTTAATTTTTGATTTTTTATTTTTTTAAATGCTAATAATTAAATAAATGCAGAAAATAAATAATGCGAGAAAATAAAATGTACTACTTACATCTGTGGGGGTCCTCCCCCAAGCTTAGCTCGTTGCCAGGTGAAGACTTTGAGGTACGTTATTTATTTAGTGCATCAGCTAATGTTCATGCTTAATAATTTTTGTACAATGATCAAACTTGACTCTATGTTTCGTTTGATTAAGGTAGACTAATTAACCTAAGCCTCACGCTTAATTTAAAAAGTCTATGAGAGTATGATTACCAGTGTAATCATACCTCAAACCAAAATATACTTTGTTGAACATTGGAAGATTACCAAAATTTATTGAAAGGTAAATTTTAGGTGGATTCTTTGTTTTATTATATGTGGTTTGCTAACATTCATGTTGTTTATTTCAACCATTGTCTATACTTAGCAATTTTTGGTCCAAGATTGAACATCTAATCAAGGTAGGCTAAATAATCTAAACACCATGTTTAATTTAAAAAGCCTATGAAAGTATGATCGCAAACGAAAATCATACCCAAACCAAAACATGCTTTGTGTAAAAAAATGGGAAGAGGCATTTTCAGGCAAACCCTTTTATTATTTTCTCATTTTCATTTATTAGTGCATAAACTAGAAATTCAAAATTTTTGCATAATTGTAAAAGATAACTACAAATTTACCTTTGGCAAGGACTCACCTTTTAAGGTCCAATGAGTAGGACCCTTCCCCGTTCAACTCTTGCTTGATGGGACGCCTGATCCTAGAGAAGTGGATGTAGAGGGCTGCTCTTTCTTCGGTCTCCATGCCATCTTGTTTGTTCATGGTGGTGTGGTGGTGGACTTCGGAGCTTCTTCTTTTGGTTTCTACACTGGCTTGTTCTTCTTTGGTGGTGTGGAAATGACTTTTGGGATCTTTTGTTTTGTCATTTGTTTAACCTTATTTTGCTCTAGCTTCTTTTTTATTTCTTTGTTCTTTTTCACCATGCTGTCCACCAATTGAGATTGGATATGAACCTCCCTTAGGCCTTGTGGGTTTGGCCCGTACTTGATGCAAATCATAGAGCATTGCTCCTTCCTAGGCCTGAAGGCGAATTTTTCTTCATTACCATAGATATTGAAGCAGATTTCTCTAGCTCCAACATCAAATTGGGCTCATCTGTGCTCAAGAAGGGTCGCCGAAGGATGAGGTCGCTTGTTGTTGATGATGTCCTTGATGTACTTGGTGTAGGAGGGTACATGTAAGACGTCCATTAATGGAACATTCACTTGTATCTTTTCGATCATCTCAACAAAATGAGCAAATTGCTCATCCATGGCTTGCTTGCGGTTCCTTGTGGGAAACAACAAGTAGCTGGTGTCGATGAAGTCTTTTGGTGCCGTCTTCTCTTCTTGTTCTTTTTCTTTTTCTTCTTGTGTTCTTGAAGGTTTGGCCTCTTGGTGTTGTTTCACGTTTCCTATAGAATGGTTAGGATTTGATGGGTCATGAGTGGACTTACCGCCCCTTGTGACCACCGTATTTACCTTTTCACAAGTATTTTTAGGTTGAGCAGTGATTTTTCCATCGTTACTAATCAGAATGGCAGTAGCAATTTTAGCTAGTTGTGATTCTACCATTTTATTAAAACTCATTTGATTTTTAACAATAGAAGTTAAACCTTCAATCTGAAAATTTATATTTTCAAGGATTTTATCATTGGTTGTGAGTTTTTTAGTTAAACTTTCATTTATTTTGGCTTTGCCTAGTACCAAGTATTTCAAAGAAGGTTAATTCGAACTGTAATGGGAATTGTAGTTCGAATTACCTTGCAGGCGGGACTAGTTGTTCCACCCATTGTTACCTGATGGTTGGCGAAACCCATTGTTGATGAAGGCAGCTTCTTCGTGGGTTTCAGGGCAATCATTCCCTAAATAACCAATGTTCCCATAGACCTCACACATCATGTGTGAGTCCATGGCCTGGACAGTGCCCATCATGGCATCTTTATCTTGGGCCCATTCCTCCAGTCTTTTCATCAGAAGATCTATTTTTGCGCAAAGCATGTCCGTCTCCTTCATGGTATGCATTCCTTCTTGTGTTTTCCTTTCCTCCACCAGCTTTGATTCGGCACCATTTTATTGA
The DNA here is from genome assembly GCA_904845875.1 of Miscanthus lutarioriparius. NCBI lineage: Eukaryota > Viridiplantae > Streptophyta > Magnoliopsida > Poales > Poaceae > Miscanthus > Miscanthus lutarioriparius. Next base: position 50,915,582 of record CAJGYO010000016.1, on the reverse strand, counting down.
TGAGAGCCGTGGCTCCATCAATGGTGAGGGAAAGAAAGTGCCTCTAGTAGCAACGTAGAGGTGGACCATAGATATTGGTATTAATCTATCATAAAAATTTTGGAGCACTAACCAATTTTCAATCCTGTGGTGTGGGCATGGTTGGATGTAGTCCTATAGCCTTTCCCACGTCTTAGGAATGGTTTCCATGGAGCTTTGCTGTAAGTTCAAAATTCATCGCCTCAGGGCATTGGTTTTGCCCATGGGGAAGAACTTGGCGAGGAACGTCGTGGAATATTTGTCCCACGTCTTGATAGCTTCCTTTTCCTTGTAGAACCACTACTTTGCCATCCCCGAGAGGGAGAAGGGAAACAAGCAGAGCCTGATGCTCTCAGGTGCGACATCCTTGAAGATGATAGTGTCGCACAACTCGAGGAAGTGTTGGAGATGCATGTTTGCGTCCTCATTTGGCAAACCATGGAATTGGTTTGCTTGCACCATCATGATGAGGCCGGTATGGAGCTCGATGTTCCCATTCCCAATGTTAACAGTGGGCCCAACGGGCATGTTGGCAACAATGGGGGTGGAGAAGACGTGGAGGGTCTTGGCCATGATTGGAGTAGCGAATGGTGTGGGGTGATTGTTTCGACTATCGGAAGAGTAGCAGAAGAAGAAGCGGCATGAGACCATTTCTTCCTTAGGAGTGCCTCTGGATTTTAAGTGTAGTTGTTTGGTAGGTCAAAACCGGTCATACACTATCCTATTTTTATCCACAATAGGAGAAAACAAACAAAGTTAGCCTACAAAAACAATGGCTATCTTACATGAATATTATCATGAACATGTCCTACTAGATTCTTTAATCAATATGCCTTCCCCGACAACGGCGCTAGAAATGCTTGTTGGCATTTCTTATCGTCACTACAGTGTTGTGGGCGCCATCAATTCCGATACTAGGCAAATGCGGTAAGGCCCCCCACAGGCATTTGGATGTCCACAGTGTTGTGGGCGCCGGCATTTACCATACCTGGTGCAACACGGTAAAACCTTCCACATGCGTCTGACATGAGTAGTATTGTGGGCGCCTACAATCATTTTGTACCCGATGGCATGGGCAACAAGACTTAGTAGCACACGTACTCTCTCTCTCTCTCTCTTACTTGTAAGGCTGTGCCCTTCATCTATAAAAGGGGATGCGCTCTCTCCAAAAGAGGAGGATCGATTCAACACACAACAATAGAACCACAGGGTTCAAACCTCGAGCACACGCTCGAATACTCAGCGCACGTAGGAGCTCCCATCACTCTTGGCCCTTTAGACTAGAGTCGAACCGGACCTCTTGCACCCCCCATCTTACTCCCTCTTGTTTGTAACCCCACAGCAAACTTCAAGCACCTAGGCTCAGGAATAAAGTCACTGACCGACTCAAACTAGACGTAGGGCACATTGCCTGAACCAGTATAAATCCTATGTCATTGAGTGCTAGGCCACATCCGATCACAATGTACGACAAAACTACAAATATTTATGTGTTGGTCACTTTCTACACGGATAGTTGGCGCCGTCCATGGGGAAGACGCCGACGTTCACGCTTTTGGTCATCGAATGGCCCACCTTTCCACCATCTTCGACATGGCGGGGTCAAGCGATACGACTCGCTTTGGCTCACTAGAGTTTCCTATGCTCCCACTTGTTAGGACGTGGGTTCCTCCCATCTTTGAACCATCCTAGGCCTTCCTCTTCGGGAGCCTGGACTTCATCGCCAACTGGCTCGGCGTGCTTCACCTCTGAGGAGGCACCTGACCTAGCGCCTATCGGAGGAGGAGCGACCTTCGTCGGCTCGGGACACCCAGCGACTTCAACAGCGAGGTGCTCTGCGCTTGCTCGAGCCCACACTAGGCTCAAGCCTCATTGTAAGTAACGTACATACTATTATTTACTCACCATTTACTATCTTCGCCGATTCTCTGAAGGGACCCCGCTATCCCTACCACGACCGCCATGCGACCGGTTCCCCTATGGCCTCGCATCCCCGTGGACGCGTATGCTTAGGGGCTCCGAAGGATGCTGGTGCCACCCCCTCTCACATCCAAATTTGTGGGGATGGCGAGCTATGCTCCCACCTCATTCCACGAGATCCTGGATGATGACATTGAGAGTGATGGCTCTAGCATCGGCGACGTCGTGGCACCGAGCCAACCTCTGTCCCTAGGAGTGCGCTATGGTGGATGCCTCGGGATAGCTGCCGGTGGTAGCAGAGTCTCTACATACCCACACCCCTTCTGACCCTGTGGCGGAAGCTCTCGTGTGTGCTTAGGCACACAGTGAGGAGCTACGACAAAGGTGGTAGAACCAGCTGTCACCTGTGCCGGTGGACTCGGCGTAGCATGTTGCGCCACGTGCACGTAACCTAGTGAGCAGCCCCCGCGAGCGTGCCCATCATGTCTAGCACAACATCATGGACGAGGGGAATGATCCCCCACAGTTCGCTTAGGCTGGCCAGAACATTGCCGCTACGGCGATGCTTCGCGCGTGATGACCCCGAGCCTGTCGACCCCCAAGAGCGGGTGGTCCACCAAAACCTCGGGCGCTGGTGGAAGCTGCCGTCATTCAATAGTCAGAGAGCTTCGCATCACGACACCAACTCATGACCTCTCTCCCGACACGGGGAGTGGGGACGCACTAGACAAATTATTCCATCCGCTCGACGCTATAGCTGCCAAGCGGCACATGAGGCCGTAGCTGCACCACGGTCTGACCTAGCACCTTCTGCACACTGACCGCCAGTACATGGATGGCTCGGTCCAAACTAAGATGCTCGTAGCATCATTAGCAACCAGCGTCAGGCCCGGCATGATGATGACGTCTATTAGGCGACGATGAGAGCAGGCAGCACAAGCCACAGCCGAACCATCAAAGGGAGTGGCGACACACACCCTAGACATGGTCACCGCCTAGATGACTAGAGTCCTAGCCAGGATGGCTCGAGACCATGGGCTTTTGGCTGATGTATCTAGAGATCGCCATTTCCATAGCGCATGATGAAAGATCCACGACTGGGCGGACCTCAAGAGGGTCTTTGTCGAGAAATTCCAGGGGATGTACGTCCACCCTAGGAACTATTGGGACCTCAAGAGCTACTAGTAGGAGCCCAATGAGTCCCTATGGGACTACATCTATAGGTTCTCAAAGTGATGCAACTCCCTTCCTGATGTCATCGACGCAGACATCATTAGCGCATTCCTCTCCGGGACAACTTGTGAGTCCCTGATCCACATGCTTGGCTACCTGAAGCCCCATACCACCCATGACCTGCTCAACATCACCACGAACCATGCCTCCGATGAGGAGGTGGTTGGAGCAGTCTTTAACAAGGGCTGGGACAAGGGCAAGGCCAAGCGCGAGGATCAAGATGAGGGCCCCTCCACATAGAGGGGCAAAAAGAACAAAGAAGGATCATCACCGACTAGCCAACTCTACGTTGGTCGTCGTGGCCGATCATATGGGCAAGCAGCCCAGCAGGGCCTGTCTGACCACTTTGACGAGCTCATGGAGAGCCCATGCACCAACCATGCCTACCCCATCAAGCACCTCTACAAGGACTACGAACTCCTCAAGCACTTTCCGCGATAGGCCGGTGGGCCGAAGGAAGGAAAGGGCAAGGAGGCAGTAGCCAGGAAAGGGGGTGTGGTGGGCAAAGATCCGGACAACTAAAGGTCCCTATACGGAGACCGAGGTGATCCGATCGGGCGCCTACCGACTAAAGGACGACAACGGCGACGTTCTCACCAACACTTGGAATATCGAACAGTTACTTCATTTCTTCCCCTAAAAATTCGGTCTTACCATTTTCTTTCATTCAACGTTCGCTCCTACAAAGCACCCCTACCCGAACACTTTCAACCCGGGTCGCTCAAGGGCTCCATCGGGGGTGCGATACCACCTCTCTTTTTTTACTATTATATGGTGAATACTTTTTACCCGAACAAAAATACTCCATTCCTTTAATTACCTTTACGTAGCTTTGCTTTAAACATTCCAACCGATCACACCCCACCACGACCTATGGTTACGAGCAGCTGAGCCTCACGGGCCACGCCCGGGTTCTTAAGGTTGCAACCTATAGTTCAAATGGGCAGGTGCAAAAAAGAAAGAATAAAAAACAAAATTATGCTAGGGTAAAAAAAAGGAACGGATGGGACAAGCTTCCCCTCACGAAGTGATTCCAACACAAAATGAAGTCGATGTATTCATGGATACAAAAAAGTTTACATAGGGGGCTCGCCCCATGAACTTATCCTTTACATGTGCTAAGAACTTCTACTCTAAATTTCTACTATGGCCGCCCAGCGGCATCGACTTACGGCACGACCGGTGAGGGTAGGGGCTGCTCGTCCTCCGGCTGGGTGACATTAGGCTTGGTCAGAGGTAGGGCGACGTTCGCTTTCGACCCGGGCTCCACTCCATCCGTAGGCTAGGCGATGTCCTCCTGGCGCGCGCCTTTGGCTGCGTTCACACGGTGAGCATCCATCACCCACTGCACGGAGACTTGCTTGGTCACCAACTGTGCGTGTGGCAGCAAGCTCTCCCTGAGCATGTGGATGTCCTCCGTGCTCCAACTGTCGTCATACCCACTATAGATGGCGGCAAAGTCTAGGTCTAGGTGGTGCATCGCCACCGAAGTCAGCACCCCGATGTCCCATAGAACATCCCACCAGTAATGAAGGCCCGAACCTCATTCGGGACCTCCGCCAGTCGGATGGTGGGCGTGTTGGTGCTCGGTGCCGACCCTAACACCTCCAAGATGATGACATGGGCGACATTGCGGAGCTGGTCAAGCCCCCCCTCGAGAGCATGTTGCTCTTCAAGGGACTTGGCTAGTGCCTCCGCGCTCTGACCCGTCGTCGCCTTGGCCTTCTCAAGGTCCTTCTCCAGCAACTCCACCCTTTCACCCAGCTCTAGAAGAAGGACGACAAGCTCAGAGGCAAGGGAAAATAAAAAACCAAGACATCAACCACAAGTAGAATAGGTACATTCCGAGGTGAGTGTTCTCGAGGATGGAAAGTCCTTCCTCCTACCGAGTCACCTGCTTGTGCAGCCCAGCATTTGATTCCTCCACCACCAGCATCTGGCCCGGAGCACAAGCACTTCCTGGTTGACCTCCGATCGGGCCTTCCACTCTGACTCCAGGGCCTCTAGGGCACTCTAGAGCGCCACCTTGGTGTCCGCCAGGGACTTCTACAGCGCCACCTTGGTCTCTCATGGCGGGCCTTCGCCGCATCGAGCCCCCACTCGATGGCGGTCGCTTGCCATGCCTTGAGTAGTTCTGCACCTACGCCTTGGTCACCTCTGCCGCCTGGTCTTAGGACTCACGGCTGGTGGACTCTAGCTGGTGCTCAAGCTCGGTGACCCACCATGATGCCGTGACTTCCCGCTCCATCTGGGCGTGCTCCATTCGGAGGAAATAGGACTTGCGGCTCGACATCTCCTCCAGACCCTGCAAAACAAGAAGCAAGCATGCTGAGGCAACCGATGAAAGACCAAGGAGTCAAGGATGAATACAGAAAACTCACCTCTGTGATGTAGGGTAGGTTGACCGTGACCACCTGCTGGACGGACTTGACCCGCTCTAGGGCCTCCTCTAGCTTCACCCTAGTTTGGGTGAGATCGGACTCCATGGTGAATCCTCTGCCCCCAAGCACTTCCCAGAGCTGATCCTCCTGCTCATCCCAAAGGATGCACCGAACCTTCCTCGGGTCCTCGGGGTAGGGCCACACCAGGTCGGTCGCCCTCAGCCCGCTGGAGGGCCTAGCCGACGATTGGACCACCGCCAGCTCCTATGACGGCGCTAGTGGCTCCACTCTATCACTTGCTTCGTCGTTAGAGGAGACCTCCACTACCTTGATTTCATGGCCCGCTCGGCGGACTTTCCGCCTCTAGCCTAGCCGCATCCCCCCCTGACACCATCGGCTCTGACCGGGAGGGTGAGCCATGTGGCCCTCCGCCCGACAAGGCAGGGAGCCAAGTCTCCCTCTCCTCTTCCACCATAGACAACATGGGAGGGATCATGAGTGTCACCTCCAACATAGCCTCTGCTGCCACTAGGATCGCCAGCATCACCTCCGCCATCGCCGTACTTGCGACCGACTGTGAAGGCACCAGCCTCGGAGGGGAAGGACGCGCCACAACCACCCTGCTCTCCCCGCCGCTCATCATGGTGTGCTGCAAGGTGGGCCTCCACTCCTCCTTCATTGAAGTTGGGGCAATGCTCAGTCCTGTCAGCATCTGGCCGCTATAAAAAAGAACAGGTCAGTCGCACTCCAAAAACTCAACTATGAGATCAAAAAACAAATAATACATACCGGGACGTAAGCGGCAAGGCTCTAAAGCCCCGAGCCACTAGCAATGGGCCTGCCGGATGAGGGCCGCTCATGGGTTATGACCCACGCCCCCTCACTTTGACCAAGGGGGAGTCATCTCGGCCAGCTCCCGATCGGCCCATGAGTCGCCACGACCGCCGGCTCGAGGTGTGCTGATCAGAGCAGCTAGCGGGGCATCCCCCCATTGTGGGTTGTGCACCGGCACTGGCCCCGATGATGCACGGGTGTGAGCCTGCTCATCCAAAGGGCGCGGTGACCGCGTTCGCTTCACCTCCCGCTCACCGACGGCGTCCGAGCTCATGGCGCGTTTCCTTGGCGCAGGCAGATGAGGCCGTAGGCTTGCGACGCACCATGGAGGTCACGATGGCCTCCCGGCCTCCACCACCCTCAGAAGAGCTCATGTCATCCTTCACCTCCGTGGGCTCCTCCGACTCAAGGTCTGCCTTGACATCGCTCTGACTCTCACCAGCTTTGATTCTCTGGGCGATCTCCTGCTCCTTCTAGTGGTTCCTCTGAGCCTCCTTAGCTCTCTTCTTCTTCTTGGCATCCGTCGCCTCCTTTAGGGTAGCTTGCCGAGCCACGCCCTCTGGCCCCTTCGGAAGATGCGGCTAGGACTTGTAGCGTTCGAGTCCCAATGAAACAGACGACTCAAAATCAAGATTACAGGAGAGCGGGATCGAAAGGGACACAAAATAAAGAGAGGAGAACATATCAGGTTGGACAACTTCGAAGCATGAGGAGCTCCAAGCTTTTCGTTGAGGGACTCTTTGGGCCACAGTCGCAACACCTGGTCGAGTCGACTCCAGACTTCGTCCTTCAACAACTCCTCCGGCGACGCGCGGTCGGGGTCCTTTGGGCCATTGTATATCCACATCGGCCATGTCCTTTCCGCCAGCAGGGCAACCCAATGGTGGAATAAGGTGTGGAACATTCATACCCCATCGAGGACATGCTTCACCAGCTTCTAGAGCTCTACCTCGATGATCTCTAGCTTGTTCTGCCGGCTGGTGGGGGCCCCACGACCTGCTATCCCGCCTCTCCGGCCTTCTATCGGTGAACGATGGGAATGGTGCCTCCACTGGGTTGCTGATGTAGAACCACTCCCCATGCCATCTCCAATTGGAGTCACAGGGGGTGTACGAGGGGTAGGCACCCAATGAACTCGGCTTCTTCTAAAGTGCGAAGCCCCAACCAGTGTAATCTTGGGCGGGTCCCCCTCCGACAAGGCTCGCCCGAAGAAGAGCCGCTAGAAGAAGTCCATGTGTGGCTCCATCCCGAGGAAGGCCTCACTAACGGTGACGAAGCCGGCAATGTGCAGCACCCTAGCCAGATTGAGATGCTACAGCTCTAGGCTCCACTCATTAAGGAGCCCACATAGGAACCAGTGCGTGGGGTATCCTAACCTGTGCTCATGGAAGGCGAGGAAGGAGACGGCCTCGCTGTCCCATGGTCGTGGAAAAGCCTCCCCCATAGGATCCCTCTATTGTGCCACCTCCTTCGGCGGTAGCACCCCCTTCACGGTGAAGGTGGCCAGCACCATCCCATCTACATTGGATGACCTCCAGCTTAACATTGCGCTCCAGATTCATGAATGGGTCTATGAGTTCTCCTTTCCCTCTCCCTTCCATTATTTAAGGAGGAGATGTAGTGGTTGAGGAAGGGCAAAGGATTCGGGCAAAAAACCCTCTCCCTTCCCCTATTCAATGCAGATGGGAATGTGACGGGACATGTCTTGATAGATGGGATGCGCCCTGCTCGACAAGATGGCGCCTGGTCAAATGGGATGTGGCTTGGGCATGGCCCACCACTACCGCACGCTGGGCGTAGGAAATGAGGCGCAACCACACACAAGCGGCCCTCCGCCTTCCCAGGCAAGACTTGGAAGGGCCCAACAATGGGATCTCTGTCTAGGAGATACCAACATGCTTCCTAAGTCAATTAGACGGCTCAAGCGAACACCAAGAGATAGGTAAGGAGCAGAGGGACGCCCCATGTGGGCCAATCCAACTTTGTCATGAACGATGAACAAGGGTCCGGTGGGACACATCCGACGAGAGCTCCTCAAACCCGTCACTCGAGTCATCAAGGTAGCCATACCAAAAACCCTTTATTTCATTATTTTACATAATCATTCATTCATCATTTCTCATACACGCATTCACACATACATCGATTCACACATTCATTCATGCACGCATTCATTTCATCCCATGCATCCAAAGCATCGCATATGCAGTAGATGCATCACAACGCTTCGTGTTGCATCACAAAGCGGTAGTTACCTCATTCGAACATGAGCAACGACCGACCAGGGTTCAAAGGCCTACCCGCGAAGGGCTCGAGGCTGCCTCGTGTCAAACAAAGATAGGGGAGAAAATGCAGATGAGCCCCAGTGGCCCTCGCCCAATCTGCTCTGAAGCAGACAGGGTTATCTCAACCTTCTTGTTCGATCCTAGCCTCGAGCCATGCCCATAGAATCTCCATCAAGGGGAGGCCAGCGGGCCAACTGGGTCAGTCTCTAGAATGACCTGGGCATCTGTCGGGACGTGGGTTAAGGAGCAGTGAAATGCCACATGAGGGCTATGCCGACCTTGTCATGAACGACAGACCTAGATTTTACTCGAATGTGCCCGTTAGCGACTTCACCGAGCGCGTCACTCGAGCCATTGAGGCAAGCGACGTTAGCTCAGCCCCTCCAGTTACAGAAACCGCAGATGGGGTAATGCACAAAGCCGACTAAGCCCAACGGGGCTCAAAGCCTTAGGATGCCCAACCCCTCGGCACACTCGATGGCTGCGCCCCCCGACGCTTAGATCCGCGAGTCTGTCTCGCCCTGTCGACGAAATATGGTCAGCAGTCCATCTAGGGGTATGCCCATGATGGTAGATTGTCGGTAGATGGTGCGCGTAATCAGGAACCAGATGGTGACACAAGGCGCAGAGACAGCGATTTAGACAGGTTCGGGCCGTCTGATCGACGTAATACCCTACATCCTGTGTCTTTGGTGTATTGTATTGAGATGTATGCTGTCTGATCTCTATGGATCTGTCCTCTAGGGAACCCTTGTCTCTCCTTATATACTCCGAAGAGACAAGGTTACAAGTAAAGTATCCAATTTGGTACTATTATAATATCTAGTACAACTTATAATCTTGATGTGCACGCCTTGATCTTACGGGCCGGGCCACCTCGGATGGTGCGGCCCATGTACCATCTTGTGGTACCCGGGGGTCTATCCCCCACACGCCCTATCCCTAAACTGCCTCAGCTATGCCCAACTCCTAGATCCGTGAGTCCATCTCGCCCGATCCCTAGACTGCCTCGACTACGCCCGATGCCTGGATCTGTGAGTCCGTCTCGCTCGATCCCTAAACTGCCTCAGCTACGCCCGACGCCTGGATCCATGAGTCCATCTCGCTTGATCCCTAAAACTGCCTCAGCTACACCCAACGCCTAGATCCATGTGTCCGTCTCGCCCGATCCATAAACTACCTCAGCTGCGCCTAATGCCTGGATCCACGAGTCCATCTCGCCTGATCCCTAAACTACCTCGGTTGCACCCGACACCTAGATCCACGAGTCCATCTCACCCGATCCCTAAACTACCTTGGCTACGCCTGATGCCTGGGTACACAAGTCCGTCTTGCCCGATCCCTAAAACTACCTCGGCTGTGCCCGATGCTAGGATCCCAGAGTCCATCTCGCCCGATCCCTAAACTGCCTCGACTGTGCTCGACGCCTAGATCCGCGAGTCCATCTCGTCCGATCCCTAAACTGCCTCGGCTGCGCCCGATGCCTGGATCCGTGAGTCCATCTCACCCAATCCCTAAAGCTACCTCGGCTGCGCCCGTCGCCTGGATCCCCGAGTCCGTCTCACCCGATCCCTAAACTACCTCGACTGTGCTCGATGCCTGGATCCACGAGTCCATCTCGTCCGATCCCTAAACTACCTCGGCTGCGCCCGACGCCTGGACTCTGCGAGTCCGTCTCGCCTGATCCCTAAAGCTGCATTGGTTGCGCCCACTGCCTGGATCCACGAGTCCATCTCGCCCGATCCCTAAACTATCTCGGCTGCGCCCGATGCCTAGATCCACAAGTCCGTCTTGCCCGATCCCTAAAACTGCCTCGACTGCGCCCGACACCTGGATCTGTGAGTCTGTCTTGCTCGATCCCTAAAACTGCCACTACCTCCTAGATCTATGAGCCCGTCTCATCCAATCCCTCGCCAGCCTCGATGCACCCGACACCCTGGTTGGCAACTTCGACTCACCTGATCCCTGGATCTGCAACTTCGACAAGCACACGCCCGCTAACAAAACCCCCAGGTGATTCTACTCGAATCGCTCGGGGGCTCGAGGGCTATACCCGTGGGTGCGCTCATGTGCACCCACCGTCAAAATGGAAAATTCCCTCGCTGATAAGACAAAATACCCCCAAGGCGATTCCACTCGAATCACCTGGGGGCTCGGGGGCTACACCCGCGGGTGCATTAGCGCGCACCCACCGTCAAGACAAAAAATCCCCCAGACGATTCTACCCGAATCGCCCGGGGGCTCGGGGGCTCCTGTCGGGTTTATAAACCCAGGGTCCCTAGTGGGATGCTCCCCAGCAAAAGCTTGGCCCAGCAAACGACGTTGCGAATGACGCACAACTCCTGGGCCAGCCAAGACACCTAAACGATAGGCCAGAAGGACGATCCAGTCTTCGACTGAAAGGCCTGGCCAAAGAGAAACAACGCTCACTTCTGACTCCAGCCCACCTCTCGGACCGGAAGGCCTAGCCGCTTCCGACTCTGGCCCACCTCCGATCAGAAGGCCTGGCCAAAGAGGAACAACTTCTAGATGATTCTAAAACCGACTCTAGCCGCTTCTCGACCAAAAGGCTGGCCCACACGCCCCCGACTTGCGATGCACGTCTCAGCCAGAAGGCAGGGCGATAGGCCAATGCCGCCTCGACTCGACCCACATCTCCGATTCCACTCCAAATCACCTCTCGGGGAGCCAACTAGGGACGCCCGCTCGGTAAAGGACCTAGGAAATGAGCAGAGCAAGTAAGGCAGAACACTCAAGACAACCACAATACCGAAGACCGTACCCTGCATGACCGTGGGACAGTACCAACAAGACATGTCAGAAGGGTGCCCTGCAACCTTCCAGACATGTTAGAACCCAAACAGTTTGAGGGCGCCGACATTTTCCCTATAGTGTTGTGGGCGCCATCAATTCCCATACCAGGCAAACGTGGTAAGGCCCCCACAGGCATCTGGGCATCCACAGTGTTGTGGGCGTCGGCATTTACCATACCTGGTGCAACATGGTAAAACCTCCCACATGCATCTAACATGAGTAGTATTGTGGGCGCCTACAATCATCTTGTACCCGATGGTGTGGGCAACATGACTTAGTAGCACACGTACTCTCTCTCTCACTTGTAAGGTCGTCGCCTTCATCTATAAAAGGGGATGCGCTCTCTCCAAAAAAGGAGGATCAATTCAACACACAACAATAGAACCACTGGGTTCAAACCTCGAGCACACCTCGAATACTCAGCGCACATAGGAGCTCCCATCACTCTCGGCCCATTTAGACCGGAGTCCAACCGGACCTCTTGCACTCCCATCTTACTCCCTCTTGTTTGTAACCCCACAACAAACTTTGAGCACCTAGGCTCAGGAATAAAGTCACCGACCGACTCAAACTGGACATAGGGCACGTTGCCTAAACCAGTATAAACCTTGTGTCATTGAGTGCTAGGCCACATCCGATCACAACATACGACAAAACTACAAATATTTATGTGTTGGTCACTTTCTGCACCGACAAGTCTAGTATGGATATGAACTTGAATAATAATGCTTGCAAGTGCACCAATGTTTATAGCAGGGGTAAGAATGGTATTCACAAGATAGTGGACACACGTGGCATTCCTCAAAGGATGAAATAAAGGGAAAGGATGAAACAATAATCCAAAGTTGAGCAGACATTGGTCTAGTATAGTCATACAAAGATTAGTTAATGATCATAGAAGTTACATAATTAGTATTAGGGCTAAGCGTGAAGCAGGTCGAAAGGCCATCGAGTATTGGTCTGCCAGCGACCACCTGTGATAATTTAGACTTCTACACCCCAGTTGAACATCGAGATTACAAGGGATGGATAGGGCTATCAGCACTTGCCTCCTATCCCTCAACCATGGAAAGGGACAATGCATTCACCTATCTCTCCATACCCAAGCATCACACTTGCTTATACAGAAACTACCCAAATCCCCTAGGTCCCTGACCCTATGGATCGACAGATAAAGAACTTGGGCACACCTGACGGTGTGATGAACCTTCACCTCAACTTAGCTCTAATCCTGATTATATAAGTTATATGAATTGTTAAGCATAAAGACATGTATGCGACTCTCATGATACACATACTATAGACTAGTTCATATATCAACATTATAACATAGCAACTATACTCTAGTTCATAAGTATGACTATAAATGTAATATGATAGCATAACTTTGGAAGAACTCATATCTCTATTCATACCCAAAGGTCTCTTCTTCCAAGGAGCCAAGCTCTCCAAGGTAGCATTGCCTTCCTCTAAACCACTACTAAAGGTAAAAGCTACAAACTAGAGAAGGGAGTGAGGCAATGCTCAAGTAGAGTGTGTCTTATGAGAGGGGTGTACCCCTCTATTTATATAGGGCTCAAGAGCGGTGTTTTAGCTATTCTTGGCAAGGATAGAGCTGCACTGCCTCAGCATGGGAGCTTGCCACCGCCTATTGAAGGGGTGGCTGAGAGGTGCCGGCAGGGGGTCACCCGCCCCTAGGGGTCGGCCACCCTTTGATGAGCCATCTCGCCACTGCCTTTGCGTGGTAGGCTCTGGGCTAGACCTAGATCAACCCTTGATGGAGCTTTGCGCAGTTTGGGTTGAGTTGATGGACGTCTCCCATGTTCCTTTGCACAAAACAGCGTCAGAAAGTGCCTTTCGGTGAATTATTCTATGTATTTGTGTCTGACCTGCAAAATAATGTTCTTCAAATACATGTGGAACTTGGTTAATAGTAAATGCTATGTGTTTTAAGATTGCCAATTTCTCCTCTTTTTGTACCATAGTTGGCGGTCGGATTTGATCATTAATGATTGCCAACATTGCCCTAGTAGATTTCTCCACATTGGGTGATATGGTAGATTTTCACATGTGGTGGGATGAGCGTTAGAGGTAGAGCTTGCACCGAATGAAAACACGCCTCGCCCCAAATCAAACTATCGTGGGGTCAAAACTATAGCAAACATGTTGTTCGAGTAGGTGTTAGAGTACGGGGTCTCCGGTGGCTCAGGTGGACTCAGGAACACAAGAATCATGCAGAGAAGATACAACAGTTTATCCTAGTTCAAGCCAATTTGGTCCCTATGTCCAGTAGCTGATGATCCTTATACTCAAGAGCACCCAAAATCTAGGGGTTACAACAGAGTGTAAAGGAAGGAAGTTTGGTATGGGGTTAGCTTGGTGCTAATCCTAAGGTTGAGTCACCACTAGTGGAGACTCCCCCTCGTCAGAGAGGAAGGAGACAACAGGATGTGGTGGAGGGGCTCTCGGTGCCCCTCTCCGGGTTGCCTTGCTCTCGGTGCAGAGCGGAGGTAGATGGAATGGAATTGATTGTTTGGTGATCGAACTAGGATCCTCTCCCCTCTAGGTCTGACCTTATCCTTTATGTAATGAGATAGGTCAGGTACATCTAGCATCGGAGTCCAAGAGGGTCTTGCAGTGGTGAGCCATGGAACATCAAGGTGTCTTGGAGCCAAAAAAGCCTGGGTGTCGTCCGGTAGCTCTATTCTGATAGTCAACATGTCAGAGGGTGTCGGCTTGGACCTGCCTCCCCTAGGTGAGACCTTGTGGAGTCTTCTTGGTGGTGAAGGAGGTCGGTTCTAGGGGCTGACGCGTGGTAAGCATTGTCTCCTTGTGTCATGCCCCGGACGTGACCCTGTCAAAGGAGTAGTTGGTAGGGGCATGCCTAGGGAGCGACGCTAGGGAGCCCCTAGGCATCGGTAGCCTAGGGCTTGTCTTCTTGTGCCTGGGCCTTGGCTGGCATCGTTAGCCGAGTAGGAGCCAAGGATCGGGCTTGGTCGTGCCGTAGATCGGGAGCCTAAGGCTCGAGGAAGCCCCTAAGCCCTAGGGCGGTAGCGGCGGTTGAGTCAGGCTTGGTCGAGTCTCTTTGCTAGAGGGTGCGCACTAGCAGGCCTAAAGGGCATAGCCCCTGAGCCCCTGGCCAATCCTAAAGGGGTCGGTCAGGGGGTCTTCTTCGTTCGGGAACCATTGGACCCGAGGCAGAACATACTTGTATGTTAGGATCTAGGGGTTGATGGCATCCGGGCTATCATGCCTGGTGGTGAAGTTATGACGCATGTGCCATCCTGTCTCATCAGGGAGATGGGACATCGGGGCCACGTGGAGTAGATCCGGTGGAGGAGGAGCCATGGCACTTGGTGCGCGTGGATCCAAGCCATCCATGATAGCCGGTGGGCCTGGTGGGAGGTAGATGCCCCCAAGTCCCACGAGGAGGCATGCGTAGAGTTGGCGGCACGCACGGGGGAAAGTGGAGCAGGGACTTGACTCGTTGTTAGCAGTTCCCTGACTCCGCCTTTCTTGCACGGCCATGATCACGCAACCGCTCGGAGGCATGCTGCAGGGATTGAAGGGACGCCTAGCCGGTTCCCTAGGGTCCTTTATAGCCACTGATGGCTGATCGAATGGCCTAGAGCTGCTCACAGTGCACCGCCTTTGGATATAAAGGGAGGCCCCCAGGGGATGCGGCGTCTTCAATCCCTTCCTTTGGCCCCCTCTCTTCTTCTTCCTTAGGTCCTTCTTCTTTAGTGGTGATGGCGGTGGCAATGAAGTGCGGCGCTTCCCTCCGAGTGAGCTTGGTGTTGTCTGCCCAGCGACTGCGTCTTTGAGGGTGGAAGGACTCCAGCGAGGCAGCCCCCACAACTACATGAGGTGGCAGGAGATACTCCACCACGCTACGTGGATCCTGCTTCATGTAGGGTGGTGGGCTGCCGATCTTCTCTGATCTTCGTCCACGGTGGGGTTGGTCGATCCCCAGGAGGCCCTCGGCCTAGGAGCCTAGTGGCACAAGTCCCACAGAAGGGGTCAGGATGGCGTCTTGCCAAGCCTCTTCCTACGGGATCCCCTACGCATGCGCCGAAAGTAGGTCTAGGGAGGTAGGCCTTCTCTAGTGTGGTAGGTCGGCCTCCTTCGCTGGCGCCCCATCCCCTCCCTAAGGAGGAAAGGAGATCATCATAGGGTCAGGGGGTAGAAGCAGTTTTTGCTAAGTGGAAGCAGTTTTTGCTGCCGTATATTATAATTGGGTCATTCCCAATCAATGAAATTAAATTACTTTCGTGTGTAATCCCATTTTGCTCTTGAGTCATGCTCAGAGACTTGATCCCTCATTGGGATGGGCTGTTATGATGATGGCCTCATTGGCCAAGATTGCCACGTCCATGTTGCTAGTGGGTAAGTCCGTGAGAACCCCAGCTTTATGGTCGTTCCATGCCCTGGTCATGTCCCCTAGAGGTGAGATCCTTGGCTTCCCGACTGAGCCACTCATATAGATCCCAAGCCCATATATTGGTACTCGGGGGCTTGCTGCCTCCCACGTTGGGTCACCACGAGTGGCTCAAGTCAGTACTCAGACATCGTTCATCAAAATGGATGGGGCACTCCTAGGCGCCCTGGCTACAACCACGTGGGCTCACCTCCTGGACGTCCCTCGCACTTTCATTTGCTTCAGGCGACCTTGAAGTCTAGTGGGCTGGCCTTGAACCCTCGGTGTTGCCCCTTCTAGGGGGGCCCTGGACCGGCATGTGGAGTGGAAGGATCAGATGAAGGATCAGGAGATAGGCAGAAATCTATAGAAAAATAGAATGGAAACAAGAGAGGGGAAAGAGGACATAGCTGGTAACATGATGGCTAGGGCCACTGCATTAGCACCTTGCTGATCTTTTGCCTGCTCCTCCTACTCCATTTGTCCTATCCTCGCCTCGCTTGGGGGCCTTCTGCAGTGGTCCTCCTTCTGAAAAGGTCAGCAAGTGGTTAGCTCCATCGATCCTCTGATGTGGCCGAGCCATCATTGGGATGGCTCAGGTCAAGGAAGACAGGGAATAGAGTAGATAGAAGTAAGTGAAGCAAGAGGGTTGGGACTTATCTTGGTTTTTGTTGTTGGAGAGGTAGGCCGACGAAGGAGGTTGGCAGGCGGACCATGGCTTGGGAGGCATCACTTCTGGGCGGATGGCTCGGCGATGGCCTTTCCTCATGAGGAAAGGTCGAAACTCACCTCAATCAAGTCAGCCCCTTCAGGGGAGCCAAGCACCTAGATGGAGGGGCCAGCGGAGCCACCGCTACCACTAGAGGTCTTGACTACCTTGCAAATGCTCGGTCGGTCGAGCACCACTGCTGTCTTGGATGCTTCCTCCGCTGGCGCCCTCTTTGCATCATGGCCATGGACATCAGGAGCATAGGGGGAGACAAGCATGGCTACATGGGTAATGCTATCTTGCTCATAGTAGTAGGCTTGCTCGAAGCTGCCCTCGACGGTGATGACCCCCTTCGGGCTAGGCATCTTGAGCTTGAGGTAGCTGTAGTTGGGGACAGCCATGAACTTGGTGAAGCATGGTTGATCAAGGAGGGCGTGGTAGACACCGGGGAAGTTGATGACCTTGAAGGTGAGTGGCTCCTTGCGGAAGTTGTCTAGCTAGTCAAAGGTGATGTTGAACCAAATACGCACGAGGGGTACGACTTCCTTCCCTAGCACAATCCCATAGAACGGTGCCTTGCTAGGGCGTAGGCTGCTTCAAGGGATGCCCATCTTGTCGAGGGTGCTGGTATAGAGTATGTTGAGGCCGCTGTCCCCATCCATCAGCACCTTGGTAAGGCACGTGGTGCCCATGATTGGGCTAACCTCGAGAGGGTAGCGCCCTAGATGGGGGACACAATCAGGATGGTCTTCTTGGTCGAAGGTGACAGCCATCTAGGACCACCGGAGTCACGTCGAGGCGATGAGGGTGTGGACGGTGTTCACCTCCTACTTGGTGATGCGGTGCTGCTAGCGGGATTCATATGCCTAGGAGCCCCCGAAGAGCATGAGGTTGCGCTCGACCTTAGGGAACTAATTGTCATCCTCCTAGGCATCGTCCGCTAGGTCGCTGACCTTTGGGGTAGGCTTCTGGACCTTGCCTTGTTGGTAGAGGGTGCTATGGATGTAGCCCTTCATGGTAGCATAGTCCTTAAGAAGATGCTTTGCCTACCCCCCGTGGAACGAGCAGGGGGACTTGAGTGCCTCCTCAAAGTGTTTCAGGTGTGCAGCGCACCCGCGGGGCTGAGGTTCCTTGGTGCAGTCGGCTGTGGTGACCATATCCTCCATGTGGCACTTTCAGTCCTTGCTCTGCCTGTCACAGCATCGCTAGGACGAGGCGGGATCATTGGCACCATCACCACCACTGAGGTGGTCGACGGCCTTTGCTTTCCTCTGAAGTTGTCCTGGACGGCCTCCTCAGCGATGGCATACTGGGTGGCGACATCTAAGAGTTCCTACATCGTGCATGGGGTCTCACGGCTGAACGCATGGATGAGCGCCTCATAGGTTGTGCCATAGATGAAGGTGTTGATCACATCAGCGTCGGTGATGTTTGCGTGCTCATTGCGCTTCTTGGAGAAGCGCTGAATGTACTCCTAGAGGGTCTTGTTGGCCCTCTGCTTGCAGTTGCGGAGGTCCCAGGAGTTCTCCAGGCAGGTTTAGATACCCTAGGAGTGGCCAATGAAGACCGCACAAAGATCTCCCTAGCAGCGGATGCTGTCAGGCTCGAGCTGCTCGAGCAAAGCTCTAGTCGAGCTTGACAGAAGTAGAGGAAGGTTCTAGATGGCGATGTCATTGTCTAACCCCCTAGCCTTTATGGCGAGGCGGTAGTCCTTGAGCAAATGGTCTGGGTTGGTCTCGCTGTTGTACTTGGAGATGTGTGTCGATGGCCAGATGCGCCTGGGGTAGGGGGCCGCCCGGATCGCTGCCTCAAATGGTAGGGGGCTAAAGTGATCTAGGATGGGGCCCCCGCCCCATCGCTCAGGGGTACAGGACTAAGCCTGAGCCTGGCACCTAGCCTCGATGGTGTTGTGGACATCGTGGTCATCGCTGATCCGGTGCCACATGGGGGACACTGAGGAGAAAGGTCATGCTTTTGCTCTTATCGAGGCTTGGTGTCCTAGGTCCACGGCTAGTGGGAGCTATTGCCAGAGGTGTCACCGCTACTCCCCGCCGCCTTCGGGGTGTGAGTGTCGGAGCCCCCCCATTGGTAGTGGTCGTTGTCTGGGATGGCCGAGAGAGCACAACGCAGTGTTGATAGGCTAAACTCTCGGCCTGCTACTTGAGGGCGATGTGGAGGAGCCGCTTTGCCTCATTCAGTCGCTCATTGGTCTTCGGGTATGGTGTGTCAAAGATGTCTTCTAGGCGGCAAGCCATGGCCACCATGTTGTATGCCACGTGGGGGATGCAGAGGCAACTAGGAGCCCTTATGCGGTCGTCATCATCGTTGCCGAGAGGGTGCGTAGTTTGCTGCCATGCAAAGTCCTGCCTTTGGCACTCGAGTTCTACCTCGGTGGTTTCTAGGTCCACCTACCAAGCACGCAAGTGGTTTGCCTTCTCCTGAAGGTAGGCCACATGGTAGCGGGGACTCTGGTCTGGTGGCATGAGCCCGGGTGCCTCCTCAGCAAGATTGTCACCGTTGATGTGGTTGCACATGTGTGTCAGGGCGTCATAGTCGATGTCATCAGAGTTGCACTCTGGTCTGTTCCCTAAGAGGACCTCGAGGAAGGAGCAAAGTGAGGGGACATCAGTCCTTGCTATGCCAGAGAGGATGATGCTCTACGACGCCTCACGACTGATGAGGTGCTCCAGCTCTAGCTAGAACGATGCCGCCGCATTCTATATCCTGAAAGGCAGGTCTAGGAGGTAGTACCAGAAGCAATCAGGCAGTGGGAGCACCTCACCGGTAGTGATCTGGTGGTGGACATTGTCCAGCATGTAGAACATCTGGCGGTGGTCAAACACGGTGGGGTTCAGGCCCAGACCGCACTGGATCTGACGGGCCAGAACCTTAAGATCTGCTCCTAAGAGTCCTGGCAGAGGAGGCAGCACCAGGGGCTCATTGCTCACCAGTGCAGCTCCATGAAGTGGTGAAGCTCACCGTAGCAGTCAGCGTGGTAGGCCAGGCTCCCAAAGTTGAGGACCTAGCCAGGAGCAAAGGCACCAGCCACGAAAGAGAACTCACCAGGGAAGCGGACACCACCGTCTATGGTGGCGTCGCTTGCTCCAACGACAAGGCAGTTGGCTCCAACCACCGTAGAGTCAGAATCACACTTGACGCTGCCCCCTACCTAGCGTGCCAGCTGTCGCGGGGTCAAAACCATGACAAGCATGTTGTTCGAGTCGGTGTTAGAGTATGGGGTCTCTGGTGGCTCGGGTGGACTTAGGAACACAAGAATCACGCAGAGAAGATGCAACGATTTATCCTGGTTTGGGCCAATTTGGTCCCTACGTCTAGCAGCTGATGATCCTTATACTCTAAAGCACACAAAATCTGGGGGGGTTTACAACATAGTGTAAAGGAAGGAAGTTTGGTAGGGGGGTAGCTTGGTGCTAAACCTAAGGTTGCCTCATCGCTGGTGGAGTCTCCCCCTCATCGGAGAGGAAGGAGATGGCGGGATGCAGTGGAGGAGGGGCTCTCGGTGCCCCTCTCTGGGCTGCCTTGCTCTCGGTGCAGCGTGGAGGTAGATGGAATGGAATGGAGTGTTTGGTGATCGAACTAGGATCCTCTCCCCTCTAGGTCTAACCTTATCCCTTATATCATGAGATAGGTTGGGCACAAGGCGGTTTTAGGGTTCTAGTCTATGGTCTACATGCATCGGACTCCAGGTGGGGCTTGTAGCGGTGCGTTGTGGATTGTCGAGGTGTCTTGGAGCTAAAGAAGCCTGGGCGTCGTCCGGCTGCTCTGTTCTAACACTCTGCGTATCAGAGGGTGTCAGCTTGGATAGGCCTCCCCCAGGTGAGACCTTTTGGAGTTTTTTTGGTGGCAAAGGAGGTCGGCTCCGGGGGCTGACGAGCAGGCCTAGAAGCCCCTGAGCCCCTAGAGGCCGCTGGAAGCTTTTGTCATCTTGTGTCATGCCCCTAAAGTGACCCTGTCGGAGGAGCAGTTAGTAGGGGTATGCCTAGGGAGCGATGCCAGGGAGCCCATAGGCATCGGTAGCCTAGGGCTTGTCTTCTTGTGCCTGGGCCATGGCTAGCATCGTTAGCTAGGTAGGAGCCAAGGACCGGGCTCGGTTGTGCCATAGATCGAGAGCTCAAGGCTCGGGGAAGCCCCCGAGCCCTAGGCGGAAGCTGTGGTCGTGTCTGGCTTGGCCAGGTCTCTTTGCTCGAGGGTGTGCATGAGCATGCCTGATGGGCATAGCCCCCGAGCAATCCTGAAGGGGTCGGTCGTGGGGTCTTCTTCGTTCGGGAACCATTGGACCCGAGGCTTAACATACCTATATGTTAGGATCTCGTCACAAACTTACTATTTTTGGAGCGCTTGACAATGCCCTTGAGACAAAGGTTGATGTTTTGCTTGGTCTAGCATCATCTTGTAATTGCCTCTCAGTCTTTTGTGCAATGTGCACTAGCTCCACTACATTGTTGTAGGTCTGAAATTCCACAACATGTTTGATTGGCTTGTTAAGGCCAGAGAGAAAATGTGCCATGGACTGCTCCTCATCTTCATGCACTCAAGCTCTAATCATGGCTTGCTCCATCTCCTTTAGTATTCTTCCACAGATTTGTTGCCTTGCTTGCAGGTGCGTAGGGTATGGTCCCTATATTGCGGCTTTGACTTGTGCGCCCTGCCTTACCTTCTTTGGATGTTTCCTGGTCCTTACTGAGCGGGTGTCCCCGGTCGGTTGGTCCCAGTCGGCTCCGGTCGCGCCAGTAGGAGAAGAGCAGTGAGCAGGGGTTTGGCGTATCCCAAGCCGTGCTTTTGGCCAGGCCTTCCGATCGTAGAGGCCGTCTAGAGGTGGGCTAGAGACCGAAGCGAGCACTCCGGTCGGAGAGGTGGGCCGGAGTTGGAAAACGGGCGCTTATCCTCCTCGGCCTGGCCTTTCGGTCGGAGATTGGATCACTCCTCCGGCCTGTCGCTCAGGTATTCGGGCCGGCCCATGAGTTGCTCGCTCTTTGCCTGGGCCGACCCTTTTCAGGGAAGCGGGCCCATGAGGGACCCCGGGTTTATGAACCCGACAGGAGCCTCCGAGCGCCTGGGTGATTCAGGCAGAATCGTCTGGAGGATTTTTGTCTTGATGGCGGGTGCACGCGACCGCACCTGCGGGTGTAGCCCCCGAGCGGTTCGGGCAGAACCGTCTGGGGGGGGTTCGTGTTGCCAGCGGGGAAGGTTTTTGTTTTGTCGGGGGGTGCGCGCGAGCGCACCCGCGGGTGTAGGACGTGAGCCCCTAGGCGGTTTGGGCAGAACCGTCTGGGGGTGTTTTGTTAGCGAGCGTGTGTGTGTTTTTTAGTCAAGATGGAGTTGTCAACCAAGGCATCATTGTGCAGCCGAGGCAGTTAGTTGTTTTTTTGGGATCGGACAAGATAGGGCTTGCTGATCCTGGCGTCGGTGTGCGCCATGGGATTGGGCGAGTTAGAGTCGTGGATTAGTATAGGGATCGGACAAGACGGAGCTTGCTGATCCTAGCGTCGGTGCGCGTCGTGGGATCAGGCGAGTCAGAGTCATGGATCCTAGCCTTGGTGCAGCATGTGCAGCCGAGGCAATTTTAGTTAGTTAGTTTGGGATCGGGTGAGCCGAGGCAGTTGAAGTGGTCAGGTAGTCCCTGTTGGGACTGCTTGCCCATGCGATCAGTTGCGGCAACCAATGTGGTGTTGTCGGACCGGCGCCGATACTTTTTGTTCTTCTTGCCCCTCTATGTGGAGGGCTCTCGTCTTGGTCCGTGCGCTTGGCCTTGCCTTTGTCCTAGCCTCCATTGAAGACCTCTTCGACTGCCTCCTTGCCAGAGGCGTGGTTAGTGGCGACGTCGAGCAGGTCGCGGGTTGTATGGGGCTTCAGGCAGCCAAGCTTGTGGATCAGGGACTCTCAGTTAATCCCGGAGAGGAATGCGCTCATGACATCCGCGTCGATGACATCAGGGAGGGAGTTGCACCATTGGGAGAACCTATGGATATAATCCTACAGGGACTCGCTGGGCTCCTACTGGCAGCTCTTGAGGTCCCAGGAGTTTCCAGGGTGGACATACGTCCCCTGGAAATTTTTGACGAAGACCCTCTTGAGGTCCGCCCAGTTGCAGATGCTGTCGTGCGGGAGGAATTCAAGCCATGCCCAAACATGTTCCCCCATACAGATGGGAAGGTACTGAATGATGAAATAGTCATCATCCACTCCTCCAGCCCGACAGGTGAGCCGGAATTCTTTGAGCCAAATACTGGGGTTTGTCTCCCCGGTGTACTTGGTGATGTTGGTAGGAGGTCGAAAGCATTGTGGGAACGGCGCTTTCCGGATACGCTGGTCAAAGGCCCATGGTCCCGGGCCCTCGGGGCTAGGACTCTGGTCGTCAGGGCGGTGATCATGGCTAGGGCACGTTTTGCCGCTCCCCTCGATGGTTCGGCCAGGATCTGTGTTGCCCGCTCTTACCGCCGACCGGTTGGCGTCATCATCGTGCCGGACCTAATGCCGGTTGCTGATGATGCTGCGAGCGTCCTGGCACGGACCGGTCCATTTGTGTACTGGTGGTCAGTGTAGAGCAGGCGCTAGGTTAAACCGCGGCGTAGCTGCGGCCTCCTAAGCCGCACCAGACGGCTATAGCGGTGAGCGAATGGAGCGATCTGTCTGGCATGTCCCCGCTGCCTCGGTGGGGAGAGAGGGTGCATATCAGAGTCGTGATGCGGAGCTTTCTGCCTGTTGAACGGCGGTGGCTTCTACCAGAACCTAGAGGTTTCGGTAGACCGCCTGCTCCTGGGCGTCGACGGGCTTGGGAACGTCGCGCAGAAGCATTGCTACAACGGTGATGTTCTGGCTAGCCCAAGCGAACTATGGGAGATCGTTCCCCTCGTTCATGATGTCGTGTTGGACCTAGTGGGTGCGACCCTGGGCGCCGCCCACCGGGTTATGTGCATGGGGCGCAACGTGCTGCACCGAGTGCACCGGCGTAGGTAGTGGCTGGTTCTACCATCATTGTCGTAATTCCTCGGAATGTGCTTACACAGATGCGAGGGCCCCCGCACATGGGTCCGGAGGGGTGTGAGTCTGCACAGACTCCACGACCACCGGTGGTGGTCCCGGAGCGTCCGCCATAGCGCACTCTCGGGACGGACGGTGGTGAGGTGCCACATCGCCGATGCTGGAGCCATCACTCTCACCCTCGTCATCTAGGAGTTCGTGGAGAGAGGTATGAGCATAGCTCGCCATTCCCATGAATTCGGATGTGAGGGGAGATGGCGCCAGCGTCCTTCAGAGCCCCCGAGCGTACGCATCTGCGGGGGACATGAGGTCATAGGGGGACCGATCGTACGGTGTTTGTGGTGCGGTCAACACGGTCCCTTTGGATGATCGGTGGGAGACAGTAAACATAGAGTAAATAACAGTATGCATATTACTCACAGTGGGGTTTGAGTAGAGAGTTTGCTTGGAATGAAAGATGCTGCATCATTGAAGTTGTCGTGCGTCCCGGAGCCAATGGAGGGTGCCCCTCTGACGGGTCCCGGAATGAGTGCCTCCTCATAGAGGTGTAGTACGCCGAGCCGGTCGACGATGAAGTCCGAGCTTCCGAGGAGGAAGTCCTAGGATGGCTCGAAGACGGGTGGAACCCACATTCCAACAGGTGGGAGTGCGGGAAACTCCAGTGAGCCAAAGTGAATCGTATTGCCTGAGTCCGCCATGGTGAAGGTAGCAGAAAAGTGGGCCATCTGATGACCAAAAAGTGTTGAACATACAACGTCTTCCCCACGGATGGCGCCAACTGTCGATGCAGAAGATGACCAACAAGTGAATATTTGTAGTTTTGCCGTACATTGTGATCGGAGGTGGCCTAGCACTCAGTGACATAGGGTTTATATTGGTTCAGGCAACATGCCCTACATCCAGTTTGAGTCGGTCGGTGACTTTATTCCTAAGCCCAGGTGTTCAAAGTTTGCAGTGGGGTTACAAACAAGAAGGAGAAAGATGGGGGTACAAGAGGTCCGGTCGAACTCTGGTCAAAGGGACCAAAAGCGATAGGAGCCCCACTATGAGCTAAGTGTTCAAGCGTGTGCTCGTGGTTCAAACCTAGCGGTTCTGTGGTTGTGTGCTAGTGAACTTGATCGATCTAATGAATCTGGAATGACTTGAATAGATATGGATTCGCTATTTCTTTTGGGAGAGGGTGCATCCCCTTTTATAGATAAAGGGGATGGCCTTACAAGTGAGAGGGAGAGAGTACGTATGCTACTGAGCCTTGTTGCCCACGCTGGCGGGTACAGGAAAAAAGTCGGCGCCGACAACACTGTTTTGGGCTCTGTTGTGCCAGGGATGGTCGCAGGGTACTGCCTGGCAGGTGCATAGGGTATCGTCCCTGTATTGCGGCTTTGACTTGTGCGCCCTGCCTTACCTTCTCTGGATGTTTTCGGGTCCTTACCGAACGGGTGTCCCCGGTCGGTTGGTCCCAGTCGGCTCCGGTCGCGCTAGTCAGAGAAGAGCAGTGAGCAGGGGTTTGGCATATCCCCGGTCGGAGAGCGTGGGGTTGGAGTCGGAAGCGGTGCTTTTGGCTAGGCCTTCCGGTCGGAGAGGTCATCTGGAGGCGGGCTGGAGACCGAAGCGAGCGCTCTGGTCGGAGAGGTGGGCCAGAGTCAGAAAACGGGGGATGTTCCTCCTCGACCTGGCCTTCTGGTCGGAGATTGGATCACTCCTCTGGCCTGTCGCTCAGGTATTCAAGCCGGCCCATGAGTTGCGCGCTCTTTGCCTGGGCCGAGCCTTTTCGGGGAAGCTGGCCCGTGAGGGTCCCCGGGTTTATGAACCCGACAATTCCCATGTCAAATAAGCATCAAGATCAGATGTGCCTTCAAATTTTGGCATGCTGAATTTTAGATTCCAAAACTTTTCTTCATTGGGCTGGTCGTTGACATTACAGAAACAATGTTGGAAATTATCATTCAATGCAACCTAAATGTATCTTGCTGTTCAGTGTCATGTGCACCACCGTTTCCATGCCCACGGCCTCTTCCTCGGCCAAAGGCATCACCACCTCCACCTCTTCCATGCCCCTGTTCATGGGCATGAACTCGGTCTTGCTCTTCCTACTGCAAACGGGCTGCAATCTCCTCATCGGTCTCATCTAGCTCTTCATGGTGCACACTTGCAGCGCCACTTGCCTTCAACGTATTCACAACCTCCTCAACCATGTCAGCTTGGATGGTATTCATGTTTTCATTGAGTTGTGTGATGAAGTCTTTCATCAGTTTCTGCAATTGCTCTTATTTGACAAAACTTGGTTGTTCTCCATCCTCACGTGGCATGGTTACTGGAAGAAAAGAGACCAATTCCAGCTATGTGTTTTTGTGGAAAACACTCAATATCACCTTCTATCACCACTGAAGTTGTTATGTGTCCTTGCTTACTTGCAGGCTGCACAACCCTTGGTGATAGGAGACACGATCAAAGTGATAGATCAAGCGAAAACAACACTATGGTGCATCTTGACTATTGGCTTATTTGTGGAGCTGGGAAAGTTATATATGTGGAATTGGTGAACTGAAACTTCAAGCTATTGTAAAGTTAAGTAAGAAACCAACCACGAGAATAAAGGCTAGTTGCTGAACTTAAATCAAAAGAATATGTACAATGTGTTTAGCAACTCACACACAAAGATGGGGAAACTTGATGCAGCCAAAGAAACTGAGCTAAACTGCAATTATTGTTAAAGAACAAAGCTCAATACTGCATATGCTATAGAGAGATGCTAGCTAATTGCTCACATGATAGCTGGGCCACAAGATTTGCACAAATGTTGACTGAACAAAACCAAGCAAGACCCAACAACCAATGTCTTGATCTCAGCACATGATTTTCCTTCTTTTTTTTGTACTTTGATTTTCTTCTTTTTTTATTTTTGCTGCTGAGATCAGCACACCAGATTGTATACAAATTAATATTATTCTCTTAACAATGATTCACCAAAGTGCAAAGCCCACGAGCAACAACCTACAGCTAGTCTGACTAGGTTCAAAGTTTCCACAAAGGATAGCTCTGGTTCACTACAATTTTTCATGGATCTCAACTAAGATTCAAAGATCTAGCACAAATTCTTCTAACAGGCCTTCAAACAAGCTTTCCAACGAGCTCAAGAACACCCAAATCGGATTTCGGACGAAGAAGTTATGCTTATTTTTCTGAACTATGCACAACTTACAAATCTGAGTGCAAAATCTTTTTGAGATGAACTTGACCTGACCAAGAACACAAGAATGAAAGGGGAAACACGATTCTTTGTGGGAAACAAGGGGGAAAATGATCAGAGGTAGAAAACAAAAAGGAAAACAATGATTCAGCAACCAAACTCGATCTATTGGACTAGAACTTAACCAAACTCACTAAAATTTCAGATCGGGTTGTAGGTAGTGGAAATTTTTGGGATTTTTCAGTTTAGGATGGCAAAGGTAAAAGGGTGTAAGGAAAATGGACCCTAGGCCCATTTACTTTGGATTTTGGTGTTTGATGACCAACACAACCAAATTGAACTAATGAATTTGCAAGTGATTGTTTTGTAGTTCAATAGAGTGCAAGACGTGACTTGGACGAAGGCGACATGGAGATCCTAGGATCAACACCATAAGCAAGACCCTAGAAGCACAAGAGAAGACCCAAGATATCAAGCAAAGTTCAAGCACGAAGATAGGAACCAAGCCGGACGCAAGATCGCGAAGAAACGAGCTTCACAGAGGTGACCGGACGCTGGCGGATGTCGACCAAACGCGTCCGATCAGTTGCTTGGCAACTGCAGGCGTCAGTAGTAGCAACCGGACGCTGAGAACTGAAAGTGACCGGACGCACCGATGGCACTGTTCATCATCCTGGCAACACTTTCAGCACTGACCGAACACTGGAGGGTGATCGACCGGACGTAGGAACAACAGCGTCCGATCGAGTCTAGAGAGGTTCTAGAGCGGCGAAGTTACGATCGGACGCGTCCAGTGGCATGTGACCGGACGCAATCAGCGTCTGATCAGTTGATCGCGCCGAAGATCAAGTGACCGTTGTGAGTGACCGGATGATGGAGGGTGATCGACCGGACGCAGGAACTACAGCATCCGATCGAGTCTAGAGATGTTCTAGAGCGGCGAAGTTGCGACCAGACGCATCCGGTGGTAGTTGATCGCGTGCTCTAATGGCCAGGACGACCGGACGCATCCGGTCAGGACGAAAGCAGCGTCCGGTCAGTAGCAGAAAAACGGGTTTCGTCCCCAATGGCTACTTTCTCAGTGGGGCTTATAAATAGAGCCCCAACCGGCCATTTGACAAGTGTGGAGCTGAGGAAACATATCTAGGGTGTTGATACATCATTTTAGTGATCTCCACCTGCATAGTGCTTAGTGTTTCATTAGGTGATTAGCGTAGGTGCTTTGCGAAGTGCTTAGGTTGATTAGACCACCGCTTATGCGCTTGCTCTAGGTTTAGGCCTAGTGTATAGTGAGGTATGCATACCTCTTACCACTTGGTGCTTACGTGCACCATTGTTGTACATCGGAGGGGCTTGTAGTCTTGCGAGATCATACCAACCGCGTTTGTGGTGTGGCCGCCACCGTGTCACGGAGGGAACAAGGCCCGCGGTGTTTCAGTTGGAAGCTTGATAGTGAAGACGGCGGGGAGCGATCTGGGAGAGGCTTGCCGAAAGGCACACCAGAGACCCACATGCGCGTGGAGAAGGCCCGGGCTATCCATGGAGTTACCTGACCGGGTGTTTGGCCCTTGCGAGGGACTCCAATGAGGACTAGGGAGAAGCTTGTGCACTTCTCGATACCTCGGTAAAAATATTAGAGTCGTTGACGGGAGTTTGCATATCTCTACCTTACTCTTTAGCTTCCGCATTTACATTGTTTGCACAACTCCTTTTGCAGTAGAGATAGCAATACACTAGCAAAACCGTAGTTGCAGATTAGATAGTTTATCTTTTGCATAGGTTTTGCTATGGGTAGAAAAAGAGGTCATAGTTTAGAGTCGAAATTTTAAGTTGCCTAATTCATCCCCTCTCTTAGACATCACGGTCCCCTACAAAGGGAAATAGGGTAATGATCCTACCGAGTAAACCGTATTTTTGAATACCAAGATGATGCGGGGGATTTCTCAATCTTCTCGTCGTAGGATCGAAGGAGAGGATAACTTGATTCGTGCAACCTGATGAACTGATGACACCAACAGCTACTCTAGGCAGCCACCTGTGACAAATGATTTTGTCCAACCACACACAATTGATCGATATCTACCCGAACCACAAAAAGGTAGATACAAGCTGTTGCAAATCACGATGATACACTAGAACAAATGGAAGAGAAAACTCCCAATCCTCAAGGGGGCAGCTATGGCACAACCCTAAGGACAAGACACTTGGCTTCTCTATTTTTCTGAGTCAAATTCGTGGTTAGGGTTTCAGAGAGGAGTGGGGGTGCTATTTATACAAGGAACATCCCTCCTAGTTGGGCTGAATGGGTTGGTTTTGGCCCAGTTCGACAGCAACAGAGTTCTAGACCAGTGTTCACTAAAACAGGGATAACTTAGCCTACAGAGCTGTAAACGACATACCGTCAGTTGCATATGAAAGTAGATTTCACCATCTTTCCATCCATATATAATACTTGGGTTGGAACTATCAAGATTGGTACAGAATTCACCATGAATTTGGAAGTCAAAATCTAGACAGCAACACGTCATCTTCAACTTGCTTTCTTTGGACGCTGAGTGGCCTATCCATCCATAGAGTATCTTCAAACCTGAGTACAAGCATTGCACCTGTATTAGGTAGTAAATGATTCTTAGTAGATGCATGCTCATAATCAATAAGGAGTGAATTTACCTTATGTTGTAGTCGCTGCACTCTCACCTGAGTCATTGGAGCCTTGTAGACATTGTTGGCTTGTTCAACACATGGTTGTGTACTATCATGGTGGATTTCCTCATCAAAATTGCTCATGTCGTTGAGTACCCTCATTTGTGTAGGTTCTTGCGGTGCCCTTGTGTAGGGCAAGGCTTGTGTATGCCTATTAGCTCGCAAACCACCAAGTGAATGGTCGACACAACGGGGACTACCTTGCTGGCAAGCAAGTCAACCTCAAGAGAAAAATCATTGTGTCTCCACTTGATATTCTTGTGTATGATTTGTCTCTTGCCTTGATTGGTATACTTTTCTATCACTTGTATTACATTTATTAGTTGATACTTGTTTAGTGATAGTTTAGTAACTTCTTAGACTAGCTAAGTGAGTAGCTAGAAGTAATTAGTTGTATCTCTTGTGGTAGCTAGCTCACTACAACAACAACATAGCCTTTCAGTCCCAAGCAAGTTGGGGTAGGCTAGAGTTGAAACCCATCAAGAGCCCCAAGTCATGGTTCAGGCACTTCAATCGCTGCTTTCCAAGTACTCCTATTCAAACATAGATCTCTAGGTGTATCCCAAGCTTTCAAATCTCTTTTTATTGTCTCCCATATATCAATTTCGGTCTTCCTCTACCTCTCCTCATATTATTAGCTTGGCTTAGGACTCCACAATGCACTGATGCCTCTAGAGGTCTCCTTTGGACATGGCCAAACCACCTCAACCAATGTTGGACAAGCTTTTCTTCAATTGGTGCTACCTCTACGCGATCATGTATATCATTGTTCCGAACTCGGTCCATTCTTGTGTGACCGCAAATCCATTGCAACATATGCATTTTTGCAACACTCAGTTGTTGAACATGTTGAATCTTTGTAGGCCAATATTCTGCTCTATACAATATAGCCAGTCTAATTGTCGTTCTATAGAACTTGCTTTTTAGTTTTTGTGGTACCCTCTTGTCACAGAGAATGCCAGAAGCTTGTCGCCACTTGATCCACCATGCTTTGATTCTATGGCTAACGTCCACATCAATATCTCCATCCCTCTGTAGCATCGATCCTAGATACCGAAAGGTATCCTTCTTAGGCACTACTTGAACTTCCAAACTCACATCTCCCTCCTCCTGTACAACTCCACTAAAGTCACATCTCATGTATTCGATTTTAGTTCTGCTCAATCTAAAACCTTTAGACTCAAGGGTCTACCGCCATAACTCTAGTTTCCTATTTACTCTCACCTGGCTTTCGTCCACTAACACTACATCATCAGCAGCAAACAACATACACCAAGGGATATCCCCTTGTATGTTCCTGGTAACCTCATCCATTACCAAGGCAAAGAGATACGGGCTTAAGGCTGACCCTTGATGAAGTCCAATTTTAATCGGGAAGTAATCTATGTTACCATCGTTTGTTCAAACACTAGTCACAACATTGTTGTACATGTCCTTGATGAGGGTCACATACTTTGATGGGACTTTATGTTTGTCCAAAGACCACCACATAACATTTCTTGGTATCTTGTCATAAGCCTTCTCCAAGTCAATGAAAACCAAGTGGAGGTCCTTCTTCTGCTCTCTAAACCGCTCCATAAACTGTCTTATTAAGAAGATTGCTTCTGTGGTGGACCTTCCGGGCATGAAACCAAATTGGTTTGTTGATATCTGCGTCGTTCCTCGCAGGCGCTGCTCGATGACTCTCTCCTATAACTTTATAGTGTGGCTCATCAACTTAATTCCCCGATAATTAGTACAACTTTGGATATCTCAATTGTTCTTGTAGATTGGTACCAATATGCTTCTTCTCCACTCCTCAGGCATCTTGTTCGATCGAAAGATATTGTTGAACATCTTGGTTAGCCATACTATAGCCATATCCCCGAGACATCTCCACACCTTGATTGGGATACCATCAGGGACCATCGCTTTGCCACCTTTCATCCTTTTCAAGGCTTCTCTGACCTTCGATTCTTGAATCCTCCGCACAAAGCGCCTGTTACTGTCATCAAACGAGTCATCCAGCTAAACGGTGGTGTTCTCATTCTCACCATTGAACAATTTATCAAAATACTCTTGCCATCTATGTCTAATCTCATTCTCCTTCACCAAGAGCTGCTCCCTCTCATCCTTTATGCCCATGACTTGGTTGAAGTCCCTTGTCTTCCTATTGCGAGCCCTAGCCATCCTATAAATGTCCTTCTCTCATTCCTTTGTACTCAAATGTCGGTAAGGGTCCTCATAGGCCCTCCCCTTTGCCTCACTCACCGCTCGTTTGTAGTCTTCTTTGCCACCTTATACTTCTCTATGTTGTTTGCACACCTGTCATGATACAAGCGCTTATAGCACTCCTTTTCCTTAATAGGCTTTTGCACATCTTCATTCCACCACCAAGTGTCTTTTGAGTCGCATTCGCTCCCTTTGGTCACTCCAAGCACCTCTGAAGCAACCTTCCGAATGCATGTTGCCATCTTCTCCCACATGTTGTTTGCATCGCCTTCATCATTCCAAGGGCCCTCTTCAATGACCTTTTCCTTAAAGACCTTTGATGCCTCCCCTTCTAATTTCCACCACTTTGTTCTAGCAACCCTATCTTATTTGTTCCCACGAGCTTGCACCAGAAAGCAGAAGTCAGCCACCACCAGCTTGTATTAAGCAACCACACATTCTCTAGGTATCACCTTACAGTCCACGCATGTTCATTTATCCCTCCTTGTAAGGACAAAGTCGATTTGACTAGAGTACTGGCCGCTACTAAAGGTCACTAAATGGGGCTGTCTCTTACGGAAGAAAGTGTTGGCTATCATCAGATCAAAAGCTATGGCGAAGTCTAAGACTTCCTCTCCCTACAGGTTCCTACTACCATATCTGAAACCCCCATGAACCGCCTCGAAACCTGCACTTGATGTACCTACATGGCCATTAAGATCACCTCCTATAAAGAGCTTCTTGCTACTAGGGACAGCTCTAACCAAGCGATCTAAGTCAAATTGCTTGATATAGAGATCATAGTCACTAGCATATTGGTAGGTGGCTTGCCTATTTGTGTAGAGCTAGAGCAAAATTGCATTTGCCATTTGTTTTACTAATCAAGTTGCTCTAGTGCCTTTGTAGAAAATTTTATTAGGCTATTCACCCCCTCTAGCCATGTAGGACCTTTCAACGGTTGACATAGTTTACTTGGATCGATTAGTGAGAAGATTATTTTGAGAATTGATAAGTGAATTTGAAGATTTTGTCATGTAGAAGGTGGATTAAAGGCTCAGGTTAGAGTCTAGGGAGGGATTGGTGAGAGTCTTGGGCTTCAAGGGGTGTTTCTGAAAAGTTTAAGTTTGAGAGGTGCTCTCTGCGCTTGCCACACGGTTCTGAAAAGTTTAAGTTGGAACCACCATTGAGTTGTGACAATACCAAGTTTAAGCTAAACATGTTATATCACCTTTGTGAAGGCCAAACATTAGAATGAAGTCTCCTTTAATGGCTTTCCAAAAGTTTTGATAAAACTCAGCCGGAAAACCATCTGGGCCAGGTGCCTTATTATGTTCCACGGCAAAGTAGCATCTTGGACTTCCTTTTCAGTAAAAGGGGAGGTTAAGAAATTATCTTCTTCGGTTATAACTTTTGCTATATCTCCAAATCTTGGGCTATCTAGGGTGCACAGAGACTCCTGTGGCCCAAAAAACTCTTTATAAAAATTGGTAACGTAGTTTTTAAGATTTTGCTGACCTTCAATCTTTCCTTCACGTTTTTAAGAATTAGTTTTCTTCTATGTTTGCCATTGGCCACTTGAGTGCCTTGTATTATTGTCTCCTAGAAGGACATCCTTAACCTTGGCTATTAGAAAATATTTAATTTTCTTTTCTCTAAGTATATGAGTTTGCTGGTCCAGAGCAAAGGCTAGGTTGTTTTGCTCTACTCTAGAAAGATGCAGAACCTCAGCCTCCAAGTTCATTTACGGTCACTTGTAGCTTTGTTTATGTGCTTTATAATGACCTACTTTGTTCACAGCCCAGCCTCTCAGGTGTCTACACAAGGCAGTGAACTTATTATTCTACCTTTGTACTGGTTTTTATACAACACGGTCATAGAAATCGTCTCACTAAAACCAAGAAAGCTCTAACTTAAACTATTTTCCATTCTCAGTAAAGGCTGGTGTGTCTATGCCTAATAAGAAAGGAGTGTGGTTTGTTACACCCCTATCAAGGGCTTGCACATTAACAAAAGGGAATTGAATTTCCATTCGGTTGTCATCAGAACCCGCTCCAATTTCTCATAAATAGGGATTGGTGACGAGTTAGCCCAGGTAAACTATCGACCAGTCAAGTCAATCTCCCTATGATCAAAAAGCCATTAATAACAACATTGAACAAGAAAGGCCAACGGTCATTATATTTATTATTGCTCTTTTCACTAGTGTTACGTAGGATGCTAAAATCTCCGCCTATAGGGTGGGAAGAGGATTTTTTTGACAAACCCTTGCAAGGTCAGTTGAAAAGGCTGATTTAAAATCATCTTTTGCTGGACAGTAACCGCCGTGAGAACACATTTAAATTTATCCACCTTTTACAACAAAAGAAATGTAAAAAATGGT
Organism: Miscanthus lutarioriparius; assembly: GCA_904845875.1. NCBI lineage: Eukaryota > Viridiplantae > Streptophyta > Magnoliopsida > Poales > Poaceae > Miscanthus > Miscanthus lutarioriparius. The sequence continues at coordinate 50,881,506 of CAJGYO010000016.1, read as the reverse complement.
TGCATTAAATCCTAAAAAGATTCCTCCTGATCTGCTACGCGGCGGAGGACAATGCCAAACAAAATCAAAACCCCCCAGATAGGCGAGACTGGTTCGTCTTTGACAAATCTTTCTTCCCCGTCTCTATCAAAGCACAAATTCTAGCTGATGCTCTTTTCAGCCCAAGTGTGTTATCTAAATACCATTTTTTTGATATTTACACAAGTGTACGCGTGGATATGCACAAGTGTACTCTTTTCTTCCCCGTCGCTTTAGATATGCACAAATTTTTTTGAGGTCTTTCAGACTTGGGCTAAATACCATTATTGCAACTAAATATCTAAAGCGATGCAATAGTATGTTGCTACTGCCACAAGTGTGTTTGGTTGCTATAATTTCTAGTGTCGTTTTAATATGTTCTTGTAGGAAACACCTCTGATTAGTGGACTTTCGGTATAGCAGAAGAGCCCAGGCCTGCAAATGAGTCATCTCAACTAGCGGCTCTTACATGAACTATTATCGCCCGCCAACTCCTGACGCCCTATCGTCATGGAAACGACGCGACGGCATATAGAGCGCCCATCGATCGATCAAGAGAGCAGGAGGCTCCAGATCCTCTGGCGAGAGAAGGGAAAGTGCCTCGACTTCGTCGCTGCTGGCTCTTGACGATGTACGCGTGGTGAGCAAGTGCATGGCCATGCCGGCTATAGCTACTTTAATTCGATCATGTCTCAGTTGTTCAACTGATCGGATACTTATATTTGCATCTTTTAAAAATTCAGTAGTGTTGGTTTCTGTCCCCTATTCTTAGAAGAATTTCTTGACATCCTATTAGATGCCAAAAGATCAGAAATCTTTAAGTTTAAGTTGGCCTCATAAAAGTGAACCACCGAAACATCCTTGACCAATTGAGCGGAGTAAGGCACCATCTATTATGTATTATTATTATCATTAGTATCATAAGAAGGAATGGACTATGTTTTCATACTACAGAAAGGATTTGTAGCAATGCCTGCTTTTTTTTTTAGGGATGGCTCTAAAATGGCTCCCAAATAAGCCATCCCTACAGATCAATTTATAGAGGCTGCTGGTGTTATTAGCCAGCCCTATAAATGGCCCTATTTGTACGGCGGGTCCATATCCAGTCACCCCTACAAATAGACACCGAATAGTAAAAATTAAGTACTAAAATTTAAATTTTTCAAACGACCTTGGATAGAGAAATTACCAAAATAAAAGATGTAGATCTCGAAAAGTTATAAACCATTATTGTTTACAACTTTTTCAGTTGAAATCATTTATTGTTTCAAAATATTGTTTGAAATTCAATTTTAAAATTGTTGAAGAAGTCAGATTTTTTTTTAATCTCTGGCTAAAACTTGTAACTAGTCTTTCTCCCTCGTACTAACTTCAAATTTGATGATTTTTCCCTAATTTTTTTTAAAATCATGCTCTATCAATTTATTGTGTTCTTACAGCTATTATTTTGATCATCTTTTCATATGACTTTGTTTTATCAATTCAAAATTTAAATTTCAAAAAATTGCAACTTTAAACAATATTTTGAAATAGTAAATGATTTAAGCTAAAAAAGTCATGAACATAAAAGTTTTAGAACAGATCAAGATCTACAACTTTTATTTTGGTCATTTATTCATCCGATAAAGTGGTAGTAAACATTGTTCACGAATTTACATATCTCTCATATCCTTTCATAAACTACAAGAGAGATACGTAAATTTGTGAACAATGTATACTACCACTTTGTCGGATGAACAAATAGCCAAAACAAAAGTTGTTGATCTCGATGAGTTCTACAACTTTTATTTTCATAACTTTTTCAGATAGAATTATTTACTGTTTCAAAATATTGTTTGAAGTAGTCATTTTTTGAAATTCAAATTATGAATTGTTCAAACAAAGTCACATGAAAAAATGACCACAATGAAAGTTTTAGATCTCGAAAAGTTATAGAACTTTATGCCTGATAACTTTTTTATTTGAAATCATTTTGTGAAGGAAAACTATGTTTGAATTTTTCAAATTTAAAATTTAATTTTTTTGGATTAAGTTCATCATTGTTGGGTGCCTCCTAGGATTAAAAAAAATTTTGCTATTTTTTTGGCCCAGATTCGTGATTTCTGAAAAATGGATTTGTACGGGCAGCTATATATCCAGCCGTCCTTACAAATGATCAGCCGCCCCTACAAATCGGCGATTTATAGCCATGGTTTAGGGGCGGCTAGCCAAACCACCCTTAGACATGGCCTAGAACCGCCCCTACAATTGGTTTGTGTAGTAGTGGCATAGGAGCCACTGAGATCTGTCTATTTCTATTTTTTTAATACATTAACAGCCATGAGATCCCTTATATCCATGCTATTGCCATCCCACAAACCCTTTACTATATCCCTACAAATATGGTTCTGGAGCAAGGAGATCAAGTTCATCATTGTTTTTTGCACTTCATCATTAGAATCTCAAATAACTTGGTGCCATGTACTATCAAATTAAATAAAGTCGGTATCCATCTATTTGCTTCTGAATTTTTGATAGTACTTGATATGTGCCCGTGCGTTGCACGGGGGTCACAATTTTTTGTTTGCGTCTATTGCGAAGGATTGGATCATTTTTATAAAAAAATAAAAAACTATTAAACGTTTTTACATTTGGAACCCAAACTATTTTCAATTGCATTTTGGCTTTTTGATCGTATTCACAATAATTCATGCATATGCCATTTTTTTTTGTTCCAGATCGATTATGGCCCTCACGTTGAGTCTCTTCTTGTCTCAAGATGCAGATTTATATTCCTGACTTTGGAGTTGACAGTTTTCAGCCTTTTCAGACTGAATTTGGAGCAGACTATCTGAGTTTTACATGCCCTTTGGGTTTTTAGAATATATATATATATATATTCCACATGCAATGACACGGTTACACCATCTGGTCGAAAGGAACTTAACACGATTTGAATTATAATTTTTGGATTTCATTTTGTTTTTATATAGATTTTATAAGTTTCATCCAGTCAATTTGTGCATTGTTTTACAGAAGACAAGATGGTAACAAAACAATTTGTATTGGGAACCCTGAAGTCTATGTAAATCTTGAGATCAACTTTTTACTATTTATTTGCTGTTATATTCCTGTTGACACCAAATTTTGGCCAGATGTATGTAAGAACCTCGGATTTTGAAATCCATTTAAGGAAGCTGAAATATCTGTAGGATCGGCTAAGTAAGCTGCCATCGGGATCAGCTGAATGGTGTGACATCATCATTCCAAGAATAAGCCTTGATGGTGAAGGATTGCGGAAGCCTGAAGGAAGAAGACACGATAGACTTCATAGAAAAGGGAAGTTTGGAGTCTAAGTTATCTTAATTTAGGATATTTTATTTTTTTTTTCAAGTTTTGTAATCAGTCTTGTTCGACCAGGGCTCGTAGTCAGGCCTCGGGTATAAATATTGAACCTCGACTATTCTAATAGACATGCCTCATCGATCAATCAAACCAGTACCATTACTTTTTGGCTTACGCCGTCTCTTAGGAGTAGGAGTAGAATAGATCTCTGTGAGTTCTTCGGGCAAGCAGGGCTGCATTGGTTAGGTCCGACCTTTATTTTGTCTGTGAGTATCCGTCACGACTTGTACTTTATTTATAAGGCTGCATCGGTTAGGTCGGACCTTTTGTAATCTTTGTATAAGTTAATTATCAACTTTTATCAGTAATTGTAAGGTTGCATCGGTTTGGCTCGATCTCATACAACTTCTGGTACAAGTTACCCCTCGATTCTTATTAAAATTTGTAAGGTTGCATCGGTCCGGCTTGATCTCGTATAAATTTTGATACGAATTAGTAATCGGTTAAATCTATTAAGATTGGTATGGTTTTCTTGCTGTTTTTAATAGATTTGCTAGTTATCGATCTTGTTATAATTTGTATTCTTACTATTTATAACAACATTGCCCCTTACCCGATTAAGATTGAAGCAAATTGGCTTTATATCTCATTAAGCTATCGTTTTGTCATTTTACACCGTCTAGATCTCAGTTTGACGATGGTTTCGGCTAGATTAGTCATTTTGCTTCAATCTTGATCGAAGATAGCTTGTAGTCAAGGCGTGTTTGATCTAAGTAAGCTTGTTAGTTGATGAAATCTGGTCTAAAACTGCTGTTATGGCTGCCATCGATCCGATTGACCCCCACTATTAGCACTATAGATTGGAAATTATCAATTAATAAGTCTTGGTTATGGTCAAACATAGTCTCTGGTTGCATGCTATGCTCGCATAGGCTATTTAGCCGATCGCCTACGCTTTCACGATCGTAACATGCTTTCACGATTATGTTGAGTGTGAATAGACTCGTATTCTTTGAAGGTTTAATCTGTTATCTTTATTATGACCACCATCGATCCGATCGAACCCCATTGTTAGAGATAATAGGTTAGATCTGATAGGTTCATGAATCTATCCACGTTTAATGCTTGAGTGTTTGCATGTTATGAACTTATTTTCACTGGAATCGGCTATTTTAGCCAATAGCCAGCATATTAAGGATATACTGGCTATTCATATATTTGTACTTGTCCTTATCTTGGCCAAAAGCTAGTATTTTCCTTAATTAATATAGATGCTTTCATGTTTATTTATCATATCTTTATATGCTCTCATGATCATCGGCTGTTAAGATCTATACATCTGAATATCTGATAATTGCCGATATGCTTATTTTATTCGCTTTGTATCATGAACACGCTGAATATCGACTCTTTAGTCGATAGCCTTATCTCATCGACTACTTAGGCGCACATTTGGAACTGTCTAGAGCAACACTGGCAAGTTTAACAATAAATTACTGATCAATCTTTCCTCGTCAATTACAGGGTCAAATTGACTTGCACGCCCTAAGTCACGACAATCCAGTCCGATGTTTCCTTAAACCCATGGAAAGCTCGGGATCTGCTCCACGCGGTTTCTCTCATCTTGCTCACATGTTGGTGGCAAGACTCGGCTCATCATATTTTTTGCCGTCAACACAGATCTAGCATGCTTGGTGGGACCACAATCGTCAACATGGACAACGACACCATCCTCAAGGTTAACCTTGAGGAGCTGTTGGAAGATTAGAGAACGCTCATCAACAAGGCAGCGAACGAGTTTTGAGAGAAGTGTCAGTTGTCTTATAGTAGGACACATGATTCAGTCGTTTAGAAGACTCCATTGCCAAGAGTTCTTCTGCATGGACAGAGAAATCCAAATGATGAAGCTAGAGCCAAAATTGCTGCTTAGATGATCCACAAGACCGTTCATGATGATTTTACAGATCACAATCACGTGCTGGCCAATACAATTGGCAACATCATGAAAGAAGTATTCTTTGGAGGGCCAGTTGATCAAGTAGGACCATCATATTTTAATGGCTTAAATCCTTTGGCTATTGGAAGAAATATACCTAGTTCTTGTCAGTAGCCGAATGGAGGGCAGTATCTGCAGCCACTGGCACAACAACTTCTAAGAGGACAAGCTCAAGACCTTCAAGCTCAGCCAACAATGAGGGGGCAAGGTCAAGCCCCGCAAGCATGACAAGGGCAAGGTGGATGGTGGGGGCAACTACCATGGCAGTCACCCAATGCCCCTATTACACAGACGACTCGGCCTCCTACTAGACAGAACCAAGAATATTCAGTCCAGTAGCCAACCTCACCAAATGACTCAAAGAAGTTGTGCCTTGACCGACTCAAGGAGATTCAACACTTCCTATCGAGACACCTCGATCGGCCCATAGAATTGCTCCATCAAAGTGCAAAGGATCATCAAGAATGTTGATCCAAATTACTACAATAGTCGATTGAGGGGTATGCAACTCATAATGCTCAGATCGACTACCCGGAGGGATATCATTTGGTTTCTGATGCTAGCACATATGAGCTTTTGCCACATCCTAGGTGCCAGAATCCTTATAATTATAATGCACAACAGCTTCAGCAGCTTCAAGCCCAAGGATGGCAATCTCAGGTTCAAGTGCAACAACCTCAAGCTTAGGGTCAGCAGATTCAAGTACAAGACTCTCAAGCTAAAATCCAAGGATAGCTGAGGCAATAAGTTGCTGGCATGAATGCTGATCAGTTAGTCAATAGGATAACAGCTATGATGTAGAGCCAGTTTGCATTGAAGCCAAAGAATCAGATTGGCTCCTACCAGCGTCCGTATCTGGCCTAGTATGATATTGTGCAGCTTCCACAATGCTATAGAGTCCTTGATTTCTCCAAATTCACCGGAATAGATGAGATGTCAACCATGGAGCATATCAGCCGCTATCTCATTCAGCTTGAAGACACATCTGTTGAGGAGGTACAAAAAGTTTGATTCTTTCTTGTCTCTATCCGGACTGGCCTTAGTTGGTTCTCATCACTTGAGCCAAACTCGATTACTAGATGGGCTGATCTAGAGAACAAGTTCCTTGCATACTTCTATAATAGGACGGGAGAGAAGAAGATCACATATTTAACAAGCATGAGGCAGAGGAATAATGAGTTAGGCTCTGAGTTCATTCAATGGTTCAGAGAAGTAAGGAGTCATTGCTACTCATTAAATCTGTCTGATGGCCAATTGACTGAATTGGCCCTTCAAGGGATGTCCCCAATGCTTAGAGAGAAGTTCGATGGCTAAGAATTTGAGAATTTGGCCAACCTAATTCAAAGGGTATCTGCTTTTGAGAGCCAACATTGAACCATGTGCAAAGATAAGTATTTAAAGGGCACTACTGCTATGTCTAATCCATATGATGCAGACTCTAATGGAGATGATCCAGAGGTTGCAGCCACCGAGTGGACATGGGTAAGGCTCCTATGTCTTGTCCCTGGGTAAAGGAAACAGAAAGTGCCTATGATTTTGATATCAAGAAGGCCGATAAGATCTTTGATTTGCTGCTATAGAAGAAGCAGTTGAGGTTACCTAAAAATCATGTAATCCCTTCGGGTGGAGAACTTAAAGGGAAGAAATATTACAAGTTTCATAATGTTACTAACCATCACACTAATGATTGCAGAATCTTCTACTTACATATTCAGAAGGCCATTGAGCAGGGGAAGATCAAGTTTGAGCCAGCCAAGAAACCAGTAATGGATATAGATAAGCATCATTTTCCTGAGGTGCATATGGTAGAGTTCTAGTTGGCTAAAGGGAAGACAAAGGTCTTGACATCAGCTAAGGTTAAACAAGATGACCCCAAGGTTCAGACATGGGCTAATGAGTACAAGAAGGCTAAACAACAATGTGGTCATCAAAAGTCCCAATATGAGCAAGGTGAGGCTTCTGGAGCTGGTGCTATGCATCCTTGTATGACCTCCAGGATTTTATTGAACAAGTGGCAGCGTCAAAATGAGAAGGACTACCAGCGTTGGCTTGAAGAAGAAGAATATGAACACCGATGCGAAGAAGAATGGTATGAATGAGAGCAAGTTGAATTGCCTTGGAACTGTCCTTTCTTCAGACATTGTTAGAATGAAGGTTTCAAATTGCCTACAATATGCAACTGCCATGAGTGCAGTAATCAGTATTCAGAGTTCAGGCAATCTCAAGCCAAACACTGGTCTATCCATGAGCATTTAAGTTACCAATCTAACGACATGGACCGGCGTGTAAAAAATGAAGGAATTCACAATCGGCTAGGTAAGCGTGGGTATGATCAAAACTAGGCCGGTCATGATGAAGGGGAAAAAGAGTATGTTTGGCAAGAGGACCAATGGTGTCTAGGAGGTTTAACAAGGAGTCAGAAAAGAAGAGTTTAGCGCTTGAGGAACAGAGAATTAGAAGCTCAAAAATCTAGCAGACCTTGGGCATGCCACGTCAAACAAACAGCCGATAAGGGTAAGCCATCGGCTAATATTGATATGGTTTTCATCCTACCCGCAGAGTTCAAGGCTCCTTCCAAATATGATAAAGAAGAGTTTGATGAAGAAGAGTTGGAAGGAGTGGTGGCTGAACTAGTCCTCCAGTCCCAACAAGTTATATTTGACAAGCCATCTCAGCATCGGCACTTACAAGGTTTATACATGAAAGGATTTGTCAATAAAAAGCCGATGACTAAGATGTTAGTCGATAGAGGTGCCACTGTCAATCTGATGCCCTATACTATGTTCCGTAAGCTTGGAAAATGTTCTAGAGGTTTACTTCAAATGGACATGATGCTAAAGGACTTTGGTGGTAATGTGTCCAAGACCCGAGGGCAGTTAGCGTCGAGTCGATGATTGGGAGTAAAACCCTGCCTACTACTTTCTTCGTCATTGATGACAAAGGGACGTACAGTCTGCTCTTGGGTCATGATTGGATACATGCTAATTGTTGCATCCCCTTGACAATGCACCAATTCCTTATCCAGTGGCAAAGAGATAAATGTTGAGGTGGTTCAAGCCGACACATCTGTAAATGTGGTGACAGCTGATCCAGTATACTAGGAATTTGAAGATTGTGAGTGCTTTTCTAGTAAAATCTAAGAAGGAGGTTCCATCAAGATCAACGATGAATGTCAACAGCCAGTCCAACCAATTGACTCTGAAAGTTTATTTTAATGAGTTCGCCAGTTGATCGTTACGGAACGGCTAAACATTGCCTTTATAGATTAGTTCGTGAGCATATAGCTGTTCTGTTTTGAGGAATCAAGATTGGATGTGAGTATGCAATGTTTCAAGAAAGTTGGCAGCCGATGATTCTAGAATTCTTGTGTCATCGGCTACATTTTTGGAGAACTATTTTTAGGGAAGATTGTCCCAGCGTATGATTATATCATCATCAGATTTGACAGCCGATACTAGCAAACTATCGCCTTTAGAACAAAATAAATATTAATCCTAGTTTGGCCTAAAAGGGCAAAAGCTGGTGCGGCATGGAGATTAAATCGGCAAAACATCAGTGATAGGATTAAAGAAATGTTCACACGGATTCGAACATACGCAAGTCAACAAAGATTTCCATTTATTCATTTTTGCTCCTAAGTACAAACTAAGGGCCAAACAAAACGTTATTCATGATTCCTTCGGCCAAAGAAGTATTCACCACGGCGTCGGTAGCTCCTTGAATGTCCACCACCAAGATATGGTGGTCATTGCCGGTTGTGAAGCTAGGCTGATGCCATCGGAGCTCAAGCCCAGAGCACACCTGGGCGATGGTTAGGGCAACTGCGGTCCCATGGTGGATGCCATGAAGAGCAATCTCCCCGGCATGCATGGGGATGTCCTGGAGATGATTCACCAATAGATCACCCTGGGCGTTCAAAGACCTAGCGTCATTGTTCACCGCTAGTTGGAGGGCCTCCAACTGCTCCCTTATGGTTGGAATAAGAAGAATTGGAATCATCAAGAGGAGCACAACGAAGTAAAATGACAAAGGGACAAGGCTTCTTCTAAGAATCCAACCTATGACCCTAGCGTCAAATTATGCTAGTCGCACTTGGGCGACACTACTCCCCCCCTCCGCGGTGGCAAGAGTGGTTTGGGAGATGTTTAGAGCAGCCTCTAGGCACTCAGTTTCGTGGGTCACATCCCAATGACAACCCATCGCATCGTTCCACTCATGAAGATAACGCCATGCATCATCTCCATTTTACGAATCAGAGGAATCACTGGAGGAGGCCGCTGATGCCGTCGGCTGGGCCTCAAATCTTGCCAACAAATTTTGGATGTCGGCCCAAGTGATAGTCCTGCAAAGCAAAGAGTTGCCAAGCTTAGATGATTATCAGAAAATTTGGAATATGATACGACATACCCCGGAATGCATAGGCGTTGGCGCGAAGGAAGGTCCTCTTCTGGTACATCACTAGTAGGGCCCTTGTCATCCGCCATTGCTCTTGACAAGACGAATTCTTTAGATCTAAAGACAAGAAAGGGGGAGTTGTGCGGTGGCAAGAACAAAGGCGAGTGTAGATTTGACCTCTCGGCTATCTCTTAGAGATGTATATTTATAGCTGAGACAAGTGTGAATAGGTTTATCGGGTCACGTTGGATTAAAATGCAGTTAATGGAAGGTGAGAGGCTGTTCCAAAGATCAAGGAGGCCACACGTGGCCAAATGGGAAATGAAAGGACCTAGGATGCCGCCTAGAAGGGGGGGCGAATAGGTGTTTCTGAAAATTAACACCTTTAAATGCGAAAGCGATTAGTACTAGGTGGAAACTCCAAATATGAGTAATACCACCCCTCACAAGTTAGCCACAGAGTATGTAAAAGATACTAAATAAATCTAGGGAGCCATACACCTTCAACCAAAGAGTTAAATCAAAATACAATTAAGTTTTGCACAGGCATGAATACCAGACATGTCCGGTATACATGTGTTTAGTGGAACGACCCCAAACTTGCTCCTTTCGATTTCAATCTTCAATCCAAGCTGCAAGTACCTACTAGAAATCATATGATATACAGAGAACCTACAGAAGAGCTAGAGTAACACAAATATCAAAAGAAATGCGAATTGAGACATGATATTTGTTTTACCGAAGTTCGGACTTGGTTGAGTCCTACTCTACGTTGAGGGGGCTGCGGGCGACCCAGCTATTTACACCAAAATTTGGAAAGAAGAACATGGAAACATGAAGGTTCCAAGATTGGGTCAATCAAGGAATCGACTGCATAAGGATTAATATCAGCTGATTCAGATGCGGCACTGGAATCGGCTCTCTTCGAATGACGTAAGAAGATAACGACAAGGAGCTACGGTTGGCGTTACGAAAAATATGTCGAACTCTACAAAAAGGGGGAAATTAGGGTCCGAATTATCTTTAATTAGAAATATTTTATCTTATACCAAAGATTGTAATGAGTCATACTGGAGTAAGATTCATGCTTAGGTTCTGGGTATAAATATTGGACCCCAGCTATTATAAAAGGACATCCAATCAATCAATACAAATTACTTTTTTCGGCTCCGTGCCAATCCTTAGGAGTAGGAGTAGAGTAGATCTCGGCAAGTTTCTCAACAAGCAGGGCTGCATCGGTCTGGCCGACCTCAGGCTTGTCTATAAGTACTGTCATGGCTTATACTTCTATTTGTACGGCTACATTGGTTAAGTTCGATCTCCACTACGAGCTCTAGTATAAGCTAGTTATCGACTCTTGTCTAGTTTAAGTACGGCTGCATCGATCCGGTCAACCTCCACTGCTCGAATTGGATTAAGGTCAAGTTATCGGCTCTACCTAAGAGTGACATCCTTTGGATAGATTCATTAAGTTACCAATCTTGCTGATGTTCTTACTATCATTAGTTTTCAGCAACATCAACTTGCCCGATCAAGATTGAACTAGATCAGCCTCATATATTTTTAGTCCGTCATTTGCTTTGTTACAATACGATGATTCTTACTTTGAGCGATGGGTTACGTTTTATCGGCTGTTCTACCTCGATCTTGATCGTGCATAGTACATGGTCAAGGCATGTATGACCTTGAATAGGTTTGCTGGCTAGTTAAATCTGGTTTATAGTTCGCTATTATGGCTGTAACGATCCGGTCGATCCCAACTAATGCCACTTTAGATCAGAGGATGCTAGTTGGTAGATTTGTTCTCGATCAAGCGTGACCTTAACTGTTTGTTGTGCCTACATCGGTTAAATAGCCGATCGCCTATGCTTTAACTCCTATAGTATGTGTCCATGATTCTATTAAATGTGAATAGATCTGTTTACTTTAAAGGTTTGATTTGTTGTCTTTATCATGGCTGCCATCGATCCGGTCGAACCCCACTGTGAGAGATAGCAGGTTAAGTCTGACGAGTTCATAGATTTGTCCATGTCAGATAGTCGATTGTTCATACATTGTAGTCCCTTTTCATCTAAATTGGCTATTTTAGCTGATCCGCCTGAGCCTTCACACACATAGCATGTCTTTCGAAAAGCCTGTCAATGTATAGATGGTTTTACGGATTCTTTGGTTTTAGTTTGTTATTGTCGGCATGAAATTTTGTCCCATGCCGAGGGCACACGAGCAAGCCGGAAGGGTCTGCTCGATGGAGCTGTACATCCGCCTGGCTTCAATGCACGGGTGGTCGATCCTACGCACTCCTCCCGAGACATGCCAGTTAATTTGACCCTGCAATTGACAAGGAGAGAAAGCTAATCAGTAATTTAAGGCGGAACATGCCGGTGTTGCCAGACAGTCCCGAATGTGTGGCTTTGAGAGCCGATGTGGAAGGAGATCGACTAAATAGCTGATTCCAACATACTCATAAGAATAAATCAGTTAAAACTCATGGAGTTATAGAAGGAAATCGGTTATAATTCAGGATGAATATCATTAAGACAAATACTGGTCAATGGCAATAGGATGTCAACAATAATCAGTTTACGCTAAGCCAATGACAACAAGTAACTGAATCCCTTTTTTGTATAAAAGAAATAGTTCATCATCATTCAACCATTTAATAAAGATAAATCTAATGAACATATTAGATCTCATCTATCGCTATGACCAGTGGGGCATGAGGAAGAATCATGCAGGCCGTAGAAACAACAATAGATTTGCTGACCCTAACTTATTACTAATATCAGTGTGGCATGAGGCAGAATTATGCAGGCCATAATACAATAATAGGATCATATGGCTAACATATCTTTACTTCAACGGTCTCGTGACGTGAACTGTATGTGAAAGCACTCGATATCAACTAAAACAGCCAATTTAGGCATAGCGCATAGTTAAGGTCATGCCCTATTAGGAATAGATCTACCAAATAACAATCCCCACTCCATGGTGCTAACAGTGGAGTGTGAGGTAGAAACATACAGGCCATGATAACGGGCCATGGAACGGTTTTTGTTAGCCAATAGATCTACTCAAGACCATACATGCCTCAACCGCACGCTATGCACGATCAAGATTGACATAAAACAGTCGATAGAACATAACTCATTGTTTAAGATGCAGATTAGATCAGTTTAGATTAATAAATGATGGGTTAAAAAAAGATATAAGGCCGATCTAGATTAATCTCAATCGAGCGAAGTGATATTGCTGTAATTAAATAAATAACGAAAGTAATAAGCAATATCAGTAACTTAATGAATCTATCCGAAGGACACCACCCTTAGATAGAGCCGATAACTTGACCTTAATCTAGTTCGAGTAGTGGAGGTCGACCGGATCGATGTAGCCATACTTGAACTAAACAAGAGTCGATAAATAGCTTATACCAGAGCCGCAGTGGAGGTCGACCGGATCGATGCAGCTGTACGAACAGAAGTATAAGCCATGATAGTACTTACAAACAAGCCGGAGGTTGGCTGGACCGATGCAGCTCTGCTCGCTGAAGAACTCACTGAGATCTACTCTACTCCTACTCCTAAGGGGTGGCCGGAGCCAAAAAAAGTAAGTAACTTATATTTGATTGATTGTGTCTTTACAATAGCAAGGGTTCAATATTTATACCTAGAGCCTAAACACGAATGCTACTCAGGTATGACTCGGTACAATCTTTGGCATGAAGAAAACATTCCTATCTTAAGATAACTTGGACCCTAATCTTTCCCCTTTTGTAGAGTCCAATATGTATCTCCCCGACGCCGATCGTAGCTCATCATCATTATCTGTTGACGTCATTCAAAGAGAGCCGATTCCAGTGTTGCATCCAAACTGGCTGATATCGACCCTTATGTAATCGATTCCTTGATTGGCATAATCTTGGAAGCCTATGAGTTCCCGTGGTCGTCTCCCAAATTTTGGTGTAAACACATGCCCCCCAATTTTGGGATAAAATGATTTTATTCCAAAATTCCAGTTTATTGGTTTACCATGCTGCAACTGTTCTATCCCGAGATACACGCATGACTCCTGATTTCCCGGCCCGAGTCTTATATAACATCCCAATAGTATCTCTCCCAACTCACTCGGCCTATTTGCTTTCTCGAGCCAACTTTAACAGCCGACGCTGTCACCGCCAAGGCCTCAAACCCTAGCAAATCATCTGTTCTAACAAGACATCATCCAAGCGATCCTTGTCAGATTCAAACCTATTTCGGCTACAATGACGACCATCGACCACATCCCTGAGGTACGTCTCCAAGTTTCCACTCTCCAAGCATCGGTCGCTACCTTGTATTTCTTTTCTTCTCAAACTTATTTCGTCCGATTTTTTAGAAATGAGGAATGAAATCTTGATTCCATCAGCTGTTGCTTCTAATATCTATTTTCTTGGGCCTATGGGTGACCCTGATCCATCTGATTTCATCCGTTAAGAAACCAACCAAATCCCCTTCAAACAGTCTACAGTGAATTTGTGCTCTTGGAACATCAAAACTCCCTTCAAAAATTGGCTCAAAATGCCTAAGGGATGGAGAAATTGGTTTCATAGGGTGTTTGAGAAAATGGGCGGAGATTGGGAGCTTTACGATTTGAATCAATGCTTGACACTCTCATTGTCTGGGATGGAGAGGAATGATTCACTCCTGATTTCCGCATCTTATTTCTGGTCTAATACCCTGAATGCCTTTGTATTTGGTCACGGTCCAATGACTATCACTCTGGCCGATGTTTACATGTTGACCGGCCTTAGAATCACTAGATCAATGCAGCTGTGGGGGTATGGCCCCTGGTATCCACAAGACAAGACATGGGCTGCACCATCAGAGGTGGTCCAGCGCACAAGATCAAGGCGTGCACGGTGCTGCTCGGCATGCACTGCAAGATATTGTATAGTACCAAATAGGCTACTTTCCTTGTAACCCTACCCCTCCAGAGTATATAAGGAGAGGCAGGGGTCCCCTAGTGGACACGATCCATACATCTCATATTCAATACAATACACCAAAGACACAGGACGTAGGGTATTATGTTAATCAGACGGCCCAGACCTATCTAAATCGCTGTCTCTGCGCCTTGTGTCACCATCCGGTTCCTGATTACGCGCACCTCCACCGATCAATCTACCTTCATGGGATACCCCTCGGAGGACTGCCGAGCATCTTTTATCGATAGCAGCCTTATGAGTACTTGAGTGCTGGCTCCAAGAAATTAGCCAAGATATCAGATTGCACAGGATGGGCCAGTTACATTCTTAACCATATTGGAGATGGATCCGCCGTTAGCGAAAGAGAGTATGTGGCCTTCCTGAACATGTAGTTAGAAAAATTCATCTTTTGTGGGTCATCTTGTGGTCCAACTTATAATCACAAACTCATGTCCAAGCATCTAGCATTAGACAAGGATATACCTCTTAGAAAGTATCTGCTAGGGGCTGCTTATCATCTGATGTACCAGGTGACTGCCCAATTACTAAAGAATGAACTAGTGCATACTATTAGTGGCCCTTGGTGGTTGATACAACTGTGGCTCAACCTGTATATGCATAAGATTGCAAGACCCAACCTCAGAAACCTAAGTTTTCCTTCCTCCAACTTTGATGAGGAATATAGAGGCAAAGAAGGAAGGATCCGTCAGTGCATGAGCTATGGTGAGGCCGCATCGGTCATAACGATTGACATCGACATTGGTCATCTCTTCAAAAAGTTTTTCAGAGGGTTTGATGCAGATGTCTTGACATGGCTACCGTACGATGAGGATGAGGACAATGAGCTGACCTTTCCATTCAAATTTTGATTTGAATCAGGCTGTTTGAACGAAACAGCGCCCGCAATCTTCAATTCTTTCATCAAGCCATGTGTTCTTCCAGCCGAGTTTCGTGATGGCCATGGCAAAATGGCTACAGGCTCTTTCCTTCCAGGCAACCTTCCAACTGATGAGTTTTACAATCCATCCTTTGTAGCTTGTTAGTTTGGTTTAGGTCAATTGCCTCCTTAGCTGTTCTTCAAGAACATACTGAAGCCACAGGAAGATATTAGTGAAGTACTGGAAGCCTCCAGAGTTTTTCAACTGGGATCAAATCTTCCTTCCCTTTGCTTTCATGACTGGCAGCTTCTCCT
The DNA here is from genome assembly GCA_904845875.1 of Miscanthus lutarioriparius. Lineage (NCBI taxonomy): Eukaryota > Viridiplantae > Streptophyta > Magnoliopsida > Poales > Poaceae > Miscanthus > Miscanthus lutarioriparius. The sequence goes on along the minus strand of CAJGYO010000016.1, from coordinate 50,865,621 downwards.
TCCATGTTGGCAGCATTCCTTGCATGGCCAAAGCAGCAAGCTGATCATCAGCCAAGTTTAATGAGAAGCACAAATTTCTGGTCTCTCGGAACCTCTAAAGAAACTCAGTGCCTGATTCGTTAGTTTTCTGTCTTATAGTTGTCAAGTCAGTAATCTTCTTTTCTCCGGTCCTAGTATAAAAATATGTATGAAATTTCTTTTCTAGGTCAGCCCAATTGGTAATGGAATTGACTGGCAGTGATGAAAACCAAGTGAAGGCTGACCCTGATAGGGACAAGGAGAAGAAACAAACTCTATGGTCCTCTTCCATGGATGCCTCACCCAATTGTGTAAGATACCAACTGACATGTTCTATTGTGCTTGTGCTGTCCTAGCCAGTGAACTTGGAAAACTCTGGGTGCCTGTAATTTGTAGGAAGGGCGACCAAATCGTACCATTCTAGATATGGGCGTTTGTACGAGATGGTCAGTCCTTTTGGCTTCAGACCGAACTGATTCTTCATCATCTCGGTAACTCTCAACAACAACTCATCAGCATTTGAATTTAGATTTCTCTACACCTACTGACCCATCTGTGGATTGAAATCCCGTGTGCCTTGATACCCTGGATTCAGAATCATGTGAAGGGTGTTATAATCTATGACATAATGATACCCCTATGGAATCTCTATCTGTTCGGCCCTTTGTTGATTTGCTGCTTGAAGTCTCTGATTGTAGGCATGAGGATTTATATCTGTATGGATCCTTTGAATTGATGGTGCTATTTTTTGAGCCAACGATGGTATGTGGTCTGATGTGCCAAAATTAATCATCTGGTTCTGACCTTGCCCCACCAGCTGTTGCACATGTTGCACTGATGATCCAGGATTATGTTGTATCTGATTCATAGTAGCACCTTGAGCTTGCTCAGATGAACTCTAAACTACCTGGATGTCATTATCACCAGCTAGTGCTACTTGTTGATGGCTGGTACTAGCTTGATTAGTCCCTTGAGTCGACGGATATGGAATGTTGTAATAAGCCAGCACCATCTGATCAACAGGAAACCCATGAAACACCTCCTTCATGGTGTTGTGGAATGTGTTCAAGAAAGCTTCATTATGGCTTGATATGGCATCACGAACAGATTTGTCTATAGCTTCCGTGAAGAGACGCCTGTCTTCAGCTTCAACCGCATCTGTCTGCCCGTGTAATAGAACTCTTGGTAGTGGATATTTCTGAACAATTGTACTGTCACGTGTTTTGGTGTAGGACAACAAACACTTGTTCTAAAATTCTTCTGTAGCTTTACTGATGTCATCCTTATCTCCATCAGGTAGGTCTTCAGAAGGTACCATGAGGATGTCGCTGTTATTGTAAGCCGCCATGACGATTGTGGGGTCCCACCGGGCGTGCCAGTCAATTTAACCCTACAATTGATAAGGAGAGAAAGCTAATTAGTAATTTAAGGCGGAACATGCCGGTGTTGCTAGACAATCCTGAATGTGTGGCTTTGAGAGCCGATGTGGAAGGAGATCGACTAAATAGCCTATTCTAGCTATCGACATAGAATTTTTGTCTCTGTGCCGAGGACACACGCAGCAAGCCGGAAGGGTCCGCTCGATGGAGCAGATCCGCCTAGCTTCAGCGCAAGGGTGGTCGATCCTGCACAATCCTCCCGAGACGTGCCTGACAATTTGACCCTGCAATTGACAAGAAGAGAAAGCTTATCATTAATTAAAGGCAAAACGTGCCGGTGTTGCCAGACAGTCTCGAATGTGCGGCTCTAAGAGCCGATATGAGAGGAGATCGACTAAATAGTCGATTCCAGCATATTCATAAGAATGAATCGATTAAAGCTCATGGGGTTGTATAAGAAGAATCGGTTATCATCTAGGATAAATATTATTTGAGCAAACATTAATCAATGGCAATAAGATGTCAATGGTGATCTGTTTATACTGAGCCAATGATTACAAGTAACCGAACCCCTTTTATATAAAGAAACAGTTCAACAGCACTTAACCATTTAATAAAGATAAACCTAATGAACATGTTAGATCTCATCTATCGCCATAACCAGTGGGGTATGAGGCAGAATCATGCAGGCTGTAGAAACAACAATAGATTCGACGACCCTAACTCATTACTAATATCAGTGGGGCACGAGGCAGAATCATGCAAGCCGTAATACAATAATAAGATCATGGGGCTAATATATCTTTCAACTTATCTATACTTCAATGATCTCATAATGTGAATTATTCGTGAAAACACTCGATATCGGCTAAATAGCCGATTCAGGCATAACGCACAGTTAAGGTCGTGTCTTCCCAGGAACGGGTCTACCAACTAACGATCCCCACTCCACGGTGCCACTAGTGGGGTGAGAGAGAGAATCCCACAGGCCATGATGATGAGCCATGGAACAGTTCTCGCTAACCAACAGATCTGCTCAAGATCGAACATGCCTTAACCGCATGCTATGCACGATTAAGATTGATATAAAACAGCCGATAAAAATGTAAATCATCGTTTAAGACATAGATTAGATCAATTTTAGATTAGCAAATGATGAGTCAAATAAGATGTAAGGCCGATCTGGATCAATCTCAATCGGGCAGAGTGATATTGCTGTAATTAGATAAACAATGAAAGCAATAAGCAATATCGGTAACTTAATGAATCTACCAAAGAGTGCCATTCTAAGGAAGAGCCGATAACTTGACCTTGATCTAATTCAAGCAGTGGGGTGTGAGGCAGAATCACACATGCCATACTTGAATTAGACAAGAGTCGATAACTAGCCTATACCAGAGTCGCAGTGGGGGTCGACCAGATCGATGCAGCCATACGAATAGAGGTATAAACCATGACGATACTTACAGACAAGCAGTGGAGGTCGACCAGATCGATGTAGCCGTACTCGCTGAAGAACTCGCTGAGATCTACTCTACTCCTACTCCTAAGGGGTGGCCGGAGCTGAAAAAAGTAATTGACTTGTATTTGATTGATTGTGTGTCGTTACAATAGCCGGGGTTTGATATTTATACTTGGAGTCTAAACATGAATCCTACTTGAGCACGATTTGTTATAATCTTTGGCATAAAAATGAAAACATTCCTAATTTAAGATAACTTGGACTCTAATCTTTTCCTTTTTTGTAGAGCCCAGCATGTCTCGTCCTAGCATTGGTCATAGCCTCTGTTGTTATCTGCTAGCACTATCTAAAGAAAGTCGATTCTAGTGCTGCATCCGAATCAGCTGATTTCGATCTGCACGCAATTGATCCCTTGCAGACATGATTCTGGGAGCTCTCGAGCCTCTGGGATCCTTCTTCCAAATTCTGGTGTAAACACATGCCCCCCCCAATTTTGGGATAAAAGTAATTTTATTTCAAAATTATCATGTCTGCATCCCTGATTGCTCCACAGTCACGGGTAGAGAACCTTGATCTGGGGTCCACTGTTTGTCGCTGCTTGCGTCCATTCATGAGCCCATGCTTCACAACTTTTACGAGAGCGTCATTGCTTCACGGGCACTCGAATTCATCCTTTTAGGCCGGCTATAAAATGCCTATCTGACCCCGGTGAGAGCAACTCAACGATCCAGCTATGTTCTTCTTCCACCTGCCCTCTCGAGCTCTGACTTCGCCGGACCCTCCATGGTCCATCCTTTTGTTATGAAGATCCTAAGTGGTTAGAAGAATTCTTGTGCATAGGGTGACTGTGTCGCTCATTCTAGCACCTTGTCGAGCAAGAGGATCAGCTACTGCGGCTAGAAGAAGTCTTGTGATACCAGCTGAGTTTTCTCTCCATGCTCTCAAAGCTATTCTAGTGTTTGCAAGGGCTAAAATGCGTGGACACCTTCCCCTTGTTTGCTTCATCAAACGCCCGCTAGGAGATTCACAAGCCTCTTTCCCTCATTCCTCAATTGCTGAGAAACCAGCTAGGCATCTGTTAAGCGGGAGTGCCGATCCGTTTCCGTATCTGTTCTCAGTTTTCACACCCTCGGCGAAATCTATCTCCTTGCCTCCCTGGCCAATATATACGGGCCATGGCTGGGGCTCAAAAAACCACCCGTCTCATCTCAAACCTTCTGTGTCTTTAGTATAGTTCCTGCTCTTCTGTAGGTTTTAGATCATGGAGAATAGCAAGAGGCTTGCTGAGGAGGCTCTTAACGGGCCTGCATCATCGCGCCAGTGCTTTCATCACCAGGAAGGTGCTACTTGGGATGTCTCCATCGTGCCGGAGCATAGGGCTGACTCGGTTCAGCCTTTGGGGTCATCTTCAACATAGATTCGTTGCCAGCTTCCCTGTTATCTGAGGTGGTAGATCAATATTGACGATCTAATCGCCTCCATTGATCGGACTGATCAAAATCTAGCCAACTGTCTTTCTCTCATGGAGTCGGCTCTGGCCACGATTCAAATCCTGTTGTCCTCCGAGGCTAATCTGAGGGAACGGTTGGCCAGGGCTGAAACCAGAATCACAGGTGAGACGGCTACCACAATCTCCTTTGCCTTTTCTTTAACTTTGTCTTCGAGATTTTCTGATTCACCCCTTCTTTGAATCTTTTAGATCTAACTGCTCAGTTGGATAGTCAATGCTAGGGGCGCCGTTCTGGAAGTCCGTTTGCATGATATTCCAAACTGCGTTAGGGAGGTTGCTTTCCACGGTGTTCGTCATGGTGCTGCCACAGCGTTGGCTACTGCACAAGCCCGCTCTGGCTGCAATCTTCGGCTTCTTCCTCATGGTTTTCCAGACATGATGCCCCCCGAGGATCATGAGCATTTGATCGAGGAATTCCTTAGCGCCACCAACTCTGTAGCCTTCAACACTTTGGCCGATGATGTAGTGAGCAAATTGTCTTCCGGCCCGTAGTTTGTAATAAGTGATTTTTAGCAAGCGATTTCCTCGTCTTGAATGATTTTCCTTTGTTTCGTACTCCATATTACGCGTATCACTTCATCCATGCTTGTTTTTCCCCTATAGGTGATACGCATCGTACTAGCTTTTGTCCCTTTTGCACTAGAGGCGATACCTTTCTAATGTTGGCTATTAGAGCTGTCGACTGAACAAATCGACTATTAAGTGTTAATCCAAACGCTGGGATAATATTTCTTTAGATATTTCCCATTGATTGCTTGGCTGAATTCTTCTTCTCCCCCTAGTGTCTCCAAAATATAAGCATTACCAGGCACACAATGTTTGATCCGATAAGGCCCTTCCCAATTGGGTGACCATTTGACGAACTTATTATCCTTTGACCCGATTGGCAATCTTACTTTCTAGACCAAATCTCCTTCGAAAAATGGCTTGTTCTTGACCTTTTTATTGTAATATTTCGTAATCCTTAGTTTATTGGCTTCAATATTTTTGAGAGCACGCAGCCGAAGGCAACTTAAGTCTTCTAAGCCATCCATCATAAGATTTTTGTAGACTTTGGCTGTCAAATCATTCTGTAACATAACATGCCTTGATCCGGTCTAAACTTCCCAAGGTAGGACTATGTTATGGCCATACACAAGTTGATAAGGTGATGTTTTAATTGATCCATGATAGGCCATCCAGTATGCCCATAGTGCTTCATTAAGCGTCGAATGCCACTTCCTTGGCTGTTCCTCAATTTTCTTCTTGATCAGCTTAATCATAATCTAATTGGACGCCTCTGCCTGGCCATTAGCCTGAGCATAGTAAGGAGATGAATTTAGCAGTTTGATCCCCATACTAGCAGCAAAATCTCTGAATTCCTCTGATGTGAACATGGTCCCTTGATTGGTAGTGATGGTTTGAGGAATCCCAAAACGATACACGATATGCTCCTTGACAAAATCAATCATGTTTTTCAAAGTTACCGTTTTCAGGGGAACTGCCTCAACCCACTTGGTGAAGTAATCTGTTGCTACCAATATAAACTTATGTCCTTTGCTCGAGGGTGGAAAGATCTGGCCAATCAAATCAATTCCCCAGCCCCGAAATGGCCATGGCTTGATTATTGGGTTCATGGCCGATGCAGGTGATTTCTAGACATTACCAGAACATTGACAGTCTTGGCATCCTTTGTAATATTCAAAATAGTCTTCTAATATTGTTGGCCAGAAATATCCAGTTCTACGAATAATCCATTTCATCTTATAAGCCGATTGATGAGCCCCACATATCCCTTCATGTACTTCACCCATCAAAACCTTGGCTTCTTCTTGATTCAGGCATTTAAGTAATGCCCCATCAATTGTTTTGTAATACAGCTGATTATCTAGTAAAACATACTTAGTTGATTTATACCTTAGCTTTATGGTAACTTTCTGTGATAGATTTCTAAGGTAGTCGACTATCTCAACTCTCCAATCATTATCCGAGGTTTCATTACTCAGGATTTATTGAACCACTCGATAACCTAATGCACTTTGAGCCAGACGGTTAGCTTCTTGATTCTGCGCCCTCGGAATATGTTGAAATGAGACATGAGGAAATTCCCTGAGTAACCTTTGGCACTCGTCATAATATCTCCTCACAGTATCCTCTTTGCACTCATACAGGCCGATCAACTGATTAATAATTAATTGTGAGTCTCCAAATATTTCAATCGCTTTGGCCTTTACCTCATGAAGAAGTTGAATCCCTTTGAGAACAACCTCATATTCTGCTTGATTATTGGTGACCATTGGTTCGGTTGGAAAAGCAAACTCAAAATTTGCCCCCCAAGGCGAAATAAGAACAATACCAATGCCACCACCTTGCTTACATGATGACCCATCAAAGAATAACGTCCAGGGCACCGGCTCCACATGATTCATGCTTGGTTTATGATGCTGGGTGACGAAATCAGCTATTACCTGCCCTTTAACTGCTTTAGCTGATTCGTACCTCAAGTCAAATTCTGATAACGCGAGAATCCATTTTCCTACTCTCACATTTAGCATCGGCATCGATAACATGTGCTTGATCACATCAGCCTTGGAAACAACCGTGTACTCGGGCGATAATAAGTAATGCCGCAACTTGGTGCAAGAGAAGTATAAGCACAAGCATAATTTTTCAGTGGGAGAATATCTTGTTTCTGGATCTAAAAGTCTCCTACTTAGATAGAAAACCACTCACTCTTTTCCTTCAAATTCTTGTATCAGGGCCAATCCAATTGTTTTGTCATCAGCCAATATGTACAACTTGAATAGCTTACCTTGCTGAGGAGGGACCAGCACAGGTGGACGCTTCATATATTCCTTTATCTCTTCAAACGCCTTCTATTGTACGTCACCCCATCTAAATTCTTGATCATTCTTTAATTTCAACAAGGGAGAAAATGGCAAAACCCTCTCCGACAAATTTGAAATAGACCTTCTGATGAAATTAATCTTGCCAAGCAAAGATTGCAATTCTATCTTAGTAGTCAATTGCTTTCATGCTCTTCTGACCAACTTTGATTCCTCTCTCGTGGACCATAAAACCCAAGAATTGTCCAGCTGACACTCCAAAAGCACACTTATTAGGATTCATCGTCAGACCATGTTTTCTTGTGCATTCCAAAGTCTCCCACAAATCAGCTAGATGCTCTTTGTATCCTTTTGATTTTACCATCACGTCATCAATGTAGATCTCAACAATTCTGCCGATCAATTTATGAAAGATATAATTCATTGCCCTTTGATAAGTGGCACCAGCATTCTTTAGACCGAAAGTCATCACAACCCATTCGAACAAGCCGATTGCGCCAGGGCATCTAAAAGCGGTTTTCGCTATGTCCTCTTCAGCCATGAAAATTTGGTTATACCCTGCGTTGCCGTCCATGAAGCTAATAACCTTGTGCCCGGCTGCTGCATCTACTAACATATCGGCTATCGACATCGGATAACCATCCATGGGTGTGGCTTTATTCAGATCCCTGAAATCGATGCAAACCCTTAGTTTTCCATTCTTCTTGTATATAGGGACAACATTCGATATCCATTCTGCATACCGGCATGGTCGGATAAACTTTGCCTCTAGTAGCCTTTTAGTCTCCTTTTTAATATCATCAAGCACGTTCGGATTGAATCTCCTTAGAGCTTGCTTAAATGGCCGATACCCAGGCTTGATTGCCAACCAATGTTCAACAATTGACCGGTCTAAACCAGGAATCTCATAGTACTCCCAAGCAAAGCAGTCTTTAAATTCTTTTAATAAATCAATTAATTCTCGCTTATATTCCGGATCCAATTTAGCACTTACGTACGTCGGCCTAGGCCTGTCTCCAGAACCAATATCCACTTCTTCCAATTCATCGTCCGACGTGAAGCCATGTCCTAGTTTACCATCTATTCCATCTATTGGATTATCCATTAAAACAAATTTTCAAAGCCAACTGCTTGGATTGGCTGTTGGCTTTCATTATCGATTCTGAATTCTGATGGCAACAGAAAAACCATTCGAATATTAGCCGATGGTCGCTTTCTATAGGCTGTTTGCTTAGCACGCCATACTGGAGGTTTACTGGATGCCTGAGCTTGTTCCATCTCTTTATTCCTTAGGCGTTGCACCCTTCTCTTCTGGCTTCTTGTCAATCCTCTGGGGCACCATTGGCCTTCCTACCAAATGTACTCTTTCTTGTTGCTTTCTTCTTCATGATCAGCCCAGTCTTGGTCAACAACTCTTTTTCCCAGCCGATCATGAATACTTTTATTTTTTAAGCGCCGATCCATGTTATTATGATGATATGCGTCCTGGGCATGGATGGACCGGCGGTTGATCTGAGATTGCCTAAATTCCCAATATTGATTGTTGCATTCTGGACAGTTATGTCTGGTAGGCAATTTCAAATCTTCATTCCAACAATATCTGAAGAAAGGACAATTCCAGTGTGATTCGGCTTGCTTCTTTTCATACCTTTCTTCTTCCAATTGATGCTAGTATTCTTGATCTTCTAGCCACCACTGATAATCCTTTTCCTTCTGCCGCTGCCACTTATTCAACAGGATTTGAGATGTAACTCGTGGCTTCGTCGCTCCATCCCTTGATGTTTCCCCCTACTCATATTGGCTCTTCTGCTGATCACGATGTTTTCTAATCTCTCTGTATTCATCAGCCGATATTTGCATCTTGGGATCAACTGTTCTAGCTTCTCTTGATCTGGTCGATGTTAGGACCTTAGTCTTTCCTTTGAATAGCCCAACATCAACCATATTTTGATCTCCTGGGAAAGGATCATCATCAATTTTTATCTTCCGAGGCGTATCAAACTTGAGCCTCCCTTGCTGAATAGCCCTCTTTATATGCTGCCAGAAAATTATGCACTCATTAGTGGAATGAGAAGTAGCATTATGGAATTTCTAGAACTTCTTATTCTTCAACTGCTTAGGGGCAGCATAACATGATTGTCTGGCAATTTGATCTGGCCCTTCTCAAGTAAGAAGTCAAAAAGCTTGTCCAATTTTGTGACGTCAAAGTCATAGCTCTCCTCGACTCCTCTTCCCCAAGGGTTTGGCACCTTTACTATCTTCTTGCCCCAATTCCATTTAGCTAAAGCAACCTCTTCCTCTTCATCTTCATAGCCGTCGTCAATCGAATATGGATTATAAGCTTCAGCTACTGTGGTACTCTTCTGGAATCGGGTATCCCTGCGCATACTCTGGAATTGGCTATTGAGCGCTGTCACTCGTTGAGCCAATTGACCCAAGTTGTCAAACTCTTGTCCTAGCAGCTTTTCTTTCCATATTGGCAACATTCCTTGGACTGCTAAAGCAGCTAGCTGATCATCGGCCAAGCTCAATGAGAAGCACAAGTTCCTAGTCTCTCGGAATCTCTGAAGAAATTCAGTGCCTGATTCATTAGTCCTCTGTCTCATGGTTGTCAAATTAGTTATCTTCTTTTCTCTAGTCCCAGTGTAGAAATATGTATGAAACTTCTTCTCTAGGTCAGCCCAATTGGCAATGGAGTTGACTGGTTGTAACACCTCGGGTGTTAGCCTTGCATAACTTGACTTGCATAACATGAGCATGATCATCAAGCATTCATAAACAAGCATTTACCATTGAAACATTAGATTGAAACATCTGCAACGTTTGCTTGTTATCGCATGTTTCTTAAACATATGCAACTTTTCTCGTTATTTCATATCTCCATGTATCTATGCATATGATCATGAGTGTACACATGTACTTGGTGGATGTGAGTCACACAAACATGTAGCCACACTAGGGTAGCAAGTAGGACCTTATTCATGGTTACATTTCATGAACCAACATTTAAGCTCCATGTGATTACACTAGCTAGCTCTATGAGTGACTACTACATGAAATGATTGAATGACCTTGCAAATTGCTTGAACATGTCTAGAGTATCATTATGAACAACTTTGATATTCATGGTTAGGTGTAATTAGGTCATTAAGCCATGCTTTGATGTGTATCATCATTTAAAAGTGACATGTTTGACCAAATTTGAACTAGGTGTTAGAGACCTTGCATGGAGGAGATCACTAAAGCAAAGTTGTAGTGTTTGACATAAGGAACAACTTTTATTGTTAGGTCATGGACTGATTTAGCTTCTAACATGCTTGAATGGGTCCCACAAAAACCAGCAAAATCAAGCTTTCAACACTTAACGAATTTTTCTAAGTCCTGGATCACTGACAGCCTAACAAGCTGACCTTAAGCATGATTTTACTCCGTCTCGGTTGGGAATTAGAACTAGATTCTTGAACGAAAGTTGTAGATGGTACGTCGGTCTACAAGTTCCATTTAGATGGTTTACACAATAGAGCTATGGATTAGCAGTTAGATGAACATCAAAACACATCGTCAGGCTCGGCATTCCTTGTCTGAATTGACTGAATCAAAATGTTCAGTGGCCGACACCGGCAGGAACTGAGCACCGTGTGGAGGTCGCGGTGGCCGCGTGTCGCCGTTGCCCTGACCGCGCAGGCCACGACGTGCCTGAGCGCTGCTTCAACACTCCAACGTTCGCCCGCAACGCCCAGCGCCCTCATTTCATTTTTCCCAGCCTCCTTCTTCGCCACAGCAGAGCCGCCGAGCTCCCGCAGCACCGAGCAGCACCGCTGTCGCCACAGCCGTGCACAGGCTCGCGACGAGCCGCCCAATCGTCACCGCAGCAGAACCACTAGCTCCCCAGCGACCCACTGCCTCGACCCGCGCTAGCTGACCGCACCTGGTAAGAAATGGCGCTGTGCGCTAGCTCACTAGAGCATCCCCGCCGCGCCCGTCAACGTGGCTGGGGCACCTCCCTCCACCATAGACCGTGAAACCTTGCGCGATAGGTTTGCCGTAGGATACTGGTGCTCGTCCGAGCTTTAGGTCGAGCCACCGAGGTCATCATCGGCGTAGCGCCGTCGTCTAGCGTCACCGATCCGCCATGGCCGCCGCCGTCGTCACTAGAGTCGATGTTAGGGCCGGGCAAGTAGTGCAAACGATGCGCCTCGTCAAGTAGAACGTCTGGTGAAGATGTTACCGCCGACGAACTCGCCGCCGTCGAGTTCTAGCCGCCCCCGTAGAGTAGCACCGCCGGCTCTGTTTTTGTTTCGCTGACCGGTGGGGTCAACTGAAAAAGTGGCTCCCGCGTGTCAGCGACTCCCTGTTTTGAAGCTAGTTCATTTAAATACAGATCTGGTGTTGTTTTGTAATTTTTGTATCTTCAGTTTGGTAGCTTCAAAAATTGTGAAATAAATTTGTTAGTGTTCCTTAGGAAGTGTAGTATTTAGGAAAAATATGTTCTTAACTTTTGCAGTAGAAATGTTTGGAGATTTAAATAGAGATTTGAAATGTGCTTTTGAATGCATTCAAATTTGTTTATTTTATATCTAGAGTTCCTGTGCTCCAAAAATTATGAAATTTCTGTGGTAAGATAGTCTTAGCATATATGAGCTCTGGTAAAAATTTGAAGATGAGTGCATGTGTAGATTTGTAGTTATAGATTTTTCTTTTATAATTAGGAGATCCTTGTGTAAATTTTTATAAATTATTTAGGAATCCAATATTCATGAAATTTGTTGGAGGTTATCCTAGTACCATAAGGATGCTAAGAAAAATAGGAAATCTGTTGCTTGACACTTTTCACTAAGGTTTTCTATTTATGCTATTTCAAGCCTTCCTGCCTTGTCATTTTTGTATAGGATGTTCTACTTGGCAAAATGGCATGAATTTTTTACAGTAGTCTATTGGTAGCACTAGTAAGCCACTGTAATTTGCTGAGAATTTATGATGCACATTTGGTATAGGTTTATTATTTAACCTAGGGGTTCAAATAAAATAATAAAGGCATTTAAATAAATAGTTTGGGCTTCACCATTATGTTTTCTTAGATGTATTTGGTATGCTTAAACTGCTGGTAGACTTTTGGTCGTAAAGATTTGAATCCTTATATGAAGTAGAAGTATTGTTACTTTATAATACGAATTGAAATAGTTTCCGGACAGATTCTGGAGTTTGCTAAGTTGCATGATAGAGATGAGGTTTGCTGTAAAAATGGTTAATAACAAAGTTGTAGATAATTCGATAAGCTTTCCAGAAAGTCCAGGATCACTGCATTTGGATTAGTAGAACTCCTGTTATGAGTAAAACAAGTAGTTGCTGTTTTGTGATATAGTAGATGCATTGTGGAAGTAGTAATTAAATAATCAAGAAAAGATATGCACCTACTCAATAAACATGATGCACTTGATAACATATATGCATTCATAATACTTATGCCATATTCATGCATCTAGGATCGGAGGAAGAAATAACGTTGCTGAAATTCGAAGAAGCAGAGGAAGGGGACCAGCAGGAGGATCCGCAAGCCGCAGCTCCCGAAGGCGTGGAGCAGAATCCTGAAGAGCTTCCGGAGTGTCCTGATCACCGCCCTACTTCCTTTCTGCGAGGCAAGCCCTGGAGCATTCTAAGTCTCCCGGTATTTTACAAATGATTACTTAAGTACTTATGATTGATGCATTAGGTTATAAGAGTTGAATGGAACCACTTGATGCATATACATTCCATGTCCAGCTATTACACCTTTAACCGGTATAGGTCCAGGATTGAACATATGCTTAGCCATGCTTAGACCGGTAGAAGTCGGGTGATTTCCTGTCACCTGCGAGATATAGGTGGATACCGGAGCACGGTTGGTTATAATTGCTATCGTGGAAAAGAACCAAGGTTAATGTAAATGGAGACCGGGCGGGATGTTGATAGAGAAGCAACAAGACATGGAGGTCTTGGGTGTGAATCTATCCCTGTCTGTGTCGATTAAGGACCGTACCATTGTTGGCGCTTCTGACAAGATTGAACGCATGCCTATCACTTAGCTGGCCGGATAACTCGTTTCAACCGCGAAGCCGAGTAATTCAACTCAGGCCGGGACCCGTTTTGTTGTGCGCTCCTTGCGGGGGGGCGATCAGACTGAGCCCAAGGGCAGGCTAGGCCTGAACGTCTGGGCATCTGGTGTCCAAGATTGTGCGGCGCAGTACGGACCCGCGAAAAGTGTACCTGAGTTGTATCAACGGTGACCTAAGGCTATCGTGGCTGGTAGACCTGGGTTTGTGTTAGGAATAAATTCCTAGCTGGTTGAAATCGATTCGAATCGCCGTCTCTCCCGGATAGTGAGAAACTTGGCTAGTCCCAACATCGTAGTAACTGTGTTATGGAACATGATGGTTCGAATGAATATGGAATTACAATACCTGCTATGGTTACTATTGTATGCTTTTAAATGGATATACCACATGTTTGGCACAGGATAGTTGCTAATCTAGAGATGGATAGTTATAAATAATTGATAAAAGAAATCCTAATTGTATAATAAGTCAATTGCTTTTATGCAAAATGTTGTCAAGCTATCTCCACTTATACAACCTTGCATAATCCTTGGAGTCATTTTATTTCTGGTTTATGGCGGGTAAGTCTAGCTGAGTACCTTCTCGTACTCAGGGTTTTATTTCCCATGTTGCAGATGGCACTGTATATCATGGTTATTGCAAGAGTTGCTTCTATCCCGCTGTGGATGAGGAGTAAGCCTTGGGCAGGCTTCTTATTAATCCTTCTACATGCTTTTGTGGACCGTGATTATATCTTGGCACTGTACTAAACTATGTTGGAAACGTTACTTTCAAACTTAATTTGCTTCCGCTTTTATCTATCAAACTCGGTTTGTAATAACTTTTATTCGTACTCTAATGGAGAAATGTATCTGCGAACTTTATGTAATATGTGGCATGTATGTTGAATCATGTACGATCTTGGTTGTTGTAAATCGTTTATCGAGACCGTCGTGGTACTCGATGGACTACCGGGTTTATATGGGTTCAAGTATGACAGTGCGACCGCTTGTGGGCTGCCATTGTACTTGTACTCTTATAAATTGATCGGTTCTGCGACAGCTGGTATCGGAGCAAGATTCAACGTTAATCGTCACATGTGTATTTAAAAACAAAAGTTTTTGTTTTCCAAAAACCCTTCTCTAGCAACTGATAGTTATACAATAGGTATTTGAAATCTAAAGTGTGCCAATGATCACTTTCCTTATGCCCAAATTAAGGACTATTAGGTGGCTATTTAAGTACTAACATGGGGGTTTTTACTTCGTCGTCCATACGGCGTGCTATTGTATGGATGTCATTCACTTGAATGGTAATGTATGGATCAAATGCCTCTACGACAAGGTAAGATGATGAGTGTATGACCGCAAGATGTGAGCGTGCGGTCGGGGAGAGTTAGCTTTGGTACGTCTATGTATGCATGCTTGCATGTGTATATGGTGCGTATTTAATTGTGGGTTTAAATTATTGTCGGGTAGATTGATACGGAAGTATATGTATGGGTATACATATATGGAAGTATTTACAAATTACATTCTGCATATTTCATTATGGGTTTAGGGCTGAAATGAAATCTTATGCAGGTACACTAACAACGAAATGTGTAGCTCGACTAGTTACGCTAATTAAGAGAGAACGTATGTATGCCACCGTGTCTACCACTAGAAACAAATTTTTCCTAAGTTTGTGAGGACGTACGGAACGAGCATGCATCATGGTAATTACCATTCACATAATTAAATTGTTCCTCCCCTTATAAAATTCTTACTCGGTTATGTAACTCTTATCCGTCATGGTCTTGTCTCACCAAGTGGTACATGTTAATGGTGCAGATGGCACGCACAAAGCAGACCGCTCGTAAGTCCACCGGAGGCAGAGCTCCCAGCCGTCAGCTTGCTCCACGTACCCATCAATGTCACATGTTTCTTGGAGAGTTTGGGATGCCTACACTCTTGTGGAGGGTGCTCAGCTATGTCGGCTATCCTGATGGAATGGAGCCCCGCTACTTCTAGGCGAATGAGCAGTTGGGGGAAGGTCTCTTGGTTACTGTGGAGGCCGTTGTTCGTCCCCGAGGTGACGATTCTGAGTGGACAGGTTGGTGTTATGAGTCAACTGGCAGGACTGCTGAAGAAGCAGCTGGCAGGGCAGCCTTTGGGATACTGAGGGATATCATGGATCATTTTCCTTAGGAGCTAGCAGCCGCTTTGGTTGGAGTCTTTTCGAGGGGCAACCCCTCCACTAATTCATGGCAGCAGGCAAGAGGAAGACCTTTGGATATTGGTGCAGCAGAAGGGAAGAACAGCGATAACCCTGCCATGAGCGCCATGTTCGTAGTGATGAGGGTGTTAGATGGAGTAGAAGGTAGCCTAAGACGTGTGTCTGGTGCTCTTGGTCATGCCCGCGATGACCGATGTCAGCTTCAGAGGGAGCACGACGCCGAGATTGAGAGGCTCAATATAGAGATGGCTCAGTTAACTCATTAGAGGAATGAAGCCTGGTCCAGGGAAGATGTTCTGAGAGCTCGACAGTTTGAGCTGGAGCAGCAACTAGCCAATGCGGAAGAATACAACGACAACCTACATGAGGAGGTTCATCAGCTGAATAACTAGCTCCACCCTTACATTCTGCCTGGAGCCGCGGAGATGGATCTAGAGGAGGACGAGGAAGAAGAAGAAGTGGAGCCTGAAGAAGGAGTGGAGCTTGAGGAAGGAGATGATCCTACGTCTGACCTCGATAGTGATCATGATGAAGATTAGATCGCTTAGCACTTAGTGGAAGGGCTAATGTATCACCTTTATTCATGTAATGGACCTATAGTTTGAATTTAGTATGGGTAATCCGACTATCATGTAATATTGTGAATCGCACGACTATCGCACCTTTGGTTGAACATCAATGCAATTCTGTTCCTTGTTGGTGATCACGATTTAAATTTGCATGCGTTATGAGCGCGATAAGTGGTCAAATTGGGGATGCCATGTTGCAAGAATGAATTGTTATGCCTCTGTTTTTATTGTGAATTTGAGAATTTTCTCCAGTAATTTCAGTTTGGCATGATTATGATTCATCTACAATCTCTTGACATCAACCAATAATCGCTTATTGTTGCAACTTCATAGATGACGCGCACCCGTGCTGGAGCTGGTAGTAGTCATGATGGCAATGGTGATGACTTACCACCACCACCGTCGCCGTCTTCTCAGGAGTTCTTTGCTCAGTTCTTGGGGAGCCAAAGGACAATGGAAGAAGCTCTACGCCTCATCGCGCAAAACACCGCTCGTGGCCACCCACAGCAACCAGGGGCCGAGCCAAATCAGCACAGTACATTCAAGGAATTTCTTGATACAAAGCCTCCTATCTTCAAGGTGGCTGAGGAACCACTACAGGCTGACGAGTGGCTCAACACCATTGAGCAGAAGTTTCGCTTGTTAAGAGTCACCGAGCATTTGAAAGCTGAGTATGCTTCTCATCAATTGCAAGGACCAGCAGGGATCTGGTGGACACATTTCCTGTCATCCTTGCCTGCTAATGCACGAGTTACCTAGGAATAGTTCAAGCTGGCTTTTAGGGGACATCATATTCCCCCGGGCCTGATGCGCATGAAAGCGGCCGAATTTATGAGGCTCACTCAAGGAACAAAGTCACTCACAGAATATATGCACGCATTCAACAACTTGTCCAGATATGCTCCAGGTTTTGTGGATACCGAGGAGAAAAAGATAGAGAGCTTCAAGCGAGGTCTAGGTACTAAACTGATGAAGACTATGGCAAATTCTAGGTGTGCCACGTACAATGAGTTTATTAGTGATGCCTTGACCCAGGAAAACCACAATAACATGCATGCAGTTGCCAAGGCTCACAAGAGGGCATTTGAGGCCGGTGCCTCCGGATCTTTCCAGTCAAAAGCGCCTATCACAGCTAGGCCACAATTCCGTCCACCTGCACCCAAGTTTAGACCTCCACCACCTAAAGCTCAGAATAATAGGCCACAGAAACCGTTCTGTAAGGCGTTCACTATTGCCTTACCAAAAGGAATTGGCAGTCAGGACAGCTCCACCGGATTCAGAAGTAATCAACCATGTTTCAACTGCAACCAACTGGGTCATTGGTCCAAGGAATGCCCCCACCCCAAGAAGAATGGCAACCCAAATCAAAACAATCAGAGACAGGCGAACACAAGGGCATGGCCAGGATACGTGCATTATACCGCGGTTGAGGAAGTGCCCATGGGAGAAGTTGTCACGGCTGGTATGTTTCTCGTCAACAAGCATCCCGCTATTGTTTTATTTGATTCGGGAGCTTCTCATTCATTTATGAGTCAAGCATTTTCATCTAGACATGATCAAGAAATAATTGAAGTAAGCAAAGGGGGTTATAACATAAGTTCAGCAGGGGGTACTGTCACTACCAAAAAGATAGTAAAAAATGTGCTCATCTCTATACAAGGGAGGGAGTATACAACGGATTTGATAATATTGCCTGGGTTATCCATCAGTGTAATCTTAGGTATGAATTGGATGAAGTATCATGGTGCTCTTATTGACACCAGCACCCATACTATTATGTTGAGAGAACCCACGGGAGGGAATGCTTTTCTAGTACCACTCTTTCGCAATTTTGAACTCCAGCATTTAGCTTGTGCTATCCAAGCCACCACACTTAGTGATATCCCCGTAGTTTGTGAGTTTCCGGATGTATTTCCAGAGGAATTACCAGGCTTACCACCTGATAGGGAGGTGGAATTCAAGATTGAGTTAGTGCCAGGTACAACACCCATATCAAGAAGGCCCTATAGAATGCCACCCAATGAGTTAGCAGAACTTAAGGTTCAATTGCAAGATCTATTGGACAAAGGTCTTATTCAACCTAGCTCATCTCCATGGGGATGTCCAGCCTTGTTTGTGAAAAAGAAGGATAAGTCACTAAGAATGTGTGTAGATTATAGACCACTCAATGTCGTGTGACCATCAAGAACAAATATCCATTACCTCAAGATCGACATCTTGTTCGATCAGCTAGGAAAGGCAAAGGTATTCTCCAAAATTGACTTGAGGTCGCTACCATCAAATAAAGATCCGCCAGAGGATATACCTAAAATCGCTTTTCTACTAGGTATGGCTTATACGAGTATTTGGTTATGTCTTTCGGACTAACAAATGCTCCAGCCTACTTCATGTACCTGATGAACTCGGTATTCATGCCCGAACTCGACAAGTTTGTGGTCGTGTTTATCGATGATATATTGATTTATTCAGAAAATGAGTCAGATCATGAAGAGCATCTGAGGATTGTCCTATCCAGATTGAGGGAGCATAAGCTATATGCCAAGTTTAGCAAATGTGAATTTTGGTTGAGCAAAGTACCTTTCTTAGGTCACATCTTATCAAGAGATGGAATCTCTGTAGACCCATCAAAAGTACAAGAGGTCATGGATTGGAAAGCCCCAACTTCGGTTCATGAAGTTCGGAGTTTTCTAGGGTTAGCAGGATATTATCGTCGTTTCATTCTAGATTTCTCAAAGATAGCTAAGCCCATGACCAGACTACTTCAGAAAGATGAGAAGTACAAATGGACACCAGAATGTGAAGCAGCTTTTCACACCCTCAGAACTTTGTTGACTACCGCACCTGTGCTAGCACAACCAGACATTGAAAAGCCTTTCGATGTATTTTGTGATGCATCAGGAATAGGTTTGGGATGTGTGCTTATGCAAGAAGGAAGGGTAATTGCATATGCTTCTCGGCAATTGAGGAAACATGAAGTCAACTACCCTACACATGATTTGGAACTTATAGCCATTGTTCATGCATTAAAGGTATGGAGACATTACTTGTTGGGCAATGTATGTCATATCTATACTGACCACAAAAGTCTCAAGTATATCTTTACCTAGCCAGAACTGAACATGAGACAACGAAGATGGTTAGAGCTAATTAAGGACTACAATTTAGAAGTGCACTACCATCCGGGTAAAGCTAATGTAGTAGCAGATGCACTGAGTCGGAAGTCTCATTGCAACACTATAGAAGCATTATTGGAAGATGGATTCAACTTGTTACATCCTGCTGTACTACACAATATCACGATCAGTTGTTCACTTGAGAGCAAAATCATAGATTTGCAGCAGACAGATGTAGGAATAAGTCACATCAAGAGGAAAATGCAAGAGCAAGAGACCAAGCATTTTAGATTGGACGAAAGAGGTGTATTATGGTTTGAGGACCGACTTGTGGTACCAAAAGACCGTGAGCTAAGGAATCAAATTTTAGAGGAAGCTCACTCGTCTAAATTGTCTATCCATCCGGGTAGTAGTAAGATGTATCAAGATTTGAAAACCCATTTTTGGTGGACTAAGATGAAGAAAGAGATCGCAGCCTATGTTGCTAGGTGTGATAACTGCAGTAGAGTAAAAGCTGTCCATATGAAAATTGCTGGATTACTTCAGCCATTGCCGATTCTAGGATGGAAATGGGAGGAAATCAGCATGGACTTTATCACAGGCCTTCCAATGACACCACAAGGTCACGATTCAATATGGGTTATTGTTGATCGGCTCACCAAGTCAGCACACTTTATACCCGTGAACACACGGTATATAGTTGGGAAATACGCTGAGATATATGTTTCCCAGATCGTGAGACTGCATGGAGTACCTAGGACTATAATCTCAGATCGAGGACCACAGTTCATAGCTCGTTTTTGGGAGCACTTACACTAGGCTTTGGGAACCAAGCTAATCAGAAGTTCAGCTTATCATCCGCAAACTTCAGGACAGACAGAGCGAGTGAACCAAATCCTAGAAGATTTACTTAGAGCTTGTGTTATATCTTCAAAGGGTTCATGGGAGAAATGGTTACCTTTAGCTGAATTCTCCTATAACAACAGTTATCAAGCGAGTATCAAGATGGCTCCATTTGAAGCCTTGTATGGCAGAAAATGTAGAACTCCATTGAATTGGATTGAGCCAGGTGAAAGGAGATACTTTGGTATTGACTTTGTCAATGAAGCCGAAGAACAAGTACGTATCATCCAACAACACATGAAGGCAGCTCAATCAAGACAGAAGAGTTATGCCGACAGAAGAAGAAGACCACTAACGTTTGAGGTGGGTGACTATGTATATTTAAGAGTATAACCCATGAAAGGTGTGAAGAGATTTGGGATGAAAAAGAAGCTTTCACCAAGATATGTAGGGCCATACAAAATTTTGGAACAAAAAGGAAATGTTGCATACAAGTTACAACTTCCACCAGAAATGAGTGCAATATTTGATGTGTTCCATGTTTCTCAGTTGAAGAAATGTCTTCGAGTACCTGAAGAAGCTATTGCACCCACCAACGTGCAGCTTCAATCGGATTTGACCTATGAAGAAAAGCCAATTCGAGTATTAGAGGAGATGGAGAGAGTAACACGGAGTAAGATTATTAAGTTCTATAAGGTGGTGTGGAACAATCATAGTGAACAAGATGCTACGTGGGAAAGAGAAGATTATCTACGAGAAGTTTATCCCGCCTTTTTCCAAGAATGGTAGGTCTTGCAAATCTCGGAACGAGATTTTTATAAGGGGGAGGGGCTGTAACACCTCGGGTGTTAGCCTTGCATAACTTGACTTGCATAACATGAGCATGATCATCAAGCATTCATAAACAAGCATTTACCATTGAAACATTAGATTGAAACATCTGCAACGTTTGCTTGTTATCGCATGTTTCTTAAACATATGCAACTTTTCTCGTTATTTCATGTCTCCATGTATCTATGCATATGATCATGAGTGTACACATGTACTTGGTGGATGTGAGTCACACAAACATGTAGCCACACTAGGGTAGCAAATAGGACCTTATTCATGGTTACATTTCATGAACCAACATTTAAGCTCCATGTGATTACACTAGCTAGCTCTATGAGTGACTACTACATGAAATGATTGAATGACCTTGAAAATTGCTTGAACATGTCTAGAGTATCATTATGAACAACTTTGATATTCATGGTTAGGGGTAATTAGGTCATTAAGCCATGCTTTGATGTGTATCATCATTTAAAAGTGACATGTTTGACCAAATTTGAACTAGGTGTTAGAGACCTTCAATGGAGGAGATCACTAAAGCAAAGTTGTAGTGTTTGACATAACGAACAACTTTTATTTTTAGGTCATGGACTGATTTAGCTTCTAACATGCTTGAATGGGTCCCACAAAAACCAGCAAAATCAAGCTTTCAACACTTAACGAATTTTTCTAAGTCCTGGATCACTAACAGCCTGACAAGCTGACCTTAAGCATGATTTTACTCCGTCTCGGTTGCAAATTAGAACTAGATTCTTGAACGAAAGTTGTAGATGGTACGTCGGTCTACAAGTTCCATTTAGATGGTTTACACAATAGAGCTGTGGATTAGCAATTAGATGAACGTCAAAACACATCGTCAGGCTCGGCATTCCTTGTCTGAATCGACTGAATCAAAATGTTCAGTGGCCGACACCGGCAGGAACCGAGCGCCGCGTGGAGGTCGCGGTGGCCGCGCGTCGCCGTTGCCCTGACCGCGCAGGCCACGACGCGCCTGAGCGTGGCTTCAACACTCCAACGTTCGCCCGCAACGCCCAGCGCCCTCATTTTGTTTTTCCCGGCCTCCTTCTTCACCACAGCAGAGCCGCCGAGCTCCCGCAGCACCGAGCAGCATCGCCGTCGCCATAGCCATGCGCAAGCTCGCGACGAGCTGTCCAATCATCACTGCAGCAGCACCACTAGCTCCCCAGCGACCCACTGCCTCCACCCGCGCTAGCTGACCGCACCTAGTAAGCAATGGCACTGTGCGCTAGCTCGCCGGAGCATCCCCGCCGCGCCCGTCACCGTGGCTGGGGCACCTCCCTCCATCGTAGACCGTGAAACCTTGCGCGATAGGTTCGCCATAGGACACTGGTGCTCGTCCGAGCTTTAGGTCGAGCCACCGAGGTCATCACCGGCGTAGCGCTGTCGTCCAGCGTCACCGATCCGCCATGGCCGCCGCCGTCGTCACTAGACTCGATGTTAGGGCCGGGCAAGTAGTGCAAACGATGCGCCTCGTCAAGTAGAACGTCTGGTGAAGATGTCACCGCCGGCGAACTCACCGCCGTCGAGTTCTAGCCACGCCCGTAGAGTAGCGCCGCCGGCTCTGTTTTTGTTTCGCTGACCGGTGGGGTCAACTGACCAGTGGGTCCCGCGTGTCAGCGACTCCCTGTTTTAAAGCTAGTTCATTTAAATATAGATCTGGTGTTGTTTTGTAATTTTTGTATCTTCAGTTTGGTAGCTTCAAAAATTGTGAAATAAATTTGTTAGTGTTCCTTAGGAAGTGTAGTATTAAGGAAAAATATGTTCTTAACTTTTGCAGTAGAAATGTTTGGAGATTTAAATAGAGATTTGAAATGTGCTTTTGAATGCATTCAAATTTGTTTATTTTATATCTAGAGTTCCTGTGCTCCAAAAATTATGAAATTTCTGTGGTAAACTAGTCTTAGCATATATGAGCTCTGATAAAAATTTGAAGATGAGTGCATGTGTAGATTTGTAGTTATAGATTTTTGTTTTATAATTAGGAGATCCTTGTGTAAATTTTTATAAATTATTTAGGAATCCAATATTTATGAAATTTGTTGGAGGTTATCCTAGTACCATAAGGATGCTAAGAAAAATAGGAAATCTGTTGCTTGACACTTTTCACTAAGGTTTTCTATTTATGCTATTTCAAGCCTTGCTGCCTTGTCATTTTTGTATAGGATGTTCTACTTGGTAAAATGGCATGAAATTTTTACAGTAGTCTATTGGTAGCACTAGTAACCCACTGTAATTTTCTGAGAATTTATGATGCACATTTGGTATAGGTTTATTATTTAACCTAGGGGTTCAAATAAAATAATAAAGGCATTTAAATAAATAGTTTGGGCTTCACCATTATGTTTTCTTAGATGTATTTGGTATGCTTAAACTGCTGGTAGACTTTTGGTCGTAAAGATTTGAATACTTATATGAAGTAGAAGTATTGTTACTTTATAATACGAATTGAAATAGTTTCCGGATAGATTCTGGAGTTTGCTAAGTTGCATGATAGAGATGAGGCTTCCTGTAAAAATGGTTAATAACAAAGTTGTAGATAATTCGATAAGCTTTCCAGAAAGTCTAGGATCACTGCATTTGGATTAGTAGAACTCCTGTTATGAGTAAAACAAGTAGCTGCTGTTTTGTGATATAGTAGATGCATTGTGGAAGTAGTAATTAAATAATCGAGAAGAGATATGCACCTACTCAATAAACATGATGCACTTGATAACATATATGCATTCGTAATACTTATGCCATATTCATGCATCTAGGATCGGAGGAAGAAATAATGTTGCTGGAATTCAAAGAAGCAGAGGAAGGGGACCAGCAGGAGGATCCGCAAGCCGTAGCTCCCGAAGGCGTGGAGCAGAATCCTGAAGAGCTTCCGGAGTGTCCTGATCACCGCCCTACTTTCTTTCTGTGAGGCAAGCCCCGGAGCATTCTAAGTCTCCCAGTATTTTACAAATGGTTACTTAAGTACTTATGATTGATGCATTAGGTTATAAGAGTTGAATGGAACCACTTGATGCATATACATCCCTTGTCCAGCTATTACCTTTAACCAGTATAGGTCCAGGATCAAACATATGCTTAGCCATGCTTAGACCGGTAGAAGTCAGGTGATTTCCTGTCACCTGCGAGATATAGGTGGATACTGGAGCACGGTTGGTTATAATTGCTATCGTGGAAAAGAACCATGGTTAATGTAAATGGAGACCGGGCGGGATGTCGATAGAGAAGCAACAAGACATGGAGGTCTTGGGTGTGAATCTATCCCTATCTGTGTCGATTAAGGACCGTACCATTGTTGGCGCTTCTGACAAGATTGAATGCATGCCTATCACTCAGCTGGCCGGATAACTCATTCCGACTGCAAAGCCGAGTAATTCAACTCAGGTCGGGACCCGTTTTGTTGTGCGCTCCTTGCGGGGGGGCGATCAGACTAAGCTCGAGGGCAGGCTAGGCCTGAACGTCCTGGCATCTGGTGTCCCAGATTGTGCGGCATAGTACGGACCCACGAAATGTGTACCTGAGTTGTACCAAAGGTGACCTAAGGCTATCGTGGCTGGTAGACCTGGGTTTGTGTTAGGAATAAATTCCCAGCTGGTTGAAATCAATTCAAATCGCCGTCTCTCATGGATAGTGAGAAACTTGGCTAGTCCCAACATCGTAGTAACTATGTTATGGAACATGATGGTTCGAATGAATATGGAATTACAATACCTGCTATGGTTACTATTGTATGCTTTTAAATGGATATACCACATGTTTGGCACAGGATAGTTGCTAATCTAGAGATTGATAGTTATAAATAATTGATAAAAGAAATCCTAATTATATAATAAGTCAATTGCTTTTATGCAAAATGTTGTCAAGCTATCTCCACTTATACAGCCTTGCATAATCCTTGGAGTCATTTTATTTCTGGTTTATAGCGGGTAAGTCTAGCTGAGTACCTTCTCGTACTCAGGGTTTTATTTCCCATGTTGCAGATGGCACTGTATATCATGGTTATTGCAAGAGTTGCTTCTATCCCGCTGTGGATGAGGAGTAAGCCTTGGGCAGGCTTCTTACTAATCCTTCTACATGCTTTTGTGGACCGTGATTATATCTTGGCACTGTACTAAACTATGTTGGAAACGTTACTTTCAAACTTAATTTGCTTCCGCTTTTATCTATCAAACTCGGTTTGTAATAACTTTTATTCATACTCTGATGGAGAAATGTATCTGCAAACTTTATGTAATATGTGGCATGTATGTTGAATCATGTACGATCTTGGTTGTTGTAAATCGTTTATCGAGACCATCGTGGTACTCGACGGACTACCGGGTTTATATGGGTTCAAGTATGACAGTACGACCGCTTGCGGGCTGCCATTGTACTTGTACTCTTATAAATTGGTCAGTTCTGCGACACTGGTAGTGACGAAAACCAAGTGAAGGCTAGCCCTGACAGGGATAAGGAGAAGAAACAAACTCGATGGGCATCCTCAACTAACGCTTCGCCCAATTGTGTAAGATACCGACTAACATGTTCTATTGTGCTTGTACTGTCTTGACCAGTAAACTTGGCAAACTCTGGGAGCCTATAATTTGTAGGAAGAGCGACCAAATCATACCACTCTGGATATGGGCGTTTGTATAAAAAGGTCAGCCCTTTTGGCTTCAGGCCGAACTGATTCTTCATCATCTCGGACACCTTCAGCAGCAACTCATCAGCTTGCGGATTTGGATTTCTTAGTACTTGCTGACCCATCTGTGGATTGAAATCCCGCGTGCCTTGATATCCCGGATTTGGCATCATGTGGAGAGTGTTATAATCTGTGCCATAGTGATACCCTTGTGGAATCTCAATCTGCTGGGTCCTCTACTGGCTTCCTGGTTGAAGTCTCTGATTGTAGACATAAGGATGTATATCTCTTAACCATTTAATAAAGATAAACCTAATGAACATGTTAGATCTCATCTATCGCCATAACCAGTGGGGCATGAGGCAGAATCATGCAGGCCGTAGAAACAACAATAGATTCGATGACCCTAACTCATTACTAATATCAGTGGGGCATGAGGCAGAATCATGCAGGCTGTAATACAATAATAAGATCATGGGGCTAACATATCTTTCAAATTATCTATACTTCAATGATCTCGTAAAGTGAACTGTTCATGAAAACACTCGATATCGGCTAAACAACCGATTCAGGCATAACGCACAGTTAAGGTCGTGTCTTCCCAGGAACGGGTCTACCAACTAATGATCCCCACTCCATGATGCCAACAGTAGGGTGAGAGGCAGAATCCCACAGGCCGTGATGATGGGCCATGGAACGGTTCTCGCTAACCAACAAATCTGCTCAAGATCGAACATGCCTTAACACACATTATGCACGATTAAGATTGATATAAAACAGCCGATAAAAACGTAATTCATCGTTTAAGATGTAGATTAGATCAATTTGAGATTAGCAAACGATGAGTCAAATAAGATGTAAGGCCGATCTGGATCAATCTCAATCGGGCAGAGTGATATTGCTGTAATTAGATAAACAATGAAAGTAATAAGCAATATCGGTAACTTAATGAATCTACCAAAGACTGCCATTCTAAGGTAGAGCCGATAACTTGACCTAGATCTAATTCAAGCAGTGGGGTGTGAGGCAGAATCACACAGGCCATACTTGAATTAGACAAGAGTCGATAACTAGCCTATACCAGACTCGCAGTGGGGGTCGACCAGATCGATGCAGCCATACGAACAGAGGTATAAACCATGACGGTACTTACAGACAAGCAGTGGAGGTCGACCGGATCGATGCAGCCGTACTCGCTGAAAAACTCGCCGAGATCTACTCTAGTCCTACTCATAAGGGGTGGTCGGAGCCGAAAAAAGTAATTGACTTATATTTGATTGATTGTGTGTCATTGCAATAGCCGGGTTTTGATATTTATACCCAGAGTCTAAACATGAATCCTACTTGAGCACGATTTGTTACAATCTTTAGCATAAAAATGAAAACATTCCTAATTTAAGATAACTTAGACTCTAATCTTTTCCCTTTTTGTAGAGCCTAGCATGTCTCGTCTCAGCGCCGGTCATAGCCTCTGTCGTTATCTGCTGGCGCTATCTGAATAAAAGTCGATTGTAGTGCTGCATCCGAATCAGCTGGTTTCGATCTGCGCACAATTGATCCCTTGCTGACACGATTCTGGGAGCTCTCGAGCCTCTAGGATCCTTCTTCCAAATTCTGGTGTAAACACATGCCCCCAAATTTTGGGATAAAAGTAATTTTGTTTCAAAATTATCATGTCTGCATCCCTAATTGGTCCACAGTCATGGGTAGAGAACCTTGATCTGGGGTCCACTGTTTGTCGCCGCTTGCGTCCATTCATGAGCCCATGCTTCACAACTTTTACGAGAGCGTCATTGCTTCACGGGCACTCGAATACATCCTTCCAGGCCGTCTATAAAATGCCTATCTGACCTGACAAGAGCAACTCAATGATTCAGCTATGTTCTTCCACCTGCCCTCTCGAGCCCCAACTTCGCTGAACCCTCCATGGTCCATCCTTTTGTTATGAAGATCCTGAGTGGTTAGAAGAATTCTTGTGCATAGGGTGACTGTGTCTCTCATTCTAGCACCTTGTCAAGCAAGAGGATCAGCTACTGTGGCTAGAAGAAGTCTTGTGATACACCTGAGTTTTCTCTCCATGCTCGCAAAGCTGTTCTAGTGTTTGCAAGGGCTAAAATGCATGGACACCTTCCCCTTGTTTGCTTCATCAAACGCGCGCCGGGAGAGCCACATGCTTCTTTCCCTCATTCCTCAATCGCTAAGAAACCAGCTAGGCATCTATTAAGCGGGCGGCCTTTCCCCTTCTTCTATTATAATTTTATTAACCGGCCGATGTAACGTGGTTCATGATGACCTTCGGCCTTGTGGGGGTCCGAACTCCCTTCAATCCAAAGAAGCCCTGGTGGGATGATTTTTGGACAATGTAAATTCTTCGTATCCATCCCACGATGTTTTGTAATCTGGGGAAGCAATAAGTCCGAATCTGTTATTTCTTCGTTATCCATCCCCTGGATTTCCAGAGTGCCGATCTGTTTCCGTATATGTTCTCAGTTTTCACACCCTCGACGAAATCTATCTCCTCGCCTCCCTGGCTATATATACGGGCCACGGCTAGGGCTCGAAAAACCACCCGTCTCGTCTCAAACCTTCTGTGTCTTTAGTATAGTTCCTGCTCTTCTGTAGGTTTTAGATCATGAAGAACAGCAAGAGGCTTGCTGAGGAGGCTCTTAACGGGCCTGCATCATCGCGCCAGTGCTTTCATCACCGGGAAGGTGCTACTTGGGATGTCTCCATCATCCCAGAGCATAGGGCCGACTCGGTT
The DNA here is from genome assembly GCA_904845875.1 of Miscanthus lutarioriparius. Taxonomy (NCBI): domain Eukaryota; kingdom Viridiplantae; phylum Streptophyta; class Magnoliopsida; order Poales; family Poaceae; genus Miscanthus; species Miscanthus lutarioriparius. Next base: position 50,837,383 of record CAJGYO010000016.1, on the reverse strand, counting down.
CAGCCTTCGGGGTCATCTTCAACACAGATTCATTGCCAGTTTCCCTGTTATCCGAGGAGGCAGATCAATAATGACGATCTAATCGCCTCCATTGATCGGACTGATCAAAATCTAGCCAACTGTCTTTCTCTCACGGAGTCGGCTCTGGCCACGATTCAAATCCAGTCGTCCTCCGAGGCCAATCTAAGGGAACAGTTGGCCAGGGCTGAAACCAGAATCACAGGTGAGACGGCTACCACAATCTCCTTTGCCTTTTCTTTAACTTTGTCTTTGAGATTTTCTGATTCACCCCTTCTTTGAATCTTTTAGATCTAACTGCTCAGTTGGAAAGTCTTCAATCAGCCGCAGATCACGCGGTAGGATTTGTCAATGCTATGGGCGCCATTCTGGTAGTCCGTTTGCACGCTATGCACGATTAAGATTGATATAAAACAGCCGATAAAAATGTAACTCGTCGTTTAAGGCGTAGATTAGATCAATTTTAGATTAGCAATCGATGAGTCAAATAAGATGTAAGGCCGATCCGGATCAATCTCAATCGGGCAGAGTGATATTGCTGTAATTAGATAAACAATGAAAGCAATAAGCAATATTAGTAACTTAATGAATCTATCAAAGACTGTCATTCTAAGGTAGAGCCAATAACTTGACCTTGATCTAATTCAAGCAGTGGGGTGTGAGGCAGAATCACACAGTCCATACTTGAATTAGACAAGAGTCGATAACTAGCTTATACCAGAGTTGCAGTGGGGGTCGACCGGATCAATGCAGCCATACGAACAGAGGTATAAACCATGACGTTTCTTACAGACAAGCAGTGGAGGTCGACCGGATCGATGCAGCCGTACTCGCTGAAGAACTCGCCGAGATCTACTCTAGTCCTACTCCTAAGGGGTGGCCAGAGCCGAAAAAAGTAATTGACTTGTATTTGATTGATTGTGTGTCGTTACAATAGCCGGGGTTTGATATTTATACCCGGAATCTAAACATGATTCCTACTTGAGCACGATTTGTTACAATCTTTGGCATAAAAATGAAAACATTCCTAATTTATGATAACTTGGACTCTAATCTTTTCCTTTTTTGTAGAGCCCAGCATGTCTTGTCCCAACGTCGGTCATAGCCTCTGTCGTTATCTACTGGCGCTATCTAAAGAAAGCCGATTCTAGTGCTGCATCCGAATCAGCTGGTTTCGATCTGCACGCAATTGATCCCTTGCTGACATGATTCTGGGAGCTCTTGAGCGTCTAGGATCCTTCTTCCAAATTCAGGTGTAAACACTAGCATACTCATAAGAATAAATCAGTTAAAACTCATAGAGTTATGGAAGGAAATCAGTTATAATTTAGGATGAATATCGTTAAGACAAATACTGGTCAATGGCAATAGGATGTCAACAATAATCAGTTTATGCTAAGCCAATGACTGCAAGTAACCGAATCCCTTTTTTGTATAAAAGAAACAGTTCATCATCATTCAACCATTTAATAAAGATAAATCTAATAAACATATTAGATCTCATCTATCGCTATGACTAGTGGGGCATGAGGCAGAATCATGCAGGCCGTAGAAACAACAATAGATTCGACGACCCTAACTCATTACTAATATCAGTGGGGCATGAGGCAGAAACACACAGGCCATGATAACGGGCCATGGAACGGTTTTTGTTAGCTAATAGATCTACTCAATACCAGACATGCTTCAACCACACACTATGTACGATCAAGATTGACATAAAACAGCCAATAAAACATAACTCATCATTTAAGATGCAGATTAGATCAGTTTAGATTAATAAACGATGGGTCAAAAAAGATATAAGGCCGATCTAGATCAATCCCAATCGGGAATAAATAATGAAAGCAATAAGCAATATCGGTAACTTAATGAATCTATCCAAAGGACGTCACCCTTAGATAGAGCCGATAACTTGACCTTAATCCAGTTCAAGCAGTGGAGGTCAACTGGATCGATGCAGCCGTACTTGAACTAAATAAGAGTCGATAACTAGCTTATACCAGAGCCACAGTGGAGGTCGACCGGATCGATGCAGCCGTATGAACAAAAGTATAATCCATGATGGTACTTATAAACAAGCCAGAGGTCGGCCGGACCGATGCAGCCCTGCTCGCTGAAGAACTCGCCGAGATCTACTCTACTCCTACTCCAAAGAAGTGGCCGGAGCCGAAAAAAGTAAGTAACTTGTATTTGATTGATTGTGTGTCTTTACAATAGTAGGGGTTCAATATTTATACCCGGAGCCTAAACATGAATGCTACTCAGGTATGACTCGGTACAATCTTTGGCATGAAGAAAACATTCCTATCTTCAGATAACTTGGACCCTAATCTTTCCCCTTTTGTAGAGTCCGATATGTATCTCCCCGACGCCGATCGTAGCTCATCATCGTTATCTGCTGACATCATACAAAGAGAGCCGATTTGAGTGTCTCATCCGAACCGGCTGATATCGACCCTTATGTAATCGATTCCTCGATTGGCACAATCTTGGAAGCCTACGAGTTCCCGCATTCGTCTCTCAAATTTTGGTGTAAATAGTTATTATCATCATAGCTACCATCGATCCAGTCGAACCTCACTGTTGATGGTAACAGATTAGATTCAAAGCGTTTGTAGATCCATTTGTACTAAGCAGTCGATTCGTTCGCATGTTATGTCCTTTCTCAATAGATTCATCGGCTCAATGCTTCACTATGGTAATATCCACTTAGCTGATGATTTTGTTTACATCTATGTGCATTATACTTGTCAACATAAAGTCAATTGTGACCCACGAGCTTCATAGCTCGTAACAGCCGATTTCTTCGTGTATCGGCCATTTAGTCGATTTTTCTGTCTGGCTGCTCCCAAAGCGGCACCCTTGCAACTATCTGGGCAAAACCGGCATGTTCCACCTTAAATTACTGATAAACTTTCTCTCCTTATCAATTGCAAGTCAAATTGATTGGCACGTCTCAGGAGGAATACGCAGGGTCGACGGATCCTGCATTGAAGCCAAGCGGATCTCCGGGTTCATCCCAAGCAGATCCTTCTAGTTTGTTGTGTGTCGACATTTTTGTGCTGACACACATTGTGGCATGCCCGGTGGGACCCCACAATCATCGTGGTGGCTTACAACAACAATGACATCCTTATGGTACCTTATGAAGATAGACCTGATGAGGATAAAGACATCATCAGCAAAGCTATAGAAGAATTTTAGAACAAGTTTTTGTTGTCCTACACCAAGACACGTGACAATAAAGTTGTTCAGAAATATCCACTACCAAGAGTGATGATGTGGGCGGCATGATGACATGCATAAAGTCAAGATAGGCATTTCTTCATAGAAGCCGTAAACAAATCTGTCCATGATGCCATATTGAACCATAATGCAGTTTTCCTGAATACATTCCACAATACCATGAAGGAGTTGTTTCATGGATATCCAATTGATCAAATTGGATCGGCTTATTACAACATTCCACATCCATCGACTTAGGTGACTAATCAGGCCGGTACTAGCCATCAAGAAGCAACACTAGCTGGTAATGACGATGTACAGGTAGTTTAGAGCTCATCTGAGCAAGTTCAAGGTGCTGCTAGTCAGATATAGTGTAATCCTAGATCGTCAATGCAGCTTGTGCTACATCCAACGGGGCAAGTTTAGAATCAAATGGTCAATTTTGGCACATTAGGCCGAGATCACCGTCGTCGGCTCAAAAAAATAGCGCCATCGGGTTCAAAGGATTCATAGAGATAAAGATCCTAACATCTATAACCAAAGACTTCAAGCAACAAACCAGCAAAGGACCAGCAAATAGAGATTCCACAAGGATATCATTATGGCACAGATTATAATACCCTTCATATGATTCCAAATCCGGGGTATCAAGGTACCCAAAGTTTTAATCCATGATGGGTTCAAGAATTGCAAGAGAAATCCAAATTCAAATCTTGATGAGTTGTTGCTTAGAGTGACCGAGATGATGAAGAATCGGTTTGGTTTGAAGCTGTAAGAGGCGACCTTCTCATACAAACGTCCATATCCAGAGTGGTATGATTTGGTCAGTCTTCCTATGAATTATAGGCTCTCGAAGTTTGCTAAATTCACTGGCCAAGATAGCACAAGTATGATAGAGCATGTCAGTCGGTATCTTACATAGTTGGGTGAAGCATCCATTGAAGAGGCCCATCGAGTTCATTTCTTCTCCTTGTCCCTGTCAGGACCAGCCTTCACTTGATTTTCATTGCTGCCAGTTAATTCCATTGCCAATTGGGCTGATCTAGAGAAGAAGTTTCATACATATTTTTGTACTAGGATAGGAGAAAAGAAAATTACTGATTTGATGACCATAAGGCAGAGAACTAATGAATTGGGCACCGAGTTTCTTCAGAGGTTCCAAGGGACCAGAAATTTATACTTCTCATGGAACTTGACTGATGATCAGCTAGCTACTTTGGCCGTTCAAGGAATGTTGCCAACGTGGAGAGAGAAGCTGCTCGGGCAAGAATTTGACAATTTAGGTCAGTTGGCTCAACGGGTGGCAGCACTCAATAGCCAATTCCAGGGTATGTGCAAAGATACCCGATTCTAGAAGAATGTCACGATTGTCGAAACCTATAATCCATATCCAGTTGATGATGGCTATGAAGACAATGAAGAGGAAGAAATTGCCACAGCTGAATGGAATTAGGGTAAGAAGACAGTAATGGTGCCAAATCCTTGGGAAAGAGGAGTCGAAGAGAGCTATGACTCCGACATCACAAAATCAGACAAGCTCTTCGATTTCTTGCTTGAGAAGGGATAGATCAAGTTGCCTAACAACCATGTTATGTTGCCCCTTAATCAATTGAAGAATAAGAAGTTCTGCAAATTTCATAATGCTACTTCTCATTCCACTAATGAATGCAGAGTTTTCCAACAACATATACAGAAGGCTATTTAGCAAGGGAGGCTCAAATTCGATACACCTTGAAAGATAAAAGTTGATGATAATCCTTTCCTAATAGATCAGAACATGGTCGATGCTAGGCTGCTCAAAGGAAAGACTAAGGTCCTGACATCAACTAGAGTGAGAGAAACTAGAATAGTCGATCCCGAGATGCAAATATCGGCTGATGAATATAGAGTGATTACAAGGCGTCGTGACCAACAAAAGAGCCATATGAGCAGGGAGAGATGTCAAGGGATGGGGCGACTAGGTCGCGTGTTACATCTCAAATTTTGTTGAATAAATGGCAGCAACAGAAGGAAAGGGATTATCAGCATTGGTTAGAAGAACAAGAATACCAGCGTCAACAAGAGAAAGAGAGGTATGAAAGAAAGCAAGCTGAATCACATTGGAATTGTCCTTTCTTCAGACATTGCTGGAACGAAGGTTTGAAATTGCCTACCAAAAGTAATTGCCCAAAGTGCAGTGAACAATATTAGGAGTTTAGGCAATCCCAAACCAACCGCCGGTCCAGCCATGCTTGAGAAGAGTATCATCATGATAGTATGGATCGGCACTTAAACATAGAAGTGTTCATGATCGGCTAGGAAAGCAAGTTGTTGATCAGAACTAGGTTGATTATGAAGAAGAAAGTAATGAGGAAGAATATGTTTGGCAGCAAGGCCCATGGTGTTGAGGAGGTTTGATAAGAAGCTAGAAAAGAAGGGTGCAATGCCTAAGGAATAGAGAGCTAGAATAGGCTCAGGCATCTAGTAGATCTCAAATATGGCGTGCTAAACAAACAGTCGATAGGGGGCGACCATCGGCTAATATTCAAAGGGCTTTTCTATTACCGTCAGAATTTAGAGCTCCAGCAGACCAAGAAGTCTATTTGGATTTTGATGAATCAGAGTATGAAGAAATAGTTGCCAAGTTAACAGTCATACAGCAGGCTATATTCGATAAGCCAATCAAGCATCGACACTTAAAGGCTTTATACGTAAAAGGTTTTGTTGATGGGAAGCTGATGAGCAAAATGTTGGTGGATGGAGGTGCTTCTGTCAACCTTATGCCTTATACCACTTTTTGTAAGCTTAGCAAGGGACCAGGAGATTTGATTGAGACTAATACGATGCTTACGGATTTTGGAGCTAATGCGTCTAAGACTAGGGGGGCAATGAACGTCGAATTGACAATCGGAAGTAAAACTTTGCTCACCACATTCTTTGTCATTGATGGAAAAGGGTCATACAATTTACTCCTTGGTCGTGATTGGATTCATGCAAATTGTTGTGTACCGTCAACCATGCATCAATGTTTGATCCAGTGGCATGGAGATGATGTTGAGCTGGTTCGCGCTGATGATTCTGTAAGTATCGCAATAGCCAATCTAGTATATTGGGAGCTAGAAGACTTCAAGTGCTTTTCTAGCAAACTATGGGAAGGGGGCTTCATTAAGATCAGTGATGAAAGCCAACGGCTGATCCAAGCAATAGGCTCTGAGAGTTTGTTTTAATGGGTAGTCCAATAGATGGTACGGATGGTAAACTAGGACATGGCTTTACATCGGCTGATGAATTAGAAGAGATAGATATTGATTCTAGAGAAAGGCCTAGGCCGATGTATGTAAGCACTAAGTTGGACCCTAAGTACAGGCCAGAGTTGATAGATTTACTAAGAGAAATTTGAAGATCGTTTTGCCTGGGAATACTATGAGATGCCTGGTCTAGACCGATCGATTGTTGAACATCAGTTACCAATCAAACCTAGATATCGGCCATTTAAACAAGCTGCAAGGAGGTTCAACCCAAACGTTCTTGATGATATCAAAAAAGAGACTGAAAGATTACTAGAAGCAAAATTTATCTGACCATGCCGATATGCAGAGTGGATATCGAATGTTGTTCCTGTATATAAGAAGAATGGGAAATTAAGAGTTTGCATCGATTTCAGAGATCTAAACAAGGCTACACCCATGGATGGTTATCCGATGCTAATAGCCGATATGTTGGTAGATGCAGCGGCCGGGCACAAGGTTATTAGTTTTATGGACGGCAATGCAGGATGTAACCAGATTTTTATGGCTAAGGAAGACATAGCAAAAACAGCTTTTAGGTGCCCTGACGCAATCGATTTATTTGAATGGGTTGTGATGACCTTTGGTTTGAAAAATGCTGGTGCAACTTATCAGAGGGCGATGAATTATATCTTTCATAAGTTGATCAGCAGGATTGTTGAAATCTACATTGACGATGTGATGGTAAAATCTAAGGGATACAAGGAACATCTAGCTAATTTACGGGAGACTCTGGAGTGCACAAGAAAACATGGCCTAAAGATGAATCCCAATAAGTGTGCCGTTGGAGTATCAGCTGGACAACTTTTGGGTTTCATGGTCCACGAGAGGGGAATCGAAATCATCAAAAAAGTATGAAAGCAATCGATGAGGCAGTGCCCCCGACTACCAAAACAGAATTACAATCCTTGCTTGGTAAGATTAATTTTATTAGGAGGATTATTTCGAATTTGTTGGAGAGATTTCTGCCGTTTTCTCCCTTGTTGAAGTTGAAAAAGGATCAAGAATTTAAGTGGGGTGATGCACAACAAAAGGCATTTAAGGAGATAAAAGAATACATGAAATGTCCACCTGTGCTGGTCCCTCCTCAGCAAGGTAAACCTTTTAAGTTGTACGTATCGGCCGATGACCAAACGATCGGATCGGCCTTGATGCAAGAGTTTGAAGGAAAAGAACGAGTTGTTTTCTAAGTAGAAGGCTTTTGGATCCAGAGACAAGATATTCTCCCATCAAAAAGTTATGCTTGTGCTTATATTTCTCTTGCACTAAATTATGACTTTACTTGTTATCGGTTGAGTGTACAGTTGTCTGCAAGACTGATGTGATCAAGTACATACTATCAATGCCAATATTAAATGAAAGAATGGGGAAGTGGATTCTTGCATTGTCAGAGTTTGACTTGAGGTACGAATCGGCTAAAGCAGTCAAAGGGCAAGTAATAGCTGATTTTGTCACCCAGCATCATAAGCCGAGTATTGGCTATGTAGAGTCGGTACCTTGGACATTATTCTTTGAAGGATCATCATGCAAGCAAGGTGGTGGCATTGGTATTGTTATTATTTCACCTCGAGGGGTAAGTTTTGAGTTTGCTTTTCGGACTGAACCAATGATTACCACAACCAGGCAAAATATGAAGCTATTCTCAAGGCGCTTCAACTTCTTCATGAAGTAAAGTCCGAGGCAATTGAAGTATTTGGAGATTCACAATTAATTATTAATTAGTTGATAGGCCTATATGAATGTAAAGAAGATACTCTGAGGGAGTACTATGATGAGTGCCAAAGGTTACTCAAGGAATTTCCTCATGTTTCTCTTCAACATGTTCTGAGAGCACCGAATCAAGAGGCTAATCGCTTAGCTCAAAGTGCATCAGGTTATCGAGTGTTTCAAGAAGTTTTAAGTAATGAAACCTCAAATAAGGATTGGAGAGTTGAAATAGCTGATTACCTTAAGAATCCATCATAGAAGGTTACCAGGAAGCTAAGGTATAAATCAATTAAGTATGTTTTGCTAGATGATCAGTTATATTACAAAACAGTCGATGGAGTGTTGCTTAAATGCTTAAATCAAGAAGAAGCTAAGGTGTTGATGGGTGAAGTACATGAAGGGATATGTGGAGCTCATCAATCGGCTTATAAGATGAAATGGATTATTCGCAGGACTGGATATTTCTGGCCGACAATACTAGAAGACTATTTTGAGTATTATTAGGGGTACCAAGATTGTCAACGTTTTTGTAATGTTCAGAAATCGCCCGCATCGGCTATGAATCCATTAATCAAACCATGGCCGTTTCGAGGTTATGGATTTGATCTAATTGGCTAGATTTTTCCACCCTCAAGTAGAGGACACAAGTTCATATTGGTAGCGATGGATTACTTCACTAAGTGGGTTGAGGCATTTCCTTTGAAGATGGTAACCTCAAAGAACATGGTTGATTTTATCAAGGAGCATATTGTGTATCATTTTGGGATTCCTCAAACTATCACTACCGATCAAGGGACAATGTTCATGTCAGAAGAGTTTAGAGATTGTGCTGCCAGAATGGGAATTAAGTTGTTAAATTCTTCTCTTTACTATGCTTAGGATAATGGCTAGGCAGAAGTGTCCAAACAGATTATGATTAAGCTGATCAAGAAAAAGATCGAAGAACAACCAAGAAACTGGCATTCAACTCTTAATAAGGCACTATGGGCATATAGGATGGCCTGCCATGGATCGATTAAAACGTCACCTTATGAACTTGTGTATGGTCATAATGCAGTCCTTCCTTGGGAGATTCAAACTGGATCGAGGCGTGTCACATTGCAGAATGATTTGTCAGCTAAAGTCTACAAGAAACTTATGATAGATGACTTAGAGGACTTGAGTTGCCATCGGTTGCATGCTCTTGAGAATATCGAAGCCAACAAACTGAGGATCACAAAGTATTACAATAAAAAGGTCAAGAGCAAACAATTTTCTGAAGGGGACTTAGTTTGGAAAGTGAAATTGCCGATCGGGTCAAAAGACAGCAAGTTTAACAAATGGTCACCTAATTGGGAGGGGCCTTATCGGATTAAACGTTGTGCACCTGACAATGCTTATATTTTGGAAACACTAGGAGTAGAAGAAGAGTTTGATAGAGCAATCAATGAAAAATATCTAAAGAAGTATTATCCTAGCGTTTGGATTAATACTTGATAGCTGATTTGTTCGGTCATCGGCTCTAATAGCCGATACCAGAAGGGTATCACCTCTAGTTCAAAATAAACCCAAAGGGGTAAAAGCCGGTATGATATGTATCGCCTATAGAGCAAGAACAAACATAGATCGGTGCATGGAATATGAGTGCAAGAAACCACTTAAAACAAAGAGATTGTTTGCTAGCTTCTCCTATTACAAGCTAAAGGCCGGGGAACACTTTATTCACTATGTCATCGGCCAGGGAAGCAAGGGCTATGGAGTTGGTAGCGTCAAAGAAATCTTCAACTTGGCGCTCATGATCCCCAGGGTGTTCGGTGGTTGGAAAACTATGGGGGAGAAGTCAAAGCTCATGGCTAGAGCGAGTTTGCGTAGCAGTCAATGCCATGGCAGCACCATGATGAACACCATGAAGAGCAACCTCTCTTACATGGTTTGGGATGTCGTCCAAGCGAACCACTAGCACACCACCCCTAGCATTGATAAATCCTACCGTGTACTCCACAGTTGATCGAAGGCTTTCCAGCTGAGCTGGTAGATCTAAAAGATTTGAGGAAGAGATGATCAAGATCTTGAAGACAAAAAAATAAGAAGAGACAGAAAATTGTGGTAGGCATCTCACCCATGATTCTGGCCTCGGCCTTAGCCAACCTCTCCTCCACCTGGTCAGCCTTGGAGGGTGATCGGCGCTGAGCCATGGCCAGAGCTGATTCCACAATGGAGAGGCGATCAGATCATCGTTGTCTCTCTGCTTCCTCGGGTAGCAGGGGAGCTGGCAGCGAATTGTTGATGAAGATGACCCTGAAAGCTGAGCGGAGTCAGCCCTATGCTCTGGGACAATGGGGGCATCCCGAGTTGCACCCTCCTGATGACAAAGACACTGGCGTGGTGACACAAACCCATTGAAGGCCTCCTCGGCAGACCTCTTGTTGTTCTCCATGCCTTCAAACCTATGGGAAAGCAGAATCTCACCAAAGATACATAAGGTTTGGGGCAAAGCAGGTTCTACAGCCATGGCCCATATATATAGCCCGGGAGGTGAGAAGATAGGCTTCATCGGGGTTATGGAATTAAAGTCAGATACGGAAATGGATCGACACTCAGGAAACTCACGGGACGGATCATGAAGAGACAGCAGATTCAGACTTATTGCTTCCTAAAATTACAAAATATCATGGGATTGATACGAAAGGTTTACATTAACTGGCAATCAACCCACTAAGACTTCTTTGGATTGAAAGGAGTCTAGATCCCCACAAGGCCGAAGGTCATCATGGACCAAGTCATATCGGCCTGCTGATAAAATTGCATCAGGGGAAGAGGAAAGGCCGCCTGCTTAAAAGATGCCCATATACCCAACCAATTTCTTGGTGACTGGGAAACAATGGGAAAGAAAGCCGCCTACTAAAAGATGCCCATTTTTTGGTGGCCAGGAAACCATGGGAAAGAAGTCTATGGGTTTTTCTGATGGGCATTTGGTGAAGCGAACAAGGGGAAAGGTGTCCACACATTTTAGCCCTTGCAAATACTAGAATAGCTCTGCGATCATGGTGAGAAAACTCAGGTGATGTCACAAGAGTTCTTCTAACCGTAGTAGCTGATCCTCTTGCTCGACAAGGGACTGAAATGAGCAACACAATCACCCTATGCACAAGAATTCTTCTAACCACTCAAGATCCTCATAGTAAGGAATTAGACCATGTAGGGTCTGGCAGGGCCAGGGGCACTCGAGGAAGCAAGCAGAAGAGAAACATAACTGAGTTGTTGAGTTGCTCTCACCAGAGTCGGACGGACATTTGTAGTTGGCCTGGAAAGATGGATCCAAGCACCCGTGAAGCAATGATGCTCTCGTAAAGCTTTGAAGCATGGGCTCATAAGCTGGCAAAGATGGTGATAGATAGTAGACCCTAGATCAAGATTCTCTACTCATGACTACGGACCTATCGAAGGTACAGGCATGGTAATTTTGGAATAAAATTACTTTTATCCCAAAATTTGGGGGCATGTGTTTACTCCAAAATTTGGGAAGAAGAATGCGGGAACTCGAAGCTTCCAAGATTGAGTCAATCAAGGAATCGACTGCATAAGGATCGATATCAGCTAACTCAGATGCGGCACTGGAATCGGCTCTCTTCGAATGACATCATCAGATAGAGACAATGAGCTACGGTTGGCGTCAGGAAAAATATGTCGAACTCTACAAAAAGGGAAAGATTAGGGTCCAAATTATCTTAAATTAGAAATATTTTATCTTATACCAAAGATTGTAATGAGTCATACTGGAGTAAGATTCATGCTTAGGTTCTGGGTATAAATATTGGACCCCGATTATTGTAAAAGGACATCCAATCAATCAATACAAATTACCTTTTTTGGCTCCGTGCCAACCCTTAGGAGTAGGAGTAGAGTAGATCTCGGCGAGTTCTTCAACAAGCAGGGCTACATCGGTCCGGCCGACCTTCGGCTTGTCTGTAAGTACCATCATGGCTTATACTTCTGTTTGTATGGCTGCATCGGTTAAGTTCGACCTCCACTGCAAGCTCTAGTATAAGCTAATTATTGACTCTTGTCTAGTTCAAGTACGGCTGCATTGATCCGGTCGACCTCCACTGCTCGAATTAGATTAAGGTCAAGTTATCGGCTCTACCTAAGAGTGGTATCCTTTGGGTCGATTCATTAAGTTACCGATCTTAATGATGTTCTTACTATCATTAGTTTTCAGCAACATCAACTTGCTCAATCAAGATTGAACTAGATCGGCCTCATATCTTTTTAGTCTGTCGTTTGCTTTGTGACAATAAGATGATTCTTACTTTGAGCGATGGGCTACATTTTATCAGTTGTTCTACCTCGATCTTGATCATGCATAGTACGCGGTCAAGGCATGTATGACCTTGAATAGGTTTGCTGGCTAGTTAAATCTAATTTATAGTTCGCTATTATGGCTGTAACGATCCAGTCGATCCCCACTGATGGCACATTAGATCGGAGGATGCTAGTTGGTAGATTTGTTTTTGATCAGGCGTGACCTTAACTGTTTGCTATGCCTGCATCGGTTAAATAGCCGATCGCCTATGCTTTAATGCCTACAGTATGTGTCCATGATTCTGTTAAATATGAATAGATCTATTTACTTTTAAGGTTTGATTTGTTGTCTTTATCACGGCTACCATCGATGCGGTCGAACTCCACTCTTAGAGATAGTAGGTTAAGTCTAATGAGTTCATAGATTTGTCCATGTCAATTAGTCGTTTGTTCACACGCTGTAGTCCCTTTTCATTTGAATCGGCTATTTTAGCCGATCTGCCTGAGCCTTCACACACATAGCATGTCTTTCGAAAAGCTTGTCAATGTATAGATGGTTTAATGGATTCTTTAGTTTTAGTTTGTTATTATCATCATAGCTGCCATTGATCCGGTCGAACCTCACTGTTGATGGTAACAGATTAGATTCAGAGCATTTGTAGATCCATTTGTACTAAACAGTCGATTCGTTCGCATGTTATGTCCTTTCTCGTTAGATTCATCGACTCAACGTTTCACAATGGTAATATCCACTTAGCTGAAGATTTTGTTTACATTTGCGTGCATTATACTTGTCAACATAAAATCAATCGTGACCCACGAGCTTCACAGCCCATAACAGCCTATTTGTTCGTGTATCGGCCGTTTAGTTGATTTTTCTGTCTGGCTGCTCCCAAAGCGGCACCCTTGGAACTGTCTGGGCAAAACCGGTATGTTCCACCTTAAATTACTGATAAAATTTCTCTCCTTGTCAATTGCAGGTCAAATTGACTGGCACGTCTCAGGAGGAATACACAGGGTCGATGGGTCCTACGTTGAAGCCAAGTGGTTCTTCGGGTTCATCCCAAGCAGATCCTTCTGGCTTGCTGTGTGTTGACATTTTTGTGCCGACACCAGTGAAGGTTAGCCCTTGAGGGTACCACGAAGGTCACTCTAGCCAGAGTCTTTTCCAACTCCTTTTCCTCCTTCGACTAGTTGATTCCTTCCCTTGTGGTGGCGGAATCGACCGTTATAAACTTTCTAAGGCACACCACAATCTATTGGGTGCCCTCCGGTGACGCCTAATCGTCTAGGACCAAAGAGTCCAAGAGTAACAAAAGCAAATTACAAGATTAACAATATGCACAAGTGCTCACATGGTTGGATTGCTCTCTTTTTCAAATTCTCTCTTAACCCACAAATGGATTTGGCAATTGGGATGAATCACTCACTAAGAGAGGGTTAGAGAGTGTGTGCAAGGCTCAACAATGTGCTACAGGATCAGCAGAATCAGCAGCCTCCAAAGATGGAGACTAAGGGGTATTTATAGCCCCTTTGAAAAAACTAGCCGTTAGGTAGCCGTTGCCATACCGGACACGTCCGGTATGACTTGCACTATGCCAACGGACACTGAGTTAAAGTATGCAAGGTTTCGAAACTCCCAACACTTTCTAGGACTTCCAACTACCGGAACTTCTGACCAACTCAAGCTAGAACTCCTGACCCTCAACACATTTGAAAACTAGCCGTTGGGCTCTAGTCGGTCCGATATGAAGACCGGACACGTCCGGTATGACCAGGACAGTGAACTCTCAAGTCAGTAAGGTGTCGGAACTCCCATCACTTTCCGGGACTTCTGACCCTCGGAACTCCTGACACATGTTAGGACTTCCAACACACAACTCTTCCAAAACTACAGAGACAAAAAAGTGCACAACCCAAATACCTGACACGTCCGATATGCATACCAGACACGTCCGGTATGCATGGGTACTGTGCAGAGAGTTAGAATCTCTTGTGTATCTCACTCAAACCTCACGTAGGTTTTCTTGAGCACTTATGAATAATCATTTATCAACATGATGCATCCCTCTTAATAGTACGGCGTTCCTATGAACTCAAGATTAAAAGGAAAAATGAGATTATACCACTTGAGTTGATTTCTTTCGAATTGATGCCGTCTCTTTTAATCTTCAACAAGTGAGGGTGCCAACATGTCGATATTGATCTTTTTACTTGAGCGTAGCCATCTCGAGCACGTGACTTGATTCTATTCATCAAATATGAATAACTCCAAATGCATCAAGTCACTTCCATCAACTTGTCTAATATAGATTTGATCCTCCACATCAATATGACCTTCATAGCTTGATTAGTACCTCAGCTAAATTCAAGTACTTCCTTCTTCACCCTAGCTAGGTTCTTCAGCCGCCAAGCCATCGCTTGCCCTTCACCCTTGCTTAGTACCTCGAAGCCTTTCCCTGCTATCTTCACCATCTCAAGCCATTAAGTCACACCTTGTGTTGAATCATACAATGAATTCCATAGAACACCATCAATCATCGATATCCCACCATAATTAAGCCTTTGCATGAATTACATTTTCATTGTTGTCTTGTGCTTGAACTAGACTGCTTATACAACAACACATCATTTTGGCTTCATTAAGCATCTGTGAGATAACCAATTTCTTATTTCATACTTAGTGAAAATGTTAGATCTTTAATCGTGTTGTCATTCAATCATCCAAAATCCACTAAAGGGCTAGATGCACTTTCAATCTCTCCCTTTTTGGTGATTGATGACAACCCGATTAAAGTTTATTAAATGATATAAACAATTAGGATTTTGGGTTCAATGATTTATGGAAGGGTCCCCTTAATATGTGCAATATGAATTGAATTCACAAATGACCTCAAATGTCGATTTGCACATACTAAAACACATAGGAGACTCCCCCTAAATCATTGCATCGGTGGGGTGCAAGTGTGTGTGACAAATAAAAATCGTGATGCATATGACATGATATATCACATAAGAATAAATAGAAAGCATCACACCATACATTTTCAATTTAAAACATGCATGGTCCTTATGAAAGTAAATACATCATATATATCACACACATAGCACTCATCACAAAGATTTCTCAAGTCCACAAGCCACTAATTTAAATCATGTCTCATGAGATACATAGATAAAGCTCATAAGCTGCCTCTTCTCAATAAGATATAACAAAGAAGATACCACTTGAAAAGACTACAGCTATAGTACATATCCTTAGGTACAAAAGATAAACTCATAAAGCACAACCCTGAAGCTTTAATCACAAATTCTGCCCCTTTGTCATCCATCACGATAAAAGGTTTGACAAAAAGAACTAAGCACAAAGAGGGGCTGCAAGCTGCATCTGATCACAGAGATCACTCATCATTATCATCATCTCTGTCTCTGCCTTCTCCCTCATCATCTGAGCATGGAGCACCAGGTGGGCGAGAAGAACTCTAACATAGAGCACCATGACCTCCGTAGAAGCCCTGACCACCAAATCCATAGTCACTGGTCAAGTACCCAGGACCACTACCAAAGATATCCTGCCAGAGAGCGGAACCAAACTCCTCTCAAACACTGGGACATGGCTGCTGATGTGCCTACTCCTGAATCTGCTGCTGCTGAGTCTGATGCTAAAAGAACTTAGCAAACTATCTATCGTACCTGGCATACTGCTGCTCCTTAGTCTCAGGCTCACTAGCTGCCTCATCTGATAGTGGAGAACTAGGAGGCTCACACTCAAGTCTAGCAACAATCTACTTCAGACTTCGAGTGTCCTTCCTCCTAGCCTCCCTCTCCTTCTGCTACCTAACCTGTATGTCTCTGCACATTCCAAACATGGAGCTGAAAAATCTACGGATAGGCGAAGGAGGACTTCCACGACGTGAAGTAGAACAAGAGTGTGAACCATGTGGCGGAGGGGAAGCTCTTCCTGCTGCTGCACCACCTACATGTGCATCTGCCTCTGCTGCTATTCCTACTCCCCCTGGACCTGCTAGAGGTACTCCAATCTCAGGTAGACCTACAACTATCTTTAGGGCCTCATGAATCTTGTCATACTCAAAGGTATGCCCTATGACCTGCTCAATTATGTGCATAATGTACAGAGCAAAACCATAGCCCTTGAGGGGCCTCTCTCCAACACTCCTGATCTCACACTAGATGAAGTCGAATACACTGAAGGGCAGTGCATCTGGTGCCATCCTGTGGAGTAAGTTCCTGGAATAGTCTGCTATGTTGCCCTTGTCTCCACCCTTGCAGTCAATAGTCTTCCTGAACATCCTGTCTAGGTATCTATAGGTAGGGTGAAGACCTAGATCCTTCCCCACTGCTCCTCTCCCACCTCTTGGTGGATACATGTAGACAAGTTGCTCTGGAGGCAACACCTGCTTAGTGTGAATCATATCTCTCTAAATATCCTCCTCTAAGAAGCCAAGTAGAGCTGCAAAGGCATCATAATCCACACTATACCACTGGCCCTCAAGCATCTAGTGCATACGCCTCTCATCCTCCTCAACATACAAGGTGGCATAGAACTGAGCTATCACTTCTATGTTCTAGTCATGCTGGAGCTCCATGATCTCATACACCCCTATACGCTCACAAATGGCAATAGCATGATAGATGGAGGACTTCTGCAATTCTCTGACGTACTTCCAGTCAATCCACTAAGATCTGGCAATCACTAGGTTTCTAGTGAGGATCACACTAGTTTAGAAGTCCATATGAAACAAAGTGTGAAAGCGGTGATCGTACTGAATCCTCTACAAACCTCTAGGATCTATCCTCCTCTAATCCCTGGCCCTCTAGGTCATACCCTTACCACGATAATCAACTCTAGCAACATAGTTAGGTAAGACTGGAGCATGTACCTCAAGAAGTCCAAAGTGCATACCCAGGCCTGGCTGATATGAGTGCTGGACTGGAGGTACTGGCTGCTCCTCCTCAATCTCCTGCGCTCCATCTGAGCTCTCATCATCTAATCCCCTATCTATGCTCTTTCTCTTTTGGTCTCTGGGCTCCATTCTAAATTCATCTGTGTCCCTATCAAAGGACGAACTGCTATATCCCTCTCTATACTATGTAGCAGTGATGGCAGCTGCTCTAACAGGCCTCTTGTTGGTCTGCTCACTTAGTCTAGGTGCATATCCTGCCTTGCTTTCTTGTATCTATCCAATGCTGGATCATGATTGAACTTGGATCTAGATTCCCGTCTTCCACTCATGGCTACTGCCCTGTATCCAAAGATTTGCAAGGAACTTTAGATACATGCCCAAGAGATAGCTTATTTTGGTTGAAATATAGAAATAAGATTAATTATCCTATGCTTTGCAATCACCTCAATCAAACTAGGTCACAAGGTTCACAAAACATAATAGACAATTAAACTTAGTCCTAAGAATCAACCACTAAGAAGATTGAAACAAGGGAGCAAAACCTGCTCTGCTACCTCATACCGGACACATCTGGTATGAGCGCACAGCAACCCTAACTAGGGCCCTTGGCTCAATCTTCAACCAATCCAATCCAATCCAAACTCTGGGCATTACTTCTAGATAGGTAATGTAGCATCTCTACCAAAGGAATTTGACTTTGAAGCATTAACCACTTAGATCGGATGAGGTCCAGGATTAGGGTACCTTGATACTGAGGATGAAGATGAGATTTGAAATCAGCCTTCAATCTAGATGCAAGCCTCCTCCAATCCAATATCTAGTCTCCTCTTTGCACAATTGAATCAATGGATTGCCAATATGGGGAGAAGAAAGGGCGGCTGGGTGCCTTTTTTGGGAGAAAGAAGGATAGGGCAGACGGTGGCCGAAGGGGTATGTTTGGTTTTATTAACCCACGCATATCGAACACGTCCTGTAGGCATATCAGACACGTCCGATATTTGCAGGCTACCTATTTTTGTTCCAAAATTCATTCTCTTGATTCCAAAACCCCTTCTAGGTCAAAAACTCAGTCCAAAAGATATACAATCTTGATCCAAACTGAGTATAGTTATTTTCCTTATCCAATGCCATGATTTGATATTCTCTTTTCCAAATATTTGGCATATTTATGATTTTGAATATTTGAGAGAGACTTAGTGAGACATTGAGATATGATAAAGAGATACATATGAGTTTATGGACTTGAGAGAGTCATTCCATTTGTTGGGTTCATAAACCCGGGGTCCCTCAGGGACCGGCTTCCACGCCAAGGCTCGGCCCAAGCAGGCAGCACACAACTCATGGGCCGGCCCAAGAGTCTAAAACAAATAGGCCAAAAGGGCAGTCCAGTCACTGATCGGAAGGTCTGGCCGAAGAGGAACAGTGCCCGCTCGTCGACTACTTTGGCCCACCTCTCTGACCGGAGCGCTTGCTTTGGACTCTAGCCATCTCCGGATGGCCTCTCTGATCGGAAGGCCTGGCCCAAGCACTACTTCCGACTCCAACCCCGCGTCTTCGACCAGGGTTCGCAGAAACCCTGCTCACCACTCTTCTCCAACTGGCGCAACCAGAGCTGAATGGGGCCATCCGACTGGGGACGCCCGCTCAGAAAGGACCAGGGGACAAATAGAGAAAGCAAGCCAAGGCGCACAAGTCAAACCATGGTATCCAGGACCATACCCTGTGTGCCTGTAGGAATAGTACTCTGCAACCACCCTAACACAAACATTATTGTAGGCACCGACATTTCCCTCTATAGTATTGTGGGTGCCATTAACTCCAATATGGTAAGGCCCCCCACGTGCCTCTGGGCGTCGATAGTATTGTGGGCACCGGGATTTACTATACCAGGTGAATGTGGTGAAACTCCTCACATGCCTCTAGTCATCAACAGTATTTGCAGGTACCGATATCTGCCATTTCTAAACAAGGCAACGCAACCTCCCACATACATCTGACATTCTACAGTGACATCAATAGTGTTGTGGCCATCTACCTTTATCTTGTACCCGCCGGCATGGGCAATGAAGCCCAGTAGCATACGTACCCTCACCCTCTCACTTGTAAAGCCATCCCCTTTATCTATAAAAGGGGATGCACTCCCTCCAATGAAGGAGAGCCTTTTGAGTCTTTTTAGTTAACCAACATCGATCAAGTTCACTAGCTAACAACCAAAGAACCGCCGGGTTCAGACCTCAAGCACACGCTTGAACACTTAGCTCATAGCGGAGCTCCTGTCGCTCTTGGCCTTTTCGACTGGAGCCGACCAGACCTCTTACTCCTTCTTGTTTGTAACCCCACTACAAACTTCGAGCACCTAGGTTCAGGAATAAAGTCACTGACCAACTCAAACTAGACGTAGGGCACACTGCCTAAACCAGTATAAACCCTGTCTCATTGAGTGTTAGGCGACCTCTGATCACAATGTCCTCCACGGATGCGTACGCTCGGGGGGCTCCGAAGGACGCTGGCACCATCCCCCCTCACATCCAAATTCGTGGGAATGGCAAGCTATGCTCTCGCCGCTCTTCGCGAACTCCCAGATGACGAGGGTGAGAGCGACGGCTCTAGCATCGGCGACGTGGCACCTTGCCACCGTTTGTCTCGGGAGTGCGCAATGGCAGATGCTCTGGGATAGCCACCAGTGGTTGTGGAATCTATGTAGACTCACACCCCACCGGACCCGTGTGTGGGGGCCCTCACGTCTACGTGAGCGCACACTGAGGAATTACGATAATGGCGACAGAACCAGCCACCGCCTGCACCGGTGCATTCGGTGCAGCACGTTGCACCCCATGCGCATGACCCGGTGGGTGGCGCCCGGGGTCACGCCCGCCAGGTCCAACACGACATCGTGAATGAGGGGAACGATCCCCCACAGCTTGTTCGGGCCAGCCAGAACATTGCCACTGCGGCGATGCTTCTGCGTGGCGTTCCCGAGCCCATCGACCCCTATGAGCGGGAGGTCTACCAGAACCTCTGGGTTCTGGTAGAAGCCGCCGCCATTCAACAGGCGGAAAGCTCCGCATCGTGACCCCAACACGCGACCTCTCTCCCCACTAGGGGACGTGGACGTGCTAGACAAATCGATCCATTCGCTCGCCGCTACAGCTGCCAGGTGCGGCTCGGGGGGCAGCTGCATCACGGTCTAACCTGGCGCTTGCCCCTGGCCCGACCACTAGTGCATGAATGGACCGGTTCGCACTAGGATGCTCGCAGCATCGTCAGCAACCGGCATCAGGTCCAGCACAATGATGACGCCCATCGGACGGCGATAGGAGTAGAGAACACAGATCCCGACCGGACCATCGAGGGGAGCGGTGAAATGCGCCCCAGATGCGATCATCGACCAGACGACCGGAGTCCCAGCCCTGAGGGCCCGGGACCACGGGCCTTCGGCTGGCATATCCAAAGAGCACCGTTTCCGCGGCATTTCCAACCGCGCACCAACATCACCAAATACACCGGGGAGACAAACCCAGGTATTTGGCTCGAAGACTTTCGGCTCGCCCGCTGGGCCAGAGGAGTGGATGATGATTATTTCATCATTCAGTATCTTCCAAAGATGGCTTGAATTCCTCTCGCACAACAGCATCCGCGACTGGGCGAACCTCGAGAGGGTCTTTGTTGGACATTTCTAGAGGACGTATGTCGGCCCTAGAAACTCCTAGGACCTCAAGAGCTGCCAGTAGGAGCCCAGCGAGTCCCTGTAGGATTACATCCGTAGGTTCTCCCAATGATGCAACTCCCTCCCTGATGTTGTCGACGTAGACGTCATCAGCATGTTCCTCTCCAGGATGAACTGCGAGTCCCTGATCCACAAGCTTGGCTGCCTGAAGCCCCGTACCACCTACGACCTGCTCGATGTCGCCACTAACCACGCCTCTGGCGAGGAGGTGGTCGGAGCGGTCTTTAGTGGAGGCCAGGACAAAGTCAAGGCCAAGCGTGCGAACCAAGATGAGGGCCCCTCCACACAGAGGGGCAAGAACAACAAAAAGGATCGGCGCCGATTGGACAACACCACGATGGTCGCCGTGGCTGATCGCACGGGCAAGCAGCCCCAATAGGGGCTGCCTAACCACTTCAACAAACTCATGGACAGTCTGTGCACCAACCATGCCTACTCCGTCATACACCTCTTCAAGGACTGCGAGCTCCTCAAACGTTTCCTCCGACAGGCCAGCAGGCCAAAGGAGGGAGATGGCAAAGAGGCGGCAGCCAAGAAAGGAGGCGCAGCAGGCAAGGACAGAGATGGCTTCCCTAAACCTGAGGAGTGCATCATGATCTTCAGTGGGTCTGACACCATCTAGACAAAACGCCAGCACAAGGTGCGCTATAGGGAGGCATGCGCCACCAAGACGGCCGTCCCCTCCTTCCTCAGCTGGTCGAAATCTTTGCCAAGGATGCTACCCACTCGTCGTCGACCCCATCGTCCGCAAGAAGCGCCTCACCAAGGTGCTAATGGACGGAGGCAGCAGCCTCAACATCCTATACATCGACACCCTCGATGCCATGCACATCCCCCGATCGGAGCTCTGCCTGGCGGGCTCCCCCTTCCATGGGGTAATCCTGAGAGCACAGGCATACCCGCTCGGACAGATCGATCTGCCCATCACGTTCGGTAGCCGGGCCAACTTCTGCTCGGAGGTCCTCACCTTTGAGGTGGTGGACTTTCCAGGGTCCTACCACGCCATCTTGGGGCGGCCATGCTACGCAAGATTCATGGCAATCCCCAACTACACCTACCTCAAGCTAAAGATGCCGAGACCAAATGGCGTCATCACCGTGAGTAGTGTAACACCTCGGGTGTTAGCCTTGCATAACTTGACTCGCATAACATGAGCATTGGCATCAAGCCTTCATAAATCATCACTTACAATTGAAACATTTGATCGAAACATATGAAACATTGCTTGTTATCTCGTGTTTCTTGGAACATAGGCATATGATCATGTGCAAATGAATGCAAGTGGGTAATGTTGGTCACTAAAACACCTTAGCTACACTTAGGTTAACAAAAGGAACCTTGTTCATGAAGGCCACATTTCATGATCAAGCACTTAAGTGATATTTCATGTGTTGACCTGAATAGCTATATGAGTGACTACTACATGAAATGCTTAAATGACCTTGCAAATTGTTTAAACATGCTTAGGATATCATTAGGAACAACTTTGGTATTTAGTGCTAAGGCTAGTTTGGTCATTTAGCCATGGTTTGTGTATGTATCATGTTTTCAAAGTGACATGTTTGACTAAAGTTGAACTAGGTGTTAGAGACCTTGCATGGAGTTCACTAAAGCAAAGTTGTAGTGTTTGACATAAGGAACAACTTTTATTTTCGGGTCATCGACTGATTTAGCTTCTAACATGCTTGAATGGGTCCCACAAAACCAAAAAATCGACTTCCCACACTTAGCAAATTTTCTAAGTGGTTGATCGACTAACCGATCGACAAACCGATGTTGAGCACGATATTACTCCGTCTCTCTATAATTAGAACAAGGTGCTTGAACCAAAGTTGTAGCTGGTACTTCGGGCTACAAAACCATTTAGATCGTTTTTACCGAGAAGCTACGGATTAGCGGTTAAAGGAGTGTCAAAACTCATCGTCACCACCGTGATCATGATCGACGAATCGAATCGACCGCACAAAGGGTCGACCGGCAGACACGACATCTGGCGCCACAGGCGCTGGAAACGCCGCTGCCGCCGCTTTCCGCCCACAGTGCTAAGGCAGGCCAGCGCCTTCAACACGCCAAATACCGTCACGCACCCACCAAGGCTCAGCTTTGCGCCGGCCTTTTTCCTCGCAGAAGAAGCGCTTGGCCGAGCTCCCTGCAGCTCCGCTGGCCGCCATAGCAGCCAAGACCTCACGCCTGCCACTCAAGCACCACCGCAACAGCTCCACCACCACCCCAAAGATCCTATCCGCGTCCTCCAAAGGTTTCATTGTTCAAGCTCGGTGAGTTTCTAACTCTCAGCACCGCCTCGCCGGAGCTCCTCCGCCACCCTCCGTCCGCCGTGGTCCCACCCAACTGCACCACCCCAGCCACGCTTTTGCGCCGCAATAGGCCAACCATAGCTCGTAGATGCTCGTCGAGCTTGTGTTTGCGCCACCGTAGCTTTCACCGACGCCTCACCGTCATCCCGCCTCGCCGCTCCGCCATTGCCGTGGCCATTGCCGTCCCTTCACGTCGACAATAGGGGCCGCCAAGTGGCTCAATAGATGCGCTTAGGTCACGAGATCGCAGAGTGATGATGTCATCACTGCGGCAACCTCGCCATGTCGGCGAAGCTCGCCACGCCAAAGACACTGCAGCAGGCCAAGCAGCTCTCTGCTCGAGTCAATGACATGTGGGGTCCTCTCGACCACCGGGTCCCACCAACAAATGACAGCAGAGTGTAGGATAGCTCATTTGATCCAGTTTTTGATTTCTTTTGTGATTTTCATATCTTCAGTTTGCTAGCTCCTAAAATTGTGAAATAAATATGGTTGTGTTCCTTAGGAAGTGTAGTATTTAAGAAAAATATGTTCTTGGTTTCAACAGTAGAAATTTCTAGAGATTTAAATAGGGATTTGAAATGTGCTTTTGAATGCATTCAAATTTGTTTATTTTATATCTAGAGTTCCTGTGCTCCAAAAATTATGAAATTTTTGTGGTGAACTAATCTTAGCATATGTGAGCCCTGGTAAAAATTTGAGGACCAGTGCATGTGTAGATTTGTAGTTATAGATTTTTATTTTATGACTAGTTAATCCTTGCATGAATTTTCATAAATTATTTATGAGTCCAAAATTCATGAAATTTGTTGGAGGTAATCCTAGTACCATGTGGATGCTAAGAAAAATATAAAATCTGTTGCTTGACACTTTTCAATAGGATTTTCCATTTATGCTATTTCAAGCCTTGCTGCCTTGTCATTTTTGTATAGAATGTTCTACTTGGTAAAATGACATGAAATTTTTACAGTAGTCTTTTGATAGCATTAGTAAGGCTCTGTAAATTTTTGAGAATTTATTAAGCACATCTGATATATATTTATTATTTAACCTAGATATCTAAATAAAATAATAAAGGCAATTTAATAAATAGTTTGGGCTTCACCATTATATCATCTTAACTGTATTTGGTATGCTTAAACTATTGGTAGGTTCTAGGTTGTCAAATTTTGAATGATTACCTGAAGTAGAAGTATTCTTACTTTATATTGCATGTTAAATCATTTCCGGACTGATTCTAGAGTGTGATGAGTTGCATGTTGAAACTGAGGTGTACTATAAAAATGGTTAATAGCAAAGTTTTAGAGAATTTGATAAGCTTTCCAGAAAGTCCTGGATCACTGTTTTTGGATTTGTAGAACTCCAGTTATGAGTGAAACAAGTAGCTACTGTTTATGGCATAGTCGATGCATTGTAGAAGTAGTTAAGTAATAATCGAGAAGAGATATGCACCTACTCAAACAACGTGATGCACTTGTTAACATGTATGCATTCGTAATACTTATACCATACTCATGCATCTAGGATCGGAGGAAGAGATCACGTTGCTGGAATTCGAAGAAGCAGAGGAAGGGAACCCGTAGGAGGATCCGCAAGCCGCAGCTCCCGAAGGCGTGGAGCAGAACCCTGAAGAGCTTCCGGAGTGTCCTGACCATCGCCCTACTTCCTTTCTGCGAGGCAAGCCCCGGAGCATTATAAGTCTCCCAGTAATTTACAAATGTTTACTTACGTATTTATGATTGATGCATTAGGTTATAAGAGTTGAATGAAACCACTTGATGCATGTACATTCCTTGTCCAAATATATACACCGTGAACCGGTATAGGTCCGTGGATCGAATATATATGCTTAGCCATGCTTAGACCGGTAGAAGTCGGGTGATGTCCTCGTCACTGCGAGAGATATAGGTGGATACCGGAGCACGGTTGGCTATATCTCGCTATCGTGGAATGTAACCATGTGGTAAAAGTAAATCGAGACCGGACGGAAGCAGATAGAGAAGCAACAAGACATGGAGGTCTTGGGTGTGGATTTATCCCCGTCTATGTCGATTAAGGACCGCACTGTTGTTGGTGCTTCGACAAGATTGAACGATGCCTCTCACTTAGCTGGCGGATAACTCGCTCCGACCGCTGGCCGAGTAATTCAACTCAGCCGGAAATCGCTCACAGCGCCCTCCGGGAACGATCGATCGAGCCCAAGGGCGTGCTTGGCCTGAGCATCCGGCATCCGGTGTTCCAGACAGCGGCGCAAAGACGGACCCGCATGAAATGTGTACCGGAGTTGTACCAAAGGTGACCTAAGGCTATCGTATTGGTAGACTGGTTTGTGTTAGGAATAAATTCCCACTGGTTGAAATCGATTCAATCGCCGCTCTCCCGGATAGTGAGAAACTTGGCTAGTCCCAACATCGTAGTAATTGTGTTATGGAACATGATGGTTCGGACGAAAATGGAATTCCAATACCGCTATGGTTACTATTGTATGCTTCTAAATGATATACCACATGTTTGGCATGTGATAGTTGCTAATCTAGAAATGGATAGTTATAATTAACTTGGTAAAGGAATCATAATTGTACAACGGATCAGTTGCCTTTTTTTCGCAAAATGTTGTCAAGTTACGCCCACTTATACAACCTTGCATACTCCTTGGAGTCATTTTATTTCGGTTCATGACGGTAAGTCTAATCGAGTACCTTCTCGTACTCGTGGTTTATTTTCCCATTGTTGCAGATGGCATCGTGTATCATGGTTATTGCAAGAGTTGCTTCTATCCCATTGTGGATGAGGAGTAAGCCTTGGGCGCACTTCTTTAGTAATTCCTATCCTTGCTTTTGTGGACCGTGATCTAGCTTGGCAATCGTATCAAACTATGTTGGAAACTTTATCTTCGAACTTATTTGCTTCCGCTTTATTTATCAAACTCGGTTTGTAATAACTTTTATTCAGACTCGATGATGAAAAGTATCTGTGAACTTTATGTAATATGTGGCATGTATGTTGAACTCTGTACGATCTTGGTTGTTGTAAATCGTTTATCGAGACCCGTCGTGGTACTCGACGGACTACCTGGTTTATATGGGTTCAAGTATGATAAAGGCGACCGCTATGGATTGCCATTGTACTTGTATTCTTATAAATTGGTCGGTTCATGCGACGGTGGTATCGTGAGCAAGATTCAACGTAATTGTCACAAGTGTATTTAAAACAAAAGTTTTTGTTTCCGAAAACCCTTCTCTAGCAACTAATAGTTATATAATAGGTATTTGAAATCTAAAGTGTGCCAATGATCACTTTCCTTATGCCCAAATTAAGGACTATTAGGTGGCTATTTAAGTACTAACATGGGGTTTTACTGTCGTCCATATGGCGTGTTATTGTATGGATGCCATTCACTTGAATGGTAATGTATTGATCAAATGCCTATACGCCAAGGTAAGATGAGTGTATGACCGCAAGATGTGAGCATGCGGTCGGGAAGAGTAGCTTTGGTACGGCTATGTATGCATGCTTGCATGTGTATATGGTACGTATTTAATTGTGGGTTAAATTATTGTCGGGTAGATTGATACGGAAGTATATGTATGGGTATACATATATGGAAGTATTTACAATTACATTATGCATATTCATTATGGGTTTAAGGGCTGAAATGAAATCTTATGCAGTGTACACTAACAAATGAAACATGTAGCTCGACTAGTTACGCTATTTATGAGAGAACGATGTATGCCACCGTGTTCACCGCTAGAAACAAATTTTTCCTAAGTTTGTGAGGACGCATTTGAACGAGCATGCATCATGATAATTACCATTCACATAATTACATTGTTCCTCCCCTTATAAAATTCTTACTCGGTTATGTAACTCTTATCCATTATGGCATTGTCTCACCAAGGGTACATGTTAATGGTGCAGATGGCACGCACCACTGCTGCACTGGCCGCAAGTCCACCGGAGGCAGAGCTCCCCGCCGCCGCCTTGCTCCACGCACTGGCCAACGACACACACGCTCCTTGGAGAGTTTGGGATGCCTACACTCTTGTGGAGAGTGCTCAGTTATGTAGGCTATCCTGATGGAATGGAACCCCGCTACTTCTGGGCGAATGAGCAGTTGGGAGAAGGTCTCTTAGTTACTGTGGAGGCCGTTGTTCGTCCCCGAGGTGACGATTCTGAGTGGACGGGCTAGTGTTATGAGTCAACCGGCCGGATCGGCTGAAGAAGCATTGGCAGGCAGCCTTTGGGATCCCGAGGACATCATGGATCGCTTTCCTCTCAGAGCGGCGGCACCTTTGGTTGAGTCTTTCCAAGAGGTAACCCTCCACCGACTCATGGCGGCAGCAGACAAGAGGAAAATCTTTGGAGATTGGTGCAGCAGAAAGGCGTAATAAGTTGATAACCCTTCCATGAGCGCCATGTTCGCAATGATGAGAGTGTTGGATGGAGTTGAAGGTAGCCTCAGACGTGTGTCTGGTGCTCTTGGTCATGCCCGCGAGGACCGACGTCAGCTTCAGAGGGAGCACGACGCCGAGATTGAAAGGCTCACTAAAGAGATGACTCGGTTAACTCACCAGCGAAATGCAGCTTGGACAAGGGCAAATGTTCTAAGAGCTCGACAGTTTGAGCTAGGACAGCAGCTGGCTAATGCGGAAGAATACAACGATAATCAGATGAAGAGGTTCATCTTTCGAACAATCAGCTCCACCCTTATGTCCCACCCGGAGCCGCAGAAATGGATCTAGAAGGGTACGAGGAAGGAGAAGAAGAAGTGGAGCCTGAAGAAGAAGTAGAACCTGAGGAAGGAGATGATCTTGCGTCTGACCTCGATAGTGATCATGATGAGGATTAGATCGCTTAGCACTTAGTGGAAGGACTAATGTATCACCTTTATTCATGTAATGGACCCAGAGCTCGAATTTGGCATTAGTAACCGGACTATCATGTAATGTGGATTAAGTGCACCTTTGGTTGAACATCAATGCAATTCCGCTCCTTGTTGGTGATCACGATTTAACTTGCATGCGCGTTATGAGCGCGATAAGTGGTCAAATTGGGGATGCCATGTTGCGAGAATGAATTGTTATGCCTCTGTTTTTATTGTGAATTTGAGAATTTCTCCAGTAATTTCAGTTTGGCATGATTATGATTCATCTGCAATCTCTTGACATCAACCAATAATCGCTTATTGTTGCAACTTCGCAGATGACGCGCACCCGTGCTGGAGCTGGTAGCAGTCACGATGGCAATGGTGATGACTTACCACCACCACCGCCACCCCGCTCGGGGAGTTCTTTGCTCGATTCTTGGGGAGCCAAATGACAATGGAAGAAGCTTTGCGCCTTATCGCGCAAAACACTGCTCGTGGCCACCCACAGCAACCAGGGGCCGAG
This sequence comes from Miscanthus lutarioriparius, assembly GCA_904845875.1. Lineage (NCBI taxonomy): Eukaryota > Viridiplantae > Streptophyta > Magnoliopsida > Poales > Poaceae > Miscanthus > Miscanthus lutarioriparius. Next base: position 50,808,523 of record CAJGYO010000016.1, on the reverse strand, counting down.
CCAAATCAACATAGTACATTCAAGGAGTTTCTGGACATGAAGCCTCCGATCTTCAAGGTGGCTGAGGAACCACTGCAGGCCGATGAGTGGTTGAATACCATTGAGCAGAAATTCCATCTGTTGAGGGTCACGGAGCATCTGAAAGCAGAGTATGCTTCTCACCAATTGCAAGGACCACCAGGGATCTGGTGGACACACTTCCGTCGTCTCGTCGCTAATGCGCTGAAGTGACTGGGAACAATTCAAGCTGGCTTTTAGGGGACATCATATTCCCCGGCCCGATGCGCATGAAAGCAAATGAATTTATGAGGCTCACTCAGGAACAAAGTCACTCACAGAGTATATGCACGCATTCAACAACTTGTCCAGATATGCTCCCCGGTTTTGTGGATAATCAAGAGAAAAAGATAGAGAGTTTCAAGCGAGGGTTGGGTACCAAACGATGAAGACTATGGCAAATTCTCGATGTACCACATACAACGAAGTTTATTAGTGATGCCTTGACCCAAGAAAACCACAACAACATGCATGCAGTTGCTAAAGGTCGCAAGAGGGCCTATGAGGCCGGTGCATCCGGATCTTTCCAATCAAAAGCGCCTATCGCAGCTAGGCCACAATTCCGGCCCACCGCACTCCAAGTTTAGGCCTCCACCACCCAAAGCTCGTAATAACAGCCATAGAAACCATTCCGTATATGCTCACTATTGCCTTACCAAAAGGAAATGGCAATCGTGACAGCTCCATAGGATTCGTAAGTAATCAACCATGTTTCAACTGCAACTAACTCGGGTCATTGGTCCAAGGAATGTCCCCACCCCAAGAGGAATGGCAACCCAAATCGTAACAATCAGAGGGTGTGAATGCTGTGGCACGCCAAGGACAAGTGCATTATACCATTGTGGAGGAAGTGCCCGCCGAAGAAGTTGTCACGGCTGGTATGTTTCTTGTCAACAAGCATCCCATTGTTGTTTTATTTGATTCGGGAGCTTCTCATTCATTTATGAGTCAAGCATTTGCATCTAGACATGGTCAAGAAATAATTGAAGTAAACAAAGGGGTTTCAACATAAGTTCAAATAGGGTACTTATTACCAAAAAATAGTCAAAATGTACTCATCGTGATACAAGGGAGGAGTATACCATGATTTGATAATATTGCCGGGTTGTCAATAAGTGTAATCTTAGGCATGAATTGGATGAAGTATCATGGTGCTCTTATTGACACTAGCACCGCACTATTATGTTGAGAGAACCCACGGAGGGAATGCTTTTCTAGTCCCACTCTCCCGCCGATTTCAAACCCCAACATTTAGCCTGTATATCCAAGCCACCACGATATGTGATATCCGTTGGTTTGTGAGTTTCCGGATGTATTTCCAGAGGAATTACCAGTCTACCACCGGATAGGGATGTGGAATTTAAGATTGAATTAGTGCCGTGCATCGCACCCATATCCGTAAGGCCCTATAGAATGCCACCCAATGAGTTAGCGGAACTTAAGGTCCAATTGCAAGATCTATTGGACAAGGGTCTTATCCAACCTAGCTCATCTCCGTGGGGATGCCAAAGATTGTTTGTGAAAAGAAGGATAAGTCACCGAGAATGTGTGTAGATTATGCACCACTCAATGCGGTGACCATCAAAATAAATATCCATTGCCCCGCATCGACATCTTGTTCGATCGCTTAGCGAAGGCAAAGGTATTCTCCAAAATTGATCTCGAGATCGGGTTACCATCGAGATAAAGATCAGACCGGAGGATATATCTAAAATCGCTTTCTCTACTAGGTACGGCTTATACGAGTATTTGGTTATGTCTTTCGGACTAACAAATGCTCCAAACCTATTTCATGTAAATTGATGAAGTCGGTCAGATTCATGCCCGAACTTGACAAGTTCGTGGTAGTGTTTATTGATGATATATTGATTTATTCAGAAAATGAGTCAGATCATGAAGAGCATCTGAGGATTGTCCTATCCAGACTGAGGGAGCATAAGCTATATGCCAAGTTTAGCAAATGTGAATTTTGGATGAGCAAAGTACCTTTCTTAGGTCACATTTTATCAAGAGATGGAATCTCAGTAGACCCATCCAAAGTACAAGAGGTCATGGATTGGAAAGCCCCAACTTCGGTTCATGAAGTTCGGAGTTTTCTAGGGTTAGCAGGATACTATCGTCGGTTTATTCCAGATTTCTCAAAGATAGCTAAGCCTATGACCAGACTACTTCAGAAAGATGAGAAGTACAAATGGACACCAGAATGTGAAACAGCTTTTCACACCCTCAGAACTTTGTTGACTACAGCACCTGTGTTAGCACAACCAAACATTGAAAAGCCTTTTGATGTATTTTGTGATGCATCAGGAATAGGTTTGGGATGTGTGCTTATGCAAGAAGGGAGAGTAATTGCATATGCCTCACGGCAATTGAGAAAACATGAAGTCAACTACCCTACACATGATTTGGAACTTGCAGCCGTTGTCCATGCACTAAAGATATGGAGACATTACTTGTTGGGCAATGTATGTCATATCTTTACTGACCACAAAAGTCTCAAGTATATCTTTACCCAGCCAGAGCTGAACATGAGACAACGAAGATGGTTAGAATTGATTAAGGACTACAATTTAGAAGTGCATTACCATCCGGGTAAAGCAAATGTAGTAGCCGATGCACTTAGTCGGAAATCCCATTGCAACACTGTAGAAGCATTGCTGGAAGATGGATTCAACTTGTTACATCCTGCTGTACTACACAATATCACAATCAGTTGTTCACTTGAGGGCAAAATCATAGAGCTACAGCAGACAGATATGGGAATAAGTCACATCAAGAGAAAAATGCAAGAGCAAGAAACCAAACATTTTAGATTGGACGAAAGAGGTGTATTATGGTTCGAGGACCGACTAGTGGTACCAAAAGACCGTGAGCTAAGGAGTCAAATTTTAGAAGAAGCTCACTCATCAAAATTGTCTATCCATCCGGGTAGTAGTAAAATGTATCAAGATTTAAGAAACTATTTTTGGTGGACTAAGATGAAGAAAGAGATCGCAGCCTACGTTGCTAGGTGTGATAACTGCAGTAGAGTGAAAGCCGTCCATATGAAAACCGTTGGATTACTTCAGCCATTGCCTATTCCAGGATGGAAATGGGAAGAAATCAGCATGGACTTTATCATGTGCCTTCCAATGACGCCACAAGGTCACGATTCAACTGGGTCATTGTTGATCGTCTTACCAAGTCAAGACACTTTATACCCGTGAACACGCGGTATATAGTTTGGAAATACGCCGAGATATATGTATCCCAGATCGTGAGATTACATGGAGTACCAGGACCATAATCTCAGATAGAGGACCATAGTTCATAGCTCGCTTCGGGAGCACTTACACCGTGCTTTGGGAACCAAGCTAATCGGAAGTTCAGCTTATCACCCGCAAACTTCGTGATGACATGAAAGCGAGTAAACCAGATCCTAGAAGATTTACTTAGAGCTTGTGTTATATCTTCAAAAGGTTCATGGGAGAAATGGTTACCTTTAGCTGAATTCTCCTATAACAACAGCTATCAAGTTTAGTATCAAAATGGCTCCATTTGAAGCCTTGTATGGCGTAAAGTGCAAAACTCCCTTGAACTGGATTGAGCCCGGTGAAAGGAGATACTTTGGTATTGATTTTGTAAATGAAGTCAAGAGCAAGTACGTATCATCCAACACCACATGAAGGCAGCTCAATCAAGACAGTAAAAGTTATGCCGATGTAAGGAGAAGACCACTAACTTTTGAAGTGGGTGACTATGTATACTTGAGAGTATCACCCATGAAAGGCGTGAAAAGATTTGGGATGAAAAGAAGCTTTCACCAAGATATGTAGGGCCATACAAAATTTTGGAACGAAAAGGGAAGGTTGCATATAAGTTACAACTTCCACCAGAGATGAGTGCAATCTTTGATGTGTTCCATGTTTCTCAGCTAAAGAAATGTCTTCGAGTACCGGAAGAAGCTATTGCACCCACCAACGTGCAGCTTCAATCGGATTTGACCTATGAAGAAAAACCAATTCGAGTATTAGAAGAGATGGAGAGAGTGACAAGGAGTAAGATTATTAAGTTCTATAAGGTGGTGTGGAACAATCATAGTGAACAAGATGCTACGTGGGAAAGAGAAGATTATCTACGAGAAGTTTATCCCGCCTTTTTCCAAGAATGGTAGGTCTTGCAAATCTCGGGACGAGATTTTTATAAGGGGGAGGGGCTGTAACACCTCGGGTGTTAGCCTTGCATAACTTGACTCGCATAACATGAGCATGAGCATCAAGCCTTCATAAATCATCACTTACAATTGAAACATTTGATCGAAACATATGAAACATTGCTTGTTATCTCGTGTTTCTTGGAACATAGGCATATGATCATGTGCAAATGAATGCAAGTGGGTAATGTTGGTCACTAAAACACCTTAGCTACACTTAGGTTAACAAAAGGAACCTTGTTCATGAAGGCCACATTTCATGATCAAGCACTTAAGTGATATTTCATGTGTTGACCTGAATAGCTATATGAGTGACTACTACATGAAATGCTTAAATGACCTTGCAAATTGTTTAAACATGCTTAGGATATCATTAGGAACAACTTTGGTATTTAGTGCTAAGGCTAGTTTGGTCATTTAGCCATGGTTTGTGTATGTATCATGTTTTCAAAGTGACATGTTTGACTAAAGTTGAACTAGGTGTTAGAGACCTTGCATGGAGGAGTTCACTAAAGCAAAGTTGTAGTGTTTGACATAAGGAACAACTTTTATTTTCGGGTCATGGACTGATTTAGCTTCTAACATGCTTGAATGGGTCCCACAAAAACCAGAAAAATCCAGCTTCCCACACTTAGCAAATTTTCTAAGTGGTTGATCGACTAACCGAATCGACAACCGATGTTGAGCACGATATTACTCCGCCTCTCATTGCGAATTAGAACAAGGTGCTTGAACCAAAGTTGTAGCTGGTACTTCGGGCTACAAAAACCATGTAGATCGTTTTCACTGAGAAGCTACGGATTAGCGGTTAAAGGAGTGTCAAAACTCATCGTCAGGCACTGCATCGCGCGACTGACGAACTGAATCGACCAAAGACAAAGGGTCGACCGGCCAGACACCGCGGCGCCGCAGGTGGCACGGAACGGCCACGTGTCGCCGACGCGCCGCTGGCCATGGCTAAGGCAGCCGAAAGCGCCTTCAACACGCCAAATACCGTTCGCACTCCAACCAAGACTCAGCTTTTGCCTTCTCGGCCGTTTCTTCCTCGCAGCAAGAAGCGGCCGAGCTCCTCAGAGTCTGCTGCCGCCATAGCCACGCCACACCTCGCGCACGCCACTCAAGCACCACCGCAACAGCTCCACCGCCACCCCAAAGATCCTCACCGCGTCCTCCAAATTGTTTCATTGCTCAAGCTCGGTGAGTTCTAACCCTCTGCACCGCCTCGCCGGAGCTCCTCCGCCACCTCCGTCCGCCGTGGTCCCACCTAACTGCACCACCCTGTGCCACGCTTGAGCGCCGCAATAGGCCAACCATAGCTCGTAGATGCTCGTCCGAAGCTTGTGTTTGCGCCACAGTAGCTTTCACCGACGTCTCGCCGTCATCCCGCCTCGCCGCGCTCCGCCATTGCCCGCCGCCGCCCTTACTCATCGACAATAGGGCCGGCCAAGTGGCTCAATAGATGCGCTAGGTCACGAGATCGCGTGAGTGATGATGTCATCGCCGCTGCAACCTCGCCGTCGGCGAAGCTCTGCCACGCCAAAGACTGCCAAGAAAGCTGCGCTGCTCTACTTCGAGTCAATGACATGTGGGGTCCCTCACCACCGGGTCCCACCGGTCAATGACAAAGCAGAGTGTAGGATAGCTCATTTGATCCAGTTTTTGATTTCTTTTGTGATTTTCATATCTTCAGTTTGGTAGCTCCTAAAATTGCGAAATAAATATGGTTGTGTTCCTTAGGAAGTGTAGTATTTAAGAAAAATATGTTCTTGGTTTCAACAGTAGAAATTTCTGGAGATTTAAATAGGGATTTGAAATGTGCTTTTGAATGCATTCAAATTTGTTTATTTTATATCTAGAGTTCCTGTGCTCCAAAAATTATGAAATTTTTGTGGTGAACTAATCTTAGCATATGTGAGCTCTGGTAAAAATTTGAGGACCAGTGCATGTGTAGATTTGTAGTTATAGATTTTTATTTTATGACTAGTTAATCCTTGCATGAATTTTCATAAATTATTTATGAGTCAAAAATTCATGAAATTTGTTGGAGGTAATCCTAGTACCATGTGGATGCTAAGAAAAATATAAAATCTGTTGCTTGACACTTTTCAATAGGATTTTCCATTTATGCTATTTCAAGCCTTGCTGCCTTGTCATTTTTGTATAGAATGTTCTACTTGGTAAAATGACATGAAATTTTTACAGTAGTCTTTTGATAGCATTAGTAAGGCTCTGTAAATTTTTGAGAATTTATTAAGCACATCTGATATATATTTATTATTTAACCTAGATATCTAAATAAAATAATAAAGGCAATTTAATAAATAGTTTGGGCTTCACCATTATATCATCTTAACTGTATTTGGTATGCTTAAACTATTGGTAGGTTCTAGGTTGTCAAATTTTGAATGATTACCTGAAGTAGAAGTATTCTTACTTTATATTGCATGTTAAATCATTTCCGGACTGATTCTAGAGTGTGATGAGTTGCATGTTGAAACTGAGGTGTACTATAAAAATGGTTAATAGCAAAGTTGTAGAGAATTTGATAAGCTTTCCAGAAAGTCCTGGATCACTGTTTTTGGATTTGTAGAACTCCAGTTATGAGTGAAACAAGTAGCTACTGTTTGTGGCATAGTCGATGCATTGTAGAAGTAGTTAAGTAATAATCGAGAAGAGATATGCACCTACTCAAACAGCGTGATGCACTTGTTAACATGTATGCATTCGTAATACTTATACCATACTCATGCATCTAGGATCGGAGGAAGAGATCACGTTGTTGGAATTCAAGAAGCAGAGGAAGGAACCCGTGAGGAGGATCCGCAAGTCGCAGCCTCGGCGTGGAGCGTAACCTCAAGAGCTTCCTGAGTGTGTCCCGACCATCGCCTCTATTTCCTTTCTGCGAGGCAAGCCCCAAGCATTATAAGTCTCCCAAGAATTTACAAATGTTTACTTACGTATTTATGATTGATGCATTAGGTTATAAGAGTTGAATGAAACCACTTGATGCATGTACATTCCTTGTCCAAATATTACACTCAGAACCAGATAGGTCCAGATCGAATATATATGCTTAGCCATGCTTAGACCGGTAGAAGTCGGGTGATGTCCTATCACCGCGAGATATAGGTGGATACCGAGCACGGTTGGCTATATTCGCTATCGTGGAATGTAACCATGTGGTAAAAGTAAATCGAGACCGGACGGGAAGCAGATAGAGAAGCAACAAGACATGGAGGTCTTGGGTGTGGATTTATCCCCGTCTATGTCGATTAAGGACCGTACCGTTGTTGGTGCTTCTGACAAGATTGAACGCATGCCTCTCACTTAGCTGGCCGGATAACTCGTTCCGACCGCAAAGCCGAGTAATTCAACTCAGGCCAGGAATCGTTCTATTGTGCGCTCCTTCCGGGGAACGATCAGACTAAGCCCAAGGGTAGGCTTGGCCTGAGCATCCTGGCATCTGGTGTTCCAAATTGTGCGGCGCAGTACAGACCTGCGAAATGTGTACCGGAGTTGTACTAAAGGTGACCTAAGGCTATCGTGGCTGGTAGACCTGGGTTTGTGTTAGGAATAAATTCCTAGCTGGTTGAAATCGATTCGAATCGCCGTCTCTCCCGGATAGTGAGAAACTTGGCTAGTCCCAACATCGTAGTAATTGTGTTATGGAACATGATGGTTCAGACGAAAATGGAATTCCAATACCTGCTATGGTTACTATTGTATGCTTCTAAATGATATACCACATGTTTGGCAGGTGATAGTTGCTAATCTAGAAATGGATAGTTATAATTAACTTGGTAAAGGAATCATAATTGTACAACGGATCGCTTGCCTTTTTCGCAAAATGTTGTCAAGTTACGCCCACTTATGACCTTGCATACTCCTTGGAGTCATTTTATTTCGGGTTCATGACGGGTAAGTCTAATGAGTACCTTCTCGTACTCGTGGTTTATTTTCCCATTGTTGCGAGATGGCACTGTATCATGGTTATTGCAAGAGTTGCTTCTATCCCATTGTGGATGAGGAGTAAGCCTTGGGCAGTGCTTCTTTAGTAATTCCTATCCTTGCTTTTGTGGACCGTGATCTAGCTTGGCAATCGTATCAAACTATGTTGGAAACTTTATCTTCGAACTTATTTGCTTCCGCTTTATTTATCAAACTCGGTTTGTAATAACTTTTATTCGTACTACGATGATGAAAAGTATCTCGTGAACTTTATGTAATATGTGGCATGTATGTTGAATCCTGTACGATCTTGGTTGTTGTAAATCGTTTATCGAGACCCGTCGTGGTACTCGACGGACTACCGGGTTTATATGGGTTCAAGTATGACAGTGCGACCGCTTGCGGATTGCCATTGTACTTGTATTCTTATAAATTGGTCAGTTCTGCGACAAGTAGTGCCTTCTCGCATGCCTTCACGTGCGACCGCGAGCACTACGAGCTCACCACTACAGTCATCAACTTGTTCGAGCTCCCGCGGCACAGGGAATCGTCGGTCCCGACAGTCCTAGACTGCAACAAACCAACCTGCTCGGTAGCCTTCTGTTCACTCAAGGAAACCAAGGCAGTGGGAATCAACCCGACCAACCCAACCAAGACGGTTCGGATCGGGACCTAGCTCCCGGCCAAATAGGAATGCGAGCTCATCGACTTCCTACGCGACAATCGCGATGTCTTCGCATGGCAGCTTTCTGACATGCTGGGCATATCGCGGGAGGTCACCAAGCATGCACTATGCCTTATCCTGGGCTTGAAGCCCGCCAAGCAGTGCCTGCGTCACTTCGACGATGAGAGGCGCAGGGCCATAGGTGAAGAGATTGCCAAACTCCTAGCGGCCGGATTCATCAGAGAGGTATTCCACTCCAACTGGCTTGTCAATCCTGTTCTTGTTAAAAAGAAGACCGGGAAGTGGAGAATGTGCGTTGATTACACTAGCCTCAATAAAGCATGTCCAAAGGACCACTTTCCTCTGTCGCGCATAGACCAGATAGCCGACTCCACCTCGGGCTGCGAGATCCTCTCCTTTCTGGATGCCTACTCGGGCTACCACTAGATCGCGATGAAAGAGTCTGATCAGCTCACAACCTCATTCATCACCCCGTGCAGTTTGTACTGCTATGTAACCATGCCATTCGGCTTGAAGAATGCTGGCACCACCTACCAAAGGTGCATGCAACAATGCTTCACCGACCAAATCGACCCGCTCGATTAACCTGACCAAACCGAGCGGCCAAGGCCGACGATTGCCATCTATGTTGATGACATAGTGGTCAAGACAGCTCAAGCCTGTGACCTGATCGCAAACTTGGCCGCAACGTTCACAAACCTCTGAAGGTTCAACATCAGGCTGAATCCCAAAAAATGCATTTTTGGGGTTCCAAAGGGGAAGCTGCTATGATACATTGTGTCCGAGCGCGGCATCGAGGCCAACCCCGAAAAAATCACGGCCATCTCCAACATGGGTCCCGTACGCAACGTCAAGGGCGAACGAGGGATGCCACTCTACAAGCTCCTCAACAAGATGAACACTTTCGTCTAGACTGAGGAAGCCCAATAGGCCCTAGAGAGCCTCAAAGCGTCCCTGATGTTAGCCCTGATCCTCGTCGCTCCCGAACGAGGGGAACCCCTTCTCCTCTACATCGTGGCCAGCAACCATGTGGTAAGCGCCGCGCTGGTCGTCGAAAGGGAGGAGTCGGGACACCAACTTAAGGTCCAGCGACCCATATACTTCATCGGTGAAGTACTCACCAACCCCAAGGTCCAGTACCCCCAGGTGCAGAAACTCCTATACGCCATGCTAATGGCAACCCAGAAGCTCCTGCACTACTTCACCAACCATGAAGTCGAGATCGTCACTTCATACCCACTCGGGGACATCATCCGCAACCGCAACGCCGTGGGATGGATCTCTAAGTGGGCACTTGAACTCATGGGCCATGACATGAGGTACATCCCCCGTACCGCCATTAAATCTTAGGCCCTCGTGGATTTTGTCGCCGAATGGATAGAGGTACAGCTATCGACGCCGGACGTCACCCACGAGTACTGGATGATGTACTTCGATAGGTCAGTAATGGTGCCTGGCTCGGGGGGCTGGAGTGGTTCTAATCTCCCTGAACGGAAGTAGGCTCCACTATGCCATCCACCTCCACTTTTCAGCCTCAAACAACGCCATGGAATACGAGGCTCTTATCAACGGACTACGCATCGCCATTGAGCTCAGTGCTACGTGACTCTACGTTCGCGGCGACTCAGAACTGGTCGTTGATCAGGTCATGAAGGAGTCCTCCTGCAAAAGCCCCCTCATGACAGCATACTGCCAAGAGGTGCGTAAGCTTGAGGACAAATTCTAGGGGATCAAACTACATCATGTCCCTCGAAGAGACAATGATGCCGCCGATTTCCTTGCAAAATTGGCCGCTAGGAGGGATCCGTCCCCGAGCGCGGTCTTCATCAACAACGTCCATGAACCGTCCGCCCACATCCCAGGAAGTTCGATCTAGACACACCCTGATGCCCAGCCAGCGCTCGGGGGCTCCGACCCCAACGCCAAGCCAGCGCTCGAGGGCTCCGACACCTCTATGATGACGTCACCCATGAACGTCACCATATTGGCACTCATCAAACCGACTGGCGAGTGCCGCTACTCGCCTACCTCCTTGAGGAGGTTCTCCTGCCTGAAAGGACTAAAGCCCAATGGATCGCTCGACGTGCCAAAACCTTCGTCGTGCCCGATGACGAGCTCTACAAATGGAGTCCATCAGGGGTACTCATGAAGTGTATCCCCACCAACCAGGGGAGGTAGCTCCTCCTTGAGGTCCATGCCGGGATTTGCGGACATCACGTGGCCCCAAGGTTACTGGACATCAGAGGAGGTCATCCGTAGGTGTGAAGGATGCTAGTTTTACGCTCGGCAAACCCATTTGCCAGCACAGGAGCTCCAAACCATCCCCATCACCTGGCCATTCGTGGTCTGGGGCCTCGACATGGTGGGACCCCTCAAAAAGGGCCCAGGCGGTTTCACTCACCTACTCGTAGCAGTCGACAAGTTCACCAAGTGGATAGAGGCCAAGCCCATCACCAACATCCACTCGGAGGAGGCAGCCAAGTTCTTCCTCGACATCATCTACTAGTTCAGCGTTCCTAACTGTATCATCACTGACCACGGGACTAACTTCATCGAAAAGAAGTTCCTAGACTTCAGCGATGGATACGACATCAGGATCGACTGGGCTTTGGTCGGACATCCATGAACTAACGGTCAGGTCGAACGTGCCAATGGCATGGTCCTCCAAGGACTTAAGTCATGCATCTTCGACCGACTCAACAAGTACGTTGGGCGATGGGTTGCAGAGGTCCCAACGATCCTCTGGAGCCTAAGAATGACACCAAACCGATCCACAGGGTTCACACCCTTCTTCCTGGCCTACGGAGCTGAGGCAGTATTACCCTGCGACCTTGACCACGGTGCCCCAAGAGTGAAGGCTTTCGACCGCGACCGAGCCATGGAGGCTCAACAAGACGCGGTCGACCTGCTCAAAGAGGACTGTGAGACGACCGTCATTCGCTCCACTCGCTACCAAGAAACCCTCCTCAGGTACCACGAAAGGAAGATCAGAGGGAGGATACTCAAAGTCGGCGATGTCGTACTCCGGAGGACCCAATCGACAAAGGAAAAACACAAGCTCTCTCCACCATGGGAAGGGCCCTATACGGTGACCGAAGTAATCCGACCGGGCGCCTATCGACTGGAGGACAACAACGGCAATGTTCTCACCAACACTTGGAACATTGAACAGCTACGTCTTTTTTCCCCTAAATTTGATCTAAACTGCTTTTTAGTTAACACATGCTCCTGTAAAAGTGCCCTAGCCCGAACACTTTCAGCCCGGGGCGCTCAGGGGCTCCATAAGGGAACAATATTGAATATTACCTCTCTTTTTCTTACTATCACATGATAAACAACTTTGTCCCTGAATGGAAGCACATTCCATTCCCTTGATTGCCCTATGTGACTCTGTTCTTACTCTCAATCGAACGCACCCCACCACGACCTACGGCTACAAGCAACCGAGCCCCGCGGGCCATGCCCAGGTTCTTAAATGGAACTAACGAGCAGGTGAGAGAGGGAAAGGATAAAAACGAAAGACATGCTAGGATAAAAACAAGGAACGGATATCGTGGTTCTGTCACAAAAGCAGTACTGATGTATTCATTAATACAAAAAACTGTTCACACGGGGATTCACCCACAAACTCAACTATTACATTTTCTACTACTACAAATACTACTACGGCCGCTCGACGACATCGCCTGAATGCCAAAGGAGAAACCATGGCACGCGATGCCAGACATAACCACAACCGCTGGTGCCCCGCCTGGTTCCGCTCCATCGACTTTGGAGAGCGCAACAGGTACCTCAAGGGACCCGCTTGGTTCTGCTCCCTCGACTTTGGCAAGCGCAATGGGTACCTCAAGGGCATCGCACCCACAGATGCTTAGCAGAAGAGCATGGAGCTCCTGACCTTCTCATGTAGTCAAGGCAGCTCCTGGGTAGGGGCGTTGCTACCAAGGTATGGCCGCCATGGCTAGAAGAAAACTCATCAAACTTTATGAACTGGCCAACCTGAGCAGCTACAGGCGCAGAACCCTCCATCGGCACGATCCTGAGCAACTTCCCCTCCGACAAAGCTCGCCCGGTGAAGATCCACCGGAGAAAATCCACACATGGCTCCATCCCGAAGAAGGCCTCACAGATTAATCTAGCACCGCCCGTGGCAGTCTCCAGTTTGTCATCATGCACTAGGTTCATGAAAGGATCTGTAAGTCCTCCCCCTTGCTCACCCCCTCTCTCACTTAGGAACCACCGCGGCAAACAGGCACTCTCGGTGAGAAAGAAGGAGGAAAAACTATAGTTGGAGAACAGGCAAAGGACCATGACAGAGAGCCCTCTCCCTCCCCTATTTAAAGAAGAAATGTGGCAACCGAAGAAGGGCAAAAGATCAGAGCAAAAAACTCTCCCCTTCCCCCATTCAATACGGATGGGAAACGATGGGACACGCCCTGACCGAAGGGACGCGCACTGACCAACGGAATGACAACGGGTCAGACAGAACGCCGCCTGGTGAGATGAAATGTGGCCTGGGTATGGCCCACCACTATCGCATGACCGGGCACGAAAACCAAAGCGTCAGCACACGCAGGCAGCCCTCCGCATCCCCAGGCAGGACTTGGAAAACCCAAAACGGGATCTCCGCCGGGAGAGACCATCAGGCTTCGCAAGTCGATCGAACGGCTCAGAAAGACACACCAAGACATAGGTAGGAAGCGAAGGGACGCCCCATGTAGGCCATGCTGACTCCATCACGAACAATGAGCACGGGTCTCGGTCGGACGTTTCCGACTAAAGCTCTCCAAACCCCGTCACTCAAGTCATCAAGGTGAACACTACCAACCCCCTCTATTTCCTTATAATCATTGCATACATCCATACGTGCATTCATTCCATATGCCTGTGCCTCCTGGACGATTCAGGCCCTGAACCGCCCGGGGGCTCGGGAACTCAGCATCGCACGTGCAGCGAAATGCATCACAACGCTCCGTGTTGCATCACGAAGCGGCGGTTGCCTCATTTGACATGAGCAACCAATAGAGCCAGGGGAGAAAATCAAAGATGAGCCCCGTGCGGCCCTCGCCCAGTCTAGCAGACTGGATTATCTCAACCTTCTCGTTCGATCCTAAACCTCTCACCAAGCCCATAGAATCTCCATCGAGGGGAGGCCATTAGGCCACCCGGGTCGGTCTCTGGAATGACCCAGGCATCTGCCGGGTTGTAGGTAAAGGAGCAGTGGAATGTCACAAGAGGGCTATGCCGACCCCATCATGAATGACGGACCTAGATTCCGCTCGATCATACCCGTTAGCAAACTCACCGAGCGCGTCACTCGAGCCCAAGCGATCGGGAGAAGCAACAAAACTCAGCCCCTCTGGTTGTGAGGAACCAAGGATGGGGTAATGCACACAACTCACACCGACCCCTACTAAGGCCCAGCAAGGCTCGGGGGATCAAGACACAAAAAAGCCTGGGTCTGCGACCCTGAACTCACCCCTTTTGACTGCGCTCCAAACACCAGGGTCTATGACCCCGATCTCGCCCCATCCGGCTACGCTCCGACTGCGCTCCAAACACCTAGGTCTACGACCCTGATCTCGCCCCGTCCGGCTATGCTCTGACTGCGCTCCAAAAACACCTGGGTCTACGACCTTGATCTTGCCCCATCTGGCTACGCTCCGACTGCGCTCCAAAGCACCTGGGTCCGCGACCCCGATCTCGCCCCATGACTCTGACTCATCCGATCCCGTGGCACGCACCGACGCCAGGATCAGTGAGCTCTGTCTCATCCAAACTGACTCCCTCGCTCGAACCCACGGCGCGCATCGATGCCAGGATCAGTGAGCTCTGTCTCGACCAAACTACCTCCCTCGCCCGATCCCACGGCGCGCACCGACGCCAGGATCAGTGAGTTCTGTCTTAATCTCTCAACCAACTAAACGCCTTGGCTGCACAACGATGCCTTGGTTAAAACAAACTCCCTCCCAACCAAAAACGTGCACACACGCCCGCTACCGATCACCCCTTAGACGGTTCTACCCGAACCGCCCGGGGCTCGGGGGCTACACCCGCGGGTGCGCTCGTGTGCACCCACCGACAAAACAGAAACCTCCAACACTAACAACACAGAAAAAAACCCCCAAACGGTTCTGACCGAACCGCCTGGGGGCTTGAGTGCTACACCCGAGGGTGCGCTCGCGCGCACCCGCCGTCAAAAACAAAAATCCCCCGGACGATTCTGCCTGAATCACTCGGGGGCTTAGGGGCTCCTGCCGGGTTCATAAACCCAGGGTCCCTTGGGGACCGGCTTCCACGCCAAGGCTCGGCCCAAGCAGGCAGCACACAACTCATGGGCTGGCCTAAGAGTCAAACAAACAGGGCAAAAGGGTGGTCCAGTCACCGACCGAAAGGTCTGGCCGAAGAGGAACAGCGCCCGCTCATCGACTACTTCGGCCCACCTCTCCGACCGGAGCGCTCACTTTGGAATCCAGCCTCCTTCGGACGGCCTCTCCGATCAGAATACCTGGCCCAAGCGCTACTTTCAACTCCGACCCCGCATCTCCGACCGGGGTTCGTAGAAACCCTTCTCACCGCTCTTCTCCGACTAGCGCGACCAGAGCCGACTGGGGCCATCCGACCAGGGACGCCTGCTCGGAAAGGACCAGGGGACAAACGGAGAAAGCAAGCCAAGGCGCACAAGTCAAACCATGGTACTAGGGACCATACCCTGTGTGCCTGTAGCAATAGTACTCTACAACCGCCCTAACACAAACAGTATTGTAGTCGCCGACATTTCCCTCTACAGTATTGTGGGAGCCATTAACTCCCATACGGTAAGGCCACCCACGTGCCTTTGGGTATCGATAGTATTGTGGGCGCTGGGATTTACCGTACCAGGTGAACATAGTGAAACTTCTCACATGCCTCTAGGAATCAACAGTATTTGCAGGTACCGACATCTGCCATTTCTGAAGAAGACAATGCAACCTCCCACATGCATCTGACATTCTACAGTGACATCAACAGTGTTGTGGGTGCCTACCATTATCTATAAAAGGCCCCCCACCAATGAAGGAGAGCCTTTTGAGTCTTTTTAGTTGACCAACATCTATCAAGTTCACTAGCTAACAACCACAGAACCACCGGGTTTGGACCTCAAGCACACGCTTGAACACTTAGCTCATAGCGGAGCTCCTGTCACTCTCGGCCTTTCCGACCGGAGCCGACTGGACCTCTTACACACCCCTTCTTCCTCCTTCTCGTTTGTAACACCACTGCAAACTTTGAGCACCTGGGCTCAGGAATAAAGTCACTGACCGACTCAAACTGGATGTAGGGCATGTTGCCTAAACCAGTATAAACCCTGTGTCATTGAGTGCTAGGCCATCTCCGATCACAACGTACGACAAAACTACAAATATTTACTAATTGGTCACTTTCTGTACCGACACCATTTGTGATTAGTCAAGCAAGCAATCAATGGGAGCAATAATCACAAATGGCATGACTTAGGTCACAAAGACCAAGAACCAAATAGGTTTTCCAAAATCACACCACCTATGCTTTCTAGTTAGGGATTTTGAAAAACATTTATCCTATGTGGCACAAATGCACACTCTAGCGTATAAAGGGCCTTAGATGCACTTACAATGCACGTATGTAAATACATACCTTTGCCTTGGGCCCATAAGATTACCACTGAGATACATAGCATGATAATCATTATGTTGACCACATTTGCCAAGTAGTCATGCCATATATGAAATCAGTTTTCATCCAAAGGACTACAAAGAATGCTAGATAAATTTGTTAGTCCACAGTGGTGCAAAATAGAAATGGAGCTCCCCCTAAATAAGCGCCACAAGTGATTTGAATGCCTTTCAACAAGCACTTAATTCTATTAAGAATTTGAGAGTCAATCACCTATTTTGACCAACACTAAGTAATAATGCCATATTAAATTTGAGTTCAAGAGATGCTCACAATCCACATAGATTTGATAAATCACAAGCTTCTGAGTTAACTTTAGATATAAGAAATTATATGTATCAAAACTCAGTTGCATCCCAATTAGTGTTCTAGTTTTTGCAATACCGGACACGTCCAGCATGTGTAGAACAGAAGCACTTTTATTTCTATCAATTGCCATACCGGACACGTCCGATAGTCATACCAGACACATCTAGTAGGTGTAGGACAAAAACAATTAACCCGCTGCTTGTGATTCTTCATTTTAGCTCTAGTATTCCTTTTATGCCCTGCATCTCAACAAATAAATTACTCTACTAGAGAGCTATTAAAAGCACCATATGGCAAACATGATAATTATCAAGTGAAACTAATTAGCCACTTTCAATATTTCACAAATATGCCTATTTGTGAGCCATTGAGCACAAAACACACAAAGTGGCTATCCTAAAAGATTTAGGTACTTGTTACCAATGGTGAGGATGAGGTAGATGATATGTTCATTAATTTGTCTTTGGGTCAACCATATGAAATAATATGAGAGAAATAGATTGATAGCTTGAGTGAAAAATTCAATTTGCTTGCTCAAGCACCCCGAAGCCTTCATCTCATCACCAAGTACCTACATCATTAACCTAAGCACACTTTGTACCCAACTCTTGTTGGGTCCTTTTGGGTTAGTCAATAAGTGCTTAGGTATCCAAATGGCTTTAGTACTAGTTTGTGGCGAACACATCACCTTGCTAGTCCTAACTCCATTTGTGGTCTTCCTAAGCATATCATTATAAACAAATGTGTTCGGCTTAGGAGTGTTACCATTTGGGCATTCATAGGTTAGATGCCCCTTTCTTCTACAAGCATAGCATATGCGGCCTTTGTTTGCTCTATGCTTGTTTTGCTTGTATGGACATCTATCAACCTTGTGGCCCATCTTATTGCATCCATAGCACCTTCTTGTTGCAACTTGGGCTTCCTTTCTTGCATCTTTGTACATTGGGCATTTCTTGGTAGGATGCCCTAATTTCTTGCACATGAGACAAGCGCTTTTCCATCACTTTTCTTTTGGTTGGCCAACTTGCTTGAGGCCTTTTGTTCGACCACTTTCACTTGTTGGCCCAACTTTTATGTGGACACATGGCCCACTCATGTCCACATAATCCACAACCATAGCATAACCTTTTTCCTTGTTCCTTGCTCTTGGTTGTGTTGGCCTTGCTTGAAATGTGATTCTTTTGTTGGGCTTTGGAGGAAGCAAGGTTTGAACCCTTCTCAAGCTTCTTCACCATGTTATCACGGTTATCTTCAGAAGGTTGTGCTTTCTCCTTACCCTTCAACCAAATCACATCTTTCTTTAATCTTTCCACCTCTTCTTTGAGCTCTATATTTTCTATGAGATTTAGCACAATCGAAGATTGGCTTGCTTGAGGAGCACACTCATTAGTACAAGAAATATTTAATTGAGATGGTGTACTAGTGAGTGAATGTGTGAGAGGTTGAGAAAATTTTACCGATGTGATCACAACCTCATGACCCACCTCAAGCATGATGCTTGATTCTACTACTTCCTCATGAGAGCACTTTAGATGAACATAATTTGCTTGTAGCACATTATACTTGCTTGATAATTCATCTAGCCTTGCCTTGAGCTCAAAGTTTTCCTTCTCTAGTTGTGAAACACTAGAAGAGGAGTTAGTAACTAAAGCATGCTCAATTGACAATTTTTCATACCTCTCATTGATTTCCTTTAGTTCTTCTAACTTGGAGATGATCTTACTGTTGAAGTGATTGCTCTTGCTTCTCATTCTCTTCCTCTAGCCCATCATTCTTCTCAACTAGCTTCATGAGGATGAGCTTGTCTTTGCTACTTAGATGATCAAGAGTGTAACTATCTTCAATTTCAATATCACTCTCCACTTGATCATCTATTTGTGCCGTCTCCTTGGCTTGTTCTTTCTTGTTAGTCTTCTTCTTGCTTTTCTTGGCCATGAGACACAAGTGATGAGAATCATGAGATACTGAGGTTGACTCATCACTTGGTCGCCACTGGTCTTGAGCATCCTTGCAAACAGCTGCTTGCTGCTCTGCTTCCTCGGCCATACTAGACATGTCCGGTAGGCATACCAGACATGTCCGGTATGTGCAGGCTGTGGCAGAACCTCCTAAATTATAGGACCCACATACATTTGTCACTGTCCAAAGACCTTTGACAACAATGCATATGTTCCTAGTAACTTAAGAAGTCTGTCGGGTGTCCTCGGGGAACCCTGAATCATCCACGATTTTCCGAGCAGGATCACATTACAGAGTCATTGCAGTATTACAACAGTTTATTTAAATAAATACATCAGAGTAAAAGTAGCGGAAGACTTACAATAACATAGTTTACAAACCATTTGTTTCAAACCATACAACTAAGTTCGATATTAATACAAACCAAAGTAGTGGAGCGGCATTATAATATAATACAAAACACACAATGAGGCTGCCCTGCCCAAGGGCCACACAATTACTTCTCAACGCCATCACAAGGAACAACTGTCATGCAGCACGATCCAAAACAGATCTGCTCATGAGGCTCACCTGCAACAAGGGTCAATGAACCCTGAGTACAAAAGTACTCAACAAGACTTAACCGAAATAAGAACTGATAACTCAGGAATGCAGGCTAAGGGATTCAAGGTATGGTTTTAGCAATAATCAAAGTTATTTTGCGTAAAAGCTCTTTCACAAAATTCTTTGTTTCAACAGTTTAAACTTCATAAAATCATATACAAAGATGACATGATCCGTAATGAGATCATGAAACTTCATATCCAACACCTTCATCAACCATTCTCAAGTTCCAGTTATTAATTACTACGATGATGAACAGTGAGTTGAGTCTCCATAACCGAGGAGCAATGACGATTCGAACCGATTATAAACCCAGCTGGGGATTCTAGACCACACGACATATGCAGGTCCCTGACCTACATATACCAACCTATTCTTGGATCCTCTAAAACAAGAACGGGTCCGCGCCACCCGAGAATACAATACTCCACCAATCCAGCCCATTGCCACGTGGGTACACGCTATTCCCGCCATCTCTCCACTCCCAATGCGCGAGTAGCCATTCTCGTAATAGAATCGCCAAGTTCAGGCTTACCGGAGTATGTGGTTAGTACTACAAATTCTCACCTCATGCAATTCAACAACGGACGTGCCTTAATTGACACAGGCGGAAAGATCCCGCTCACAAGACCTCCATGTCTTGTGGCTCACACACACCGAGTCCGCCCGGTCTAGATTTATTACTCCACATTCCCATATCACATGCTAACATAATTAACCAATGTTCCATTTAAAACTTGCAGGTGGCAGGTAGTCACCGACTTCATCGTTCTATGCATAGCTAAGCAAAACTAGGCATATACGAGTTCAAAACTGGTAAATATGGAATAACAAGGGTGGTAATGCACCAATTAGGCTCTTACTTAACTCTTAATCACTTAATGCAGTAACGGAAAGCAAAAGCGAAATTAATTTGTAAAACACAAGGTAGGGTTGTATGCATCCGGGGCTTGCCTTCGTTGATGGAAAAGTCCGGCTCTTGCGACGCTTCACAAGTCTTCGATCCGACCTCAACAGACAGATCAACCTCCTCCGCAACTTGATTAACTACCACGTGTTCACCTTCGTTTACTACACGTAGTAACATTGCCATGTTTAACATGATGCGGAATATGAAACATGATGCTCGATGATGGATGCAAAAATTAATAAATTGGATACAATTTTCCTTCGCAGTACAGTTACAAACCAAACTAACCAAACCATATTCGTAACTGATGTGACCACACCAGCACCGATCACTTTGATGAACTCTCCGACCACTATGGTGAACTATCCGACCAGATGGATGCAAAAATTAATAAATTGGATACAATTTTTGTTCGCAGTACAGTTACAAACCAAACTAACCAAACCATATTCGTAACTGATGTGACCACACCAGCACCGATCACTTTGATGAACTCTCCGACCACTATGGTGAACTATCCGACCACTACGGTGAACTATCCGACCACTACGGTGAACTATCCGACCACTACGGTAAACTATCCGACCACTACGGTGAACTATCTGACCACTACGGTGAACTATCCGACCACTATGGTGAACTATCCGACCACTACGGTAAACTATCCGACCACTACGGTAAACTATGCGGAGCAAAGATCATCGGTGAGGGAGAACCGGCGATCGCTAAAGTGATCAAAATGAGTAAACAACAACTGACTAAGTACTACAGCATCGAAACGAAGACGTAAGTACACCGACGATTACATAACGGCTCACCGAAGGACTCTGGCCACGATGACACGCCCACAGCGGTGAAGTTGCTGACCTCGAGGAAGAAAAACGTGGACAGCGAGTTCTCGGCAATTTCAGGTGACCAAGGCTAGCTGGCTGGATTCGCAAGGAAAAGACGGAACTAGGACGGCCTTTACCGAGAGATGGGCAATTATTTGGGGAGACGATGCGAGCTTGTTGGAGCAATGACAACGGCGGTGGTGAAAACAAAGGAAGAAAAAAACGACGATAACGACGTCTTGGTACTTATAGCGGCGCAGAAGCTCAAGGAAGCCACGACGGAGCCGTTTCCGTGCAACGTGACATCAAGGACGGCCACACGCTACTCGAACGCCGAAGAAGGTCCGACGGCAATGTAGCTTAGGCGGTGAACACTGTTCACAGAAATTACAAAATTGCCATACGCCAAAATTCACAAATTACTCTCAAATTTTCATAACAACTCAAAAATCTCCAAAAACAAAAGTTGTTCAAAATTGAAAGTTCCACAACTTTGCTTCTATAACCATCTCCTAATTCGGTCTAGATTTTGAAATGGATTTTCAGGGTAGGATTTAAATGCTAAAAAGCGGGCTTTTCTCGAAAAATTCAAAAATCCAAACAAACTTTGAATTTAAGTCAAACAATACAATTCAACACATACCACATGAATATAAACTTGTTTTAGTGTATGCATCTCAAAGTTTTCACCAAATGCCAAATGCTTTGCAATGCATATGATGACATGTCGTTTTAGTATTTTAAACACCGAGGTGTTACAATCCTTCCCCTAAAAGAAATCTCACCCGAGATTCAAAGCCATAGAGTATGTAATGGAAAAGGAAATGTGTCAATCCAAAAACATCCAGAACTTTTCCATAAAACAACTGAGGTTCTTTTACAAAACACAATTGGTAGCAACCGAGCTCAACTAACATTATTCTATTCTATAATGACGCTAGAAACTCTGGAATCTTTTCTAACAAGTAATCTTCTGATTCCCAAGTAGCTTCCTCTTCTGATTGTTGATTCCATTGTATCTTGTAGAACTTTATTGTTCTCCTCCGAGTAACACGATCTTTCTGATCCAACACTCGGATAGGATATTCTGAATAAGTCAGATCTGGTTCAAGTTCCACTCCTTCAACTTCAACATTCCGCTCAGGCACTCAGAGGCACTTCTTTAACTGAGACACATGGAACACATCATGTACAGCTGATAAATGTTCTGGTAATTTCAAGCGATATGTCACTTTTCCAAACCTCTCCAAAATTTGATATGGTCCAATGTATCGGGGTGCCAACTTTCCTTTAACACCAAAACGGTTAACTCCCTTCATTGGTGATACTTTCAAATATACATAATCTCCTTTGTTGAATACCAATGGTCTCCGTCGTCTATCCGCATAACTCTTTTGGCGGGACTGAGCTATTTTCAAATTACTTTGTATTTGCCTAACCTTGTCTTCCGTTTCTTTCACAAGGTCAACTCCAAAGAATCTTCTTTCTCCAGGCTCCGACCAACTCAGCGATGTTCTGCACCTACGGCCATACAGTGCTTCAAATGGAACCATTCTAATGCTTTCCTGATAACTATTGTTATATGAGAACTCGACCAAAGGTAAGCATTCGTCCCACTTGTTGGAATAATTAAGGACACAACACCTTAACATATCTTCAAGCACTTGATTGACTCTTTCAGTCTGTCCATCAGTCTGTGGATGATAAGCTGTACTATACAGAAGTTTAGTACCCAATGAAGCATGTAAGTGTTTCCAAAAGCTGTAGACAAACTGTGTACCCCTATCTGACACTATATTCTTGGGTACTCCATGGAGACTCATAATTCTTGCTAAATATATCTTGGCATATTGGACAGTGGGATATATAGTCTTGACAGGAAGAAAATGTGCTGACTTAGTGAGTCGATCTACAATAACCCATACTGAGTCAAATCCCTTTGATGTCTTGGGTAGACCAACAATAAAATCCATATTTATGTCCTCCCACTTCCAAGATGGAATAGGCAATGGTTGTAATTCACCAGCAGACCTCAAATGTATAGCTTTCACCTTTTGACAAGTATCACCCTTTGCTATATATCTAGCAATCTCTATTTTCATTTTAGTCCATCAGAATCTTTGCTTCAAGTCATGGTACATCTTGTTACTTCCCGGATGGATAGATAACCTAGTAGCATGTGCCTCCTCTAGAATTGATTGTCGCAACTCAGGAACCTTTGGTACCACCAGGCGATCCTTGAACCACAACACATCTTTATCATCTATACTGAAGCATTCTGCTTTTCCATTCTTGACTCTTTCCTTGATATGGGCTATACCCTTGTTTTCCTTCTAAGCAGCAATAACTTGATCTCGAATAGTGGCTTCTACAATTATGTTGGTCAAACTTCCTTGTTGAATTACTTCTATATTCAACTTTTCCATTTCTTGACATAAAGTCAAACCCATTGTTTTCACCGCCGAGACAATTACAATAACTTTTTTTATGATCGAGAGCATCTGCAACTACATTTGCTTTACCAGGTGATAATGTACATCCAAATCATAATCCTTAATCAGTTCTAACCATCTTCTTTGTCGCATGTTCAACTCTGGTCGAGTAAAGATATACTTTAAGCTCTTGTGGTTCAGATACATATGGCACGTATTACATACAAAGTGTAATGCCGCCAAATCTTTAGAGCATGAACCACATTTGCTAACTCCAAATCATGAGTAGGATAGTGTTCTTCATGTTGCTTAAGTTGCTCGGACGCATAGGCAATGACTCGGCCTTCTTGCATCAACACACATCCAATACCAATACGAAGCATCACAGAAACATCAAATGGCTTCTCGATATCAAGTTGAGCTAACATCGTGCGAGAGTCAACAGCTTTTTAAAGTCTGGAAAGCCTCTTCACAATCGATGACCGAGACAAACTTGACTTGGTTCTTCAACAATTCAGTTATGGACTTTGATACTTTAGAGAAATCTGGAATAAACCGATGGTAATACCCGCCAATCCCGTAAAACTCCGAACTTGTTGAAGCGTGGTTGGTGGTTTCCAATCAAGCACATCCTTCACTTTGCTTGGATCAACAAAGACAACTCCTTCCTCGACAAGACATGTCCAAGAAATTGCACTTCCTTAAGCCAAAAATTACACTTGTTGAACTTAGCATACAATTGATGTTCTCTCAAACGAGTCAGAACAATTCTGAGGTGTTCCGCATGTTCTTTCTTATTCTTGGAATATACTAGTATATCATCTATAAATACCACTACAAACTTGTCTAGCTCAGGCATGAATACTGAGTTCATCAAATACATGAAATGAGCTGAAGCATTGGTCAAACCAAAAGACATCACCAAGTATTCATATAATCCGTATCTCGTGGTAAATGCCATTTTGGGAATATCTTCAGGCTTTATCTTGATTTGATGATACCCTGATCTCAAATCTATCTTGGAGAAAACTTTGGCTTCGGCCAACTGATCAAAAAGCAAATCTATCCAAGGTAATGGATACTTATTCTTGATGGTCACTTCATTCAACGGACGATAGTCAACACATAACCTCAGGGTCTCATCTTTCTTTTTCACAAAAATTGCCGGACATCCCCAAGGTGAGGAACTAGGTTGGATAAACCCCTTCTCAATTAATTCTTGTAACTGAGCCTTCAACTCGGCCAATTCCTTAGGTGGCATTCTATAGGCTCTCCGAGAAATTGGAGCTGTTCCAGGTTGTAACTCTATGTTAAACTGTACATCCCTATCATGTGGTAGACCGGGTAAATCTTTAGGAAACACATCAGGAAATTCACGTACTACCGGGATATCTCTAATCTCTTTGATGGCAGTTGCACAAACTCGGCCCACTGATCTTCTTAAGGTTGGAAGTTGGATGAGAAGTTGAGAATTACTATCAGGCAAACTTACTCTTAAAGTCCTATTCAAAGCATCTATAATAGCCTTATGCTGATACATCCAATTCATTCCCAAGATTACATCTATATCCTGATCCTTAAGGATAATCATGGTAGTGGGGAAAATATGCCCACCTGTGTTTACGGTACTGGTATACCATTTCCTTAGTACACGAGACGCCCCCCGGCATTGATAAAGAAACTTTCCTTTGTTGCCCCAATTGAAATTTCATGCTTCACGACAAATGTTCTATTGATGAATGAATGTGATGCGCTAGAATCAAAAAGTATAACTGCAGGGTGATTGGCAACAGGAAACATACCCATCATCACTGGCTCCCCCTCCGGAATTTCTCCAGCTTGAATATAGAACACCCGTCCTGTCTTCCTCTCATCTTTGCCCTTCTGAGCATTCTGATTGTGGTTCTTGTTTGGTGCCCGACCCTGTTGTTGATTGGCAGGGGCCTTCTGATAATTTTGATTAGCCTGCCTAGGGTATGGACATTCCCTGGAGAAATGACCAGTCCTTCCACAATTATAACACGAATAGTTGTGACCCTGTGACGTTGGAGCATTGCCACCAGGAGCATTGGTTGACTGTGAGTTCGGATAGGTTATAGTAGGACGGACATTTGATCTGTTGTCGGCTTGGAACTGCGGTGGACGATAAGGAGGGACGATAATGGTTTCTTGGATGATAAATCACTCTCGCCTCTTTTGGTTTCCACCAAAAAGTCTAGACGGCACATTCTTTTTTTCTTCTTGAGCTCCTTATGTCGCCGATACTTTTTGCCTCTGAAGCAATTGCAATATTTATCGCCTCATGATAAGTGATATTGGTACAATTTGTCATCATTGTCTGCAGTTTGGTATTCAGACCTCTCATGAACCATTTCTTTTCTTGGCATCCGTATTGACATGTTCGGATGCATACTGACGATGATGATTGAATCTTCCCACATCTTTGCATAACCGTTTGATCCCTTGCCTCAAAGCAAGGAATTCATCCAACTTCATAGCCATCACTCCTTCCGGGATATAATGGGCTCTCGAAAGCGAAGTGAAATTCTGTCCAAGTTAATGGAACGCTCTGCGGGTTGCATGGCCATCAGATTTGCATACCAAGCACCATTTTGCACCTCTAAGTTGTTGGGCAAACAAACACGGTTTTGAAACTCGTGTAGTGAATAAGATCAAATTTCGCTCCATGGTCCTAAGCGGTCATCGACCTCCAAATGGTTCATCCGCCTTGGTAAACACCGGGGTTTTGTATCCGTGAAATCCACATAGGTAGCCTCATGCTTATTATGATTGCGGCCACGGTTTCCATGCATCCGATTCGATTACTTTGAGCCATCTCATGAAGCAAACGAGAATTTTCCACATCCACATTGACTAATGCAATGATAGCATCAGCCCAGATTAATTCGGCATTGGTGGCGGGTTGGGGATATCATCATCATCTTGTGAAGTACTAGGAATATGCGATCCTCGCGTCATTTGACGATCTGCTCATAACAAACCAAACTTTACTCACAAGCCTTTATTGGATCGCACAAAAGCTTACTCGTATTACATTACATAGGGTTTACTACTATAAACACCAGACCCTATAAGTACCAAAACAAGATACATAGCCTAACCATAATTAACTATTATACAACTCTACTCTTTTCTGTGATTACTTCAAACTTCAGGCTCGGTATCCATTCCGGAATTATTACCGCCTTCATCATCACTTTCATTGATCATTACTAATTCTTCAGGATCTTCTTCTTCTTCCTCTTTCGATTTGCTATCATTGGCAAGGATGACACCTGGGTCCATGGCATCAGCTTGAGGCTCATGATTCGGGTTTAGTAGATTGCTAAGCCTATGCACTTCCTCATGTAGATAGGTATTATGTTCTTCTAAATCTTCTACATAGAACTCTAGCTCATGAGTTCTAGCTCTAGCTACATTTTCCTCTCCGCTAAGCCTCATTTTGTCCCTCCACCGCATTTAACTAATATACTTTCGCGGTTCCTGTGTGCGGTGGTGAGACGCCTCAATTGATCCTGTAATTCTCCTACCTGTATAGCATCCAAAGACCTATCTCTAGTAGCTTGTGCTAATTCTATAAAAATTCTTTGTATCTCTGCTTGGGGATCAGGCCTAGAACTGCTACTGCTAGCACCATCGTTTCTAGGGGCAAGTTGGTGACGAGGAACTCCTTTGGGTCCAGTGGACTTACGAGGCGTCATCTTGGCACGAGCCATACTGTAGAAAACCAATTTAATCCAAGTAAGACCACTTGATCAAAGTCTAAAGAGCAGCTATGATGGATTACATTCCTCAAACCAGACTCACTACTCAACTCCAGACTAAGAGGTGAAGGAAGTAACGAGTGAATTATTCATGATGCATGAATCGTTCTTACGAACAAAAATATCAAAGTTTATAATGCACATAAACAACATTTATTTTTCTATATAGGGCATAGTAAAATTACTACTCCACCACACAAGACCCTTTTAATCAAATAAGGAATGGTGAGAAAGAAATAAGACAAGTCAGAAGCAATTTGGACCAAATTAATCAAGTTAAATTTAGTCATCCCAAATCATTTTGAAGTTTTCGTAAACCAATACCACAAAAACTTTGTAACGAATGCTCTGATACCATTCTGTGGCAGAACCTCCTAAATTATAGGACCCACATACATTTGTCACTGTCCAAAGACATTTGACAACAATGCATATGTTCCTGGTAACTTAAGAAGTCTGTCGGGTGTCCTCGGGGAACCCCGAATCATCCATGATTTCCGAGCAGGATCACATTACAGAGTCATTGCAGTATTACAACAGTTTATTTAAATAAATACATCAGAGTAAAAGTAGCGGAAGACTTACAATAACATAGTTTACAAACCATTTGTTTCAAACCATACAACTAAGTTCGATATTAATACAAACCAAAGTAGTGGAGCGGCATTATAATATAATACAAAACACACAATGAGGCTGCCCTGCCCAAGGGCCACACAATTACTTCTCAACGCCATCACAAGGTACAACTGTCATGCAGCACGATCCAAAACAGATCTGCTCATGAGGCTCACCTGCAACAAGGGTCAACGAACCCTGAGTACAAAAGTACTCAACAAGACTTAACCAAAATAAGAACTGATAACTCAGGAATGCAGGCTCAGGGATTCAAGGTATGGTTTTAGCAATAATCAAAGTTATTTTGCGTAAAAGCTCTTTGACAAAATTCTTTGTTTCAACAGTTTAAACTTCATAAAATCATATACAAAGATGACACGATCCGTAATGAGATCATGAAACTTCATATCCAACACCTTCATCAACCATTCTCAAGTTCCAGTTATTAATTACTACGATGATGAACAGTGAGTTGAGTCTCCATAACCGAGGAGCAACGACGATTCGAACCGATTATAAACCCAGCTGGGGATTCCAGACCACTCGACATATGCAGGTCCCTGACCTACATATACCAACCTATTCTCGGATCCTCTAAAACAAGAACGGGTCCGCGCCACCTAAGAATACAGTACTCCACCAATCCAGCCCATTGCCACGTGGGTACACGCTATTCCTGCCATCTCTCCACTCCCAATGCGCGAGTAGCCATTCTCGTAATAGAATCGCCAAGTTCAGGCTTACCGGAGTATGTGGTTAGTACTACAAATTCTCACCTCATGCAATTCAACAACGGACGTGCCTTAATCGACACAGGCGGAAAGATCCCGCTCACAAGACCTCCATGTCTTGTGGCTCACACACACCGAGTCCGCCCGGTCTAGATTTATTACTCCACATTCCCATATCACATGCTAACATAATTAACCAATGTTCCATTTAAAACTTGCAGGTGGCAGGTAGTCACCGACTTCATCGTTCTACGCATAGCTAAGCAAAACTAGGCATATACGAGTTCAAAACTGGTAAATATGGAATAACAAGGGTGGTAATGCACCAATTAGGCTCTTACTTAACTCTTAATCACTTAATGCAGTAATGGAAAGCAAAAGCGAAATTAATTTGTAAAACACAAGGTAGGGTTGTATGCATCCGGGGCTTGCCTTCGTTGACGGAAAAGTCCGGCTCTTGCAACGCTTCACAAGTCTTCGATCCGACCTCAATAGACAGATCAACCTCCTCCGCAACTTGATTAACTACCACGTGTTCACCTTCGTTTACTACACGTAGTAACATTGCCATGTTTAACATGATGCGGAATATGAAACATGATGCTCGATGATGGATGCAAAAATTAATAAATTGGATACAATTTTCCTTCGCAGTACAGTTACAAACCAAACTAACCAAACCATATTCGTAACTGATGTGACCACACCAGCACCGATCACTTTGATGAACTCTCCGACCACTATGGTGAACTATCCGACCAGATGGATGCAAAAATTAATAAATTGAATACAATTTTCCTTCGCAGTACAGTTACAAACCAAACTAACCAAACCATATTCGTAACTGATGTGACCACACCAGCACCGATCACTTTGATGAACTCTCCGACCACTATGGTGAACTATCCGACCACTACGGTGAACTATCCGACCACTACGGTAAACTATCCGACCACTACGGTGAACTATCCGACCACTACGGTGAACTATCCGACCACTACGGTGAACTATCCGACCACTACGGTAAACTATCCGACCACTACGGTAAACTATGCGGAGCAAAGATCGTCGGTGAGGGAGAACCGCATCGCGTAAAGTGATCAAAATGAGTAAACAACAATCGACTAAGTACTACAAAGATCGAAACGAAGACGTAAGTACACCGACATGCATAACGGCTCACCGAAGGACTCGCCACGATGACACGCTGCAGCGGTGAAGTTCTTGACCTCGAGGAAGAAAAAACGTGGGACAATGAAGTTCTCGGCAATTTCAAAGCGACCAAGGCTAAGGCTGTTTGGATTCGCAAGGAAAAGATGGAACTAGGACGGCCTTTTTACCGAGATGGCAACAATACCGGGGAGACGATGCGAGCTTGTTGGAGCGATGACAACGGCGGTGGTGAAAACAAAGGAAGAAAACGCACGATAACGACGTCTTGGTACTTATAGCGCGCAGAAGCTCAAGGAAGCCACGACGGAGCCGCTTTCGCGCTGTCATGCGACATCAAGGGACGGCCACGACGCTACTGGAACGCCAAGAAGGTCCGACGGCAATGAAGCTTAAGCGGTGAACACTGCATTCACGAAATTACAAAATTGCCATACGCCAAAATTCACAAATTACTCTCAAATTTTCATAACAACTCAAAAATCTCCAAAAACAAAAGTTGTTCAAAATCGAAAGTTCCACAACTTTGCTTCTATAACCATCTCCTAATTCGGTCTAGATTTTGAAATGGATTTTCAGGGTAGGATTTAAATGCTGAAAAGCGGGGTTTTCTCGAAAAATTCAAAAATCCAAACAAACTTTGAATTTAAGTCAAACAATACAATTCAACACATACCACATGAATATAAACTTGTTTTAGTGTATGCATCTCAAAGTTTTCACCAAATGCCAAATGCTTTGCAATGCATATGATGACATGTCAGGTTTTAGTATTTTAAACACCCGAGGTGTTACACAGGCAGACAGCAGGTCATGCGCTGCTTGCACTTCTTGCTCTGGCTCGGCGCTCTTGAGGTCTTGTGAGGCTTCTTCGCTGTATGAAGACACAATGGACATACTTTCCATTGAATTGCACTCAATAGCATTATCACATTTGGATTTTCCATATAATTCAACAAGTCTAGTCCAAATGAGATGAGCACTCTTCGGAGGTGGTTGTCCATTAAAGATTGCCTCATCTTAAACCTCTGCACTCAATGTAATCAAAAATACATTAATAGCTTGAGCATTGAGTTGCACGCATATCTCTTCCTCTTTTGACAAATTTTTGTAGTTGCTCCAATCAACTATAGGAAGAGGTATGCTTGCATCCACAATATGCTCAACAAGAGGACTAATATCCCTAAAATAATTGAGTACATGAATTGACCAAGGTAGAAAGTTTGAACCATCATTTTGGAGAAGCACCGGCTCCAACTCGATAGGCGTCGACATCCTTTTCTCACGGCGGTGAAGCTTTAGGTGAGTTCTAGCTCTGATACCACTTGAAAGGACCTAGGATGCCACCTAGAGGGGGGTGAATAGGCATTTCTAAAAATTAACACCTTTAAATGCAGAAGCGATTAGTAATGAGAGTTTCCAAAATGGAAACTCTAAATAAGAGTAATACCACCCCTCACAAGGTAGCCACAGAGTATGTAAAAGATACTAAATAAATCTAGGGAGCCAGACACCTTCAACCAAAGAGTTAAATCAAAATACAATTAAGTTTTGCATAGGCACCAATACCGGACATGTCCGGTAGGGATACCGGACGTGTCCAGTATACACATGTTTAGTGGAACGGCCCCAAACTTGATCCTTTTGATTTCAATCTTCAATCTAAGATGCAGGTAGCTACTAGAAATGATATGATATACAAAGAACCTGTAGAAGAGCTAGAGCAACACAAATATCAAAAGAAATGCGAATTGAGACATGATATTTGTTTTACCGAAGTTTAGACGCAGTTGAGTCCTACTCTCTGTTGAGGGGGCTGCGGGCGACCCAGTGAAGGTCAGCCCTAGAGGGTACCATGAAGGTCACTCTAGCCAGAGTCTTTTTCAACTCCTTTTCCTCCTTCCACTAGTTGATTCCTTCCCTTGTGGCGGCAGAATCGACCGTTACAAACTTTCCAAGGCACACCACAATCTCTCGGGTGCTCTCCATTGACGCCTAGCCGTCTAAGACCGAAGAGTCCAAGAGTAACAAATGTAAATCATGAGATTGACAATATGCACAATTGCTCAAGTGGTTGGATTGCTCTCTTTTTCGAATTATCTCTTAACCCACAAATGGATTTAGCAATTGGGATGAATCACTCACTAAGAAAGGGTTGGAGAGTGTTTGCAAGGCTCAAAAACATGCTAGAGGGTCAGCAGAATCAGCAGCCTCCAAAGGTGGAGGCTAAGGGGTATTTATAGCCCCTTTGAAAAAACTAGCCATTAAGTAGCCGTTGCCATACCGGACACGTCCGGTATTCATACCGAACACGTTCGGTATGACTTGCACTGTGCCAACAGACACTGAGTTAAAGTATGCGAGGTGTCGGAACTCCCGATGCTTTCTAGGACTTCCAACTACCAAAACTCCCGACCAACTCAAGCCCGAACTCTCGACCCTTAGCACATTTGAAAATTAGCAGTTGGGCTCTGGTTGGCCATAGGTATGAATACCGGACACGTCTGGTATGACCAGGATAGTGAACTCTCAAGTCAGTAAGGTGTCAGAACTCCTGACGCTTTCTAGGACTTCCGACCCCTGGAACTCTTGACACATGTCAGGACTTCCGACACATAACTCTTCCAAAACTACAGAGATAGAAAAGTGCACACCCCAAATACCGGACACGTCCGGTATGCACGGGTATTGTGCAGAGAATTAGAATCTCTTGTCTCTCTCACTCAAACCTCAGATAAGTTGGCTTGAGCACTTATGAATAATCATTTATCAACATGATGCATCCCTCTTAATAGTATGACGTTCCTATAAACTCAAGATTAAAAGGAAAAACAAGATTATATCGCTTGAGTTGATTTCTTTCGAATTGATGCCATCTCATTCAATCTTCATCAAGTGAGGGTGCCAACATGTCGATATTGATCTTGTTACTTGAGCATAGCCATCTTGAGCACGTGACTTGATTCCATTCATCAAATATGAATAACTCCAAATGCATAAAGTCACTTCCATCAGCTTGTCTAATATATATTTGATCCTCCACATCAATATGACCTTCATAGCTTGATTAGTACCTCAGCTAAATGCACGTACTTCCTTCTTCACCCTAGCTAGGTTCTTCGACCGCCAAGCCATCGCTTGCCCTTCACCCTTGCTTAGTACCTCGAAGCCTTTCCCTGCTATCTTCACCATCTCAAGCCATCAAGTCACACCTTGTGTTGAATCATACAATGAATTCCATAGAACACCATCAATTATTGATATCCCACCATAATTAAGCCTTTGCATGAATTACATTTGTATTGTTGTCATATGCTTGAACTAGATAGCTTCTACAACAACACATCATTTTGGCTTCATTAAGCATCTGTGAGATAACCAATTTCCTATTTCATACTTAGAGAAAATGTTTGATCTTTAATCGTGTTGTCATTCAATCATCCAAAATCCACTGAAGGGCTAGATACACTTTCAGGAAAGCAACGGTTGTAGGGGTCACAGACACGAAGTTTTCATTTGCTGGGATTCTCTGCATTATTGCTTGATTCCGGGCTGAGGATTTGGAAGTTTATTCGCTACAGTTTCTTATTTTCATCCAGATCCAGAGGCTGGCCCTAAGGATTAATCGGCCAAAAAATAGTTGCAAGAGGCCAGATCTGTAGTCTTGCTAAGGGACAACCATTGAAAATTGGTCACTGACAACCGGTAACAACATGGAATTTGTGCAAGATAAAGAAACATATCGGCTAAAAATTTGGATCAAGTATCGCTGTCCAGAAAACACAAGAGTTAAAGTTACAAGTTCAGGACTGCTCAAATTGCATCCAGAGCATCTAAGTGAATGGCGTCAGTTCCGGACCGCGGATTTGAAAGAATTTGCTCGCTGTGGTTTCATATTCTCACATAACCCTAGGTGATCTGGCCCTAGAAAATCAGTCGATTCGGCCCGATCAGCTGTTTTAGGATCAACTAAAAGACCAAAGTTCAAGCTTTCTGATGGATTCCTCGATTGCTGATTCAAGGGCTATTACTAAAGAAGTCAATAATGGTGGAAGAAACGTTCGCTCAGACCCAAAGCACGAAGAACAGGTGCAAAAGGAATTTTTATACATTAACATAAACCTATTACAACCTAAGGGCCAAAGAAAACACAGTTGACGGTTCCTTCGGCCGGAGTTATGTGTGCTACAGCATCGGTGGCTCCCTCGAAGTCATCCACCAACTCCTGGTAGTCATTGGGATCCTCACCATCAGGGAAGCCCGGCTGCAGCGGACGAAGATCGTGCCCTGAGCACACCTAAGTGATTGTCAGGGCAACAGCGGCTCCATGTTGGACGCCGTGGAGAGCCACCTCCCTAGCACGCATGGGAACATCCTTGAGGTGGGCCACCAATATGCCACCGTGGACATTCAGGGTGTCGGCTGCGTTGTTTGTCGCTAACTGGCCTCTAGTTGCTCTATCAGGGCTACAACAAAAGAAGAGCAAGGTCATCAAAAGGAAATCAACAAAGCAGAGTAATCAAATACAGAGTTGTCATGAAGAACTTACCTACGACCTTGGCGTTGGATGCCGCTAGCTGCGCCTAGACAGCATTAGTCAAATACAGAGTTGTCATGAATAAGGAGGCGTTCAAGGCTATCTCCAGACAACCACTTTCAAGGGTCGCCTCCGAATAATGGTCCATCGCTGCATTCCGCTCATGGAGATAACGACGGGCGTCATCTCCATTGTAGGAGTCGGAGGAGTCATCAGAAGATCCTACTGGTGCCGCCGATTTAGCATCTTG
The DNA here is from genome assembly GCA_904845875.1 of Miscanthus lutarioriparius. Lineage (NCBI taxonomy): Eukaryota > Viridiplantae > Streptophyta > Magnoliopsida > Poales > Poaceae > Miscanthus > Miscanthus lutarioriparius. The sequence continues at coordinate 50,773,809 of CAJGYO010000016.1, read as the reverse complement.
GGCAGCGCCGGAGGGCCCCAACACATGACAGCGAGCACCAGCGTGGGATATGGCTCTGCAGACCAAAGAAGTTAGCTAGGATTACCATTAAGAAGAACAAAGATGCAGATGAGATCTACCTTACCCCTGACGACAAAGGCGTTGGCGCATGGGGAGTTCTTCCTCCGGGATATCACCCGCAGAACGCTTGCCGTCTGCCATGGTCTTTGAAAGGAGAAACGGTTTGGGCATGGAAAGGAAAAGGTTGTGCAGCGACAGATGCGAAGGTAGAAATAGATGTGATCTCGGCGATACCTTGAAGCTATATTTATAACCGCAATGAAAAGGCACTGGTAAGATTTTTCAGGCCATGTGGAAATAAATTTAATAGAAGATGAAAGGCCACTCCAGGATCAAGGAAACCACGCGTGGCCCACTGAGGATGCAACAGTTAAAGGGGTTGCAGATTTGAAATCCCATTTACTAGAATTTTTGGCGTTCTTAGTTCCAGGCCGTGGACTTGAAAGTCTATTCACTCCAACTTTGTGTTTTTACATGGCTCCGAAAGGTTAACCTTAGTCGATGGATCATAAGCTTTGATCAACCAACTCGGGTTGGCCAAGCGGAGTAGAGTTGGTCTAGATATTACTGACAGGAAAGAAGGGCTCAGTGATGATAGAAGAGAGAAGAAGATCGGCAACTATTTCTGTTGGGATCATCGAAAGTGAATTGACTTCTTTGACCAGGCTCTTGAAAGGAACACCTTCTTGTCAGCCGGCCTTTTGGGAAAGAAGCCATGGAGTGATTTTAGTCATCCCTCTTGCGTGTAAAAATGGTAATAGTCATTGCCAGTCCTGGACTACGGCCTTGTTTAGATTGCAAATTTTTGCAATCCGGACACTGTAGCACGTTTTGTTTGTATTTGACAAACTTTGTCCGATCATGAACTAACTAGGCTCAAAAGATTCGTCTCGTGATTTACAACCAAACTGTGCAATTAATTATTTTTTTACCTATATTTAATGCTCCATGCATGTGTCCAAAAATTGATGTGATGGAGAGAGAGTGAAAAAACTTGGAATTTTAATGGGATCTAAACAAGGCCTACATCGGTCGAGATAAATGAGGGCTGAACATTCAGTATCAAGAGTTGCCAAAGACAATGCGTACGACGGCTAGATAAAATAATTTTGGAGATAAAACCATTTACCCTAAAATCGGGGAGCATGTGTTGACACCAAATTTTGGCTAGATGTATGTAAGAACCTCAGATTTTGAAAACCATTTAAGGAAGCCAAAGTTTCCGTAGGATCGGCTAAGTAAGCTGCCATCGGGATCAATTGGATGGTGTGACGTCATCTTCCAAGAATAAGCCTTGACGGTGAAGTGTGGCGGTAGCTTGAAGCAAGAAGACACGACGGACTTCATAGAAAGGGAAGTTTGGAGTCCAAGTTATCTTAATTTAGGATATTTTGATTTCTTTTCCAAGTTTTGTGATCGGTCTTGTTCGACAAGGACTCGTAGTCAAGCCTCGGGTATAAATATTGAACCCCGGCTATTGTAATAGACATCTCTCGTTGATCAATCAAACCAGTACCTTTACTTTTTAGCTACGCCACCCCTTAGGAGTAGGAGTAGAGTAGATATCGACGAGTTCTTCAGGTAAGCAGGGCTGCATCGATTAGGTCCGACCTCCGATTTGTTCGTGAGTATCCGTCATGACTTATACTTTGTTTATAAGGCTGTATCGGTTAGGTCTGACCTCTTGTAAGCTTTGTATAAGTTACTTATCAACTTTTATCAGTAATTGTAAGGTTGCATCGGTCCAGCTCGATCTCATACAATTTCTGGTATAAGTTACCCCTCGATTTCTATCAAAATTTATAAGGTTGCATCGGTCTGGCTCGATCTCGTAAAAATTTTTGATACGAATTAGTTATCGGTTAAATCTGTTAAGATTGGTAGGGTTTTCTTTCTGTTTTTAATAAATTTGCTAGTTATCAATTTTGTTATAATTAGTATTATTCCTATTTATAATAACATGACCCCTTGGGTGATTAAGATTGAAGTAAATAGGCTTTATATCTCATTAAGCCTTCATCTTGCCATTTTACACCGTCTAGATCTCACTTTGACGATGGTTTTTGCTAGATTAGTCATTTTGCTCCAATCTTGATCGAAGATACCATGTGGTCAAGTGGTGTTTGATCCTAAGTAAGCTTGTTAGTTGATGAAATCTGATCTAAAACTGTTGTTATGGCTGTCATTGATCAAGACTCATATTTTTTGAAGGTTTAATCTGTTATCTTTATTATGGTTGCCATCGATCCGATCGAACCCCCCTGTTAGAGATAATTGCTCAGATCTGATAGGTTTATGAATCTGTCCACGTTTAATGGTTGAGTGTTTGCATGTTATGAGCTTATTTTCACTAGAATCGGGTATTTTAACCAATAGCCAGTATATTGAGGATATACTGGCTATTCATATGTTTGTATATGTCCTTATCTTGGCCAAAAGCTAGTATGTTCGTAAATTAATATAGATGCTTTCATGTTTACTTATCATATCTTTACATGCTTTTACTATCATTGGCTGCTAAGATCTATACATCTAAATATCTGATAATTACTAATATGCTTATTTTATTCGCTTTGTATCATGAACATGCTGGGTATCGACTCTTCAGTCGATAGCCTTATGTCATCGGCTACTTAGCCCTCATCGACTATTTAGCTGTACATTTGGAATTGTATGGAGTAACACCGGCATGTTCCACTATAAATTACTGATCAATCTTTTCTTCATATCAATTACAGAGTCCGATTGACTGGCACGCCCTAAGTGAGGACCATCCGATCTGGTGTTTCCTTAGGCCCAAGGATGCTCCATGCGGTTTCTCTCAGTTTGCTCATTTGTTGGTGGCGAGACTCAGCTCGTCATACTTTTTGCCGTCAAGAATTCATTTGCATTTTTTTCACCTAAAACCCTCCTCTTTTTTTATTCTTGCCATTAGGTCCTTGCTGAATTAGATCACGAACTCACATACTCTTGGAACGGCCGGTATGGCTAGCCAAGACTGGCCTCCCCACTGCCGTGGCCATAGACAGCCGCGTCGCTCTCGCCCACTGCCTCCATGGCCGCTGCGTTCCATCGTGGCTGAGTTCAACTAGGACCTCAAGTTCCCCGGGGCGTAGGTCCTCCTGGCAGAGTTCAACATGACCTCCGATCCGCCGGCGGCGGGCAGAATATCAATTAAGTCGCGGGCGGACAACTTCGTGTGCGCTCCCCGGCGTTCCATCAGGTGTTCATCACCCAGGGCGGCATGATCCATCTTTGCGTGGTCTATGCGGACCTGTTGCTGCGGACGCTGGATGGGGCAGTCAGAGTGGGGGCGCGCACGTATGCTTTGTTCCTTTTTTTTTACCGAGTATAGTCATATTCAGCGACGTTCGGTGCAAGAAAAGAAATTTGCGCACCAGCGCTTTTGGTAGGGAGCTGAGGAATGTTGGGCCTGCAGTTTGTACCGATACCTATACGGATATACTCGGACGGAATTCGGAGGCACACGCACCAATTTTTTGGACGAAAGCTCTATGTGTTTTTTAAGTCGTAATATAACAGATAGCAGATTAATTGTAGAGTTAATCTTGGACGAAGACAACCCTAAAGAAAACGGTGATGAACCTGATCACCGTACCGTGTTGGTGATAGCTCGGTATGCCTATCTCCCTAGAGTATATTTTGCCACTAACAAGACATCGACAAAAAGTACTGGGATTTTCTTTTAGAAGTGGAGAGAATTTTAAAGCATGCACCGGTGCTAATACGTTCTTATTATGCCCCCTTTTGCGTATCAAAATATATATAGAATGAAGAAAAATAAGGGGAGGAGGGCTTGACAAAACCGTCAAAATCGAGCAAAACATTCACGGAGGCGTTGGCAAACTTGACACATACATTTCTTGAAAGTGAAGTGTCGGAGCTAAGTTTAACATCATGGCCATCCTACGTGGAGGCTCCAGTACAGAACTACCCAACCTCCTGCAAGAAAATCGTAGGCTGCACGCAAACAAGGGAATAATACAAAGCCATGAATGATATATACATTCCATGCACATGACAATTTTTGAACATTCCCAATTAATAAATTGTAAGTCCGTGTATCATCACTAAGTACGCTACTGATCACTCCATAATCGCCACTGTCTCCTTCAATCAGTCATATCAACAAAGTTTGTATATATGCACGTGTTGCCAACATATTAAATGTATTGTGTGATTATTACAAATTAGCGAAGGCAACCGAATTAAAGATATCATCGCAGGCCTCTATGTCTAGGGTATGTTTGGTGAGGTTTAACTTTGGGGTTTTCTCAAAAGGTGGCTTTCTGACTTTTAGCTTCTAGCCTTTTTTTCTATCTTGTTTTTGTGATAAATTAGCTTTTTAGCTGAATCTAAGAGAATCTCTGCCAAACAGTTTTTTACTAAGAAGTGATTATGTGAAGTGATTCTCTAAAATGAACTAGGAGATTAAGGCCCTATTTGACAGAGCTCCCAGGGCTGATTCTCTGCTGAATCCAGTAGGAGCTCTGCCAAATAGTTTTTTAGAGAAATGATTATCTGTTGATTCTAAAGTGATTCTCTCAAATGAACTAAGAGTCTAGGAGCTGAAAAAAGTAGCTTCTCATGATTCTGTGAAGTGATTCTACATCATGATTTTGAAAGTTTATGCTAAAGAATATAAGAGAATTACTTTTAGCCACAGAATCACTTCTATGAGATAATCAACTTCTACGGAGAATCAAAATGAGACGAAGCTCTATCAAACAGGCCCTAAAAGCTGTAAAAAGTAGCTTCTCCTTATTCACTCCCCACACAGAATTATTATATGCATGGTGTTTATTCTAGAGAATCGTCGTAGAGAATCAATTTCAGTCACAGAATCACTTGTCATAAAGAATCTGCTTCCACATAGAATCTGGAGTAGGAGAAGCTCTCGCAAATAGACCCTCAGGTTGTTTGTTTTAGCTTCTATCTTTTAACTGGAAAAAATCGGATAAAAAAGCTGAAACAAACAAGACCTTAGAACTCCTGAGTTTTATGCACCATCCAACTCACCTGAAATTCAAAGCTATTCGGACACGATAAACTTTCCAAAACCAACATGAATTCATATGCATATATAGTCCATTTAGTTATAATTAATGTAAGAATCTAGGAGTAATAATCAAGAGTGGATACTCTGGATAACGACGAGTGATTTGAGGCCGGGTGGTGAGACGCAGGTTGCGCTTACGCGTAAGGATTTTGCTTTCCGATGAAGTCAGAAGAGACATGGATCGGATGTGAAAGCAAGTGCAGGTACATGAACGAAGCAACATTTGGCGTCTTTTTTCTTGTGCGTAGATCGAGTGCAACGATGGATGGATAGATAGATTGTACTTTAGGTGAAAGCCGCTTTAGCTGAAAGGTCGCTCCTCCAGTCCTCCGGCCCAGCTTTTGCTCCTCGCGGCTTTTGAGATCTTGGCTTACATGAACCCACACACTTGTCGCGAGCATGGACGATTCCAGCCTCGTTAAGCCTCTGGTGTCTTGTTTTCATATATATAGGCCAATGCAGATTCTGATTGCCACTAGAGTAGAAGGTCATGGGCTGTAGTAGCCACATATTTTGGTGTGTTTGGTTGGGTTTTGTTTTTTCGAAAGATAGCTTTCATAGGCAGAGCCTACTTTCGAAAATCCGAAGAAAAGCTTTGCTTTGACTTTAAATTGAATGTAATGTGTATAATACAGGTAATACGTACCCGTCGTTACAAATACCAGCAAAATCCCAGCCGTTACATGATTTTGGCTACATCTTTCACTTCTCATCACAAGCCAAAATACCATATAATTTGGAACGATGGAGTATTATTGCAGCATCCATGTATGCTCCTACATAAGAACTGCTCATTTGATTAGAACCGCGTAACTTGACCTTTTTTTACCAGATTTTCAATTTCTTTTTGTTTCACATTTGCGTCTATAGGTAAATTAAGACCCTTTACTTCAACTGCTACCTGCGCAAGAACCTAAGTATGTTGCCAAGCAACTTTGATCCCCATCGTTTTTGTGTTTGCGTCGCCTTTTTAGATTATGGAATAAAGCTATCTTTGGCTGTACATGCTTGTTCTGTACGTAGCGGCCTAGTATACATGTAATAAAGCTATCGAATGCAACCATTATCTAGTAGATAGTTCTCTTTGTGTTCCCTTGTAGTTTTATAAACTCTCTGGCATGTGGTACACGCTTGCCCGAGAAGAAACTTCATCTACGTACTAATCATTCGACGCACCTTAACACATAGGTAGATAGCTAGCTAGAATGCTAGATAATGCTAAATATTTGCTGCGTCGACGTCGTCGGCCCCTATAATTAATGATTTGCTTAAACTAGACGCTAGTTGAAGACAAAGAAAGCCCAGATTTTGTAGCATGATTGGCAAAAATCAAGCATAAAGTAAGCGTCTCCAGCGTGTACACACACACAACAACGACAAATGCATGGGATACGAGGACGAGGTACAACACCAGCTAGCTCGTACCCTCCACTGACCAACTATGCATTAAGGTTGCTTTAAAAATCTTTTAAAGGTACTCGTTCCATCGACAAATATGAAGAATTTATTTAATTTTGATGTTCAAAGATTTCTTAGAAATGTAAGGATTTCCCCGGATTTCTGAGTATATTCATTCAATCAAAAATTTGTTGATTCTCTGGCATGTCCTTTAATTAATAGCGTCAGTTAGGAGCTAGGCTGCTTGCTTTAAGAGGGACATGAAAATCTTTTTCCTCGTCTCAATTTATCCTAAAATTCTTGCTACCCCAGCAGCACATCACCATCGGCTCGGGAGAGCCCATCGCTGCTGGTTTTCAACCTCATTGGTTATAATTAATCAAGGTAAAAAAAATGCCTGTTTGCAATTACCGACTATTAACACCTGCTTCTGTAACAAGCCAATGATGAAAATATTAAAAAATAAAATAAAAAAACAAGAGGCAAAAGAGATTCCCATCTAGCACACACCAGTTGGTGCCGAGGGGAGGGGGAGGCCGCGCTCGAGGCATGGCGGACGCCACGCTTGAGCCACCCCTGCTACGAGATCTGACACTACCGCACCAGTGCCGAGGGCCACCGTTGTGCAAAGTCTCGCCTCCGCGCCGAGGTCCACCACACCAGGGTCTGTCGCCACGCCAAAGGTCCAGGCCGCCACTCCGAGGTCCCTGAGTTAAGGACATACAATGAGGGAGGGAGCTAAAAGGAGGAAGAGGGACGTGCGAGATAGAGGGAAGGATGGGAGATGACGTGAGATTGGGATGGACCCAAGGAGGGAGAGACACAAGAACAGCAAAAGAGGGAGGAGAGAGAGCAGCGAGTGGGCCTCGCGGTGATCCATGTGCTCTGCCCGACCACCAATCACATGGCTACACGTGGGCGTATGGATCCTTCATGTCAGCCATAGCGAAGAAGCACATGAGGGGGGTGACACGTGGGGGAGAAAGAGGCGCTAGTCCATGCCACTCGACAGGCCTCGTCTCTGGGCGCCGGTTTTAATTCCGAACCGATAGTGAGGACTTTCATCACCGGTTCTATTATAACCCATTATCACCGCCGGTTAATTTTAAGCAGTGGTACAAAACCTATTCTATAGTAGTGTCATCATGAAGTCCTCATTTTATGATAGAAGGTAGTATTTTGGTATCATCGGTCTTTCTCTTTTGTGGTTATTGTCAAGATATAATTCTGACCACTTATTACCTATTATTAGAATATTGTTATGAGTTTGTTGAGATATTAAGTGTCAAATATTTATGACCAGACGTTGAGTACTCAGAACTCACATCGAAATCTTTTGGTTGGAGCTTATTCTATGCGGAATATTAGTCTCTTTGCCGATTAACATGTAAAAATATAATACACTAAAAAATGCTTCTTCCTTTCTCCCAGCACACGACCGGCCGGTTATCTCTGGAGCGTCGGTTGTGGATCGAAGGGCCAGCATGGTTTCGCTCAAAGTAACCATGTATTTTCCAGATAAAGTGGAAACAAGCAGCAAGCAAGGTATAGAGAGGCTCAACTCAACTCTCCCTCATCGATCCTTTCCAAACATTCCTACATCGATCGGCGTAATAATAAGCAAAAGAAGAAGCAAACAAGCATTGACAGATACTATAACTTGCCTAGAACGTAGAGTCATTGATGTGCCCGTAATTGGGCGCCTGTTTTCGTGGCGGTGCCGACCCATCATTGATCATAATATCATATACCGTATGGGCTTAGTATACACCATAAACAAAGCATGGTTGGTGACTAACCGTATCAAGTACTACTAGTAGTAGTAGTTAAGTATATATGGGAGTTCGTGGCGCTGTAAGCTGCTGCGTGCGAAATCTTAATTTGTCGGGACAAGGAGTCTTTTCCAAAGGGGAACCCGTCTTTTCCTGCTTCGGCTTCGTTGAAACCATCCATATGCATGCATGCATCGATGATCAACCTACAGCCTACTCCTACGTATAAACACTCCGGCCCCGCTAAGCTAGCTTGTTTAAGGAGGTGTTTAGTTGCCACTCCTAAATTTTAGTCGTTGTCACATCGAATATTTGACACAATGTTTTGCTACAATAACACGTGCTAATGATAGATTAATTAGTCTTAAAAAAATTCGTCTCGTGGAGTACTGACGGATTATGCAATTTATTTTTTTATTAGTATCCAAACACTCCATACAATATCCTCCCGACACATCTTCTAAATTTTAGTAGCTAGATCAAACACCCCCTAATTCTCTCAGTACACTCCTATATATATATATATATATATATATATATATATATATATATATATATATATATATATATATATATATATTCACTATGATGACCGCCTATCGAGGAGGGAATCTTGAGCTGCTGAGGCGCTTCCTTTCCTTTGGTTTTGTCTTGTTTCTTCAAGCTAATATTCTCCTCCCCGGACGGAGACGAGCTGGGCCGCCCGGGTACCTTGGCTCGCTCGTACGTCAGTCGTCACTCACTCAGTCACTCACACGTCACATTCCAAGCGCACGAATCTCGATTACAGAGATTGAAGGTGGGGTCGTTGCTACTCCAGCGCTAGACTAGACATATAGTCTCGCCACTACTTCAGGTTTATTAAGTTAGGATCCCCTACTAGCCTCGAGCTATATATAAAAGGACAGGGACTGTACATATACTGGCATCTAGCTAGAGCTAGATTATTGGTGCTCAACACATCGTCCCTGTGGGTACAATTCCTGCTCGGTGTGCTAGAGCCGATAGTGATCAAGTTTTAGTGCCGGTTAATGAGTAAGGTAGGATCTGAACAATGGTCGGAATCCTATTATTGTCTCAGAAGTGCAGCCCTCTCTCTTATTGTCATGCATGTAGAGCCATAAGCCAACATTGATATGGAGAATACCACAGTCGGGTCAGGCCAAAACTCAGCCATTGATATGCCAATGCCAGGTCATAGTGGCTTGACCAATGACAGCAGCAGCAGCACGATATCATTGCCGCTGCTTACCACAAGATTGCTTGGATTCATTATCAATCATCCAATTGAATGCCACAACTTGATACCACTTGTATGTTTTTTGTGTCTTGAGGTCAATTCAACTTTACTTGCACCTAAGGCTTGTTCAGTTTGTAAAATGTACTTCCACTTGAATTGCTTGCTTGAATCCACTCTTGTTCAAGGCAAGGTTTGTGCTCGCCCCTATGTTTACAGGATCACCAATTGTCCACCTTCCCCCATATTTAGAATATAGCTATATACACTCCCCCTTGATCCTTGATCTCCTAATTTGCCATTGCTTCCAACTTGTTGACGCCTTTCTATTGTCACCAAGGCTTGATATCCTCCAACTTCAGCGTTATAGGGATAGGCTCCAATTAATGGTGACTCGATATTGGAACATTTTTTATTGAGGAAGCATTTTATTAAATCAAGATAATTACATCGAGATATTGACAAGGATGATGAGACGGCGCAAAAGCCGCCTTCCCGGGCTCATATGTGGAGAGGGACACGTAAGGGTGTCAGCTCAACGGAAACAGGAGATCCAAAAGGTGGTGTGTCAAGAGGTACAGTGTAACAGCGTGGAGAGCAAGTGTGCCACTAACCCTATGCACACTGCCTTTACGTCTAGCAGCCAAGGCCTTGGTTGCTTGTTTCTCGTGGAGCCATAATTTCTCTATCGCTTGTACAAAAACACCCAGAAATGTTTGTTGTATCCAGTTGGTTGGGCCATCACACATAGGAAATTAAAAATTTTCTTGTGTATGTCCCATCGATACCAATAGGAAAATTCATTTTTGTTCTCGGTTCTATTGTTTTCTTGTGTGTTTTGTGAAAACTGATAAGAAAATTTGTAGTTGCCCTATTGGTTGGGTTATAACTATGCATAAAAAAATCATCACCCTAGGGATATTTGAGTTTCCAGTACTGTACAACCTATCTATTTATGGGTGCTCTTTTTACTTTCCATCAACTCAAGTGCCTAGGTCATAGGTCATGTGCTACATGATCAGGACATGGCACCTATGGATATGCCCATGAAAGTTAAAGATAAGGTGAGCTCGTTCCTATGTTTATATAATGATAAAACTAAGAATTTGTTACTACCTAGTATTGGTATTTCAAATGTTCTTAGAAACAATGGTGATGCTTATAGAGTATGGATATGCCATGAACAAGACCAATCTCAAAGTGCACGTGCATCAAAGTCCGACATTTGGTTTGTCGGTAGCCCAACAATGCTTCATTAGGAAGGCCATAACTCATCCATTCGGAGTGCGATTGAGGTCAATGAGCTCTTGATGGAAAGCTTGTTTGATAATCTTTCAAATAGATCTGGTCCCACCTCAATATCACGTTGCAAGGCCTCCAAATCATCAAGACATTCTGTCGCTGTTTCTACCGAGAGCTACGTCATCGTCGTGGGCCGGATATTCACCCTTGGGACCCTGGCCAAAGATGGAGCACGCCTCAAGGAGATGGAGAACACCTTAGAGATGCCCATGGACGTCCTCCTCATTGGCCACCACCTTAGGAGGCAAGCAAGGGCGTCCACACCAAGTTGGAGGCCCAATTCATGTGAAGTTCGAGTCCATCTTGGGCTCCCGAAGCAGTCTGTAGTAAAACGAATGCCCAGGTCACATACGGACTCCGTGTTGGACGATCCACATATAGATGGAAAGATAATTTGATAAGGCAACCAATGAAAGTGGTCTGACATCAAAATTCTATTGCAATCAAGATGAATCGTCGAAAGAAGTTGATGCCCAGAATCTGTCACTGCGTTGCGTTGCCGTCTTTTAGGCCGTTTGGGCTTGTAACATGCCAGGGCTCCTTAGGGACATGAATAAGGGTGCTTGCATGCCCCTTAGGCTATATATTAAGTAGCTGCCACCTATGTTAGCATTTTGGTTTTGCTTTAGATTAATCTGTCTTTGAACAGTTGAGTTGTAAACCTGTACCGTGGTGATCAAGCTATGGGGGGTTTAACCACGGGTACCCACGGCATAAGACATGGGCCGCACAATCAAGGGATGGTCTAGCCCGCAAGATCATGAAGCACGGTGCAAGGCACTGCTCGGCGTGTACTGCAAGACTTTAGGAAGGAATCTTGAAGATTAAACAAGATCTGATCGGATATGCTAGATATCATATTCCATGTAATATCTATCATATAACTGAGTTGATTTAGATCTAACCGATCTGTAACCCTACCCACGGGCTATATAAGGTGGGTAGGAGACCCCCTCAAAACTCATATCTCATTGCCTCATTACTCCACCTCATACAATATAATCCAGACGAACACAGGATTAGGGTATTACGTTGAGTTAACGGTCTGAACCTGTCCAAATCTTGTGTTCCTGTGCTTGTGTTCCCATCTAGTTCCTGATCACGTGCACCTTCACCACACAATCTAGCATCGTGGGTATACCCCTTGGTGGACTATCGACGATATCTCGTCAACACATGGGTAGGGCTATAGAGAAATCCTACCATGATCAGCTGACACACACGTTTCCTTGTTGGTTACAAGAGTTCCAATTTCATTGGTTAACATACATATCCATCAATGCCTTGTATATGAAGTATACGAGACACCCCTGGGTGGATATCACCTCTACCCATTTGGCTCATCCCACCCCTGTGTCTAGGGTCCTAGTTTTTGTGCTCCATGATGATACTCGTGGGTTGTGTATTCGTCACCATAATTATGGACACTTTTTTGCACAATATAGGAAGTTTTTGTCAAGAAAACATTTTCGCCTCTAGAAATTGATTTCTAGAGAAAGCTCAAGATCCAGTCGTCTCTAGAAATCAATTTGTAAAGGGGGCTCTGGTGGCAGCACCTCCTAATAATAGCAAGATATTTTTTGATTTGCCCCACCGTTTGTACCATCCATGAAAAAGATCAAGAATATTTAAGAGAGGTTGTAGGCCAAGAACCAAATAAACTGCTAGCCAAAGGAACTTAGCATAGAGACACAGTAAAAAAAGAGGTGTCTCATTGTTTCATCTCTACAACAAATTAAAACACACATGATTTGTTCCCTCTACACTTCCTTCTTGCTAAATTATCTTTGATTAAAATCAATCTTTAGGAACCACAAAAACAATATTTAATTTTTAAAGGTATTCTTAAATGCAAGATTTCCTGTGAGACGATGATGCCCATATTGATATAAGATGTTTAATTGTACATGGAATTTATTGTGAATGAACAATTGCTTTTCAAAGGCAAAAAAGTATCCCTTTCAACTTGTAAACCAATTTTTGCAATTCGTGCAACAAGATTATTGCACTACTTCACCCCATTAATCTCATGCAAAAATGAGAATCACCAGCTCTTTTGGAAACCTGTGTTAAGCAGCTTGCCCGTGGATAGACAAGCGCCTACGCGTGGGTTAATCTCAACATGAGCTATTGCAAAATTATTTTCCCTGAATTTCAACCAAATTAAATTGTGTCGGAGGCTGGTGTGCTTTGATTAGTTTCATCATTCCCTTTATTTTCGATCATTAGTTTCATAATTCCTTGAATCATCTGCTTTCTAAGTTTAAATGAAGACCATAAGTCCATAACCATAAGCTAGCGCGCCTGAAATTTGAAATGAACAGGCAAGGAACAACTAAATACTAAACTCTAACGTAACATGATCGGTAGGTGCATAAGCATGCGTGCTTTCGATAAGAAAGCTACTATGGTACCACTCTATAATACTAACTAATATTCTAGCGCGTCACAGCAGATAAGTCAAATTGTTATGCACAGCGGTAGGTGGTAATAACGACCTTTTGTCCTACTTATATTCCTTCTCTTTACGCTTGCCGCATGTAGCATGCTTGCATATGGTGGTCTGGAGAACTGTAACTGATTCCGATCCGATGATTATAGTGGGCATGCAGCAGGGCCCAGCTGTTGGATCATTATATTGAGTAGTGTGCCTTTGCAATGTATTGAAAGGTCAACAACAACAACGGTACACGTGGATAATTGTCGTCGTAAAGCCGTACGTATATACACCCACCCAATGCAAAGATGCATATATGATTATATTCCCCTGCAGTTACATACCCAAAAGTTTACGCGTGTGACCGGACACGTCCCTAGCTTGCGGCTCTCTTCTTTGGCGGTTGGCGCCTTTGAGAGACAAGATAAACAGTCTTAACTTGTCGGCCAGTATGATACATCCGGACCAACCAATGCAAGTCTCTGTTGTCACGTAATATATGGAAATGCAAACATATATAAGATGAAACTAGTAGCACTACTTCGCCTTCATGTGGGGTACTTGTGCCCTCCTGGTTTGCCGGTAAGTGGGACCACAGCACAAAAGAATTGATGAAACCCTAGCCAGCCAGCTACGTGTTTCGACGTACCATCATGCGGGCGTTACATGGGCCACGGCAATGCAACGAGAAGAAGCAATGTCAGCTAGCTGGTATACGTAGATGTATCTATCTGTCGATGGATCTGTGTAGTATATGTGCATGTGTCTGCCGCCGCACATACTCACTCTGTCCAGAAAAGAATACAACTACGTGTTACATGCCAACAAAAATAGTTCACGTTTGACCAAATTTCTAGTAAATACTATTGACATTTTGGCTCCAAAATAATTTATTATAAAAATACATTTCGCAATTAATCTAATAATATTTATTTGATATCATTAATATTGATACTTTTTGTCTATAATTGATCGAATTTAAGATAAAAACCGTGTATGATACTGTGCTAGAATTGCATTCTTTCTTGGACGGATGGAATAATTGCTACCGCTCAGAATAATGCATCTCGATCTGTGCAGTAGCAGTAATATACACGCATGCGTGGCAAATATACATGTCTTCAGGACTCAGGAGTATTATCTTGTGTCTGAAGTGACTTGGCAGCAAAGCTCCGCCTCCGGTGATGTCATGAGAGCTAGGTGTCTATATATCCCTCTCTCTAGCTTAGCTGGTTGCCTGGTAGTTATCTCTCGGCTCGTCGAAACGGCTACCGGTCAGATCGAAAGAGTTGTTGGCGTGTGTTTGTTTTCATGGTCGAATGATTAATAATGTCACTGGAGAGGAAGAATATAATCCGGTATGGTCCAAGACTGCTGCTGTAACAGCTAGAGAGAGCTAGCTGGTATCTATTCTGTCTCAGCTTGGTGTTGGAAGATAAGGTAGCTTCGCTTGCATTGTACAGTACTACTCATCAGGACCGGTCACAGCTCAATAGCCTGCGTGCCCCGATTTAGGATGGAGTAATTCAGAGGGACACTTGCACACATGGTTGGGCTTGGCATGGGCATTACAAAACAAGCATGCATGAAAGGTACGCTGTGGTTTCTCATTCGTGCCCCAGCACATACAGTTGATGCAAATGGGAACGGGAGACACAGGACTTTCTGAATAAAATCTAACAACTTAAAAACGACTAATAAGCAATTTGGAAACCTTAGATTCACTAGTAGAGAACAGACCTTTGATTTAAAGACCAAACCAGGCTCTAGTCCCAGGAAATATTGCGTCCGAGACTAGAGAGACCTTTAGTCTCGGTTGGTGGCTCCAACCGGGACTAAAGGTCCCTGCCCAACGGCTCCTGCATCAGGCCGTTGTGGCAGGAGACCTTTACTCCCGGTTTGAGCCACCAACTAGGACTAAAGGTCGACCTTTACTTCCGGTTGGTGGCTCCAACCGGGAGTAAAGCTCTTGTCCCGGCTAGTGGCGTGGCCCGGGACTGGAAAGTGACCTTTAGTCCCGGTTGGATCCACCAACCGGGACTAAAGGTCCCCCCTATAAATCCTGTTGGCCGTCTTCTTCCTCTCCGAGCCCGCCCGAGAGCTTCAGTTCAAATTTAAGCAGTGTTCTTGCTCTTTCTCCATCCATTCTTCGATTCCTCCGTCGATTTCTTCGATTCCTCCGTCGATTCTTCGGTTCTAAAGGTTACCAACTTCATACTCTCATGTTTCACCATTGTCTTATCTCATTTTGTTCACTATATATATATGGTTCTTTATTGTGGTTTTTTTTATTTGTAAGCAATTTGAGCTCAAAATCACTTCAAGCTTGCATATTTACATGAAGGAATGTTAAAGTTGCTATTAAAAACTAGTATTCACTGTTCATTTGTAGCATGCATAGCACACTTCATTGTTTAGAGATATAGAGAATTTTAGAGTTTTTTTAATTTTATTTGTTTATAAAATGAGAAATTTATAGTGTATTAAAAAATGAGTATAGAGAGTAGATAGCAACTGCTTCCGGGTCCTCGGCCTCTCATGGGTTTTCAAAGCGACTTAGGCCGGGCCTCCCACTCATTGCATGCGGCAAGTGTTGTGATGAGACGAAGATTGTGATGGAGTACCGAGTGAAGAAGGAGGGTCCCAACAAGGGTCGCATTTTCTACAAGTGTCCGCATCGCAATGTGAGTTATTTTATCGTATTTAATGACTATGGTTAGTTTATACCTATTTTCATGATGGTTGTGATTAAAGATCTAATTTTCTATTTTAATTTTAGTGGGATGGCACTGGATGTTCAGGCTTCTACTGGGAGGAAGAGTATGTTGAACTCGTGCAAAAATATCTTGCACAACAGGCAGATATGGTGGCTAATGAGGCAGTGATCCAGCCGAAGAAGCCCAAAGATGTTGAACAAACGGGGGATCTGTCTGTTTTAGTTGGGACTGAAGTGCATTTTAGCTTTAGTGTTTTTAGTGGTAGTTGGGATTGTCTACATTGTAGCGAGGCTTTCTTAAATTTATAGCTTTTGTAGTGGTATGCATATTGTATAATTAACTAATTATGTTCTAGGTTTTAATACGGTATTTATGTCATGTAATGCAGATGAGTCGGCATTGGATGTACAATGCTGATCGTCGCTCCCAAGAGTTCATGGACGGCGTGCATTCTTTGTTACGTGCGGCCGAGGCAAACAAACGCGATGGTTTCATGTGCTGCCCATGTGCCGTATGTAAGAATACGATGGAATATGCTAACTCAAAGACTCTTCATTCACACTTGTTCAAGTCGGGTTTCATGCCAAACTATATTTGTTGGACGAAGCACGGAGAAACCGGAGTTGTAATGGAAGAAGGTGAAGAAGAACAATGGGGCGATGATGACATTTTTGCTGAATATGGTGCCTTCAATGATACTGCAATGGGGGAAGCTGAAGAAGAGGTGGGGGCAAAGGAGAAGCCCGCTGAAGAAGAGGTGGGGCAAAGGAGAAGCCCATTGAAGAAGAGGTAGGTGCAGAGGAGGAGCCCGCTGACGATCTTGGTCAGGCCATTCGTGACGCACAAAGAGAATGTGAAAGTGAAAAGGAGAAGGTCAAGTTCGACCGCATGCTAGAGGATCACAAGAAATTGCTATACCCAACTTGTGATGCGGGGCAGAAAAAGTTAGGTACCACATTGGAATTGCTGCAATGGAAGGCAAAGAATGGTGTTCTGACAAGGGATTCGCGGAGTTACTAAAAATCCAAAAGAAGATGCTTCCGAAGGATAACGAATTGCCCAGCACTACGTACGAAGCAAAACATGTAGTCTGCCCTTTAGGATTAGAAATCCAAAAGATACATGCATGTCCTAATGACTGCATCCTCTACCGTGGCATGGAGTACGAGAAGTTGGATGCATGCCCTGTATGTCACGCGTCGCGGTATAAGATCAGGCGAGATGACCCTGGTGATGTTGAGGGCGAACGTCCTAAGAAAAAAATCCCTGCCAAGGTTATGTGGTATGCTCCTATAATACCACGCTTGAAATATCTTTTTAGAAACAGAGACCATGCAAAGTTGTTGCGATGGCACAAAGAAGACCGTAAGGTAGACAATATGTTGAGACACCCTACTGATGGGTCCCAGTAGAGATCAATCGATAGAGAATTCCCCGAGTTTGCAAGTGACGCAAGAAACTTAAGGTTTGCTTTAAGTACGGATGGTATGAATCCTTTCGGAGAGCGGAAGCGATAGTCACAAAGACTTGGCACATTACTCTATGTATCTACAACCTTCCTCCCTAGTTATGCATGAAGCATAAGTTTATGATGCC
Source organism: Miscanthus lutarioriparius (assembly GCA_904845875.1). Taxonomy (NCBI): domain Eukaryota; kingdom Viridiplantae; phylum Streptophyta; class Magnoliopsida; order Poales; family Poaceae; genus Miscanthus; species Miscanthus lutarioriparius. Next base: position 50,756,210 of record CAJGYO010000016.1, on the reverse strand, counting down.
GGTGCTCATCCAAGGCCCAAAGCAACCTGACAACGACATCGATGTGTACTTGAGGCCACTAGTTGAAGAACTTCTACTTTTGTGGAACAAGCCAGGTGTACGCGTGTGGGATGAGCACAAGCAGGAGCACTTTGACTTGCGAGCATTGTTGTTCGTAACAATCAATGATTGGCCAGCTCTAAGTAATCTTTCAGGACAATCAAAAAAGGGATATAATGCATGCATGCACTGTTTCGGTGACATGAAAGGTATATTCTTGAAAAAGTGTCGCAAGGTCGTGTACCTTGGGCATCGACGATTTCTTCCTGCAAATCACCCCGTAAGAAAGAAAGGCAAGCATTTTAAAGGTAAGGCAGACCACCAGACCAAGCCTCGCAACCGAACTGGTGAGGACGTCCTCGATATGGTCAATGATGTGAAAGTAATATTTGGAAAGGGACCTGGCAGCCAACCTATTTCAAAGGACGCCAATGGTCATGCACCCATGTGGAAGAAGAAGTCCATATTTTGGGAGCTACCCTATTGGCAAGTCCTAGAGGTCTGCAGCGCGATCGACGTGATGCACCTGACGAAGAATCTTTGTGTGAACCTGCTAGACTTCATGGGCGTGTATGGGAAGCCTAAGGACACAATTGAAGCACGACAGGACCTGCGGTGTTTGAAAGAACGAGACAACCTGCATCCAGAGAAGACAGATGATGGACGCCAGTACTTAAGTCCTGCCAGCTACACTCTTAGCAAAGAAGAGAAGGACAACTTGTTTGAATGCCTAGATAGCATTAAGGTACCGTCTGGATTCTCCTTGAATATAAAGGGTATAATAAATGTGCCAGAGAAGAAATTTGGACACTTAAAGTCCCATGACTGCCACGTGCTCATGACTCAATTGCTTCCAGTTGCATTAAGAGGAATTCTACCACCAAATGTACGTCTAGCCACCGTGAAGCTATGTGCATTCCTCAATGCAATTTCTCAGAAGGCAATCGATCCAACGGATCTAGCAAAACTACAGAATGATGTGGTTCAATGTCTTGTTAGCTTTGAGTTGGTGTTCCCTCCTTCCTTCTTTGATATCATGACACAGCTCCTAGTTCATCTGGTCAAGGAGATTACTATTCTCGGTCCTGTGTTCCTACACAACATGTTCCCTTTGAGAGGTTTATGGGAATCCTGAAGAAATATGTTCACAACCGTGCTCGGCCAGAAGGAAGCATCGCCAAGGGCTACGGAACAGAGGAGGTCAATGACTTCTGTGTTGACTTCATTCCCGATATTAATCCGATTGGTGTTCTTGAATCACGACACGAGGGGAGACTAAGTGGAAAGGGGACACTAGGGAAGAAAACATATATTGGTAAGGGTGATGATTATTTCAATAAAGCACACTACACAGTTCTATAGAACTCCTCCTTGGTAGATCCGTATATCGAGACACACAAGAACCTCCTCCGATCTGAGTTCTTAGGGAAGTCTGAAGCATGGATTACGTGTCAGCACATGGAAACTTTTAGCGACTTGTTGCGAAAAGAATGTCAGGGTGATGAGAGTATTGATGAGGAGCTGTATTTGTTGGTTAGGCAGCCATCGTGGCATATCCTCACATACAAAGGGTACGAGATAAATGGGAATACATTTTACACAGTAGCACAAGATAAAAGGAGCACCAACCAGAACAGTGGTGTCCGCATAGATGCCACCGAGCCTAGTGGGAACAAGCAAACATACTATGGCCGCAAAGAGGAGATATAGGAACTAGACTATGCATCTCATTTTAAGGTACCTTTGTTCAAGTGCCAGTGGGTAAAGACGATTGGAGGTGGCGTAGCAGTCAATAACCAGTATGGAATGACAACAGTGGACCTCAACAATATTGGGTACAAAGACAAATTGTTTGTCCTTGCGAAGGATGTGACTCAGGTGTTCTATGTCAAGGACATGTCTACAAAACCGAAGAGGGAAAAACGACAACCACCCAATCAATGATGAGCCAAAGCACCACATAGTTCTTTCAGGAAAAAGAAACATCGTCGGAATCGAAGACAAGTCAGACATGTCAGAAGATTATGAAAAGGATGACCGAATTTCACCCTTCACAGTGAACAAAGACCCTAGCATCCAGCTAAACGATGAGGACACTCCATGGTTACGGCGCAATCATAACCAAGGGACATACGTCAAGAAGAAGTTTACTATTGTGCCCGCTTGATATATATATTGATGTTCAATAGTGTGTATTAGAGATATTATGTAATAATTGTGAATTTATGTTTGATGTTGAATTATGTCACGTTGAAATGATGTGAAAACAAATTTATGTTTGATGTTGGGATTATGTCACGTTGAAATGATGTGAAAACAAATTTATGTTTGGTGGTGGGATTATGTCACGTTCAAATGATGTGAAAACAAATTTCCAGTCGAAACACAAGAGTTTTTCTAAATTTAATTAAACACTATATTTTTGCATTATCGAAATAGTAATTTAAACACTATATTGTGTTTTAAAACTTGTTAAAAAAATTAAAACTTTAGGTCACATAATTTTCCTGTGTGCAATAAAGCAAAATAGAATCTATATTTTTTAAAATATTTTTATGTCTTTTATTTAATTTTCTATGCAATTAACTATCCTTTTATCATTTGTGTAAAAAGAAATATATTAAAATCCTAATGAATTGGCGGGCAGCGAAACTGTAGTTTGGCTGCCCGCCAAAAACCTTTAGTCCCGGGCGCCACCACCAGCCGGGACTAAAGGTAACCTTTAGTCCCGGGAGCCACCACCAGCCCGGACTAAAGGTGTGACCTTTAGTCCCGGGCGTTAACAGGGCCCGGGACTAAAGGGCCTTTAGTCCCGGCTGGTGGTGGCGCCTGGGACTAAAGGTCCTCTCCCTTATATAGCCTCTGCGCCCGCCCCGGCCCCTCTTCTTCCTCCTCCCCACTGCCGAGCCAAGCCCTAACAGACCCGTCGCCGCTCGTCCGATCTGCCGCTGACGCCGCACCTCGCGAGCGCCCGCACGCACACCGGCGCCCCACCACCCCGACGTCGCACGCCTCGACTAAGCGCGCTCGCCGACGCGCCGCCCCCCGACCACCTCGGTCCGGCGCCCTGACGCCCCACCGCCCCGACGCTTGGCCCCGACGCCACACTATGGCCTGGCCCGACGCCACGCCGCCCCTGACGCCGCGCCACGCCCCTGACGCCGCCCCTAACGCACGCCGCCCCTGACGCCCGACGCACCGCCCCTAGCTCCCGAAGCCATGCCACCACAACGCCTCACGCGCGGCCCTGATGACTCCAACCCGGCCCGGCCAGCCACGACGCTCGCGCCACCCGGCCCAGCCACCGACACCGCCCTCGTCATCACCGCCTCCGGACGCCCATCACCGCTGACCCCTATGTACGTCGATCGTCACCGCCGACCCCTACGTACGTCGATATGTGTTTGTATGTGATATATGCAGAGGAACGCCTTGTTGTGTTGTATGCGGAGCAATGCCACTTCGTTGTGTTGTATGCGGAGCAACGCCGCCTCGTTGTGTTGTATGCGGAGCAACGCCACCTCATTGTGTTGTATGCGGTGCAACATCGCCCTGTTGTTGTATATGCGGAGCAACGCCGCCCCGTTGTTGTATATGCGGAGCAACGCCGCCCTGTTGTTGTATACCCTAGCGAGAACGACGATTCGCCCTAGCGAGAACGACGAATTCGCCCTAGCAAGAACGACGAATTCGCCCTGTCGTTCTCACTAGAGCGAATTGTCGTTCTCGCTAGGGTGAATTCGTCGTTTATATGACTTGTTTGCATATATGACTTGTTTATATATATGACTTGTTTATATGACTTGTTTACATATATGACTTGTTTACATATATGACTTGTTGACATATATGATTGTTTACATATATGAATTGTTTATATATATGACTTATTTATATGACTTGTTTATATATGTGACTTAGATTTATTTTGTATATGACTTATTGTACATATATGACTTGTTTACATATATGAATTGTTTATATATATGACTTGTTTATATGACTTGTTTATATATGTGACTTAGATTTATTTTGTTTATGACTTATTGTACATATATGACTTGTTTACATATATGACTTGTTTATATATATGTGACTTAGATAAATTTGTATATGACTTATTGTATATATATGACTTGTTTATATATGTGACTTAAATTTTGTTAAATTTGTTAGATATGGCTGCCCCGGGAGACAACATGGAGGAAGAAATGATGAATATTATTGCCAATGCTGGTGAGCAGGATGTAGATGACGGAAGTCAATACCTAGCTCTTGTAAATGAGCAAGAAAATGTTTTGCAAGAAAATACAGGCGAGGTATATATACTAAATATATATTATATGTGAATATTGTATATATTTCTGTGTACAAAAGATATTTATTTATTATTTTTTTATATGTAGCCCTCTGGATCGGCAACCACAACGGCGAAGAGCAAAAATGTTCGAGGACCGAAGAAACCACTGGAGGGCTGGTACATAATATCGGAATTCAACATCGAGACAGGCGAACCACTTGGTCCACATAAAAGGAAATTCATGGAACACTATGGGTACCTTGTAAGGGACAAAATTCCGATCAGTATTCGTGAATGGAAGAAAAAGATCAACGAGCCTGATGTTAGTTTTGTCTCTGATGTTGACAAGAATTTGCTTTGGAATGATATCCTTGCCCATTTCACGTTGCAAGCGGATGATTATGATGATATCAACAATGATGAATTGAATGAGCTAGTTCGATCATGGGCTATGAAGAAGATGGCCACACAATTCCAGACTTGGAAGAAACACCTATACAACACATACATCAAGAAGAACGAAACACCGATTTTCAATACTGCTATGGGCCCGATCTCGAAACAGAGGCCCTATTGGAATGATTTCGTAGAGTACAAGACATCAGCAGAGGGTGAGGCACGGGTGAGAAGGAACCAAGAGAATGCCCAAAAAAAGGTATACCACCATGACATGGGATTAGGTGGCTACGATACTGCCATTCCGAAGTGGCAAAAAATGGAAGCAGACATTATTGCCAAAGGGATCGAACCAGAATCAGCCAAGTGGCCCCCACGCTCGAAGAATTGGTTTTTTGGTCATGGGGGAAGACTTGATCCACAGACCGGTCTGGCAGTGTATGGGCAAAAACTCGAAACAGCAGCACGCCGATTGGCTTTTGCTATAGAAGCTAAAGAGATTGGTGTGTTCAAGCCCAATAGAGAGAAGGATGAGCTGATGTATGCCATCGGGACTGCTGAACACACTGGCCAAACCAGAGGCTTAGGGCGCAACACTCCATGGGTTCATGGTTTCCCTAATGATAGGGAAACCTACCGAAGTCGCTAGAGAAGCAAGGAGGAGCAAGCAGCGTGGGTGACAATGTTGGAGGAAATGGTGCTTGAAGCAAAGGAGCGAGAAAAAGCAATGGAAGCAAGAATGCAGGAAGAAATCAGAAAGCAAGTGCAGATAGCAATGAGTGCCCAGAGCCAGGCATCAGAGCCAGGAATGAATGTTAATATTAGCCCCCCTGGTCAGTTGAAAAGTAGTTGCGCTTCCACTGAGCTACCAAAGCAAGATGACGTAGCACTACGCTTCCCAGTGGATGATGTCACTACTCCAATGACATCAATTGAGCTACATGTTCCAAGGGGGAATGACAATCAAGGTCGTTGTTGGTGTTTTTACTCCTCCAGACCCTACCAAGACACCAAGAATCCATGGGGCACCAATACAACCTGGATATGCTAGGGTCGCAGTGGATAAAGTGAGCAAAGGTTATGAGGATCTAGCTCTTGACATTCCTGGAGGTGATGGAGAGAAGACTCTAGGAGAAGCAGAGAAGGCATATATACTATGGCACAAGTGCTACATCATTATCCCTAGGGCGTCTACTCCACCGCCAGCAGACATTAGGTGCGGACAAAAGTTAACAAAACAATTTTTTGATAATTTTCTATGGGCATGGCTAATAATAAGCATTTACTTATATCTCATTATTTTTTGTACTCACAAAGCAGGGCCTCCGCCAACCAAAGTCTAGTTATTGCTTCTCCCGACCATCATAGTGCGCAGGGCTATGATGATGCCTTCGAAGGCACTGCTGCATCCCCACCATCTCCAACTCCTCCGCCGCCTCCAAGGAAGTCCACAACTCCTTCGCCGAGGTCTCCAATGCCTCCGCCACCTCCAAAGTCTGCACTGCCTCCAAGGCGGTCTCCAACGCCTCCCCCGCCTCCAAGGAAGCCAGCCCCTAAGAGGTTCGCCCCACAAACGAAGCCGTTGCCCTGCCCACCGGCAAAGAAGCAGAAAGCAAATACTCATCCAGTTATTTCCCAAAAACTATCTTATGAGAAAAGTGAACTGGAATTAAAGGATGCAGTACAAAAAGAAGTGATAGATTTCTTTGAAGGTGCAAAATAGGCACGACGAGCGAGGGAGAACCCAGAGCCATCATACTTCTTCCTACCTCCAGATCAGCTAAGAAAGAAGTTGGAACAAAAAAAACGAGATTCTCTTAAGAGCGCCGCGAAACAACCGATATCGGACTATGACCGCTCTCTCACCAAGTCATATGAGGCGGCGCAAAAAAGAAGAGAGTAGGGAAAGGTGTTGCACAACTCGGACAACAATCGCAACAATCAATCCCCCCCTTGTCGTTCCTAACGAATATGGTTCAAACTTAAACTTAGTGGAGGAGGTAGGTGGCTATGAGTTATTTCTTTAGTTTTATGAGGACACTGGTTTGAACCTTGCCGAAGTGCTCGCTAAAGGACCATCTGCTCCGGAAGTGGATCCTTACAAGAAATTTGTACCAGGCCAGAGTCTATATAACCCAGAGAAATTAGGTGAACTGGGTACGCAAATGTACCTGCTAAACGGGTGGTACATGTCGAGATCTGATGCGTGACAAATCTATCTTTCTGTCAGAATTAGAAACCACCATTACTTCCATGGCAATGACATTATCTATGTCGAGCTTCTAGAATTACACCAACTATGCCACCTGGACTCTCTCGACAAAAGTCTCATTAGCTGCTATTGTCTGTAAGTGTGATTATTTTCTACTATATTCACAATTTCTTTATTATATATTCACAATATATATATTCACAATGTTCATGTATGCAGATATGAGATGACAGAACTTAGAAAGAGAAAGGATAATGATGTTGGGTTCGTTGATCCGTATGTCGTATACAAACACCCTAACCCCCCGAAGGATTATAAGCCTCAACCTGAGAGAAATCTCATAAATTTCTTAGTGAACCAACGCGACAAGAAGGAGATACTCTTCCCCTACAACTTCAAGTGAGTGTTATTATAAGTAATTAATGTCGATCATATATATGGGACATCAATATTTCCTTACTAGCTAGTTACCTCACACACACACACACACACACATATATATATATATATATATATATATATATATATATATATATATATATATATATATATATATATATATTTATGAAGCAATCACTGGATATTGATGGTCATCGATATGGCCAATAGTAGATTGAAAATCTTAGACTCGTTGAGAAAACCGCAAACGGAGTATCAAGACATGATAGATATTATACAAGGGTAATTAATTTAGTTTCTCTATAACAACATATATTTATATAATGGCACCGATCTCTCAACAATTATTAAAGGTTAAATTATTTTTTTATTTTATTGGAAGCAGGGTTTGGAAAAGGTTCATTGAGGAACAAAAAATGAAACATTGCAAAGCGCCACTGGGTGTAATCGCACATAAAGTAAGTACTATAACTACACATTTATATTCAATTAACACCATATGATGATTTCAATTCACCCTAATTGATTTTTTGTCGTAAAAGTGGGCTCTAAGGCAGGAGCAGGGTAACAACTACTGCGGATACTATGTTTGTGAGTTCATCATGACGTACTCAAAGAGAACTCCTAAAGAGCAACTCAAAGTACGTATATAAATACTTTTTACTTTATATTATTTCGATCGTATATTTACAATTTCTTTATTGCTCTCATTTGTATAAGTAATTACATGAGCAATACACACACATATATATATTAATACTTTTTCCTTTGATTTTTATTGAAGACTGAATGGTTGATGGTTGAGGGAAAGAGTCATACGACTTGACTAACTTAAAGCAATTCGAGAGACTATAGCAGGATTTCTAAATGACCAGGTCATCAACCCCAACGGCGAGTTCTACAATGACTCGAACGAAACGTGGATGCCAAATCTGGAGGAGTGAATTGCTAAGGACATAAACAATTTATATATCAAACCTTTGTAATATATATATATATGTATGCACATATTATATGTACATAAAATAACGTGTGTATATATATGATCATCATATATATATGCATGTACGCGTATATTTGTTTGTTATTTATGTACAAAGTTCGAACAAAAACTTATGCGTGCGAAGGACACATATATATTACTATTAGCAGCGTATTCGAAAATGTATTTTAATATCAAAACTAAGCATTAAATGAAAAAAGAAACCAAAAATAGAAACCAGAAAAAGGAAAAAAAAGAGAGGGACATTTAGTCCCGGTTGGTAACACCAACCGGGACTAAAGGTCCTGCCCCGTGGCGGTCCCTAGCTAGGCCTGGAGGCCCCCTTTACTTCCGGTTGGTGTTTTCAACCGGGACTAAAGGTCAAACTGGGACTAAAGAAGGGTACCTTTAGTCCCGGATTGGTGCTCCCGGTTGGGAAACCGGGAGTAAAGGGGTTTCCCAACCAGGAGCAAAAAGCCTTGCTGCACCAGTGATTGGGTTTAGGGGGTGTTTGGTTGTCCTTGCTAAAGTTTAGTTGGCTAAATCTAGTCTCATTTAGTCACTTTATTTTTTACTCAAACACTATGACTAAATGGGACTAAAAGAGGCTTTAGACAACTAGTCACCAGGATGTTGCTAAATGAGACTAAATGGGGCTAAACCTCACCTTTTAGTCCCATTTAGTCACTTTAGAGCCAAACACCTTAACTAAAATGGACTAAAAGGCCTCTTTTAGTCACCCAAACCAAACACACAATAACTAAAATTTAGTCCATGGTTTAGCTACTAAAGTTTAGCAAGAGGAAACCAAACACCCCTTAATATATACATACCAAAAGATCATTCAACGTTCAAATTAGTTAACTAGTGCTTTCAAAATTATCGAAATTTTTTCAAATGTATAATTATTTATTCAACAAGACATTCAATTAATGAAATCCACACATTATACTTAATTTTTTTAAACTTATTAGTTACTCCAACAACATTAAAAAATTGTTCGAAATCAGGCCAAAGAACAAAGACTGATCGAGTGTCATCTTAAACATAGAAATGAAAAGAACGAAGGACAAGGAGCAATTGCCAACATAACTCAGTTGGGTGGGTTTCTTATGGTTGCGGAACCTGCCAACGTGGGTTCAAGTCATCATCTTGATATGAGTGCTCATATTTTTCTTATTCTTGAATTTAACAATGTTGTTCATTCAATGGTAGGTGATGTGCCCGTTGATAATTTACAAAACAAAAAGGACAAGGAGCAACCCTCATATATTGGAGTACTTGTGTTGTAGTGATGATATATATGGTATGCTTTAATTTTTTCTATAGTAGGTACCATATTACGAGCAAACGTTAAGTTAGAACACAAATATGATTGCAACAGACATGTACTTCCTCTGTCCCTATTTAAGTGTTGTCATGGAAATCGTGTTAGTTAAACTTTTTCAAGTTTGACTAAGTTTATAGAAAATATAAGCAACATTTTTATCTCTGAATAAATTTACTATGAAAATAAATTCAATGATTTATCTAATGATACTAATTATGTATCATAAATATTAATATTTTAATTTATATATTTAGTTAAAGTTAAATATGTTTGACTTCTCGGGAAATAAGAACGACATATAAAAAGGGAGGGAGTATATGCATGCTCGTAGTATATTTTCAATAGACATACTCTGTCATGCATAATTTTTATATATATTATTTTCCTGATTCATCAGCAATATTGGTGAAACTATGTAACAATATAAACACTATATGCGAAAACACAGAGATGGAAAATTCTCTTCTATTTTCGAAAAAATATGGATAAGTGTATGCTCCCTTCTTCCCTTTTTATCTGTTTTTCTCACTTCCCGAGAAATCAAATAAACTCAACTTTAACAAAATATTTACAAGAAAATATTATTATTATTGGTACATAATTAGTATCATTACCTAGATCGTTGAATCTACTTTCATAATATATTTATTTGGAGATACAAATATTGCTAATATTTTATAAAAACTTACAAAATTGAGAAAATTTAAATTGCACGTTTCCATAGTGACAAATATAAAAGGGAAGAGAAGTAGCCACAAAGACTTAGACGCGCCAGGTGGTAAAATATTTTTATTATTATATATGCGCAATGCTGCGCGCTATGAATGTGACACACAGAGAGATACGATTCTCGATTAAGATAAACAAAGCAAATTGGTCGGGGAAAACAGATTCCCTGTTATCTGAAAACACACGCGGGCCCATGCATTATTATATCAAATGATATTAGGACCTAGTCACACACACTTTGCAAAGTTAATCACGACCCAAATTTATTATATATATATAATTAAACCAATAATGTATTCAACGAGAGCGTGCTTGAAAGCCGAAGCAGGGGAAAGTTTTTCATTTCGCTTTCTTACAGCTAGCAGCCGTATTCACTACGACAATGCAAGAGTACTCTGCAGACCAGCCCGAGCGCGCGCTCATGATTAACATAGCTCTCCAAACTATTCAAGGTAGACTATTCTACACCTAAACTATAAAACCGGATTTTGTACTCCTGAACTTTCTAAAACCGGTCAAATAACTTCTAAGCGGTTTTGGACGGTGGTTGCTACAGTGACGGTGGTTTTGTCTTTTTCTTTTTATTTATTTATTTCTGTTGAATCTTTGAAAAATCATCGTAAATCATAGGAAAATCATAAAATAGAAAAAATCAATTTCGTTGAACTCCACGTGAGTAGTTCTACACAGTGAATATATAATATGGTATGCTTTAGTACAAGATTTTTGCTGTAGCTTTAGATTTATGCTTTTCTGTAATTAATTGGAATAATTTATAGCTGTACCTTCTATGGTCTAGTTGTGGTGAAATTTTTATGGTGGGCTAATTATTGTATGCTTGATCGATAGTAAAAATTTTAATACTCATTGAATCATGTATAACTTAATTATAGATTTATTTAGGATTATGCTTATTAAATCTATGTTTTATCTATAACTAAGTTATACATGATCCAATGAGTATGAAATTTTTACTATAATTCAAGCATACAATAATTAGCCCACCATAAAAATTTTACCACAATTGACCCACAGAAGGTGCAGCTATGAATTATTCCATTTAATTACAGAAAATCATCGATTTAAAGCGACAACAAAAGCTTTGTACTAAAGCATACCATATTATATGTTCACTGTGTAGATCTACTTATGTGGAGTCCAACAAAATTGGATTTTCCATTTTAAGATTTTTCTGTGATTTACTATGATTTTTTAAAGATTCAACGAAAATAAATAAAAAAGAAAAAGACAAAACCACCATCACTGTAGCAAACTACTGTCCAAAACCGCTTGGGGGTTATTTGACTGGTTTTGGAAAGTTTAGGAGGTAGAAAATCCAGTTTTATAGTTTGGGTGGTGAAGTAGTCCACCCTAAATAGTTTTGGAGGGTTATTTAGACTTTTTCCATTAATTATTCGCTCTTTGTAGACATTTACAAGGACGTGAAGATACTTGCTATCATTGCCAAATCCATGTTGGCACTCCACATGCAGTTAGTCTGATAAGTATTGATATGATACTGTGGTCAATTACCAAACTCTTTTACTTCTAGAAGGAAATGGAAACCTCACTCCTTACCACAACAAACCAAGTAGTGGGAAATGTGGATTTCTTTTTTAGTGAAAGATGAATTGATTTTGTTTTCTCCCTAGAGTAGTCGGTGTATATATTGTATTGGCACGTACATATCTTTCTAAAGTAAGTATGCTATTATCATATATAATTTATATACAATGATTATTATCATACATTATAAATTTTAACATTTTATATATAACTGATCAATTTTTTAAAAATTTCGCTCCTTGAAAAGCAAGACATGTAGATATTTTGGACCGGATGGAGTAAGCATGTACATCTTGTTCACCATATTATGTCCATATGGTTGTCTTCTTGTACAGTGACTACAATCTGATGTTAATGTTACATCAGCAGCGAGCGTATAATTAGCGCCTCATAGTCCCGTGCTAATCCGATGTTTAACTTGAGAAATTAAAGGTGACAGTGTTAAAGCAGACACTAGTAGCTGGGGTAGGCGCAGAAAGAACGAAATAAGTAGCACGACAACCCGGGTCAACTAACAAAAGAAAAGCGGGCTACAAGCTAGTTAATTATATCTTGAAAGAATGTTGTGATGTGGCTATCGATGTGCACCAAAAGCATGCAGGCGCGGATCCACGCTCCATGTATTTGACTTTTGTCCACAATCTCGTAGGTGCGTGGCAATTGGCTGCTGACACTACCGCCCGTTCGGGTTGCTGAATTTTGGTTAAAACTGACTGAAAATACTGTTCTGACTAAATTATTGTTAGACAAAAAAAACTATTTCGACTAAAAAAAGAAGCCGAACGAGCCGGCTTCTAGGTAAGCCAACATTGAAAGATATTTTTGGGTATTTCAACATGACCAGTAATTAAGGAAAACAACATTGAAATTAAAATTCGATATCTTCAATATGAGTACACACACTTGTTTTTAAAATGAATATTGGGATTATTTTTAAAAATTAAATAAGTTGACACCTGAGGAGATCATAAATAAAAAGGCAACAAAGGTTAAGCAGTAGAATTCAGAGGGGAAAAAAAACGTTGTACATTTAGGAGAGTCGGCCGCCTAGCTGCAGAACGTGGGCCGGCGAGCGACGGCACGCGTGCTCCGCCAAACGGCTAAAGGCCGGACAAATCAGAAATGCTGGAGCCGCGTGGGGCCCGCAGGACGGGAGCAAATCCCCCCATAGACCCTTGATCTTGTTTGCAATTGGTTTCGTTTCGCCACCTACCGGATATGGACAGCCTCCATGGCTATCATATACTTAGAGCTGTCTAATGATACTTGTGGCCACTGGTTCGCATTCCTATTTTATGAATCATTCTAGACGCGTAGTAAAAATTATTATATATTAAAAAACAAAATGACTTATAATTTAGAATGAATAAAACGACTTACATTTCAGTAGTATATATAATGTTCCCTTATGAATATCTTTGGTTGTACATCTAAAACAAACGACGTACATTTATTAATGCAATCTCGACGATATATTTCTTTTGCCATTCACACACCCAAAAGGTGCTCGTAACATGTGAGCGACCTGCGTATACAATAAAAGGTAAATAATAAAACTAGATACTAAAGTATACAACCATTTCACATTTTTCATTTCAAACTCATATATATATTATTTTCTTTTAAAGATATTTTTTATAGCCTATGTACTTCCAATTTTAGGTAATTCCAGTACACCTTTATACAAATAAAAAAAATCTAAAAATCATATATTATTGTGAGAAAAATATAATTAAATTAACTACATAGAAAAGCATATGCAATGATGAGTACATTTAATTTTCAAGAAAACCATTAAATTTTTTTTGCGAAGGAAGGGGATTATATTAGAACTCTAGCACAGTGCATCCCCAAATTACACATGAAAAATCTAAAATAAAAAATACATAATATTCTATCTAGATTCTTCCATCGCTTTCTTCCTCAATGGCTTCCTTCGAACGTCGGAGTCAAAGTGCAGTCCTTCTGCCGAATCCAACGACCAACCTAAAAACATTGGACATGCATTAAGATCTAACACTTCAGAATCAGTCCAAAACGCCCATCTGAATCAATAAAAGAATATCTGTAGTTGCATCATCGGGTACAACATAGGATGTAGATTCATCACCTCTAAACCGTGATTTCTTCTCCACGACCATCGATGATGAGATCGATGACCGAAGTAGCTGTCCTCATTAGGAGCGACTAGAAGCACCCCTCCCCTTACAGATAAAGGCACAAATTGGTCACATGCCGTTGAAATAGACGCCTGCAACGGCGATCTCGTCAAGGCAATCACCGAAGTCATCGCGGAAAACAAGATCCTGACAAAAAATCATCTGATTTCACCAAAAAATTTATTTGTACTAAACCCTAAGCAATTAGATATGAAACTACAAGAAAAAAGATGGGTCCATTCCCCTTTCTTATCCCCTGCAAATGTACCGTAGAGGAAGAAAGAGAGGGCCCTAGGTGGCGGTGGTGGTAGCGAAGGGAGAGTTGCGGCAAGCGGCATCTCGGTGGTGGCAGCTGTGTAGGGCTAGATGTGAATAATTATAGCCAATAAGAAAACCGTTAAGTTAAAGAAAAGTGTAATGCTCTTTGTAGTGACTAAAAATAGGGCATTTGTCTCCTTTCTGGCGACAGCTAGGAGTTAGGTTGGATTTCGTTTCTCCATGACGACTCTAATGACGATGATGGTAACAACTATGGCGTCAGCATCTTCCTCGACATGACGACATGGAGAATTAGGTTTTCAGACAGCTATATCAAGGCAAAGATGATGTTGATGTCATGGAATAAATTTCTCTAGTCTCTTCTCCGTTTGTTGTGGTTAGATCTGATCACGGTGAAGGACTAGTGAGAATAAGTCTGCCCCTCAAGTCGATTAATCGTATTGAGTTAGGAAGGTTCTGATCAATTTTCCTTCATCTTCTGTGGCAGAAGGAAGAAGAAAGAAGACATAAGAAAGAAGAAGTTTATGCTCAACTCCACCTATAGGAATGCTGGTTATCGTTTGTTTAGGCAGTTGTTCTCATCTCTTTTGCTAAATGTTTGCCTTTGCGGTCATCCATATGAATTGTCATATAGGTTTGAGATTGAGATTTGGAACTTGTTGGTATTTCTTAGCATCGCTACTAAAAGCAATGATACTAGAATCACTAATGTTTTTTAATGTGACTTAGAAATAATATATACCATTATTGCACTTTACCCGGGAGTATTTTAAGTATTGTTATTTATATTTTTACCTCAGGGAAGGAATGACAAAGAAATATTGATAACTTATACTTATGATGGATGAACCAACTAACCTCTTACTCTAAACAGGGGTTAATCAAGAGATAGGACAATATATATAAATGATAAATAAACACTTAGATTACTCCTCATGATAGCAATAGCAAGTCTAAGTAGATACAAGAGAAATTAATTCCTAAGTCATTCTAGTCATAAGTCAAAGCATATATTGATGGGCTATATACTCAGCAATGATAAAAGATTAACTTCATATATACACATAAAGGACATTACTTAGGAAGATCAAGAACATAGCTTGATTTCCATAGCAACCGGGTCCTACTTGATCTACAAACATGAGGTGGACTACAAAGGACACGACGAGTCTGTCACCCTCGCGATCTACCACACGATCCAGAATGTAGGGAGCATCTGTAGGTAAACAAAATATAAGCACCATGCTTACTCAATGTTGACCACTCACCCCGTTCAAACATAAGAGTGAGCCCTTTGTGATCTTATGCATAAACATAATACTAATTCTACTAAGCATATAATCAAAGTAAACCATGAACATGATAACTAAGAACATGAATAATATGAAGAACAATGTCATAGGAAAATATAGCAAATAAGAAAGGATACATAAGGCTTTACCAAGCCAAACTCTTGATAAGATCGGGAATCCAAGCAGGGAGCTTGACTCTCTCTAGATCTAACTTAGCTTGCTATGCCTACGAATATTTGTGGAGCTCTAAGGTTCTTCTTGACCTCTTCAGATGACGGAGGAGGATGATGCCTTGTTGGAGGAGGTAGGGGGTCCTTTCATAGGGGGGACTAGGAGTCCTATGGGCCTATGAATACATGGCAACGTTAAATCTGAGCCTCATTACGAACCGACCTTGGGCAACGGCATAGATTGAACCTTGAAGGTGGTGGAGAACTAACGTAGGAAGGAGGGGCTGCCAGGTGGGGTGTAACACCCTCGGTGTTACAATGCAAATCATTTACTAAAACATGTCATGAGCATCATGTTTATGTGTTAATGCATGTAATAAAGAGTGTAGGTCAATTTTTGTAACTCGAAACGATCAACGGAAGTGCGAAATGAAAGTTAATTCCATAGTCATGTTATATTACTTAGGGTTTAAAACCAATTTTTATTAAACAAAAATGCTATAGAACATGTATGTGACACTTGAATAAAGTTTGAAGTACAAACTTTGTAGATGATGATGAAATACCTGCGGTCGAAAAATGATATCACTAGCTAACATTTCTAATAGCTTGGAAATCGAATTTGAAGTAAATCCAACACCAGACTTGGTCAATTTCTTAAGTCTGAAAATAGATTGACAAAGCTATGTTTGGTAATTTTTACTGAGAAATTGGGTTAAGGAGTGGTGCGGTATTATAGTCTATTTTGGTAGCCTAATGATCCTCTAAGGCATAGCAAAGGTGGTTTGGGGATTGGATCAACGATTTAGATTTTTCGAGCGCTTTAAAAACCATGCATAACACGTTCTCGGCCTGTTTCCTCGCATGGGCGCGGTCACCGCGTCTCTAGGGCACGACGCTGTCGCCTCAGGCGCCCCACGCGTGGGCACGCTACCGTGCTCGGTCGGCCACCGTGGTCGGGTCGGCCTGGCCGCATGGTGTTGCTGCCATGCGGTCCCAGTGCCCTAGCTGCTGTGTCATCCTAATGCGCGGGCGTGCCCCTGCCCCTGCCCCATGCCCGTACATGTGCGGATGCCCACCACGTCACCAATTCGCGCCACCTCGATTGCCCCAGCTCGCACCACGACAAGATGATGACACAAGCGCCATGGCATGCACCTCTCATAGCCACGCCTGCCACCACTGTACGACGCCCTTGACCGGAACCCTAACCTAGGCCACGCCTACACTCCCGCTGAACCCCAGAACCCTAACCTAGGCCACCCAATCGCCCTACATGTGTCCCCACACTGCTCCCCACCATCCGCCGCCCACCATGGGTGAGCTCAGACTATAAAACCCCCTCTGATGCCGTAGCCCCTCTCCCATCCACCCCATTGCCACTCGGTGGCAACCCATGAACCACACCAAGCCAGAAGGAAGGGAGAGGAAGGGAGGAGGAGAAGGTGGGAACGAAGCACCGCCCACCGGAGCTGATCGCCGCCTTGGAGACGCTATCGAAGCCGGAGACACCACCCCAATCGGCTACGTTGGTGTAGCTTCTCGGCACGGTACTGCACCACCTCGCCACAGCCCCGCCTTGTCACCACACTACTAGCCTGCCACCCTAAGCCCCACGGTGAGCTGTCGCTTCCTCTGCTTGCCGTGTACCTCACCGCCATGGACAAGCCATGTCGCGCCATCGTGATTTCCCCCCTTGGGAGGGCCAAAGGCTGGTCTTTTCACCATCGTAATGCACTACACACACGCACACATGCACACGAGCTAAGGCCTGGCCCTACCATGCCACTGGTGCTTGGGAACACTAGCGCCTACATGTCGCACCTGCTGCGGTCGCCATGGTCGGCGTCCGCCGCATCGCCACCCCGTTCGAGCCACCTCTAGCCGGTACAGGTAAAACGACCATCCCAGCGAGATTCGCCTTGCCGTGGGACACGACGTGTGCTAGGTGGAAGGGGAGGGAGACCCCTGGGAGCCACTAGCCATGTTCTGCCTTGCTGAAGCCGCACGCCTCCCATGCCGCCGTCATGTTCTCACCGATCCCGGCCTCCTCATGACACGAGAAGGGGCCGATGATGTCCACCGTCACCCCACAAACATAGCTATGTAGGTGGATGAACCTAGGGCCTGCCCTACCCCTAGATTCCTCAGAGGTGAGAGCTCACCAGAGCTCTGCCGTGTCTGCCACCTCGCTATGGACTCCGCCGTGGGCTCTGGTCACCGGCGCCGCCTCCTACAGCACCCCCGGTGACACCAATTAGGTAAAAAGCTACCCCTTTTTAACCTTGTGCACTGCCCAGCCACCGTCGCAGCTGGCATCGAGGAGACTATGGCCGCTGAAAGGATCAAGATGCCCAAGAGGGGGGTTGAATTGGGCTTATTCTAATTTTTTTGTAATAATTATGCCCTACACTTAGCTCATTTCACCCTCTTATGCCTAGAAGTGTTTCTATTGTTGTACTGCACAAAAGTTTTGCACATTAGGTTCCAATTCTACTCTAGCTTGACAATTCTAAAAATGTAAAGACATGAATTAAATTGCTTAAATATAAATGCTCAAAGTAAAGAGAAGGAGAGGAACATGGTGATGTTTTTCTAAGGTATCGGAGAGTCGCCACTCCCCACTATTCCTCGTTGGAGCACCCGCACAAAGGTGTAGCTCCCCCTTGATCCACGCAAGAATCAAGTACTCTCTATGGGCTGATTCTTCAACACTCCATCGTGGTGAATTGCTCACAACCGCTCACAACATGACTTGGGTGATCCACAAGCTCTGTCGGATGATCACCAAGCTTCCAATCACCACCGAGCTGTCACTACTACACAAACTTTACTGGAGGCGAGCGTTTTCGGTTTCCCGCGACGGGCAAAGCCGTCCGCCACAGCCTAGAGGCCACGGTAAATCATGGCTTAACCGCGGCGGGCGGCTTTGCCCGCCGTGGTTAGCCGAGTTACCGCGGCGGGCGGTGTAACGTGCCCACTGCGGTAAATATACTTTTACCACGGCGGGCACGTTACGCCGCCCGCCGCGGTAAATTATTTTACCACAGCGGACAACTTTTGTGCCCACCGCAGTTATGTTCATTAGCCGTGGCGGGCATTATTATTTGCCCGCCTGGGTAAATTATTTCCTGAATTAAAAAAAAATACAGCAGGCATATAAATTCAAATTCAAATTCAAATCACATCCAGATTTCACAGATTAAACTTAAAAAGTATGCGGGCATTACACATGAGATAATATACATATATATACATTCACTTAGTCGTTGTTGTCATCGTTAATTCATTACATTTACATATTAAAGTCGTTATACATGCGCTAAGGTGTACTCTGGACGGATAGCCCTAATCGCAATTGGTAGGAACACCGTCAGCATGACGTGGCAGTCGTGTGAGTTGTAGCCGGTCATTATGAGGTCTTTCATGGAGACCAGGCTCCTGATGTTGGAAGAGAAACCAGTCGGCACCTTGATACCCCTAAGCAACTTAAGAAAAGCCGTCCTCTCATCTTGTGTTAGGTTGTAGGCCGCACCCGGGATATCAACTTTACCGTTCTGAGGCGGTCCCGGGTGAAGGTCCGGCCTGATGCCAGGATTGACAAGATCCATCCATGACTTGATACCATCCTTTGTCTTGCCCTTGACGTCCAGTAGGACACCGATCGTGCTTTCGAAGACATTTTTCTCTAGGTGCATGCAGTCGATGGCATGGGGTGTATTCAGTGTTTTCCAATACGACAGGTACTTGAAGAAAATTGACTTCTTCTTGAAAGGAATGGCGGCGGGGACTTCCTCCGTCTGGTCCCGCTTTCGCTTCCTTGTCTGCTTGGTCCCCTCTTCAGGCGGCTTCTTCTTCTTTCCAAACTCCACCTGATCCATGTCTGTAACACCCCGGGTGTTTAAGTATTAAAAAAACTGGACATATCATCATATGCATTGCAAGGCATTAGTAATATTACAAAATTTGATATGCATTCACTAAAACAAGTTTACATTTATGTTATAAGTATTGCTCGGTATTGTTTGAATCAAGTTCGAAATCTTTGTATTGATTTGAAATTTCGAAAACCCTGATTTTCAATATTTAAACCCTACCCTGAAAACCCATTTCAAAATCGAAGCACATTTTGGGGTTGAGCCTTAAAGAAAAATTGTAGGGCTTGTTGAGTTGTACAAAGTTTGTTTTTGGAGTTTTCCAAGTTGTTTAGTAAAATTTGAAGTTATTTGAAAAGGCGAAATTCCTTAAATGCCCCCTATTTGAATTCAAAAGTTCATTTCAAAATATAGACCGAATTAGGGGTTGGTTATAAAAGAAAAGTTGTAGAACTTTTGATTTTGAACAACTTTTGTTTTTGGAGATTTTTGTGTTGTTATGAAAATTTGAGAGTAATTTGTGAATTTTGGCGAATGGCAATTTTGTAATTTCTGTGAACAGTGTTCACCGCCTAAGCTACATTGCCGGCGATCCTTCGGCTTGCTTCTAGTCGCGCGTGTGGCCGTCTGGGCGTTGCGCTGGCGAGGGAAATGGCTTCGCCGTGGCTTCCTTGCCCTTCTTGGCCATCCTTTATAACCTGAGCCGCCGTCGTCATTGTCGTTTCCTCCTCTGTTTTCCCGTCGCCTCGCTCATCTCCGGCGAGCTCCCACCGTCGAACCAGCGCCTGTGCCGTCGCAGCGTAGCACTCAATAGTTCCGCCTGCTCCTTGCACACCCAACCGACCCACTGTTGTTGCTTGATTTCACCGGGAAACTGCTCTGCGCGCTCTTCTTCCTCACGGCGGGCAACGTCCCCGTCGCAAGCACTTCGCCGTGGCTAGAGCTCCACGGTGCGCCTCTGCCCCTGCTGAGTCTTGCTTCAGCTTCACCACGATGCCGTGGTACTCTATGACCCATTAATTTCTCATTTTGACCACCACAGCCACTGGAGCATCGCCACCGACGACGGTCTGCTTCGTCGTGCCTGCTCGGAACGTCGACCAGCCTCTTCGTTGCTCCTCCGACCCTGCTCGTTGCTCAGTCGTGTTCGGGGTGAGGTGCTGAACCCTTCTATGCTAAGTGTTTAACCTCTACCGCACTTGTGTCGCCAGCGTAGCGCAGCCGTGCCGTCGTGTCCGCCATGGTCGTCGCTGTGCTCGGTCCAGTCAGTGTTTAGCCTCGTTTGTGCCACCAGTCGAAGCGTAGTAGTGTAGGGGACGTGGTGGTGCTTTTACCGTCACCGTTGGTCTCACCGTCGGTGAGTTAGCGTCGGTCAGCGCCGTCGCCATCGCGGTCAAAGCCGGAGGTTGGGGATGACAAGTGGGACCCGAGTGTCAGCGATTGTGTAGTTCAAAATGAATTTTCTGTTTTTTAGATTTGAATAAATAGTGATGCAATTTGTTATTTTTGTGTAGATTTATTTAGAGCTCCAAAAATTATGAAAATTTTTGTGTGAACTCTATGTGATGTATATTATTTAGGAAAAATATGAAATGTTGTTTTTTAGTACTTTTTGAATGTGATAAAAATTGCTCAATTAATTAATAAATGAGTTTCCAGGATTTTTCTAGGCTTATTTATGTATCAAAAAAATTATAAAAATTGTTTGGTCACTTAGTTATCATGTGATGAACATTTACAAAAAAATTTAGGCCAATTGGAAGAAGTTGATTTATTTCGTAATTCTTAATTAATTAATTAATTCATAAAAGCAAATAGTAACCTTTAGTGATTTAGGTTTTGTTTGAGTTTTTGATTGAGTGATGTCCTTGGGTCATTAGTTGGTGATGATCCTTGGCAATTGATGTGAGTGTTGCGAAAATGGTTTAGTTAGTTTAACTTATAACTGTACCGCGAAGGAAAGTTGTATTCAAGTTGTTAATTTTGCATCCATCACCGAGCATCATGTTTCGTATTCTGCATCATGATAAACATGGCATTGTTACTACGTGTAGTGAACGAAGGTGAACACGTGGTAGTTAATCAAGTAGTTGAGGAGGTTGATCCGTCTGTGGAGGTTGGTGTTGATATCGGTGGAATGACTCCGGACCCAGACTTTTCCATCAATGAAGGCAAGCCCTGGATGCATACAACCCTACCTTGTATTGTACAAATTGATTTCGCTTTTGCTTCTTTTTACTACATTAAGTGATTAGGAGTCAAGTGAAAACCAAATTGGTACATTACCAACCTTGTTATTCCATATTTACGATATCACTAGTTTTAAATTCGTATATGCCTAGTTTTTCTTAGCTATGCTTAGAACGATAAAAGTCGGGTGATTACCTGTCACCTACAAGTTGTAAATGGAACTTTGGTTACTTATGTTATCATGGGATATGGGCATGTGGAGTAATAAATCTAGACCGGGCGGACTCAGTGTATGTGAGCCACAAGACATGGAGGTCTTGTGAGCGGGTTCTTTCCACCTGTGTCGATTAAGGTTTGTACCGTTGTTGAATTGCATGAGGTGAGACTTTGTAGTACTAACCACATACTCCAGTAAACCTTAACTTGGTTATTCTATTACGAGAATGGCTACTCGCGCACTGGGAGTGGAGAGATGGTGGGAATAGCGTGTACCCACGTGGCAATGGGCTGGAATGGTGGAGTACTGTATTCTCGGGTGGCGTGGACCCGTTCTTGTTTTAGAAGATCCGAGGGTAGGTTGATATATGTAAGTTGGGGACCTACATATGTCGTGTGGTCTAGAATCCCCAGCTGGGTTTTTAATCGGTTCAAATCGTCGTTGCTCCTCGGTTATGGAGACTCAACTCACTATTCATCATCGTAGTAATAAGTAACTGGAATTTGAGAATGGTTTGGGAAAGTGTTGGATATGAAGTTTCATGATCTCAATGCGGATCATGTCAGCTTTGTATATGATCTCATGAAGTTTTAAATGTTGAAATAAAGAGTTTTGTTAAAGAGCTTTTACGCAAAAGAACTTTGATTATTGCTAAAGCCATACCTTGAATCCCTGAGCCTGCATTCATAAGTTCTATCAGTTTTATTTCGGTTAAGTCTTGTTGAGTACTTTTGTACTCAGGGTTCGTTGACCCTTGTTGCAGGTGAGGCTCATGAGCAGATCTGTTTTGGATCATGCTACATGATGGTTGTTCCTTGTGATGACGATAAGTAAATGTGTGGCCCTTGGGCAGGGCAGCTTAAATTGTGTGTTTTGTAATATATTATAATGCCACTCCACTACTTTGTTTTGTATTATTAATCGAACTTAGTTGTATGGTTTGAAACAAATGGTTTATAAACTATGTTATTGTAAGTCTTCCGCTATATTTACTCTGATGTATCTATTTGAATAAACTATTGTAACACTGCAATGACTCTGTAATGTGATCCTACTTGGAAATCATGGATGATTCGGGGTTCCCCGAGGACACCCGACAGTCTTCTTAAGTTACCGGGAACGTATGCATATATGTCAAAGGTTGTTGGACAGTGATAGGTGCATGTGGGCCCTATAATTTAGGAGGTTCTGCCACAGAATGGTATCAGAGCGATCGTTACAAAGTTTTTGTTGTATTGGTTTACGAAAACTTCAAAAACGATTTGGGATGACTAAATTTAACTTGTTAATTTGGTCCAAATTGCTTCTGACTTATCTTAATTCTTTCTCACCATTCCTTATTTGATTAAAAAGGTTTTGTGTGGTGGAGTAGTAATCTTACTATGCCCTAAATAAAAACAAATGTTGTTTATGTTCGTTGTAAGCTTTGGTGGTTTTGTTCGTAAGAATGATTCATGCATCATAATTAATTCACTTGTTACTTCCTTCGTCTCTGAGTCTGGGTGAGTAGTGTGTATGGGTGGAGTTGTGTAGCCCATCCTTACTGCTCTTGAGACTGTTGTCAGATTGTTTTACTTGGATTAATCCTGCTTGTACAGTATGACTCATACCAAGAAGACACCCCGTAAGTCCACTAGACCCAAAGGAGTTTCTCGTCATCAACTTGCCCCTAGGAATGACGGTGCTAGCAGTAGCAGCTCTAGGCCCGATCCTCAGGTGGAGATACAGAGGATTTCTGCAGAGTTAGCCCAAGCTACTAGAGATAGGGCTATGGATGCCATCCAGGTGGGTAGACTACAGGAGCAATTAAGATGTCTCACCACCGCTCACAGGAACTACGGACGTATGTTAGTTCGTACAGTGGAAGGAAGGAATGAAGCTTGGCATAGAGAGAATGTAGCTAGAGCTAGAACTCATGAGTTAGAATTTTATGTAGAAGACTTAGAAGAGCATAATACCTATCTGCATGAGGAAGTTTATAGGCTAAGCAATCTCCTAGATCCAAATCATGAACCCCAAGCTGATGCAATGGATCCCAGTGTTATCCTTGCCGATGGTAGTGAATCGGAAGAAGAAGAAGAAGATCCTGAAGAATTAGTATTGATCGATGAAAGTGACAATGAAGGCGGTAATATTTCCGGAATGGATACCAAGCCTGAAGTTTGATGTAATCACGAAAAGGAGTAGAGTTGTATAATAGTTAGTTCTAGTTTAAGTTAAGTAGTCTTGTTTAAATGCGGTCTTGTGTTTAAATAAGTGAAACTAGTGTAATGAGTTGTAGTCCGCTCTTTTATCAATCAATAAAGGCTTGTGAGTAAAGTTTGGTTTGTTGTGAACAGATGCGTCGTACGCGGGGTTCGTATATTCCTGGTACTTCACAAGATGAGAATGGTATTCCAGATTCGCCACCAGTTCCCACAAATCTAGCGGATGCTATAGCCGCACTTGTCAATGTGACGGTTGAAAATTCTCGTTTGCTTCATGAGATGGCTCAAAGTAATCAGAATCAGATGCATGGAAACCGTGGTCGCCATCATAATAGGCAGGAGGCTACATATGTGGACTTCATAGATGCAAAACCCCTAGTGTTCACTAAGGCAGATGAACCATTGGAGGCTGATGATTGGCTTAGGACCATGGAGCAGAAATTTTATCTTATACCACGCATAGAGTTTCAGAAACCAGTCTTTGCTGCTCAGCAAATCTTATGGCCATGCAACCCGCAGGTGTTCCTTTAACTTGGATGGAGTTTTGTACTGCTTTCAGAGCCCATTATATCCCGAAGGGAGTTATGGCTATGAAGCTAGATGAGTTCCTTGCTTTGAAGCAAGGGGATCAACCCGTGATGCAGTATGTGGGAAGATTCAATCACCTATCACAATATGCACCTGAACATGTCAATACTGATGCCAAGAAAAAGAAATGGTTCATGAGAGGTCTGAATACCAAATTGCAGACTATGATGACAACTTGTACCAATGTCACTTATCATGAGGCAGTGAATATTGCAATTGCTTCAGAGGCAAAGTATCGACAGCATAAGGAGCTCAAAAAGAAAAAGAGTATGCCATCTGGATCTTTTGGTGGAAATCCAAAAAGGCAGAGGGTGATTTATCATCTAGTAAATCATAATCGTCCTCCTTATCATCCGCCACAGTTTCAAGCCGGTCAGCAATCAAATGTCCACCCTGTTACAACTTATCAGAATCCACAACAGACAAATGCTTCTGGGGTTTCTGCTTCAACACCCCAGGGTCACAAGTATCCCTGTTTCAATTGTGGCAAGCCTGGTCATTTCTCGAGAGAATGTCCGTATCCAAGGCAGTCTAATCCCAATTATCAGAAGGCCCCTGCAAATAAACAATAGGGTTAGGCACAGAATAAGGGCAACAATCAGAATGTTCAGAAAGGCAAAGATGAAAGGAAGACAGGATGAGTGTTCTACATTCAAGCTGGGGAAATTCTAGAAGGAGAGCCAGTGATGATGGGTATGTTTCCTGTCGCCAACCATCCTGCAGTTATACTTTTTGATTCTGGCGCATCGCATTCATTCATCAATAGAACATTTGTGGTGAAGTATGAAATTTCAATTGGGGCAACAAAGGAAAATTTCTTTATACAGTCGCCCGGGGGACGTCTGTGTACTAAGGAAATGGTATACCAGGTACCCATAAACCTGGGTGGGCATATTTTTCCCACTACCATGATTATCCTTAAGGATCAGGATATAGATGTAATCTTAGGAATGAATTGGATGTATCAGCATAAGGCTGTTATAGATGCTTTGAATAGAACTATAAGGGTGAGTTTGCCAGCTAGTACTTCTCAACTTCTCATCCAACTTCCAACCTTAAGAAGATCAGTGGGCAAAGTTTATGCAACTACCGTCAAAGAAATTAGAGATATCCCGGTAGTATGTGAATTTCCTGATGTGTTTTCTGAAGATTTACCCGGGCTACCACCTGATAGGGATGTCCAGTTTAACATAGAATTGCAACCTGGAACAGCTCTGATTTCTCAGAGAGCTTATAGGATGCCACCTAAGGAGTTAGCTGAGTTGAAAACTTAGTTGCAAGAATTGATTGAGGAGGAGTTTATCCAACCTAGTTCATCGCCTTGGGGATGTCCGGCAATTTTTGTGAAAAAGAAAGATGAGACCCTGAGGTTATGTGTTGACTATCGTCCGTTGAATGAAGTGACCATCAAGAATAAGTATCCATTACCTCGCATAGATTTGCTTTTTGATCAACTGGCCGGAGCCAAAGTTTTCTCTAAGATAGATTTGAGGTCAGGATATCACCAAATCAAGATAAAGCCTGAAGATATTCCCAAAACGACATTTACCACAAGATATGAATTATATGAATACTTGGTAATGTCTTTTGGTTTGACAAATGCTTCAGCTCATTTCATGTATTTGATGAATTCAGTATTCATGCCTGAGCTAGATAAATTTGTAGTGGTGTTTATTGATGACATTCTAGTATATTCCAAGAATAAGGAAGAACATGCGAAACACCTCAGAATTGTTCTGACTCACTTAAGAGAACATCAACTATATGCCAAGTTCAGCAAGTGTGATTTTTGGCTTAAGGAAGTACAATTTCTTGGACATGTCTTGTTAGTGGAAGGAGTTGTTGTTGATCCAAACAAAGTGAAGGATGTGCTTGATTGGAAACCGCCAACCATAATTCATCAAGTTCGGAGTTTTCTGGGATTGACGGGGTATTACCGTCGGTTTATTCTAGATTTCTCTAAAGTATCAAAGTCCATAACTGAGTTACTGAAGAACCAAGTCAAGTTTGCCTGGTCATCTGATTGTGAAGAGGCTTTCCAGACTTTGAAGAGATTGTTGACTACTGCACCAGTATTAGCCCAACCTGATATCGAGAAGTCGTTTGATGTTTATTGTGATGCTTCAGGTGTTGTATTGGATGTGTGTTGATGCAAGAAGGTCGAGTCCTTGCTTATGCATCCAGGCAACTTAAGCAACATGAAGAACACTATCCGACTCATGATCTGGAGTTAGCAGCTGTGGTCCATGCTCTGAAGATTTGGCGGCATTACCTACTTGGTAATACGTGCCATATTTATATAGACCACAAGAGCTTAAAGTATATCTTTACTCAGTCAGAGTTGAATATGCAACAAAGAAGATGGTTAGAGCTGATTAAAGATTATGACTTGGAAGTACATTATCACCCTGGTAAAGCAAATGTGGTGGCAGATGCCCTCAGTCGCAAACGTTATTGTAATTGCCTGACAATAAGAACAATGGGTCTGACCTTATGTCAAGAGATGGAGAAATTGAATGTAGAGGTAATTCAACAAGGTAGTTTGACCAACATAATTGTTGAAGCCACTATTCGAGATCAAGTTATTGCTGCTCAGAAGGAAAACAAGGGTGTAGCCCATATCAAGGAAAGAGTCAGGAATGGGAAGGCAGAATGTTTCAGCATAGATAATGAAGGTGTGCTATGGTTCAAGGATCGCCTGGTGGTACCAAAAGTTACTGAGTTGCGGCAGACAATTCTTGAAGAAGCACATGCTACTAGATTATCTATCCATCTGGAAAGCAATAAGATGTACCATGACTTAAAACAAAGGTTTTGGTGGACCAAAATGAAGATAGAAATTGCGAGATATATAGCAAAGTGTGATACTTGTCAGAAAGTGAAAGCTATACATTTGAGGTATGCTGGAGAATTACAACCATTGCCTATTCTAGCTTGGAAGTGGGAGGACATAAGTATGGACTTTATTGTTGGTCTACCCAAGACATCAAAGGGATTTGACTCAATATGGGTTATTGTAGATTGACTCACTAAGTCAGCACATTTTCTTCCTGTCAAGACTATATACCCCACTGTCCAATATGCCAAGATATATTTAGCAAGAATTATGAGTCTCCATGGAATACCAAAGACCATAGTGTTCGATAGGGGTACACAGTTTGTCTCTAGTTTTTAGAAACAATTTCATTCTTCATTGGGTACCAAGCTCCTATATAGTACAGCTTATCATCCGCAAACTGATGGACAGACTGAAAGAGTCAATCAAGTGCTTGAAGATATGTTAAGGTGTTGTGTCCTTAATTATTCCAACAAGTGGGACGAATGCTTACCTTTGGCCGAGTTCTCATATAACAATAGTTATCAGGAAAGCATTAGAATGGCTCCATTTGAAGCACTCTATGGTCATAGATGCAGAACATCGCTGAGTTGGTCTGAGCCCAGAGAAAGAAGATTCTTTGGAGTTGACCTTGTGAAAGAAACAGAAGATAAGGTTAGGCAAATACAGAGTAATTTGAAGATAGCTCAGTCTCGCCAAAAGAGTTATGCAGATAGATGACGGAGACCATTGGTGTTTAGCAAAGGAGATTTTGTATATCTGAAAGTATCACCAATGAAGGGAGTTACCCGTTTTGGTGTTAAAGGCAAGTTGACACCTCGATATATTGGACCCTTTCAAATTCTAGAGAGATATGGAAAAGTGGCCTATCGCTTGAAATTACCAGAACATTTATCAGCTGTACATGATGTGTTCCATGTGTCTCAGTTGAAGAAGTGTCTCAGAGTGCTTGAGTAGAATGTTGAAGTTGAAGGAGTGGAACTTGAACCAGATCTGACCTATTAAGAATATCCTGTCCGAGTGTTGGATTAGAAAGATCGTGTTACTCGAAGGAGAACAATAAAGTTCTATAAGATACAATGGAATCAACATTCAGAAGAGGAAGCTACTTGGGAATTACAAGATTACTTGTTAGAAAAGTTTCCAGAGTTTCTTGCGTCTTTATAGAATAGAGTAATGTTAGTTGAGCTCGGTTGTTACAAATTGTGTTTTGTAAAGGAACCTCAGCTGTTTTATGGATAAGAATTGGATGTTTTTGGATTGACACATTTCCTTTTCCATTACTTACCCTATGGCTTTGAATCTCGGGGCGAGATTTCTTTTAGGGGGAAGGATTGTAACATCCCGGGTGTTTAAGTATTAAAAAAACTAGACATATCATCATATGCATTGCAAGGCATTGGTCATATTGCAAACTTTGATATGAATTCACTAAAACAAGTTTACATTTATGTTATAAGTATTGCTTGGTATTGTTTGAATCAAATTCGAAATCTTTGTATTGATTTGAAATTCCGAAAACCCTGATTTTCAATATTTAAACCCTACCCTGAAAACCCATTTCAACATCGAAGCACATTTTGGGGTTGAGCCTTAAAGCAAAATTGTAGGGCTTGTTGAGTTGTACAAAGTTTGTTTTTGGAGTTTTCCAAGTTGTTTAGTAAAATTTGAAGTTATTTGAAAAGGCGAAATTCCTTAAATGTCCCCTATTTGAATTCAAAAGTTCATTTCAAAATGTAGACCAAATTAGGGGTTGGTTATAAAAGAAAAGTTGTAGAACTTTTGATTTTGAACAACTTTTGTCTTTGGAGATTTTTGAGTTGTTATGAAAATTTGAGAGTAATTTATGAATTTTGGCGAATGACAATTTTGTAATTTCTGTGAATAGTGTTCACCGCCTAAGCTACATTGCCGGCGATCCTTCGGCTTGCTTCTAGTCACGCGCGTGGCCGTCTGGGCGTCGCGCTGGCGAGGGAAATGGCTTCGCCGTGGCTTCCTTGCGCTTCCTGACCATCCTTTATAACCTGAGCCGCTGTCGTGATACCCATATACCCGGGTTTATAACTCCCAAAACACTTCCAATGTGAGCAGGTAGGGGTCACTATGAAGCCTTTCAAAGGTTCGTCTAACAAGTTAGGGCCGCTAGGTTTCTGTGCCCTGCAAATGTAGGGCTCCCCTTCCGACAGGCACAATGACGGGCAACCTATGCACTGACGGGCAGAGGTCGCACTATATCCAACCCGAAACACACCCCTCTTGCGCCATAAAGGTAACCTCTAACAAGCTAGAAAAGGTCCTCATACTGAGCTAAAGCCAGAGCCATGTAGCCCTCATAGTTGTACTGTAAGTGCCGGACGATCACTTACAGATAAGTCCTTAGGGAGAGGAATCTAGAGCATTTAGAAAGTAGCTAAACACTCTAGCCCCCTATTTCCAAGTTGCTAAAAAGTCATGTTTTAATGTTTATTCCATATACCGTTAGTCAAGTTACAAGATCATGGTTTAATTGAGCACTAGCAAAGCTACCCAATGCATGTCCCATAGGTGGCAAGGTATAAGTTCAATTCTAGGGAATCCCTATCAAGGTGACACATGCAACACGAATTAAATGTATTAAAGTTGATAGGAAACAAGGATAATTCCATGCTATACTTGCCTTGAACAAACTACTCCTGCTGATCCTACTCGTCAGAGTAATACTCTTGGTCTCCCACGAATTGCTCACCGTCTATACTCGATAATCACAGCAACATACAAGCATCCAGAAGCAATCTTGCATAGCAAACAAAATCTATAGATTAGAACAGTACACCAATTAGCGTAAAATCAAGATGAAAAATTTGTTAAACAAATCTATGTCTCACTACGAACACACAGACATGAAGATCACAAAAAACGGAGCTAAAACGAAGAAGTTAAGAATTAAACAAGATTTCCTTTAGTAAAATAATAGATTAAATATAACTTCAAATTTTAAAAGTTGAAAACATACTTAACAGTAGTATGCACATGTAGATTATGGAATTATGAACCTAACGCAAGTTGAATGGATCAAATCAGAGTTAAAACGGAGATTTTATGGCCTCTAGAAGGTTGTGGCAATCTTGTAAATAAGTGGAACTTGATTTTAGAAATAAAATAAATCAAATTCTGATTTTAAAACGATGGAGGGACTGCGGGCACTATTAAAAGAAAAGGCAGGGGTCCTTTTGAAAGAAACCAGGGACTGAGGGCCTTTTTGCAAATGTTGCAGCAAAAGGGTATCTTATAATCTCGGCCGTTGGATCGAAATCGGATGGCTAGGATAGATTTGAGAGGGGAAAGTCACCGGCGGTGAGCTAGTTTGCGGCGGCTCCATGGCCGGAGCGGGTGGTGCTCGTCGATTTCGGTCAACAGACCATGATACAGCAAACCAAGAACACCAAAAGCTAGAGGAGAGCAAGGCGAACTCGTCTAGGTAGCTTACCAAGGCACGGGGCGAACGAGAGCAGCGCGGTGCTCGGCGAGGCGACGGAGATGGCGGCGGTGCTAGGGTTAGCGACGACTCGGTGCATAGGGCATGAATGGTGGCTCGGAGGCAGCTAGGTGAGGGTGGCACAAGGCAGGCATCCAGTTTTTATGAGGCGGCTTGGTTTGGGCGGTACGGCAAGGCACTCAAATTCAGCACACAACTCACTCAACATAGGTGCCACTTACACCTCATTGGCATAACTCTTCCTGCTAAGAGCATCGACAATAACATTCACCTTTCTAGGATGATAGTGTACCTCTAGATCATAATCTTTGATTAACTCCAACCATCGACGCTGTCTCATATTCAGATCTGTCTGAGTGAAAATGTACTTCACTCTTGTGATCAGTATAGATGTCACTCTTATGTCCGATAAGATAGTGTCTCCATGTTTTTAGAGCATGAACCACTGCTGCTAACTCCAAATCATGAGTAGGATAGTTTAGCTCATGCTTTCTCAACTGTCGGGATGCATAAGCCACTACTCTGCCTTCTTGTATAAGAACACATCTGAGACCTTGATGAGATCCATCATAATAGATCAAAAAGCTCTTGTTCAAATCTGGCAAAACCAACACTGGGGCGGTAGTCAATCTTTCCTTCAACTCTTCAAAGTTAGCCTGGCACTTCTTGGACCACACAAACTTAGCATTTTCCTCCAACAAAGCTGTCATAGGCTTGGCAAGTTTAGAGAAACCATCTATGAACCTTCTGTAGTATCCAGCCAATACCAAGAAACTACGAATCTCTCCCACATTAGTTGGTGGTTTCCAATTCAACACATCTTTCACCTTGCTTGGATCTACTGCTATCCCACCATTAGAGACAACATGGCCTAGGAAAGAAACTTCCTTCAACCAAAACTCACACTTGCTTCGCTTAGCGTACAACTTGTGTTCTTTGAGCTTCTGCAAGACCAACCTTAGATGTTCAGCATGCTCTTCTTCCATTTTGGAGAATACCAATATATCATTGATAAATACCACCACAAACTTATCCAAAAACTCCATGGACTCCTTATTCATCAAGTACATAAAGTACGCAAGTGCATACCTCGTAGCAAAAGCTGTCTGGGGTATGTCAATTGCACGAATCTTCAACTGATGATAACCAGAACGAAGATCAATCTTCGAGAAAACATAAGCACTTCTCAACTAATCAAACAGGTCATCAATCCTAGGTAGCGGATACTTGTTCTTGATAGTAACCTCAATGAGTGACCGATAATCAACACACATTCTCTGGGTACCATCTTTCTTATCTACAAACATAACTGGTGCTCCCCATGATGATGAACTAGGATGAATGAAACCTTTCTCCTGTAGCTCCTTTATTTGTTTCTTAAGTTCCTCTAGTTCATTAACCCCCATTCTATATGGACGCTTAGCTACAGGTGCAGTTCCAGGTAATAATTCAATAATAAACTCAATGTCACGGTTAGGTGGCATACCTGGCACGTCATCAGGAAACACGTCTAGACACTCATCCACCACTGGGTCCTCCTTGTTGACATTATCATCAAGCTGGTTCACTATGGCTATCGGCGGTGCTCGTACTACCACATCGACACTGATTCTATCCCCATTCGGTGTGGTCACAACAACTACCTTATCTTGACACTAAATAACTGCTTGTTGTTGCTTCATCCAGTCCATACCTAGAATCACATCAATACCAGATGTCCTCAACATAATGGGGCTCACTTTGAACTCTAACCCCCATTAAGGATAGACAAGTTGGAAGACAACGATAAGAAGCTTGCATAGTACCCCCTGGTGAGCTAACTAATATAGGATCTTTCATGGCACATAAGGGTATGCTATGCGTTCTAACAAATGTTTGGGATATGAATGAATGCGAAGCTCTAGAATAAAAAAGAACAGTGGTGGGAGTTGAGTTGATATCAAACATACCGAGCATGACTTCTGGTTCCACAAGTGCTGTCTCTATGGACACATGATTCACCTTCCCATAATGCGGGGGCTTCTGGTTGCTATTCTGCCTCTGGGGGGTTTGCTAGTTGGGCTTCTCCAAGCAATTATACGATAGATGACCCTCTTTTCCATAGCGGAAACACTTGTTGGGAGTGCTAGGGGCACTAGTCTTCATGGGAGTGTTGTTAGGTGCTCCCTATCATGGTGTTTGCTGACCACTCTGCTGCTGGGGACGTTGATTGCCATTCGGCTGCTGGTTCGGGTTGCGCTAAGGGTACTGACCATGATTCCACTGATTGGGTGGTCCCTGGTACCTCTGCTGGAAACCTTGCTGGGGACTGGTACGTGGACGAGTATTGCTTCTAGAGGCCTACCCCTAAAGCCTCCTCTTCTTGGCCTCCATCTCCTTGCACTTATTGTCAATAACAATGGCGTGATTCACAAGTGTCTGGAAATTGGGGTATGTATTGGACATAAGCTAGAGTTGCAAACTGTCATATAGACCCTTGAGAAAACGGTGTTGCTTATCAGCATCATCAGCCACCTCATTCGGAGCGTAACGTGACAACTGAGCAAATTTGTCATGATACTCAGCTACGGACATGGATCCTTGCTTCAGAGCTCTGAATTCCTCATACTTGAGCTCTATCAAT
Source organism: Miscanthus lutarioriparius (assembly GCA_904845875.1). Taxonomy (NCBI): domain Eukaryota; kingdom Viridiplantae; phylum Streptophyta; class Magnoliopsida; order Poales; family Poaceae; genus Miscanthus; species Miscanthus lutarioriparius. The sequence goes on along the minus strand of CAJGYO010000016.1, from coordinate 50,722,346 downwards.
CCTTCAGGTATGTGAAAGGATCTAAAATTCTCTCTAAACTCCTACCAGGTGATAGGAGGAGCATTAGTGGGATGTCCATACTCGAATAACTCCCACTAGTCTTGAGCTTCTCCATGAAGATGTCCTGACACGTACAACACCTTCTACAGGTCATCGCATTGCACTATGTTGAGTTGCTTTTCCAACGCTTGAAGCCAATCATTTGTTTCCAGTGGATCAGTGGCATGAGAAAACATCGGGGGACTGCCCTTCAAGAATTCAGCACGCTTGTCACGCGGTGCCCCACCAATTGGATGGTTCTGCTGATTCTGCACCAACGCTTGCATAAGCTGTGTTTGCACTGCCATAAGTTGCTCAATTGTCGGTGGCGGTGGTGGTGGTGGTGGATGTGGGGGAACACCTTTATGACCTCGGCCTCTTTCTCTTCCTGACATCTGACATTCAACACAACATTCAAAATTTAGAGATTTTCAAGTTATATGCACTTATAGAGATATAGAATAGATTCTAAAAATTTTCTGGACAAGTTCCAACATATGCAGCTCAGTAAAATAGTCGTATCTCGAGTTCCAGATATCCAAAAGATGCGTACTTTCATGGTTGGAAAGCATAAGAAATTATCTACAACTTTTATTCAGACTACATTTCCAGATTCTGTCGTTAGGTTACTCAAAAACAGGTTACAACCAAAACTATTCTAGATCCCAGACTGCACAGAAACTTCAAATCAAAACTGTTATATCTCTCAAACCAGATCAGATATAAGGGTGATTCTAGAGGCATTGGAAATATACTTAAGTCTAGTTGTTCCCATAAAAATTTCATAATTTTTTGTCAAGAAAATTTTGATTGGCATTGAGATAAGGACAGACTGCTCCGAAAAATAGATCCAAGAAAAAAGATGTACTAACCCCAACTATTTATTTATTGACTCAAACTGTAATATTGTTAACCATGGAACTTGCGGACATGCCCACAAATTTCCAACACTCATTACAAAAATCCAACAAATACATAAACATAATAACAAATCAACTAGGCACACCAATGTTCACACCACACTAACAGACTCGACTTGGCTCGACTTGACCCGTGCTATGAACGTTTTGATTACATAGAAAAGGGACTCCAACACCTATGGGCGAAATTTGTGGGGAAGCTCCTCGTACATCCTTGGTAGGTTGAGGCACACCATTTGCTCATCTATCACTTGTCGGTATCTCTTAAGGGTTTCCTGTTGTGCCTTCAACTGGTCTTCCTGTCGCTGAATCTTCGCTACTGACTCGCAGACAAAGTGTATCATCACTTGGGTAGTTGGATCAGTGCCCTGAGGGTCCATCACTACCCACTCCAATTTAGGGTGTTGGCAAGCAAGGAATTGATATTGGTCCTCCTTCATATCCTCAAAGTGACTACCACGGAGACCCATGCAGGTTGCAGCGGCTACATCTTCTATGCTATCTTCCATGGTGGCACAGTGAGCGTGATGTGCATAGTTCAAATCTAGCTGGTATATGTCCTTCTGTTCATCCCTAATGGAGATGCACACCCTAGTCTTCCAATAAGTGTCCTCTAGATGGTGCGTACGCTCGGTGCAGACGTACTCCACAGCTGCGTCCCAATCACCATAGTAGGTCTGAAGAATCCCCATAAGTCGGTGGTGCGAAATGAATGATTCACACCCTGGCTTGTACCAGACCTTCATAGTCCAACCTAGGGGAGGGATCGGCTCATCCTCTTGAACGGCGTCTTCCTCATCATCATCATCATCAGACAATAAGATGACCTCCACTTCTTGTTGTTCTTCTATAGGCTCTTCCTGGAATGTCTCAGGCGTAGGTGCAGGTGCTGGTGAATCAACTTCTTATTCCTGGGGTTCCTCCTCCTCATGTGGCTCCATGGACAAGCCACGAGGCGGGTAGTAGCCTCCTATGCTGATGCGAGCAGTCTTATTGACACGAGGCATCTACAGAATTAGATTTAGTTAGATTACAAGCAATAATTTTTATAACAGAGTGAGGCAAAAGAAGCATAAAACTTTAGCAAATAACAAGAGTGAGATGGAAAGCATGAAATGAGAGAAGCAAAAGAAGCTAAGACGACCATTGCTAACTAGGCTTGCGTCCTACAGTCAACATGGCTCTGATACCAATCTGTCACACCCGATTTTAAGGATAAAATGGGATGTAAAATCTTATGTGCGCTCAGAGATCAATCACACACATAAGCCGACAAATAATCAATAGTATCATCATAAGTGTTTATTACATCATGAATAATAAGACAGAGTCTTCACATAAATATAGCGGAAGTATAAAGAAAAGATCTTTCACGGAAGCTCCATATCACAGGGACATCAACTGGTTGACTATAAGTCTAGTAATCCTCAGGAAAGTCGTTATTACCATAGCCATCTATTACCCATCCGGGATTTTTATCCAAATAATGAAAATAAACAAGCGTAAGTACATGTCGTACTTAACAAGTGTAACATGGGGTTCATGAGGCTCAAAAGGCTTGACACAGATTTAACAGCATTCAGCTTTTAGTTGTCACAATTTTAGCATAAGAGTAGCAACAAGTTGGTTCAATTCCCAAAGTAAAACACATGATCAATGTAAACATGAATAATGAATAGCATAAACAGATAATTCTTAGTAATCATCTATTCCATAAGGGTTCTAAGGCCGCTCGTGACCGTGAGCATGGCTGATATACCAGTTTTACACTCTGCAGAGGTTGTACACTATCACTGTGAGTCATGATACCCATATGCCTGGGTTTATAACTCCCAAAACACTTCCAAGGTGAACAGACAGGGGTCACTATGAAGCCTTTTAAAGGTTCGTCTAACAAGTTAGGGCCGCTAGGTTTCTGTGCCCTGCGAATGTAGGGCTCCTCTTCCGACAGGCACAATGACGCGCAACCTATACACTGACGAACAGAGGCCACACTATTTCCAACCCGAAATATACCCCTTTTGCGCCATAAAGGTAACCTCTAACAAGCTAGAAAAGGTCCTCATACTGAGCTAAAGCTAGAGCCATGTAGCCCTCACAGCTGTACTATAAGTCCCAGATGATCACTTACAGATAAGTCCTTATGAAGAAGAATCTAGAGCATTTAGAAAGTAGCTAAACACTCTAGCCCCTGTTTTCAAGTTGTTAAAAAGTCATGTTTTAATGTTTATTCATATACCATTAGTCAAGTTACAAGATCATGGTTTAATTGAGCACTAGCAAAGCTACCCAATGCATATCCCATAGGTGACAAGGTATAAGTTTAATTCTAGGGAATCCCTATCAAGGTGACACATGCAACATAAATTAAATGTATTAAAGTTGATAGGAAACAAGGATAATTTTATGCTATACTTGCCTTGAACAAACTACTCCTGCTGATCTTACTCGTCAAAGTAATACTCTTGGTCTCCCATAAATTGCTCATCGTCTATACTTGATAATCACAGCAACATTCAAGCATCTAGAAGCAATCATGCATAGCAAACAAAAGCTATAGATTAGAATAGTACACCAATCAGCATAAAATCAAGATGAAAAATTGGTAAAACGATTCTACGTCTCACTATAAACACACAGACGCGATGATCACAAAAATCGAAGCTAAAACGAAGATGTTATGAATTAAACAAGATTTCCTTTAGTAAAATAGTAGATTAAATCTAACTTCAAATTTTAAAAGTTGAAAACATACTTAACAGTAGTATAAACATGTAGATTATGGAATTACGAACCTAACGTAAGTTGAACGGATCAAATCGGAGTTAAAACGGAGATTTTATGGCCTATAGAAGGTAGTGGCAATCTTGTAAATAAGTGGAACTTGATTTTAGAAATAAAATAAATCAAATTCTGATTTTAAAACGACGGAGGGACTGCAGGCACTATTAAAAGAAAAGGCATGGGTCCTTTTGAAAGAAAACAGGGACGGTGGGTTGAGATCTAATTAGTTATAAGGGCCTTTTTGCAAATGTCGCAACAAAAGGGTATCTTCCAATCTCGGTCGTTGGATCAGAATCGAATGGCCAGGACTGATTCAGGAGGGGAAGGTTGTCGGCGGCGAGCTGGTCTGCAGCGGCGCCATGGCCGGAGCCGGCGGTGCTCGTCGATTTCGGTCAACAGACCATGATACAGCAAACCAAGAACACCGGAAGCTAGAGGAGAGCAAGGCGAACTCGTCTAGGTAGCTTACCAAGGCGCGGGGAGGACAAGAGCAGCGCGGTGCTCGGTGAGGCGACGGAGATAGCGGTAGTGCTAGGGTTAGCGACGGCTCGGCGCGTAGGGCATGAATGGCGGCTCGGAGGCAGCTAGGTGAGGGCGGCACGAGGCGGGCATCCGGTTTTTATGAGGTGGCTTGGCTTGGGCAGTACGGCAAGGCGCAGCGTAGAGGAGGCAGAGTCGACAGCGGCGGCAACGGCGGAGTCCGTCCCAGTCACGCGCGGGGGAAGGCGATGACACGTGGGACCCAGCTGACAGTGGCTCAGGCGCGGGAGGGGAGAGGACGCGGGCGACGTGGACCTCCGGCTGGGCCGAGCGAAGTTGGGCCGGCTGCGGGAAAACAAGGGAGAGCAGGCCTCGTAGAGAGAAGAACGGGCCGCACAGAGAGAAGAGAGGCGCAGGGGGAGAGTGGGCCGACGCGGAGAAGCGGGCCTGCAGGCCGAAAGCAATGGAGGAGAAAAGAATTCCTTTTCCATTTTCTAAACCAATTTTCAACCCAATTTTGAATGCAAATTCAATTCAATTTGAAACCTGATTTCAAACCACACAATACAAAAATAATATGCAGCAACATGAATGCATAAACATGTAGGTAAACCTTATATTTGATTTTAATTTGATAAAAAATATTATTTTCCTAAATTCAAATGCTCACAAAAATGCATAATTAAATCATTCTCTCCTATTTAAAATTTTGCAAATTTTAGGGTGTTACAATGCTTGAGGCAACTATAAATGAAAATTAGATTAATATGTTGAATTTAGTAGGGAAAAAAGATCCTAACCATATTTAGTGGTCATGTCTTGATTTTTATGATCTACCACTTGTGTTTTAATAGGGATAGGGGTTGAGTTTGGATCTTGTATCTAAGTAGTTAAGGGAAGGTCTGGGTTTTCTTGTATCTACCACTTCGGTAAGTCAGTAAGCTGGAGCGGGCTGAAAGCTGAGCGCAGGTAGTGGCTAAGAGGAAGGGGGGAAACGTGCCCGCTCCAGCCAAGATGATATGCTGCAGCCACAGCTTGAGTGAGTTGGGCTCTGACCAATTAAGCACGGGAGCTGCGAGCGCACTGCTAGAGCCGGCAAACGGGCCGAGCCCAGGAAGACAGCGTCAGCTGAATAGCTGATGTGAAAAGAGTTTCTCAAAAAAAAAAAGCTGATGTGAAAAGAAATTCCTCCAAAAAGAGGAGGAAGGGAAAAAGAAATGAGTTTCCATTTTCTTGACGCTCAAACGTCAAACCAAATGTAATTCAATTATACTTTAACTCAAACTTCTTGAGCCTAAACATAAAAAAGAATATGCACCAATGCGAAAGCAGCAAACATATTTTATGACCTATATATATTTAATCACGCAAGCTGGAAAATCAACTAAAAAATACTTAAATAAAGTTATAGATGTCTTCCAAATCTACAACTTTGATATAGATTTCTTTTTCTTCATCTGATTTAATTTGGAAATGTAATGATTATTTGTGCGGCGCCTATTTTTTGTGCTACAACCTAGAAAAGCATTTAAGTATGAAAATGTAAATGTGTTAGAGAATCTACTGCTTGATGCATTTTTTCCGAGGTATCGAGGAACTCGCGCTCCGCCTAGTCCTCGTTGGAGCCCCACATAAGGATGTCAACGCAAGGGCCAATCTTCCGATTGGGTAACTCTATGATAGCCCACGAGTGTTCCCAGCGTGCAAATGGGTCAATGTGTGATCTCTCCTAAACCGCTTCGCACCATCTTCACTATCGAGCTTCCGACCAAAATGCCATAGACCTCGTTCCCTTAACACAACGTAGCCGGCCACTCCACACATCGAAGGGTCTCGTGAGAATACAAGCCTCGAGTGCACAACCCTTGCACGCGCAAGCACCAATAGCTTGAAGGTATGCAAAGTTCACTAAACACTAGGCATAAACCGATAACAACTGCTAATGTGGTCTAAAGTAGCCTAAACAACACTAATCACCTAATCTTTTCTTAAACACTTTTGGGGGCTAGACCACTTGGATATGAGTCTCAACCCTCTCACAACTTTAGCACACTCTAACACTACTTCACAACTTCACGACTCCAAGACATGCAAGGAGATGTGAGCTGGACACTTATGATTGTGTCCCCACTTCTCACCACATTTAAAACATAATCCATTCTTCTTGTGAAAAGCTTTCAGAATCGCCACCTTATATTCAGAGTCTTCTCTTGATGTTTTGAGTTTAGCTCTGTCAGTGTCACTAGTCTTGCTTTTCTCCCCATAGCCTCTTGGAGCAAAGCCAAGGCACTGATGGTATCAATACCTTTGGGCCTAAACAGAGCAATTGCAGACCAAATATCCACTTTTAGTCCTCCCAAAAATTTGGTGACCATGTAGGTATCATCAAAGGCACAGTTGTACAATAAAATACCATGAGCCAACTCTTCAAATATGCGCTGACAATCAGCCACAGACCCTGTCTGCTTCTGAGAATCCATTTGCTGGAGGTGAAGCTAGTACTGATCCTTGTTGAATTTTGCAAAGACCAGTTCTCAAAGTTGCTACTAATCAGTTATCCTCCCATGACGCTCAATCGTCTAAAGCCAAACTGCTGCAGCACCTTTGAAGTCGAGCACAACAAAAAGTGTCTTCAAGGAAGCGTGCACCGATTAGACCTCGAAATACATTTCACAATAGTTACGCCATAACCGAGGATTTTCCACATCAAACTTAGGAAACTCAAGCTTAAGAAAGGGAGCTGGACGCAATGATGAACCAAATTCAAAATTGCGCGAATGAATAACTATAGAGTGGGGTGTGGGAATTATAACCATGACCATATGTTGTGGATGAGATCCAAGGATCCCTCTGCCAACATCTCGGTGGTAGTGGAGATGATCGTGCCGCGGGGCTGCTCTCCATTCAATGCCAGTTAGTGCGTCTAAGCATCTGGAGCCAAATTGAGGTCCAAACAATTCGAGGGCGGTTTGGCACAGGTGGTGGTGGTGGAGGATGCGCCAATAACGAAGACGAAGGTGGTGGATATGGTGGCGTCGGTGGTGGTGGCTGTGGGCGTGACTCAAGTCCGTTCCACCTTCTGCGGCAGCAACTCAAACGCCTTGTCGGCGCTAGTCTGCCATGCCTCAACGCCACTCAGCTTGTCAAGCATCTGCTTCATCATCCCTTGAAAGTTGTTAAACTGGGTGGTGAGGGTCCTGAACTAGGCGGAGAGGTTCTCAATCAAACTCGCCATCTCTTGCTGGAACTGGGTGGGCTTCCGTTTCGGCGCCAAAAATGATGCCGTGGAAACAAAAATCACTACTACACAAACGATTTATAGGAATGGTACCTTTTTTTAGGGGCGACTCAATTACTAGCCACCCCTACAGTGGGCGTGCCTAGGACCCACGGGACTAGCCGCCCCTACGGTGGGCCTATCACTTGGAATGAAAAGGTTCCATGATTGGTATTTGGGTGCTCTCCCGACGACCATAGAGCTCATAGAAGCATGCATCCCTAGCAACACATTTGGAGGCCCAAAAGAAAAATTTGCCTTTGACTTTTATGACGTCTAGATATCTTTTCACCTTGGAGCAATGAAAATGAATCTAGTTCGCGCATGGTGCCAGTAAGTCCATGCCCTCTTGATATGCTATGATTATAATCTTTGGATTTTGTTGTAACTAACCCATGCTGTGATTTATAGAATGCAAGTGCACCTTTCAAAACAAATGATAAGTGTGCAATTGGGGTACTTAGACCCTCAACTAATAGCACAAACAATGTTTAATTACGCTAGAGACTGGAAACTGGATAGCAAAGAGCTAGTTGCTGGAACAACCATTGAGGAGAAAGAGAAAATCTGGCAAACAGAAATAAGGGAAGCATCCCTTAGGGTTGCGGCCTTCATTTCCATAGCTTTGAAAAATCTCCAAAATAACTCCGCTATATAGCTACCATAAAACTTCGAGTAACTTTAACTATATACTTAAAGATTTAAGAATACACATTATTTTGTTCGATGCAAAAGAGCTTATCCATTTCTATAATTAAATTCATGCAGTAATCACTAGATTTGTATAGGGATCGATGTTGAGCTAGGTATGGCATGGGTCTTTGATTCAATAGATAAGGACCCGACGACATACAAAGACTTCATAACGATTCTCAAGACGTATACATATTGACAATCCTAATCCTCATTAGCTTATATGATCATATATATACTTGTAACATTCACTTTTGGATCCTAACAATTTGCACTTGTTAAATTCATTTGAACAAGGGTACTACATTACTGCATATAAAGGGAGGCATGATCCTAAAAGGATTGGTAACCTATATGTCAAAACAAATTGTTTGGTAAGTGTAACTTACTTTAGTATTTTCATTACGTTGCTGTCAAAAGCATCACTTAACATTTTAATATGTGAAACACACAGTGCCCCAAGCAGAAGCCCAGGAATATACACTGTGGATATTACGTATACACTATCATGAGTAACATTGGTGCCTACAGCAGACACCCCTATAGGGTAAGTTTGAACCTCTTTACCCGTGGTATAAAAACTTGGTACCAAAACACAGGCATATGTTATGAAATACTAAACATAAACTTGTTTTCTTGTAGTGGCAAGAAGAGAAAGAAATGAGATCTACACCACTCAAAGATGACAACCTCTTGGAGCTCGTCGGCGAACTTTGCAGCTTCATAAATGAACCAGATTATCCACATCAGAGGCACTTACCATATGACCCAGCGTCTGACTGAGGAAGGCATGCTCATCACCAACATCTTCATGAGTGGGAAAGGCTAGGCTTAGGCCATTGATAACAATTTGTATGAAATGTGACATTAGTCTTAGCTTGTAATGTTATTGGACTTGTGGAACGGATCGGACTTGTGAATTATGTGTATGTAATGATGAATTATATATGTTCTTGTGAATTGGACTTGTAATGTTAGTGGACATAATGTTCTTTTGAATTATATATGTATATATATGCTACAGTCACATTTGAATTTTCAAATTTGAATTTTTTTTGTGGGAAAAAGAACTGTAGGGACGGTTCTAGATTCAACCGCCCGTACAGAAATAATTATAGGGACGGCTGATACACCAGCCGTCTCTACAAATCAGATTTGTAGGGACGACTTGAAAATCACCCCTACAAAACCATGATTTGTAGCAACGGTTTTGTAAGTGCGGCTGGCCGAGCCACCCCAACAAACCCACTTTAGTCATCCCTACAAATCATTACTATAGCAGTGAATTGGCACCCAATCGCCTTGCTCTTAATACCAAATTGTTATGAACCTCCAAACTAGGATAGGATTTCACGCACATAGATACATTCAGAGAACTGGAAGGGATTTTGGGGGAGGAGCAAGCAGAGGGCAGGATTCAGAGGAAGAAGGTGAGTTCAGAATTGGTTTGGTCTTTCCCTGACCATTCTGTTACAAGAGCTACGCTGTATATCCCTGTTCTCTACTGGGCCGAGGCCCATTAACTGCTGAGGCCCACGCTACGACGATTTAATGAGACAGCCCAGCTCATGGCACATTTCCTTCCATCCTAGCCTAACGCAATCCGTTGTTCGGTAGGCGTGTCCTATTTACGATCACAACACGTCGCCATAATTACACGCCTGATGAGTTACGGTCTCCGCGTATATACCAATCAACCGAGCTTGCGATTGTTCTCTTTGCCATCGTCATCGTGCCTGAGAACGACGCAATACACTAGCCAGATCTTGTGTGTCGCAAGTGCTGCAAACTGAAGAAAATTTAACCAGCAAACTGACGAATTCCAGTCTACTCTGCACCGACAGCAACAGGTACCGAAAGGTTCCTGGGTCACAGGGAGGTACGAGTATATATCATTCATGACGATTCATCAGACGAACGAGCAACAAGATGGGCTTAGTTTCCAATCCACTCGACAATTGTTGAATATATATAGTGGTAACTGGGAGCGGTTCCCTCCAGTCCAAATGCCTGCGACGAAATAAGCCACGTTGATCCGTCGAGACCCATCGATACGACGGAAAAGATATTGATGCAAGAAGAAACGTCACAAAGACACTTTACTACTCCATGATATCTAGCTGCAGACTGCAGGTGTCCCTATTTATTTCTTTATTTCAGGATTCTGGTTGGCCCTCAGAGCTAGACAATCCAGTAGCTAGCTTTTGAACCCTGTATTATATTATATTATTTATATATACATCCGCGGAAACATTCATAGTAGGATATTTATAATTTGGTAATTGAGTTGCATCCTAGGCAGGGCCGTGTCAATGATAGTCTGTGGATGACAGCAACACCAGCAGCATATAGCAGCTGCAAACAGCGATGCCAGCTCAGTGTAAAAATTGAACAAAAAGCAAGCCGTACATGTAACACACGAGCTGATTCCATGTGTAAGCATGAAGAAGATTACTTGAAGCAAAATTCATCAAATAAATATGATCTGCCCTTTTAGAAGGAGACAACTTTTTTGTGTTAGCTGCCATGTTAATAATATTTGATGACAAAACAACAAAGGATAATCCAACACATACATTAATACATTTTACCAATTGCCACATATTGAATTATCATATATTCTATTAATGAAAGTTAATTAATGATGTTACTTTATTTTTTTAGATAATGGAACAAAGTTCCAGCCTCTACCATCGATGTTACTTTACTTCTAGTTATAACTATAATGATGTCCTAAGATTCGCAAAAAAAATAATAATGACGTCCTAAGGAAATACCTGCAACAATTACACTCTTTTAGTCAAAAGAAAATGTCAGACTAAGCAGTGCTGACTAATAACTAGTCCATATGATAACCAAAATGATGTCCTAATAACTAGTCAAAAAATAATGTTCGTCCCAAAATGAGTGTAATTCTAGTTATGTTGCATAGACAAGAACTTGTCCATATGATAACCAAAATTGAACTTATTTTGGGATGGAGTTAGTAGTGTATATATATGCAAACATCTAACAAAGTTCTAATATATTGTACATTACTTGCAATACAATATAAATCTAGCCATACCATTTTGTTGTTCAACTGAAATAATTAAATTAATGCTCATAGTCAAATTAAGTTTAAAATACACTCGTTTATTGCTTGTAGGATATATATTTTAATGAACTATTTTAGTTGTTAATCATGCGCTCTCTCCGCTTCAAATTGTAGTCAAGCTCAAATAAATACTTTATCAAGACATATTTCATGGAGAATTTAAAGAAAGTATTTCGATCTTGGGGGTGTTAATGAACTTTTTTTAAAAGTATGGTCAAAGTTAGAAAAGTACGTATTTAACCTAAGACAAGAAGTGAACTATATTTTGTGAATGGAAGGAGTAGATATGATAGTCGCATGCATGGATCACTGAGACATAAAGGAAAAGTAATTATTCCTACGTTGGTATCATACTCAATTAATGTTTACATTTGAAAGAAGTGCATATAGTAGCTACAAACTTATTTGAATACCATTGTAGGTGAACATGATCGACACTAACTTTATGAAGATCATTGAGCATGGAAGTACTCCCTTTGGTCTGAATATAAAAGATCCAGTCAATCTGTACTATGTTTGATCAAGTTTATAGAGAATAACATTAGCATCTACCACATCAATGTTGTATTTTCATAACATATTCAAATGATGCTAAATTGATGCATACATGTAAATACCGTTCCTATATCCATTCCATTTTTTTCTCTTGGTATATGCCTATACCTGTGTACCATTCCTGGCTTTAATAAAATAATAAGACATATAAATATAGCTACCTAAAAATAATTATATGAGATTTATTTGCATAAAGCTTTAGTCAAGATCATTCTAAAATTATATAAAGTTAAAAAGTTAGCATATGGTTCGACAAGTTCATAAAACTGCACATTAAATTAGGTGTTACTTGAGTTTTAGACGATACCGATATGGACCAAAATAGCAGTTTTGACTAGTAGGAACCGATGTCAAGACCGGTACGGGATGGAGGCATATCTATACCCATCTAGCCACCTGTATGAGATATATATTGGCCATTCCGACCACTTTAAGAACTGAATTCATATGATGACGTAAACATATCTCATTCTCCTTTTGTATAAACTTGATTAAACTTAGCATAGTTTGACTGAGAATAAACTCAACTCTCTTATATTCAGGACAGAGGGAGTATTTAGGAGCCGTGCCATATGCATACTAATGTTTCATGTTGTATATCACTTAGCATATGGAAGTAGCTATGAAAGCCATGTAGTATGTGTACTTCCCTGAATTTAGACACGGTATCCTGGTTGTCTTATAGGCCACACCATGCATTTCCATATACAAAATGAAACTTACCACATTTCATTTGCTTCATTTATATAACTTTTAAATTAAGGGGTTACTATTCGCTCTGTCCACCAAAGGATGCAACTATAGGATTTGTGCAAGTTAAATTAGCTTAACTTTGATTAAATTTATAGTGAACAGTATTAACATATATGTCTCCACCTAGGTTTACTATGAAAAATAGTTTAATAATTAATTTAATGATATTTATCTTGTACCATAAATGTTAGTACTGTTTTATATAATAACATTAGTTAAACATTAAATCGTGGACGGAGGGAGTGCTATAAGATAACGGAAGACAACCCATCGTAGGGTTTGTATTGTGTAAAGTCATCTCAAGATTGAGGATTGGACTTGTCCTAAAAGTGTGTAACCCAACCAATTAATTAATACATACATATATATTTTAGAACAACGTTGCACGTACAGCTGATCGGATCTATACCAACGTTTATTTAGGTAATTAATAAAATGTTATTGTGATCGAGACTAACCTTACCTGCTGGTGCAATATGAGTATACTGACTAGATAGTGACTGCGATATATATGCTGCGCCTGCGTATTATATATTCTAAAATAGGATACTTGTATGTGAAGCACCTCCGATCCATTGCAGGTTTCCACTGTGAGAGCGAGCACAAGACAGCTAGGGCTTAAGTGCTGGAAAGCGAAGCAGCTGCTAGGCACCAAGGCCGGCCGGCAGAGCAGATGACCTCCAAAGCTAGCTTGTCAAAACCGTGTACCATCTTTTATTCAGAAACGGCTGACAATACCAATGCACAGCTCTTTGGCCATGTCTACAACTTTTATAATAACCTAAGTACACACCCCATGGACGCAAACTTCACTATCGTCTGCTGGATCGTCAAACCTGCGTTTACCAATCCCCAAAACCGTCGAATCATCGTGGTGGCTAGGTAGGCAGCCATGGAGAGTGGCAGCAACATGGAATCCAAGGCGGCCTCAGCCGGCGACGAGGCCATGACCTTGCCTGTGCCGGAGCCGGTGGCGGCAGCAGCTGGCGGGGCCACTGGAGGAGAGGACGAGGTGGCGCCGCCGGCAGCGGGCGCTGGAGAGGCGACGACGCCGGCACCAGCTGCCAGCCCAAAGCCGTACTACGATTGTGTCTTCTGCAAGCGTGGGTTCACCACGGCGCAGGCGCTCGGCGGCCACATGAACATCCACCGCCGCGACCGCGCGAAGCCGACCCGCGACTCACCAGCCACTGGCATAACCACGGTGTCCCGGAACGTCGAGTACTATAACAAGTACCGCCACTTGTTGGGGCCGTCGTCGTATCCCCCAGCACAGTCGTCGATTCCGATCCCGATCGGTGCCGGCAGCAGCTTCAGCAGGTACTACACGAGTTCGGCGGCTGTGGCCGGGGCTAGGCTGGACGCCGAGGGTGGGAACCCTAACAGCGTGAGCCCCAGGGAGCTCAGCCTGTTCGGTGAGGCCACCAGCCGTGATCAAGACTTGCACCTGAGCCTCGGGCGGCACGGGCACATCGTCGTCGGCGAAGGATCACGCGCGCCGGCCGACGGGTCGTCAGAGCGGCAGGAGTCGGGTGAGCCGGAAAGGGAGCTGGACTTGGAGCTCAGGCTTGGGCGTTGTCCCAGCAGGCATTGATCGATCAGATATGGTAGTGCATACAGTTCTCGTAACAAAACAAGACTGCCTGCATCCATGTATATGGTTTATGTGATATATGCATGGTGCTACATTAATTATTGTTGAATTTGTTCTTTTTTTTTTTGTTTCTTACCTGTATGTATGCTTCTTACTATGTTTTTGTGGTACATATGGCAGCTGTTTGATTTTGTTGCTCATTTTATGACCGGTTTACTGTGGTCTTCTAGTCATTCTATGGACAAATTTATGCTACATATTTGGTTTTTCTTAATTTGCTGCTTAATCTGATTGTTGCTAATATCGTCATCGGTAAAGCTGAATGTGTACTACTTATTTCTTTGTCATAATAATTGCCATAGGAAGATTTGTATTTGATATATTGAAACCGGCGAATGGAATTATAACATGCATCTCAGTTAGAAGACACATATTCCAGAGAGATTTGATTATATTTTATTATGATGCATCCAGAAACTTTACGTGTCCCTGGTTCTGTACAAGCTATTACAGAAAGTAAATAGTTTAGGGAACAACTTGAATGCTTTCAGCAATCAATTCTCTTTATATTAGATATTAGGATGTAAAGCACATTACATACTGTCGGGTCAAATGCAGGGTGGCTACAGCTTAAGACATGCTCAACAAAAATAATAATCTGCCTGTTGATCATTTTCATTTGATTGGACCATTATAAAGTTTGGTAATTCTCTTTTACATGGATGCAAAAATATGGTGGAGCAACCATTGTGGACCAAGGTTGGTTAGAACTTCAATAAGGTAAATACATGTCATATAGTATCCATAGTGCCTTCCTAATGCCGCCATCACACTATTGAGCTAATTTATATTACATGATTAAATGCAACTTATTTCTACTGGTCCTTATTTTTTATTGGAATATCCATAAGAAGGGTATCTTGTAAAAGGAAGTTGTAGGGATAAGGCCTTCACCAAGTGAAACATCATCTTATCTGAAACCCCCTTCCCCATGGTAGATGAGAGAGCTAGAGAGATCAATGAGATCAAGGCTGGTGAGATGTGATGAAGGATCTCTGCAGGCTGTGAGCAAAGACTTCGATTGTGTGTCATCGTCTGATCTTTGTTGGATATTTCTTTGCGGAGTCAGTGCTAAAGGAAGATGGGAAAAATATATACAATAAGTAATAGATACTTCAGGTTTTTTATACATGCATTTTGAGAGTTTGGTACATTCAGGTATATATGAATGATTGCCCTCTCGCCTTTATTATGTTTCTTGATCTTGATCTTTCATGCTAGCAGTGTTTTCTATTCCTTTATCTTTATGTATGAATGAACAAAGTAGCAACGATCTGAATCATGTCAGTGGTATACTTTGCTTCACTTATAGTTAGCACTGCTAATGTCAATCTGGTTCAAACTTATTAAGTTAGTAATATTATCACTTATTCAAGATTGTAAGTGAACATTTTTATCCAAATGCATGTGGTGTGCTGAACCATTTTTATCAATCGCACTTTAAAGTAGCCTTATTATGTACCCTATATCTTGTGTTTTGTAATGAGCATGTCTTATTTCCTTCACAATGGAATACGGTGCTACTGGGTTTCTTGGGCGCTGTCTTGTGTCCCCATCATACTCTGTAGTTCCGTTACCTCTAATTGGGGTCTGAAATTTGTGCATCACAATGGAGGTACATTTTGTATATATAAGCTAACTGGATGTCATTGCCTCCCATTTATGCATGTCATTATTTCATTGCAAGGGAAGTGTATCAAGTGATCCTGCACATTTATTTGAGTTTTGCATAATAATCTAGGGTAACTCGAGGAGCATTAATTTTAGTCAGCCAAAGCATCAACATCCATTAGAGAGATAGAGGTTCCAACCATGATTTGGCATCCCTCTGTGATCTAAATCCATATGTCATCAAGACCTGTGCTTATATATATATGATGAATTGCTTAACCAGCAAACCTAATCTTTCAGGACTGCTCCATGCTTCTGTTGTGATAAAGTACTTCACTGCTGCTAGCTGTTTCCCATTTGGTTGCAAGTACAGAAGTACTTTAGATCTGTACTTTCAAATATACACTAGTACGAAAACAGCTTTTATCCACGCTAGTGATTTTTTTTCACATGTGGTTCATAAAGAAGAGTAGCCAGTAAAAATAGAATTGTAGTCCCATGGCTATGAATCACTGGTGTAAATACATTTCTACTCGTGGTTCTTTTAATGCAACCGTCAGTGCAAATCTGTCACACCCGATTTTTAAGATAAAATGGGATGCATAATCTTATGTGTGTCTAGAGATCAGTCACACACATAAGCCGACAAATTATAAATAGTTTCATCACAAATGTTTATTACATCATGAATAATAAGACATAGTTTTCACATAAATATAGCGGAAGTATAAACATAAATCTCTCGCGGAAGCTCCATATCACAGGGACGTCAACTGGTTGACCACAAGTCTAGTAATCCTCGGGAAAGTTATCATTACCATAGCCATCTGTTACTCATCTAGGATTTTTATCCAAATAACAAAAATAAACAAGCGTAAGTACGTGTCGTACTCAACAAGTGTAACATGGGGTTTATGAGGCTCACAAGGCTTGACACAGGTTTAACAACATTCAGCTTTTAGTTGTCACAATTTTAGTATAAGAGTAGCAACAAGTTGTTTCAATCCCAGAGTAAAACACATGATCAATGTAAACACGAATAATGAATAGTATAAACAGATAATTCATAGTGAACATCTATTCCGTAAATGTTCCAAGGCCGCTCGTGACTATGAGCACGGCTGATATACCAGTTTTACACTCTGCAGAGGTTGTACACTTTCACTGTGAGTCATGATACCGATATGCCCGGGTTTATAACTCCCAAAACACTTACAAGGTGAGCAGACAGGGTTTACTATAAAGCCTTTCAAAGATTCGTCTAACAAGTTAGGGCCATTAGATTCATTCGGCAAACAGATGTAGAGCCCTCCTTTCCGATGGCACATTGACGTGCAGCCTATACTTAAGGGGACATAAGCTACACTATACCTGATTCGTCAAGCCATTCTTAGGCCAATAAAGGTAGCATCTATCAAGCTAAAAAATATCCTCATTATGAGCTAAAGCCATAGCCATGTAGCCCTCACAGCTGTACTGTAAGTCCTGAATAATCACTTACAGATAAGTCCTTAGGCAGAGGAATCTGAAGCATTTAGAAAGTAGCTAAATACTCCAGCCCCCTTTTTTTATGTTGTTAAAAAGTCATATTTTAATGTTTATTGCATATACCATTAGTCAAGTTACAAGATCATGGTTTAGTTGCGCACTAGCAAAGCTACCCAATGCATATCAATTAGGAGTCAAGACATAACTACAATTCTAGGGAATCCCTATCAAGGTGACACATACAACATGAATTAAATGTATTAAAGTTGATATGAAACAAGGATGATCCCATGCTATACTTTCCTTGAACAAGGTGGTCCTGCTGATCCTACTCGTCAAAGTAGTACTCTTGTTCACCCACGAATTGCTCACCGTCTATACTCGATAACCATAGCAACATACAAGCATCCAGAAGCAATCATGCAAACCAAACAAAGGCTATAAATTAGAACAGTACACCAACAGCATAAATTCAAGATGAAAAGTTTGTAAAACAAATCTATGTCTCGCTATGAACACACAGATGCGAAGATCACAAAAATTAGAGCTAAAACGAAGAAGTTACGAATTAAACAAGATTTCCTTTAACAAAATAATAGATTAAACCTAACCTTAAATTTTAAAAGTTAAAAAAATGTCTAACAGTAAGATGAGCATGTAGAGTATGTAATTACGAACCTAACGCAACTTGAACGGATCAAATCGGAGTTAAAACGAAGATTTTATGGCTAAAACAAGATTACTGGCAAAACAGTAAATAGATGAAACTTGATTTTAGAATTTAAATTAATAAAATCGGATTTAAACTGAAACAGGGACTGCAGCCATGAAAACGAAGAAACACAGGGGCTCTTTAACAAAATTGTAGGGACAGCGGGTTGAGATCCAAATAATTATAAGGGCTTTTTTGCAAAACGATAGGCGAAGGGGTATCTTTGAATCTGGGGCGTTGATCACGTGATGGACAGCTGCGATTAAATGGGAGGGAGAGAGAGAGCGCCCACCGAAGAAGAAAACGGTGTGGCGGCGGCCATGAATGGCTGCGAGGATGCTCGCCGGCGACGTTGATTTAGGCCCTACGGAACACCACAGAGCAAAGCGAGGGCACGGGGGGAGAGAGAGAGAGAGGAGATCTAGGCAAAGTCACCAAGACTGAAAGCAAGGACGGGGATAGACCGACGACGCACGGCGGCTACTCGACTCGACGGCGGCGGCGGCTTGCTCTAGGATTAGGAGGAGGCGGTGTGCACAAGGGCCGCTATTTATGGGCGGCTTCGGCGTGCGGGTAACGCCAGGATGCGGCGTAGAGGAGGCGGACTCGGCGGCGACGACGGTCGTGACCGACCTGGTCTGACGCGGGGAGGAAGAAGAAGACGACTGACCAGTGGGGTCTGCCTATCAACGTCAGTGGGAGAGAGGAATGGTGCGGGCGCGCTGCCGAGCGGGCCACGGGAGAAGCTAGGCCCAAAGAGGAAGGGGGAGAGCACTAGGCCAGGAGTAGCAGGCCCATGCGGGGGAGTGAGGGAGAGGAGAAGGCGGGCTGCACCTTGGGCCAGCAGGCCAAATAGAGGGAGAGGGGAAATAAAACTCTTTTTTTCTATATTCTTAAACACCATTACAACTCTAATTTGAACTCAAATTCAATTTTTTTGAAAATTTCAACGAAACCCAAGCATCACAAATAAAATATGCAGCAACATGTATGCACATACATGTATGTAGACCTATATTTGATTTTAATTTTAACAAAGTTATTATTTTTCTAACTTTAAACGCCCACAAAAATGCAAATAAATCAAATTCTCTTATTTCAAAATCATGAAATTTTTGGGGTGTTACAATTCTACCCCCTTAAAATGAATCTCGTCCTCGAGATTCGGACGATGGTTACTCAAAAAGCTGTGGGTATGTTTTTCCTTAGATCCTTTTCTCTTTCCCATGTAGCCTCATCTTTTGTATACCGATTTCACTGAACCTTACACATCTTTATAACTCGGCTCCTTATAACCCTTTCTGCCATCTCCAAAATCCTTACCGAAAATTCCTCATCGGTGAGATCTTCCTTAACTGTAAGCTCCTCTAAAAGTATCTACTTCTCTGGTACACGCAAACACTTCTTTAACTGAGACACATGAAACACGTCATGTACACTTGACAAGCTCTCAAGCAATTCCAACTGATAAGCTACTTCTCCATGTCTCTCCAAAATCTTGAAAGGCCCAATATACCTTGGTGCTAACTTTCCTTTCATGTTAAAGCTTCTCACACTCCTTATTGGTGATACTTTTAGGTAAACATAATTCCCTATTTCAAAAACCAATTCTTTTCTCCGAGTGTCAGCATAACTCTTTTGTCTAGATTATGCCACCCTCAAGTTATCTCTAATCATCCTTACTTGCTCTTCTGCATCTCTTAAAACATCTGGCCCAAACACTTGAGTTTCTCCCATTTGATTCCAAAACAACAGGGTTCTACACTTTCGTCCATACAAAGCTTCAAATGGTGCCATATTGAGACTCTTCTAGTAACTGTTGTTGTACGAGAACTTTGCATAAGACAAACTCTTGTCCTAACTTGTATCATACTGCAACACACAAGCTCTCAACATGTCCTCTAAAATCTGATTAATCCTCTCAGTCTGCCCATCAGTCTAAGGGTGATACGTTGTACTGAAATTCAACTTTGTTCCCAATGAGGTATGTACTATTTGCCAAAAGTGTGACGTCAATTGAGTACCTCTGTCAGACACGATCTTCTTTGGAACACCATGCAGACATACTATTCTTTCCATATATAATGCAGTCACTTGGGGTCCAGTATAGGTAGTCTTGACCGGTAAGAAGTGAGCAACTTTAGTTAACCGATCCTCTATCACCCAAATTGAATCATAACCCCTCTGAGTGCATGGTAACCCAACAATGAAATCCATACCAACTTCTTCCCACTTCCACTGAGGTATTTTCATCGGTTGTAATAATCCTACATGTCTTTGATGTTCAGCTTTAACTCTCTGACATGTATCACATAAAGCAACATATTTAGCCACATCCCTCTTAAGTCCATACCACCAATACTTCTCTTTCAGATCCAAATACATCTTGGCACTCCCAGGGTGAATAGAGTAACCAGACTCATGTGCCTCATGAAGAATTGCATCTCATATAGCCTTAATCTCTGGTACACATAGTCTTTTTCCCAAACCACAGAGTTCCATTATCATCCATACAAAAACTTGGTGCCTTACCAATCACTATGTTCTCCACTATCTTTTTCAACTTCGCATCCAGTAACTGGCCCTTACGTATTTCTTTCTCCAGCGTGGGTTTTAACTCCAACTACATTGCATTAGTGACAAAGCCCAAGTTCAGTTGCGCAAATTCTGCACACAACTCACTTGACATAGCTGCCACTTGCACCTCCTTAGCGTAACTCTTCTTGCTAAGAGAATCGGCAACAACATTTGCCTTCCCAGGTTGATAGTGTACTTCCAGATCGTAATCCTTAATCAACTCCAACCATTGACGTTGTCTCATATTCAGATCTGTCTGAGTGAAAATGCACTTCAGACTCTTATGATCAGTACATATGTCACTCTTATGTCCGATAAGATAGTGCCTCCATATTTTTAGAGCATGAACCACTACTACTAACTCCAAATCATGAGTAGGATAGTTTAGCTCATGCTTTCTCAATTGTCAGGATGCATAGGCCACTACTTTTCCTTCTTGCATAAGAACACATCCGAGACCTTGATGAGACGCATCACAATAGATAGAGAAATTCTTGCTTAGATCTAGCAAAACCAATACTAGGGCTGTAGTCAACCTCTTCTTCAATTCTTCAAAGTTAGCCTGGCACTTTTCTGACCATATGAACTTAATATTTTTGTCCAACAAAGCTGTCATGGGCTTGGCAAGTTTAGAAACCCCTCTATGAACCTCCTATAGTATCCAGCCAATCCCAAGAAACTACGATCTCTCCTACATCGGTTGGTGGTTTCCAATTCAACACATCTCTCACCTTGCTTGGATCTACTGCTATTCCACCATTAAAGACAACATAGCCTAGGAAAGAAACTTCCTTCAACTAAAACTCACACTTGCTTCGCTTAGCAAACAACTTGTGTTCTCCGAGCTTTTGCAAGACCAACCTTAGATGCTCAGCGTGCTCTTCTTCTATTTTGGAGAATACCAATATATTATCGATAAATACCACCATAAACTTATCCAAAAACTCCATGAACACCTTATTCATTAAGTACATAAAGTATGCAGGTGCATTGGTCAAACCAAAGGACATAACGGTGTACTCATACAAATCATACCTCGTAGTAAAGGTTGTCTTAGGTATGTCAGTTGCATGAATCTTCAGTTGATGATAACCAAAAGGAAGATCAATCTTAGAGAAAACACAAGCACCTCTCAACTGATCAAACAAGTCATCAATTCTAGGCAACGGATAATTGTTCTTGATAGTAACCTCATTTAGGGACCGATAATCCACACACATCCTCTGGGTACCATCCTTCATGTCAACAAATATAACCGGTGCTCCCCAAGGTGACGAATTAGGATGAATGAAACCTTTCTCTTAAGTTCCTCTAGTTCATTAACCCCCATTCTATATGGACGCTTAGCTATAGGTGAAGTTCTAGGTAATAATTCAATAATAAACTCAATGTCACGGTCAGGTGACATACCTGGCAAGTTATCGGGAAACACATCCGAAAACTCATCCACTACTGGGTCCTCCTTGTTGACACAATCATCAAGCTGGTTCACTATTGCCATGGTGTCTGCTGGCCACTCTGCTGCTAGGGACGTTGATTGCCATTCTGCTGCTGGTACGATGGACGCTGCGGGTTTGGGTTGCGCTAAGGGTACTGACCACGATTCCCCTGATTGGGTGGTCCTTGGTACCTCTGCTAGAAGCCTTGCTAAGGGTTGGTGCGCGGATGGGTATTGCTTCCAAAGGCCTGTCCCTGAAGGATCCTCTTCTTAGCCTCCATCTCTTTGCGCTTATTGTCAATAATAATGGCGTGATTCACCAGCATTTGGAAATTGGGGGTATGTATTAGACATGAGCTAGAGTTGCAGACCATCACATAGACCCTTGAGAAAGCGGTGTTGCTTATCAGCATCATTAGCCACCTCCTTTGGAGCGTAACGTGATAACTGAGCGAATTTGTCACGATACTCAGCTACAGACATAAATCCTTGTTTCAGTGCCTGGAATTCCTCCTGCTTCAACTCTATTAATCCTTTAGGTATATGGTAAGATATGAAAATCTCTTTAAATTTCTACCAGGTGACAGGAGGAGCATTAGTGGGATATCCAGACTCGAATGCCTTCCACCAGTCTTGAGCTTCTCCCTGGAGTTGTCCTGACGCATACAACACCTTCTGCTGGTCATCGCATTGCGCTATGTTGAGTTGCTTTTCCACTGGACGAAGCCAATCATTAGCTTCTAGTGGATCAGTGGCATGAGAAAACACCAGGGGCGGCTCTTCAAGAATTCACCACGCTTGTCACATGGTACTCCACCAATTGGTTGATTCTGCTGATTCTGCACCAGAGCTTGCATAAGCTGTGTCTGCACTGCCAGAAGTTGCTCAATTATCGGTGGTGGTGGTGGTGGTGGATGTGGAGGAACACCTCCAAGACCTTGGCCTCTTCCTCTTCCAGACATCTGACATCCAACACAAATATTCAATATTTAGAGATTTCCAATTTATATACACTATAGAGATATAGAATACATTCTAAAAATTTTCTGGACGAGTTCCAACATCAGTAGCTCGGTCAAACAGTCATATCTCGAGTTCTATATATCCAAAAGAGGCATTCTTTATATGGTTGGAAAGCTTAAGAAATTCTCTACGACTTTGATTCAGACCAGGTGCCCAGATTATGTCGTTAGTTTACTAAAAAATGGGACACAACCAAAACTATTCTAGATTCTAGACTGCGTAGAAACTTTAATTTGAAACAGCTATATCTCTCAAACCAGATCAGGTATAGGGGTGATTCCAGATGTATTAGAAAGATACTTAAGTCTAGTTGTTCCCATAAAAATTCTATAATTTTTGGTCAGGTAGATATAGATGGGCATTGAGATAAGGGCAGACTGCTCCAAAAATTGAGATCAAGAGAACAAGATGTACCAAACCCAACTATTCATTTATTGACTCAAACTTCAATATTCATAACTATAGAACTTGTGGACATGCCCACAAAGTTTCAGCACTCATTATAAAAATCCAACTCACGCATAAACATAATAATAAATCAACTAAGCACATCAAAGTTCACACCACACTACTAGACTCGACTCGACTCAATTTGACCCGTGCTACTAACGTCTTTATTACATAAGGGACTCTAAACTCCTATGGTGACGAACTCTGGGTAGCTTGTCATAGTTCTTGGGCATCTTGAGCTGGGTCCTATACTCATCAAGATGCGTTGCAACTCATTTGCGAGCCTTCTTTTCCTTTTCCAATTCTTCCTTAAGGTCATCATTCTTCTGGAGTATCTCCCTAGCAAAACAGACCATCACCTTTGTAGTCGTATCAAGACCTTGAGGCTCCATCATCTCCCATCCTTCTTTTTTAGGGTCACAATGAGGAAGGAACCTGAATGGATCTTCCTTCATTTTCTCAAATCATCGGGCACTGTATATCATACAAGCTTCATAGGCTGCATCCTCCATACTTTCCTCCATAGTGGCATGTGTCACAAGGTGAGTGTGACTGGTTTCCACCCTATATGAGCCTTCCTAGCTTCATCCCAACCAGTGACAAACAAGTCTATCTTCTAGTATGTAACTTCATGGGGGTGTCGGTACTCGGTGCAACGATATTGCACAGCGGGACACAAGTCGGAGTAGTAGCATACAAGCACTGTCATGAGTATGGAATGGAAGTAGGCCGTGTCATCCCCTTGCTTGAAATAGAACTCCATGGTCCACCCCACACCTAGGGGATGATTTCCTTCAGTGAAGCATGGTCCTCTATAGCTAATGCGGGCGGTCTTGTTGGAATGAGGCATCTACAGAATTAGATTTAGTTAGATTCGAAGTAAAAAATTTCATAACAGAGTGAGGTAAAAGAAGCATAAAATTTAGCAAATAACAAGAGTAGATGGGAAGCATGAAATGAGTGAAGCAAAAGAGGCTAAAACGATCATTGCTAACTAGGCTTGTGTCCTACAGTCAACATGGCATTGATACCAATCTGTTACACTCGATTTTAGGGATAAAATGGGATGCATAATCTTATATGCGCCCAGAGATCAGTCACACACATAAGCCAATAAATTATAAATAGTATCATCACAAGTGTTTATTGCATCATGAATAATAAGACATAGTATTCACATAAATGTAGCAGAAGGATAAAGATAAATCTCTCGCGGAAGCTCCATATCACAGGGACGTCAACTGGTTGACCACAAGTCTAGTAATCCTCAGGAAAGTTGTTATTACCACAGCCATCTGTTACCCATCCGGGATTTTTATCCAAATAATAAAAATAAACAAGCATAAGTACGTGTCGTACTCAACAAGTGTAACATGGGGTTCATGAAGCTCAAAAGGCTTGACACAGGTTTAACAGCATTCAGCTTTTAGTTGTCACAATTTTAGTATAAGAGTAGCAACAAGTTGTTTCAATCCCAGAGTAAAACACATGATCAATATAAACACGAATAATGAATAGCATAAACAGATAATTTTTAGTGATCATCTATTCCGTAAATGTTCCAAGGCCACTCGTGACCGTGAGCACCGCTAATATACCAGTTTCACACTCTGTAGAGGTTGTACACTTTCACTGGGAGTCGTGATACCCTTATGCCTGGGTTTATAACTCCCAAAACACTTCCAAGGTGAGCAGGCAGGGTTCACTATGAAGCCTTTCAAAGGTTCGTCTAACAAGTTAGGGCCATTAGATTCACTCGGCAAATAGATGTAGAGCCCCCCTTCCCGATGACGCATTGATGCGCAACCTATACTCAAGGGGATAGAGGCCGCACTATACCCAATTCGTCAAGCCATTCTTATGCCAATAAAGGTAACCTCTATCAAGCTAAAAAATGTCCTCATACTGAGCTAAAGCCAGAGCTATGTAGCCCTCACAGCTGTACTATAAGTCCTGGATGATCACTTACAGATATGTCCTTATTGAGAAGAATCTGAAGCATTTAGAAAGTAGCTAAATACTCCAGCCCCCTTTTTTCAAGTTGCTAAAAATTCATGTTTTAATGTTTATTGCATATACCATTAGTCAAGTTATAAGATCATAGTTTCGTTAAGCACTAGCAAAGTTACCCAATACATATCCCATAGGAGTCAAGGCATAAGTACAATTCTAGGGAATGCCTATCAAGGTGACACATACAACATGAATTAAATGTATTAAAGTTGATAGGAAATAAGGATGATCCCTTTCTATACTTGCCTTGAACAAAGTGCTCCTGCTGATCCTACTTATCAAAGTAGTACTCTTGTTCACCCACGAATTGCTCGCCGCCTATACTCGATAACAATAGCAACATACAAGCATCCAGAAGCAATCATGCAAAGCAAACAAAGGCTATAGATTAGAATAGTGTACCAACAACATAAAATCTAGATGAAAAGTTTGTAAAATGAATCTATGTCATGCTATGAACACATAGACGCGAAGATCATAAAAATCAGAGTTAAAATGAAGAAGTTACAAATTAAACAAGATTTCCATTAATAAAATAATAGATTAAATTTAACCTTGAATTTTAAAAGTTAAAAACATGTCTAACAGTAAGATGAGCATGTAGATTATGCAATTACGAACCTAACGCAACTTGAACCGATCAAATCGGAGTTAAAACGAAGATTTTATGGCTAAAACAAGATTAGTGGCAAAACTGTAAATAGATGAAACTTGATTTTAGAATTTAAATTAATAAAATCGGGTTTTAAACCAAAACAGGGACTGCGGCCATGAAAATGAAGAAACACAGGGGCTCTTTAACAAAATTGCAGGGACGGCGGGTTGAGATCCAAATAATTATAAGGGCTTTTTTTTGCAAAACAACATGCGAAGGGGTATCTTTGAATCTGAGACGTTGATCACGTGATGGACGGTTGTGATTAAATGGGAGGGAGGGAGAGAGCACCCGCCAGAGAAGAAAACGACACGGCAGAGGCCATGAATGGCGGGGAGGAAGCTCGCCGGCGACGTTGATTTAGGCCCTACGGAACACCACAAAGCAAAGCGAGGGCACGGGGAGAGAGAGGAGATCTAGGCGAACTCACCAAGACGGAAAGCAAGGATAGGGATGGACCGACGATGCGTGGCGGATGTTAAACTCGATGGCGGTGGCGGCTTGCTCTAGGATTAGGAGGAGGCAGTGTGCGCAAGGGCGGCTATTTATGGGCGGCTTCGACGTGCGGGTCGCGCCAGGACACAGCGTAGAGGAGGCAGACTCGGCGGCGACGGTGGTCGTGACCGACCTGGTCTCGCGTGGGGAGGAAGAAGAAGACGACTAGCTAGTGGGGCCTACCTGTCAGAGTTAGCGGGAGTGAGGAACGGCACGGGTGCGCTGCCGAGCGGGCCGCGGGCGAAGCTAGGTCGAGAGAGGAAGGGGGAGAGCACTAGGCCGCGAACAGCAGGCCCATGCGGTGGAGTGAGGGAGAGGAGAAGGCGGGCTTCGCCTTGGGCCAGCAGGCCGAATAGAGGGAGAGGGGAAATAAAACTTTTTTTTTCTTTATTCTTAAACACCATTTCAACTCAAATTTAAACTCAAATTCAGTTCTTTTGAAAATTTCAACCAAACCCAAGCATCACGAATAAAATATGCAGCAACATATATGCACATACATGTATGTAGACCTATATTTGATTTTAATTTTAACAAAGTTATTAGTTTTCTAACTTTAAATGCCCACAAAAATGCATAATAAATCAAATTATCTTATTTCAAAATCATGAAATTTTTAGGGTGTTACAAAATCACGCATTAGGCTTAAGAGGACCACCGGTAGAAATATATTTACACTAGCGGTTTTCTTAACGTGGCTCAAGTACAAATAATTTGAAATTATTCTTTTGAATTTTTCAAAGTATCTTGAATGGAAAAATGATATAAACGAAAGTTTTAGTACTCGAAAATATTTGCAAATATTTATAGTTGTTTACTTTTTCATTTAAAATCATTTAGAGCCCAAAATTATGTCTTAAGATTAATTATTTTGAAATTCACATTTTTGAATTTAACAAATGACCTCAAATCGCAGTAATTGAAGAGATCTAAACTTTCCGGTTCAGACTTTTTCATTTAAATTCTTTTAGTCTCATCAAACATGCGTTACAAAAGGAATGTATCTGCTACTTAGTCATAACTACGCGTAGGGATTAAGGAAGGAACGTGTGTAGGACTGATGTTGCGTCTGTACGTGCGTGCCCATGCTGTCCTTTGTCGTCCGTGCGCTGATCACCGTACAACGTCCACCCCATCTTCGTCACTAGGATTGGCACGCTCACACTGTGTGTGCCTTTCTGGTTCTTGATGACCATGCGCACCATGCCGAACACATTGGTGTAATGGAGCAGTGTGTTGGGCCGGGTCCACCACCTCCAGCAAAACAGTGACCGCTGCCGGAACCGTGCGTTGTCTAGCGGAATGACGCCCTTGCTCCAGGGATTATTGGTTGAAGAAGGCCTGCAATAACCGGAAGAGTCTAGAACCAGTGTCGACACTGGGATGGGGGCCCAACAAAAAAAAAGAAAAAGTCAGTTCATTAGCAACGTTATAAATTTGATTGAAGAAAAATTTACAGCACACATCTCGAAAAAAGATTATGTTAGTTTCTTCAATCTCTCTGCCTCACTGCCTCCATATTTGTTGAAATCTGAATTCGAAAGACAAACTCAGTACGCTACAATAAGAGCCGATGAAATACACAATGAAGATTTTAGGAAGATACATAAGTACGTCGAACATAACCCTGAATTAACAATAGAAGAGGCCGCAAACATTTATTATGATGTACAAGGGACGAGAACACCAGCAATGAAGTATGAAAGGGGCGATCTTTTGGTTCCCGATGACGAGTATAAAAATTTGACAACATATATGCACCAGTTGCATGAATATTATATGGCTCAAGCAACAGAAACAGAGGACTTTGGTTTTGAGGTTATTATCCGTTCGCCACATGTTTTTCATTATCCTGAAGAAGAAAAGTTCGATGTCGAGTGGGAGTCCTTGTTCCAGCTATACCAAAACGCTCTCTCGATTCACAAATGTTGACGCCGTGGACTATGTAAGTACCCTACACGTACGATATTATAATTAACTATAGTCTCGAGACATAAATTATTAACTTTTGAGCAATTTCTATGATTTTATGTAGGTGTATAGCAAAATTTTGCATACTAAAAAGCAAATGGGATAACATAGGCTTCTTGAACCCCTTACGAGTCAATGAGAAGATATGTTTAGGCCTCCATGGATGTGACGTGGAAGACCTGAAAGAGAGATTGAATACTGTTTTCGATGAATTCAAGATGAAGAACAAAATCCACATACTTCTAGCCTACAACTACGAGTATGTGTTCTCGGCTTTTAATTTTATACTTTTTTTTTTAAGATTATTCGATAATTAGGATTCTGTGATTGCAGCAACCATTTCGTCTTCATTTGTGTCAATCTTGCTAAAAATCTGATCGATGTGTGGGACTCGAAGAAAAAATCATTTCATCATCTGAATGCACCGGTGGCAGTGCTGAATTAGTAAGCGATCCTAATAATATATTATTTTCTAGTCACACATACCGCTTTCTAATGTTTCTCCTTTTAATGTTGTACAGTGTTCGAAGAAGACATATCGGTGGGACGCAGGTCCTATTCAAGGTTGTCAAAATGGAGAGGAAGTACCTAAAAGAGCCAACGGAAAACAATAAATGCGGGTTTTATATAATGTGGGCAATGCTTCGCTACATCGGCGAGAAATCAGAAGAAGCAGATAAGTTGGTGTGTATAATCCCTATTTCATTTATGTCTGTTAATAGTTCAACAAAATGATTTACTGATTCCTCTTTGGATATCTTTTTTTAAAGGCAGCGCAAGAAATATAACCACGAAAGGCTGTTAAACATGGAGATCATCGCACTGCAATCGGAGCTGGCAAAATTCATCTTAGCCAAGGTATTGGAAAAAGATAGAGTATTTTCCATTACACAATCCGTGAAGTTCAAGGACTAGTATGGCCTAGAGCGGCTCACTAGATTATTGTAAGAAGTCCAAGAAGCATGCTTCATCTTATCGAATAATTTCTTTTTTATTTTGAGGGATCGAGATCTTGATAAGAACATTTGAACTATAACCGTAACATTTATAATGTTTAATATTGATGGACCTGTCGTCTACGTAGCGTATATAAAGCGAAACCCGATTCCACAAAAAAATATAAATTAATATAAATTATAAAACAATAAAATACGAACGAGCTATCACTGCCGGTTAGCAACAAACTGGCAGTGTTGTCGTAACCATCACTGTCGATTAGCACCAAACTGGCAGTGTTGTCGTAACCATCACTGCCGGTTAGCAACAATAAACCGACAGTGTTGACTTGCTCAACACTGCCGGCTTGAGCCATGAACCGACAGTGTTGGCTTGCTCAACACTGCCGGCTCTCAATACTGCTGGCTTGAGTCAAGAACCAACACTCTTGAAGCAACCATCACTGTCCGTTGGGACTACAAACCGGTAGTGTTGTTCAACTAGACACTGCCGGGTGGAGCCAAAACCGACACTGTTTTCTGTAGATCAGTGTCGGTTTTTATGAACCGGCAGTGATGTCAACCCCCGTCACTGTCGGTATGCCACTGTCGGTTCAAAATCCGACAATGAAGGGGTTTTTTGAACCGATAGTGATGCCTAGATCTGGAGCTGTGGCGATAGGTAGGTTGTAGCGAACTCGGCCACTGAGGGACCGGATAATTGAGAGGAGCACGCGCAGTGTGGAGGGTGCACAGTCGGCACCTCGTCCTCCTCTACCGCGATGGTAGATATGATGTTTGGAGTGTTGGAGCTGATGCCAGCAAAGGGGAGCACACAACGGGCGACCTAGGAGGTACGGTGGCCATCGTAGAGAAGGTGAGACCAGCCAGCGCCAGGAGCTCATTGGGCACCCCACGATGGTTGCATACGCCCGAGGAGGATACCACTGACAGCAAGCATGGGTTTGTGTCAAGAGGTGCACGCAGGTCATGCGCTATGCATAGGATTGATACCAGGTCTGACAGCTGTAGCAGGTTCGTCACCTGCGTGTAGATCATCAAGCCCACATGTGGCTCACTGGCCCCTGCCAACAACACCAGCACCGATGAGCCCCAGACATTCTCGTGTTGCACTGTGTTGGGTATACTGTAGGCCCTTGAAGTGCTCGTAGGTGAGCAGCGTCAACCCGTTGCTAACCTCTGAGTGTATGGCCATGATCGCCCCAGTGGCGGATCTACGATTTCAAAGTTAGATATGCCCAAGCCAAAAAATTGAGATTTTTACCTCTAAATTTGGTTAAGAAAGATACTGAACGAAGATGCGCCCGTACCTACAACAGCATGCCCTCCTGCACACTGGCACTAGGCAAGATGCATCGGCGACGCCAGCCCGCAGCCAAAGGTATGCATGCATGCTTGCCAAGCGCAAGCCGCAAAAGTGGTGGAACCATTGGGGTGACCAGGCAGGGCGGGCGGTGGCTTGTGGCTATGGGAGCGCTAGGATTTGGAACGTTCGCTGGGCTTGTGGCTCTGGCGCTTTGCCTCACTAGTCGTTCGATGGAGGGAGGAAAATGGGGCTAGGATGAATCCTTAAGCCCAAAGGATCGTCGGGGGGTGGTCAGGTGCATGGTTTCTTTTTTCGGCCGAAATCTCCTGATATTTCCGATATATCATTTTTATCCGTAGATGCCGATAAAAAATATCTATCTTTTTCGTACAAGTTTTGTTTAAATTTATTTAAATTTACTTAAATTCAAATTAAATTTTATTTGAATTTGGTCCGATATTTCTGATATATCCTATTTATCCTCTTTATCTGTGACCCCCGATAAATTTTAATTTCCGAAAATGAAAACCTTGGTCAGGTGCGTCTATGGGTAATGGACTATAGTGTGATAGCTTGAGCTGTTTTGAATGAATAAGATGATGAGAATTGCAATATTAAAGCTTAACAATATGTACATATAACTACTATTTTTTTGACAAAAAAATTGGTATGCCCGGTAATACTTGAGCACAACAGTAGGTCCGCCTATGGATCAACCCACATGAGCTTGTTGCTACCGCTGCATGCTCGACCGTGTGAGCCTGCCACCGCTGACGCGCTCGATCGCCAAGGAGACTAGCGCGTGGGGGTGGTGGCCGACGAGCACGCGGCCGGTGTGCAGGGCTAGTGCATGTGCATGGGAGGCGCGCAGTCTGCGCAACGGATGCAACATATAGGAGCGACAGCTAGCAAGCTTGGACAAGGCTGTAGTGCTGCTCCTTTAGCTTGTCCTCCTCACTCATAATCCGTCCAATGAAATGTGTGAGGGAGATTGGGGGATAGAAAGACAAAGAGACGAAGTGGAGTCAGCATACCATGTTGAAAGGATGGCGCTTCTAAAAAATAGAGCTTCCAAAATTGTCAGGACTGGATGTCTGGTCTGGACCTGAAATCGGTCTCCACCAGATCTGGTCTCTAGCGGTCCTGCTGATGGGAAGAACACAAACTGAGAGGGATTTTGTCTATTTAATCAATTCTACTTGTTTCCAAGGGTTGTTGGAGATGTGGTGAGATGATTACTCCAAAAATCTACAACCATAATCACAATAATAAGTAGATCGGGGCAAATCCTACAAAAGTCAACTTGCACAATAAAAGCACAAGAACAAGTACGAACTCAAAGATAAATAAACCAAAGTGGAGATCGATACGAGGAATTTTTTCCGATGTTTGGGCCTCCACACGAGCCGTACATCTCCATTGAGGAAGACATGAGTGACCCACCAACATCTACTCTAGTCGGGTCTCTTTCAACCTCTTTTATCGCTCCACTATTGGACTTCCCCTATGGAGGTGAAGTCGAAACCTTCATAAACTTCCTGTGGCTCACCACAAGCACGGGAGCATGCAAGACAATGTCTAGTCAGCTAGGAGGCTTCACCTCCAAAAGTAACGAATGCTTGATGAGTCGCTTAATAAAGCTCACAAGTGCTCAAGGACAGGATTGCTCTTTCTTTCTCTCAAACACCCAATCCCTCAAGCCCTCTCTCTAAATTTCTCACAAATTGCACAAGCCTCATAAAGAGAGAGGGGGAGTTTCTTTGGCCTCTAAAAGATATTCTCTAGGTGGAAGAAGAACTACCACAAGAAGAGGGGGTGGGGGAGTATATATACTCGGCCCCCAAAATCTAGCCATTATAGTGCAGAAAAGTCAATTTTTGGACAACTGATCAGGATCAGACATCTAGAAAACCAGGCTAGAACAAAGCAATTAGCACAAATATCAGGCATCTAGTGAGGACCGGTCATCCGGAAACTACTGGCAGAAAAGGTGACACAACTTTTATTGAATATTTTCAGACATGTGAAAAACATTGGTATAAGAAAAATAAATGATTATTATGGTCATTTTTTGGATATCTGATTTGCATACTGGATGTCCAGTCTTGGCTGAAACAAGTCAGGACCAGATATCTTGTCTCAACTGGATATCTGGTATGGCCTCTCGGATTTTAGCAAGAAAACTAAAACACCCAAAAGTTGAACTTCGAACTCCGATTCCAATGATATTGGACATTTTGGAAAGCTTATCTAGAGGGCTATCTATCCAAACAAAGAACAAGCCCTAATATCAACATGTGCAAGTGTCATGACATGTGTTTCTCTCATGTTAGCACCCATGTTTTAGTTAGTTTGAGCACTTGAGACTTACCAAACTATTCATGTTGCATCCCTCTTGATAGTATAACATATTTGTATCCAAGATCAAAAGGATATATCTATTTCTACTGTTGGTATTTCTTAACGCAAACAGAAATAATCCATAAGCGTACGGATATACCGTTGTAACATTTCACCCGGAAGTATTCAGGGTGTTGTATTATATTTTTCCCAAGGGAAGGCACAGGTATAAGAGGCTCTATTAGGTACATGAACAAGATAACATATTGCATCATATATGAAAGTTCATAGCAGGGGTAAACCATGATAAAAATAAGGATAGTGTGACACACACAAGCTAATAATCTCTAGAGATAGAATAAAGAATAAAGAATATAATCTAAATAGGAGCAGGCATACAGATCCTAGCGTTGCTATGCAAAAATTAATAGATGATTATACAAATACATGATTAGGACTTAGTTCTAAGCACCTAGGCTCCCGGGAAGACCTCTAAGTACTGGTCTACGAGCAACCTCATGAGGCAATTTACGAACTCCTACACTATACCCGAACGTGGGGATTATAAGGGACGGACAGGGCTATCACCACCTGCCGCCTAACCACTCTTCTGTGGAGCACAGTCATATTCGAAGGTAACCTTTAGCCTAGACACCACATCTACGCTAGCAATTACTGCTCTAGCGTCGCGTAGGGTTATCCGTCTTCATTAGGCCCTCTACTAGAGCATCCGTTATGAGAATTATGAGAATGGACGACAAACCGCCACCGTAGCTTAGATCAACTAGCCTAAACATGTATAATGTATAACTGATTGAACATAGAGATTCATATGCTAACCTAATAACAAATGAACCAAACTCTAAATCATAAGCATAACAACGATAGATTGAGAATAAGGCCACAAGGGAGATGTTGATATTGGTCCTACCAAACAACTCCGAGAAGTCCAAGATTCTCCATCAAAGCTCTAGCCTAGCTCCTAAAACTACAAAGGAAAAAAGTACAAAAGGTGGAGAGGTGAGAGGCTCCAAGTGTGGTATGTGTGAGAGAGGGGCCTCTCCTACCCTATATATACTAAGCTATAGGTGGTTTGGGACAGAATATTCCATGGAATCCACTCGCACCATCCTCCTCTGCCTTGATGGCACCGCTAGATGAAGGTTGGACCCGAGGGGCGCTAGTGGGGGTGCGGCTACACCTTGAGTGTGGCCGCACCTTGGTTGGGCCACTTCAGCACCGCCTTTCTCTGGTGGGCTCCTGGCTAGGCCTGGATTACATCCATGTGGATTTTGGGCCCAGATTCCCATGTATGCAGGCCTTTTCTCTTTTTCTTTCATTGGATCAGCTTTTGGCTTTGTCAGTTTGCGTACTTTTGGTCACATTTTCCACTTATTCCTGACGTGTGTCCTATAAAACACTAATTATCCAATACATGTGGAAATGTATCAATATAAATAACATTTATGTGTAAGTTATGCTAGTTCTCTTTTTTGTATCTTATTTGGCTATCAAATTTGGCCGATAAGGACCACCAACAAGATCCCCCAAGCTTAACCTTTGCTCATCCTGAGCAAAAAAGCTAAGTCATTGGTTGTTAATCATGAGTTGGTACAATGCTGATTACATTTCAAAGTACTATGTCTATAACAATGAATTCTTCCTTGATTTAAATAAGTTGTCATTTTACCCACCCTTTTTACTTTAATCCATGTGGGGCTTTTTGCTTTTCCAAGTCTTAGGCGGTTGCAAGATAGAATAGTTTTATAGAATCACTAATCATTCGTTCTTTGATCAACTTTCTTTCTGGAGGTTTTAAGGGTTTTGCAAAATAAAAGTAAGTTCCTCGAATGATCACTTGATCACTCAATGTGTATGATACTCACCAAAGGCTTTTGATATTGCC
This sequence comes from Miscanthus lutarioriparius, assembly GCA_904845875.1. Taxonomy (NCBI): domain Eukaryota; kingdom Viridiplantae; phylum Streptophyta; class Magnoliopsida; order Poales; family Poaceae; genus Miscanthus; species Miscanthus lutarioriparius. The sequence continues at coordinate 50,687,153 of CAJGYO010000016.1, read as the reverse complement.
TTTCTTTTTCATCCAACTTCTAATATGCTTTTTGTGGTATGAAAGAGAGGCATACTTGCATCACATAATTTAACTAAGTCAAAAACCGGATCCAAGGAGATGCAAGTCATACACTTTGATCAAGAAGTGCAAGTGTGTAGAATTTTAAATTCTTTTTTACTTTTTTGTACTCCTTTTGAATGGCTCTCTCTCTTTGTTTTTGTTTTGAAAATATGGGCTATCTTTCTTTTCTTTTTCTTCATGCTTTTTAGCATGGGATTTTTCTTTCTCATGCTCTTTGGCATGATTTTTTTTACATAGCCCATATTTTCTTTTGGTAAAGGAAAACTTTAGAGAGAGGCTCATGACATGTGAATAGAGTATTTTAATTTGGTGACGGATAGCATGACGAGAATCTCACACAGGTCACAACAGTTTGACAAAGCTCAATGTGACAACAAGCAACATATGACTAAGGTTTTGCATTGTATAATGTCATATGGCTTTGGTAGGATATATCATCATTGAGGAACTTTTCATTTTAGCATTTTTTAAATTAAAAACTCCGGATGTTAAGTTTTTCTTCGAACAAAATCAAAGCACATTCCATTGTATCATACAATAACTCACAACAACTAAGAAAATGACCATGCGTTTGCAACCCACAAGTTTCAAGTTTTAGGATGAGACATTTTTAGCCTACAAACTCAAACCTTGGGGAATATTAAGTTATAAACTAGGTACAGACGAAATATAAGATGGAGCAACTATTCATCATTTCAACAAGAAGGAACTAAATCATTCTTACTACACATATGTGGAGTGGAATAAAGTTTTTTTAGATTTTAAACCTTTGTTTATTAAAGCTCCACCAAATAGGTCTTGATTTTATCTCTGTTGTCATCTCAAAGACTTAGCCTTATGAATTTCATAATTTCCTGCAAGGGTTAGTCCATAGTCAACCAAAAATCTACACTAGCAGTCCTGGTTCAGTAATCAAACTAGACACCATGTCTAATCTAATCAAGGTAGGCCAATTAAGCTAAGCACCATGATTAATTTAAAAAGCCTATGCAAGTATGACCATCACATCTAAACTAAGCACCATGCTTAATTTAAAATATATATGACCAACACCCAAACCAAAACATACAAGCGTAGAGAAAGGAAGCATGAAAGGAAAACATGATTCATCCAATGGAGGTAAAACATTTAATGGTGAACTAGAGAACCATATTATTATTATTATTATTATTATTATTATTATTATTATTATTTATTATTATTATTATTATTATTATTATTATTATTATTATTATTATTATTATTATTATTATTATTATTATTATTATTATTATTATTATTATTATTATGTGCGGTAACTGAAAGAGGTGAGAGTGCAAGACACGCATTACCTCTTAGGTGGGGGTCCCCCCAAGCTAGCTCAAAGCTTATGGTTGGGGGTTCTACCCCTGTGCTTTCTGACTTCTCTTGCATGGTTAGGATATGGTAGATCATGAGTGGTCTTACCACCCCTCGTGGTCACCGTATTGATATTCTCAAATAAAATCTTAGGTTGCCCCTGGATCTTTCCAAAATCATTTGCAGGAATTGCAGCAGCAATTTGAGCTAGTTGGGTTTGAAATATTTTATTAAGGCTTAATTTATTTTTGAAGGAAGAGGTTAAGCATTCTAATTTTGAATTAATGTTTTCCAAAATTTTATTGTGCGAGGTAAGTTTGTTTGTTAGGTTTTCATTTATTTTAGCTTGCCCTAACACGAGATCTTTCATGGAAGGTTGATTTGAAAAGTTTGAATTAAAAGCGGGGTTACCTTCCTAATATTGTGGGTGCAACTGATTCCACCCTGGCCATCCTTGTGGATGGAACCTGTTGTGTAGCGCTTCTCCATGGGTTTCAGGGTAGTCATTCCCTGAATGTCTAGTGTTTCCACACAACTCACATGTCATATGCGAGTCAAGTGCTTGGGTGGTGTATAATGTTCTTTTTGTGGCATTATGCTCGTCCAAGCATTTTATTAGGAGATCCAATTTTGTGGATAGCATATCCATTTTGTCCATGGTATGCATGTCGTCCTATCGGGGGTGGAGTCTGTCTTCACTCCACACCTGGTTGGAGACCATCTTCTCAATTAGAGCCATAGCTCCTCTAATTGTGAGTAAGAATAAGGCTCCTACAGTAGCAGCATCTATGTGGGCTCTGGATGTGGAAGTTAGCCCGTTGTAGAAGTTTTGAAGAATCAACCAGTTTTCCATCCCATGGTGTGGGTAGGCAAGGATGTATTCTTGCAGCCTCTCCCATGCCTCTAGGATGGATTCTGATGCTATCTACTGGAAGTTATAAATTCTTCCCCGAAGGGCATTGGTTTTGCCCGTTGGGAAGAATTTCGCGAGGAACGTCGTGGAGCACTTGGCCCATGTGTTGATAGCTTCCCGATCCTTATAAAACAACTATTTTACCCTCCCTAGGAGGGAGAATAGAAATAGATGGAGACTGTTGAGCTCTGGTGTGACATCTTTCATGATGATGATGTCACACAGCTCCAGGAAGTGTTGGAGATGCATGTTCACGTCCTCTCTAGGCAAACCATAGAATGGGTTGCCTACACCATCATGATCAGGCCTATGTTAAGCTTGAAGTTCGTGTTACCCACGTCAATAGCGGGCCCAATGGGCACATTAGCTATGGCGGGAACAGAGTACTCACGGAGTGACTTCTGGGCCATGGTAGTGGTTGCACATGGTGCTTGGGTGATGGGTTCGATTGCTGATGGAGTGGCAGGAGAAGAAGCGACACAAGATTGGTTCTTCCTTAGGAATGCCTCTAGGTTCTCGATGAAGTTTGTCGGCATGACGAAACCAGTCATAACACTATCCTATTTTCATTTGCAATAGGAGAAAACAAGCAGAGTTATCCTGCATGAGTAGTGGTTACTATACATACATGTCATCATGAACATGTACTAATAGATTCTGTTAATCTTGTGCCTTCACCGGAACGGCGCCAGAAATGCTTGTTGGTATTTCTTAACGTAAATAGAAATAATCTGTAAGCGCACAGATATATCGTTATAGCATTTCACCTAGAAGTATTCAGGGTGTCGTATTTATATTTTCCCAAGGGAAGGCACATGTATAAAAGGTTCTATTAGGTACATGAACAAGATAACATATTGCATAATATACCAAAGTTCATAGCAGGGGTAAACCATGATAAAAATAGGGATAGTGTGACACACACACGAGCCAATCTTAGAGATAGAATAAAGAATAAAGAATATAATCTAAACAGGCGCAAGCATATGGATCCTAGTGTTGCTATGCAAAGATTAGCAGATGATTATACAAATACTTGATTAGGACTTAGTTCTAAGCACCTAGGCACTTGGGGAGACCTTTGTGTTCTGGTCTGCCATCAACCTCATGAAGCAATTTATGAACTCCTACACTATACCTGAATATGGGGATTACAAGGGACGGATAGGGCTATCACCACCTACCGCCTACCCACTCTTCCATGGAGCACATTCATACTCGATGGTAACCTCTAGCCTAGACACCACGTCTACACTAGCAATTACTACTCTAGCATCACGCAGGGTTATCCATCTTCATTAGGGCCCTCTACTAGAGCATCCATTACAAGAATGGATGATGAACCGCCACCATAGCTTAGATCAATTAGCCTAAACATGTATAATGTTTAACTAATTGAGCATAGAGATTCATATGCTAACCTAATAATAAATGAACCAAACTCTAAATCATAAGCATAACAATGGTAGATTGAGAATAAGGCCATAAGGAAGATGTTGATATTGGTCGTACCAAACAACTCCGAGAAGTCCAAGATTCTCCATCAAAGCTCTAGCCTAACTCCTAAAACCACAAAGGAAAAAAGTACAAAAGGTGGAGAGGAGAGAGGCTCCAAGTGTGGTGTGTGTGATATAGGGGCCTCTCCCACCCTATTTATACTAAGCTATAGGCGGTTTGGGATAGAATATTCTATGGAATCCACCCGCACTATCCTCCTCTGCCTTGATGGCACCGCTAGACGAAGGTTAGGCTTGAGAAGCACTAGTGGGGGTGCGGCCACACCCTGGCTAGGCTGCTTCGGCACCGCCTTTCTCTACTGGGCTCCTAGCTGGGCCTGGATTGCATCTATGTGGGTTTTGGACCCAGATTGCAAGGTATGAAGGCCTTTTCTCTATTTCTATGATTGGATCAGCTTTACACTTTGTTAGTTTGCGCACTTTTTGTCACATTTTCCACTTATTCCAGATGGGTGTCCTATAAAACACTAATTCTCCAATACATGTGGAAATGTGACAATATAAATAACATATGTGTGTAAGTTATGCTAGTTCTCCTCTTTTTTGTTACTTTTTTGGCGGTCGAATTTGGTCAATAAGGACCGCCAACATCTACCACTTGAGTCTTCAATATCTTCATATGACATTTCTTGCAATCCGCAACATTTGAGGGTGGCAACAATATTTATCTCATTCCTTTTGGCAAATGCACCATGAGCATGTGACTTGAACCATTTTCAAACATATGATTTCACTTAATGGCATCAAGTCACTTTTCCAATATAATTCAGCAATGATTTGATCCTTTTCATAATATGACTTCCCATAGGTTGACTCATGCAAGAATCAATGTAGGTACTCTCTTCTTCACCCTAAGGATGTCTAAGGACTTCCTCCTCCTTAGCGACCACCTTAGAAGGCTATCATGGGCATCTAAGCCAATTTGGAGGCTCAATCCATATCAAGTTCGAGTCCATCTCGGACTCCATCAGTAGTTCGCACAAAAATAGACGCCTAGGTTGCATATAGGATCCATTTTTGACGTTCTACCTATACATGGCAAGATAATTTCATAAGATAACCAATGGCACTGGTCTCACATCAAAATTCCTTTGGAATCAATGGGAATCGTTGAAATAAGTGGACGTCTAAAATCTGTCATGGTGTTGTTTCACTGTCTTTTGGGGTATTCAGCCTTGTAATGTGTTGGAACTCCTTATGGATGTGAATAGGGGTCCTTGGCTGCCCCTTAGACTATATATTTAGTAGTCATCACCTAAGTTAGGGTTTAGGTTTAACTTTAGATCAATCTATTGATGAATAGTCATTGTATTTTGGTTTGTGAGACCCCAACTTGGAGTGCTTAATCATACATCCATAATTGTCAGTTTTATTAAGATTATGGTAATCTTGTTCTTTCTTGTGTTCTTCAATTTTTAGGGATTAGCCTTTTCAATGAGCTCAACTAGGCAGTGACACGGTTGATAACTAGAGGAGACATGATGCTAAGGTTAAAGGATTTGAGTCTTGTGATGTGAAGCCGGATCAGTGTCTCATCTACACCAAATTGATAGTTACCTCCACCCGATGGAGGATCTAGAACCCCATCCCCATCAACTGTGACAAGTCAGGACTAGATATTGGGTCTAGCCTCTTAGATTTCAGTAAGAAAGTAAAACACCCATAACTTTTAGCTCCGAACTCATATTTTAATGATCTTGGACATTCCAAAAAGCTTATACAGAAGGCTATCCATCCCAACATAGAACAAGCCCTAAGATCAATATGTGTAAGTGTCATGACATGTGTTTCTCTCATATTAGCACTCTGATTTTGGTTAGTTTGAGCACTTGAGACTTATAAAACTATTCATGTTGAATCCCTCTTAATAGTAAAACATACCTATACTCAAGATCAGAAGGATTATATATTTCCTTCACTTGAGTCTTCAATATCTTCATTTGTTATTTCTTTCATTCTTCAACATTTGAGGGTTGCAACAATCTTGGTCTCATTCGTTTAAGCAAATCCACTTTGAGCATGTGACCTAAACCATTTCCAAATATATGATTTCACTTAATGGAACCAAGTCACTTTTCTAATATAATTCAACAATGATTTGATCCTCCTCACAGTATGACTTCCCATAGGTTGACTTATGCAAGAATCAATGGAAGTACTTTCTTTTTCACCCTAGCCTTGGTCCATCAGTGCCCAAGCCGTCACTTGCCCTTCACCTTTGCTTAGTTCCTCGAAGCCCTTTCCTTGCTGTCTACACGTTTCATGTTGTCCCAAGCCACATAATGTTTTGAACCAACTTTGAGGATACATTGAAAACCATTTCTTTACTATTTGTGATTCTTGCTTGGATATCTTTTTTGATATAAATGTTGATATCAAACAAGTTTCAATATCTTTTTTTCTTGGAATGTTGTTGCCTTGATCAATTTTCTTCCTCCTTGGATATGAATACCATCAATGTGATCAAGTAATCAATTCATTGTCCTTTAATGGATATGAAATCTCAAATCATCATTCTTGATATGGCAAGCTTTCCATATGAGACCAATCCATATATGCTATTACTCATGTATCATTTGCAATTTGCCAAACATGCTTGATTGCTTCTTTATTTGAGCAATACCTTGAGTTTGATACGATCATTTCTAATGAAACCTATTCATAGTCTCATCAAACTTTGTTTTGTCATTCAATCACCAAAACTCACTAGAGGGCCTAGATGCACTTTTAGATGTTATCACCAGATGCACACATGGGTCGGTATGGATCTAGAATGAACAATATTAAAAGTTTATGGACATATAAATCAAATTTTAGGCTTGACTGACATAATAAAAACCCTCATATAAGCTAATGTTGTCAATCAATTTAACTCCTAAATTGATAAGGCTGCCTAATAGATTGTGATTATATTCATCATATTACCTCCGATGCAAATAACAGAGCCACTTATTTGCTTGACCAATGAAAAATTTATAATGGACCTCCGATGCATTTAACTCCAAAATTGATAAGGCTACCCAAGAGAATGTGATTATATCCATATTGCTTATAGGTCTTGAAAATACTAGAGCCACATATTTGCATGACCAATTAACAATAATATCTAGGTTACTCGACATAGAAGATACTAAATAATTATATGCCAAAATTCTGCCATACACTATCATGCATTGTACCATCACACCATCCATATATATACCTCGCACACCTCATCCCTCAAACCTTGCACCATATCCAAATGGATGCTCATTCACCACCAAATCACCGTGCTGTTGTCAAGCGCGCCACTGCTCTAAAAGCCAACCTAACATTGTCATCCTTGAAGAATGATTTATGCCACACAACTTTATGCTACAACATCAAATTTCTAGGTTTTTTGTATGGTATTTGAAATCATGTAGAAGCCAGGTCAAAAACTAGCCAACCATCCTATACCATTGACATGATCTTACAATTCCAAATTAAGGTGTGCATTGCAAGTAAACTAGATGCATGATGTTCAATTCAAACCTTAGTTCAAATTCAAAAAGAATAAGCTAGTAACAATTTTTGTAATATAAAACAATGGTACATTAAGTAGTCACATTGTTTTTATATTTTCAAAATGCAAACATATAACTCAAAATTAACAAATAACTCATTCCAACCACTACACTCCTGAACCGCTTTGGTGGAGTACAAGCATGATTCATTTAGTCCATTAAAGACTATCAATTAGCTATAACATCCACACCCTTCAATAAAGCATTACTTTTATGGACACTACCTGTTGGGAATTTAACTTTGTCACAAAAACACAGCTGTAACACCAAAAAATTTGCACCATTTTAAAATAGGTGAATTGATTTAATTGTGTATCTTGTTGAGCATTTAAACTTACCAAAATAATAATTTTTATTAAGTTAAAAATAGATATAGGTCTACATACATGTTTATGCATACATGCTGTTGCATAGTATTTCTTTTGTATTGAGAGGTTTGAAACTAAACTTCAAATTGCTTCAAATGGATTTGAAAATGCATTTGAAAAACACTTGAGATAAAAAGAAAATGGAATTTCCTCTCCTCTCTTTCTTTGGGCCAGCCGGCCTACTCCCTTCCCCGCGGCCCGTTTCTCTTTTTCCCACGAAGCCTAGCAGCGCCGTCCCGTAGGCCCATCTCACGCCCCGGCCCAGGCCAAGCCGCGTCATAGGCCTATCTTCTCGGCCCAAGATGAAGCTGCCCGCGTTCTCCCTCTATCGCTGTGACTACTAGGCTGGCCCCGCTCGTCGGCACAGTTAGTCTTCCTCCCGTCACAGCGCCGGACACCGCACCGCCATCAAGTCCGCCTTCACCATGCGTGCGCTTGGCATGCGCCCCACGTCCCTGTGCCCTATATAAGCTGGCCTCTGCGTGCGCGCCACCCCTAGCTAACCATAGGGCCACTGCCCTAGCCCTAGCTCTGCGCCATCGCTGATTTGGATCTAGCCAAGGTGCCAAGCTCGCCCCCGCCATTGAAGCCTCTGCTCGCTGCCTTTCCATCTCCTTGAGCCCACTACCGTGTTTGGCACCGAGGTTTTGAAGCTTCAGAGCCCTTGTCTCCTCTTACCCTCGCTCTCGTGTGCTCACTTTTTGCCGTTGAACTGTTGCAGGGAGCCACCGTCTGCCCCGCCGTGCCCTGTGTCATCACCGAGCCGTCTGCGCCCAAGGGAAGTGTCTAGGTGAGTTCGTCGTCGCCTGCTAGACCTCCCCGTGTCTTCCCCATAGAGAATCGGGCGCTCTATGTCGTTTTCGCAAATCACCGGCGAGGAGCTCGGTTTTTCGGCCATGGCGCCGCCATCGGCTACAGCGTCGGCCACTCCTGTCGCCTCCCAAACATTCTCGGCCATCCATCTGGAGATATGTGGCCTAGATTAGAAGATACCCTTTTGCTGGTATTTTTATTAAAGAGCCCCTCGGCTTTTGGATATTTGCGCCCGCCGTCCTTGGTTGCTTTCAAAAGGACCCCGACGCTTTTCTATTATCGAACCCGCTATCCATTGCGTATTCAACAGATTATGCCTTCTTTTAAAAGTGTATTTTGTTTGGTTGACTTCAAAAATACATTTTTTGTTATTTACAATTTTGCCACTAGATTTATTTAGGCAATAACTTTGTCGTTTTAACTCCGATTTGATCCATTCAACTTGCGTTAGGTTCGTAATTCCATAATCTACATATTTATACTACTGTTAAGTATGTTTTCAACTTTTAAAATTTGAGGTTAGATTTAATCTATTCTTTTACTAACGGAAATCTTGTTTAATTCATAACTTGTTCTAACTCCGATTTGAGTGATTCTCGCGTCTCCGTGTTCGTAGCATTGCGTAGAATAGTTTTAAAACCTTTTTAACTTCTATTTCTACTATTTGGTGTATTGTTATAATTAGTCTATATTTGTTTGCTATGCATGTGTGTATGGATGCCTGTGTGGTGCTACTTAATCTCGAGTAGACAATGAGTTTTATGTTGGTGCTCTGGAGCAACTCTTTGAAGATCAAGAGCAGCAGCGATACATTGAATCAAGGCAAGTATAATATGAGGCTCCTTGTTACCTATTCACATTAATGCAATCTCAATTCATATGCATATGTTAATGAACCTCTTGAAGTCTATTTACCTTGACATTGATTATCATGTCCTTGATTTACCTATGGGTTTTGCATGTGGGTAGTATGCTCAGTTGGCTCCAACTAATATTGAGTAAAGAATACAATTAAAGATATATGCAATATGGTATTAAAAGATGCTTTTTAGCGACATGGAACCAAGGGGGCTAGAGCATTGGGCCTTTTTCTTATGGTGCTCTAGTTTCTCTCCATAAGGACTCATCTTTAAGTGACAACCCAGGACTTACAGTACAACCATGAGGATCACATGGGTCTGGTCTTAGTACAGTACCTTGCTCTTTCTATTTTGTAGCAGTTTACCGAAATGACAAGAGGGGCATACCAGGCTGGGTATGGGCCTCATCCCCAGGGTGTGTACTATGCTACGTGTATTAGTGCCACTTTTGGAGATGACTCCATAACACTTGGGAGTTGGAATCCTTAGCGGATGCTCCTTATTAGAACGACTGGGGAAAAGCTTTATAGTGTACCCTGCCTGCTCACCTTGGATGTGGTTTGGGAGTTATAAACCCGTGCATATGGGTAACATGACTCATGGTGAAAGTGTACAACCTATGCAGAGTGTAAAACTAGTATATCAGCCGTGCTCACGGACACAAGCGGCCTGGATCCTTACTGAATAGTTGGTTACTTAGATGATTTGGGTTATGATTAAAATTGCAGATATCTCTAATCATTCATAATCAGGAGCCTAAGCATAAGTTAGCAACTTATGATTAATAATAAAATATGACCAACTAAAAGTGCTTACCGTAGTTCAGTCGTGTCAAGCCTTTTGAGCCTGCATCACCTCATGCTATGCTTGCTAAGCGGTAGTAGCTTAAGCTTGTTTTATTTCAATACTTTGGCAAAATCTCGAATGTGTATGAGATGGAGGTTCTTTAGTGGAATTACGAGAGGTGTTAGACTTGTGATCAACTAATTGACGATTCCTGTGGTGTTGGAGGCTTCGCCGGAAGAATAGAGTTATAGTATATACTGTAAAGTAAGACTATGTCTTTTGTAACAAATACTTATGCGCTATGTAACAAAGGCATTGTCTTTGATATTACCCCTTCATTTATAACTATATGTGTGAATTGAATTCCTGGGCACACATATGGTGTGTATCTGGTTTTGTCCTTAAAACTAGGTGCTATAGCATTCCCAAACTTTGGAGTCAAATCTTTAAATTTCCATAACAATATTTGTTTGTAGGAAGAGGAAAGCGAAGACAACATTTTGACTTTGTAAGAAAAGGATCGACTTCGCTGAAATAGAAGCAAAGATCAAGATCAGGAGCGAAGACAAAATTTAGCTTCGCTGTCAGAAAATCAACTTCGCCGACCAAAGTTGTCAAAGAGAAGTAAAATAAGGCTAGACAAAGGCAAAAAATTCGACTTTGCTTAACATTCTGAAGGTCAAAGGAAAAATCGATTAAGTCCAAAATAAAATTGTCAAGAAGACCGGTCACTGAAAATTGAAGAATGAAGGCTTAGAAGGAGGAAATGACCACTTCGCCCTTGTAGTTGAAAAGGGCTATAAACATTTAAGTTGGGGGTAAAATAGTCATTTTATGTAAAATACAAAGACTAGAGCCCTATAAATATCCCTCTGACATGTATAGTACGATCATGAAATAAATACAACTTTGTCTTGTGTTCCAACTTTGATGCTTGAGTAATTTCTTACCCAACACTACCTCCTATTTGTTTAATCTACATTCCTTTGCTACAATTCTGCACAAATATTTACATACACATACTGTGATGCGCGGGCCTGACCGACACGGCACCTGGCGCACTACAGGATCTTTGTAATGGTAGAATTAAAAACTAAACTAATCATCCTCACCTCTTCATCACAAGCCAGTTGACTAAGAGTCTCCTGACCCATATGTTTATCACTTCCCCCAAACTTTTCAGAACTAGAAGGAGCAGTAGTCTTCCGTTTCTTCGAAGTTTTTTTAGCAAGCTGACCACCACCCCTCTTTTTCTTTGTAACATTTTCTATACTTGGTTTCTTAGTACGAGTATAAGCTGGTGCTAGCCTTTCATCATATTTGATCTGCGCAATGTCAAAAATCCTATTAAGACGCTTGTAATCCTTTCCTAGAATTATGTCCATCAAATCTTTCTCTTTCTTCAAGAACTTGCTAAGAATTTCAATGGCCTTAACTTCAACAGCGGAGACAAAATCTTCATCTTAGGAATATTTTTTTGGACAGAAAGCTTCACTGTCCAGAAACAAATATGTCTTTCACTTCACAACCTTCTCATAAAAATGAACAAAACCCCAACCCTTCTTCAAAGGTGAAATTCAAGCCGCAATATATTCTTCACTAAAATCACAAGCACTTTGCATACTGGCAGCCAACTTATAAACCTTTTCACAAGTTCTAGAATTCTTTGAAATTGGAAAATCAGGTTTACATTCAAAAATATTCTTACTCATCTTTGCAGCTAAAGGATATCGCTTTACAACTTTCCCTAAATCATCTCTTTCTTCAACAAGTGGAACTAAATGGTGAAATCAATATCGATACCAATTTTTAACCCACTTATTCTTTGAGGCAGGTGAAATCTGCTTAGCACCATGAGCAGGCTTAAAACTATAGCAACCAAAGTATTTGATAATAGTTTTACCATCCACCATCTTGTTTCTCAACTGAGTATGCATCTCATGAAGATTACAAAACGCTCCAATATCCAAGTTTGCTCTTTGAGATTTCAATGCCCAAACAAAGAGAGCAATCTTTGCTATCCCATTTGGAGTCAAATGATGCATCTCAATATTATATGCCTACAAAATTTCATCAACAAAATCTTGATAGGGTATGCGAAGACCAGCAGAAAATTGATCGTAGAAAACAACACACTCAAGCGGCTCGACTTAGGAGTTGTCTCACCATGTGGCAAACGAACAGAAGCCTTTTCCAACATTTTGTTAGTAACCAACCATTGCAATTCAGACTCATCCATCAAAGTTTTTTCCAAAAATTAAGGACTTTGTATCATCTCCGACTAATTCTGACTCAGATGCGGAGACATCCGATAAACCTTCTTCAGATCCGCAATGATTGGATTCAACTGGGGAACTTTTAGAAGCAATCTTCTCTTGTTCAGACATCTAGAAAAACAAAATATATCTGAAAAAGAGAGGAAAACAATACAAAGAAAAACAAAAAAAACACAAGAAATAACTTACTTTGAAACAACTCCAAACTTCCATGGAAAACTAAACTTCGCGGAAGGGTTTAACTTCACCAAAATTTTTGGCTTTGCTTCAAAAGAAAATGCAGCAGCACCTCCCCGTCTTTGATAAAGTGAAAAGAATAGGGGGGAGGGCACCATATATATAGGCTGCTTCGAGTCAAACTCAACGGTTCAATTTCCGCCAGTCAAACTCGGCCGTTATAGTTCAAAAAAGAAACTATTCATAGTCTAACGGCTATAAAAACGGCCAACTCCAAAGTTCAGGATGGCATTTTTGGTCTTCATTTTAAATTCAAACTTCATAGAATTCAGACCTTTGGAGTAGGCCTTCGTCCACGAGGGGCGGCTGTTGGGAATTTAACTTCATCACAAAAACGCAGCCCCAAACTTTGGAGTCAAATCTTTAAATTTCCATAACAATATTTCTTTGCAGGAAGAGGGAAGTAAAGACAACATTTTGACTTGGTAAGAAAAGGATCAACTTCACTAAAATAGAAGCAAAGATCAAGATCAAGAGCGAATACAAAAGTTTAGCTTCGTTGTCAGAAAATCAACTTTGCCGACCAAAGATGTCAAAGAGAAGTAAAGGCTAGACAAATGCAAAAATTCGACTTCGCTTAACATTCTGAAGGTCAAAGAAAAATCGATCAAGTCCAAAACAAAGATGTCAAGAAGACCGATGACTGAAAATTGAAGAATGAAGGCTTAGAAGGAGAAAATGACCACTTCACCCTTGTAGTTGAAGAGGGTTGTAAACATTTGAGTTGGGGTAAAATAGTCATTTTATGTAAAATACATAAACTGGAGCCCTATAAATACCCTCTCTAACATGTACAGTATGATCAAACTTTGTCTTGTGTTCAAACTTTGATGCTTGAGTAATTTCTTACCCAACATCTGGCGCCCACCATTTGTGTGTGCTCAAAAACAAAGTTTGATCACGCGAGACCCAAGCTCTTCAAAGGCAAGCGAAGCCGAAGAACAAAGACTCAAAGAATTAGAAGAACAAGTGCCGAGAAAGCAAAAAGAACTTGAAGAATGTCACGCGAGAGCATGTTTACACCAAAATTTGGGAGAAGAGCGCGGGAACTTGTAGGCTTCCAAGATTGTGCCAATCAAGGAGTCGATTGCATAAGGATTGATATTTGTCAGTTCAGATGCGACACTAGGATCGGTTCCCTTTAAACGACGTCAACAGATAACGATGATGAGATATGATTGGCATCGAGAAGATACATATCGGACTCTACAAAAGAGGAAAGATTAGAGTCCAAGTTATCTTAAAATAGGAATGATTTTCCATACCAAAGATTGTACTGAGTCGTACTCCAGTAGGACTCATTTTTAGGCTCCGGGTATAAATATCAAACACCGGCTATTGTAAAATAGACAATCAATCCAATACAAGTCATTTACTTTTTTTTAGCTCGGACCACCCCTTAGGAGTAGGAGTAGAGTAGATCTCAGTGAATTCTTCAGCGAGTATGGCTGCATCTATCCGGTCGACCTCCACTGCTTGTTTGTAAGTACCATCATGGCTTATACCTCTGTTCATACGGCTGCATCGATCCGATCGACCTCCACTACGACTCTGGTATAAGTTAGTTATCGACTCTTGTCTAGTTCAAGTAAGGCTGCATCGATCTGGTCGACCTCCACTGCTCAAACTAGATTAAGGTCAAGTTATCGGCTCTATCTAAGGGTGGCATTCCTTCGGATAGATTCATTAAGTTATCGATATTGCTTATTGCTTCTATTATTTATTTAATTACAGCAATATCACTTCGCCCGATTAGGATTGATCTAGATCAGCCTTATATCCTTTTTATTCCATCGTTTGTTAATCTAAATTTGAACTAATCTGGACTTTAAACGATGAGTTATGTTTTATCGGCTGTTTTATATCAATCTTGATCGTGCATAGCGTGCGGTTAAGGCGTGTCTGATCTTGAGTAGATCTATTGGCTAGCGAAAACCGTTTCATGGCCCATTATCATGGCCTGTGTGATTCTGCCTCACACCCCACTGTTAGCACCACGGAGTGAGGATCGTTATTCGGTAGATCTATTCCTGATAAGGCATGACCTTAACTGTGCGCTATGCCTGAATCGACTATTTTAACCGATATCGAGTGCTTTCACTAACAGTTCACGTCATGAGAACATTGAAGTAGCGATAGGTTGAAAGATGTGTTAGCCCCATGATCTTATTATTGTATTACAGCCTGCATGATTCTGCCTCATGCCCCACTGATATTAGTAATAAGTTCAGGTCATCGAGTCTATCGTTGTTTTTATGGCCTGCATGATTCTGCCTCATGCCCCACTGGTCACAGCGATAGATGAGATCTAATATGTTCATTAGATTTTTCTTTATTAAATGGTTGAATGATGATGATCTGTTTATTTTATATAAAAGGAGTTCGGTTACTTACGGTCATTGGCTTAGCATGAACTAATCATTGTTGACATCTTATTGCCATTGACCAATATTTGTCTAAGTAATGATATTCATCCTGATTCTTCTTACACAACCCCATTGAAGGGTCGAGATGGCGGACTAGAGGGGGGTGAATAGTCTTTTCTAAAATTAATCGCGTCGGCTAACCGATATAAATGTGGAATTAGAACAATCGGTCTAGCCAAGACTACACCCCTCTATATATGTTCACTAGCACCTTGCAAAGATACTAATAAAGCAACTAAGGTGCCGGGCTAGTTAGAGCTCTTCTAAACAATTTTAGGAGCAAGGTCACACAAACCTATGCTACTAGTACTTTAAGTAACAAGGGAGCTCCTACACATGCTAGTAAGGAAAAGCACAAAGCTAACTAAGCTCACTAGCAATGCTCAATAACAAGGCAACCAACGCCTAATTAGAGAGCGCAAATACTTAGCTACACGAACTAAGCAATGTGACTAACAAGGTTACTAAAACCAAATTAGCCACGCAAGGGAGCTACTTCTATGCTACACAAGCAAGAAGGTAATTAGCTAGCTACACAAGCTATCTAATTACAAGAGCAACTACACAAGCTTTAAGATATATATATAAGTAATTGCAAGCTTGTGTAATGGGGATGCAAACCAACGGGAAGAACAAGGTTGACACGATGATTTTTCTCCCGAGGTTCACATGTTTGCCAACACGCTAGTCCCCGTTGTGTCGACCGCTCACTTGGTGGTTCGGCGGCTAATTAGCATCACCCGCTAAGCCCGCACGTCGGGCACCGCAAGAACCTACCCCTTGAGTGAGGGTAGCTCAATGACACGCTTTACTAAAGTTGCTCTTCACGACTCCCGCGGGGTGAGCACAAGTACCCCTCACAAGCACATCTCCGGAGCGCCGCACAAGCTTCTTGTGGGCTTTGACGGAGACCACCACCAAGCCGTCTAGAAGGTGGCAACCTCCAAGAGTAACAAGCACCACTGGCTTGCAACACGACCACCTAGTGCCACTCGATGCAACCTCACGATGCAATCGCACTAGAATCGCTCACTCACACAATCGAATGATCACTATCAAGTATATGTGTGATGGAGGGCTCCCAAGCACTCACAAGCATGGACACTAAGTCCCTTGAGGTGCTCAGCACCAGCCATGGCCGAGGGCCACTTCTATTTATAGCCCCAAGGGCTAAACTAGCCGTTACCCCTTCACTGGGCAACGGTCGGGCCGACCGGACGCTCCGGTCGTGTTGACCGGACGCTAGACCTCAGCGTCCGGTCACCCGCAGACGGCCACGTGTCTTGATTCCAACGGTCACTTGACTTGACCGGACGCAGCAGCTTTCAACTGACCGAACGTTGAATCCCCAGCGTCCGGTCGTTTCCAGTAAGGTACCGACCTCGACCGGACGCGTCCGGTCACACTCTAGCTTCTGCGTCATCGTACGTCAGCCTGACTTGACGTAGCCTGCCAGCGTCCGGTGCATTCAGATCCAGCGTCCAGTCAGTTGACCGACGCCAGCATCTTCGCGACTAACTTGTTTTCACTTCTAACTTTATCACCCTTGCTCCAATGTGCTAACCACAAGAACTTGCATCCGGCGCAATAGAAAATAGGCATTCTATTTTCCCGAAAGCGCTGAATCCACCAAGGATGAAAGCGCAATAGAGAGGGACCCAAACCCATCTCACCCCTGCAAACACCACCTCCTTTGTAAATGTGCCAACACCACCAAGTGTACACCACCATGTGTATGTGTGTTAGCATTTTCACAATCATTTCCCAAAGGATGTTAGCCACTCAACTTGCCACGCCACTCGATCCTAGCGACAATGCAAAGTTAGATCACTCGAGTGGCACTAGATGACCGATATGCAAACAAGTTTGCCCCTCTTGATAGTACGGCCATCTATCCTAAACCCGATCATAAACTTCTCTACACACCTATGACCGGTGAAATGAAATGCCCTAGGTTATACCTTTTCCTTGCACATTCCATTCCATCTCCTTCAATGTTGATGCAACACATGCACCAACATGATCAACAATGATATGATCCACTTCATATCATCACATGATCATATTGGTTCATCGATCTTGACTCTACTTGCTCTTCACCATTGCTATCGTCCATCGGCGCCAAGTCTTGCTCAAGCTTCACCGCCACGCGGTCCATCACTCCAAAGCCTTTGACTTGCCCTTCACGCTTGCAACCGGTCCATCAAGCCAAGTCTTGTCTTGATCTTCTCCACCTTGATCACATGACTCAATGTCATGTCTCATGTGCAATAAGCTCCTTCATCATCACATGTGTGAGCTTTGCAACATCTCCAAGCCATTTTCACCTCCATGGCATATGTTGCTCATACACATGTACCTGTGGACTAATCACCTATGTATCTCACATAAACACAATTAGTCCACCTAGGTTGTCACTCAATTACCAAAACCAACAAGGACCTTTCACCCATGAGGTTTAACTGATTTATTCTTATGAATATGCTGGAATCGACTATTTAGTCGATCTCCTCTCATATCGGCTCTCAAAGCCGCACATTCGGGACTGTCTGGCAACACCGGTAAGTTCTGCCCTAAATTACTGATAAACTTTCTCTCCTTGTCAATTGTAGGGTCAAATTGTCTGGCATGTCGGCGCGGGACAAAATTTTTGTGCCGACACATGTTTCTGGCACGCCTGGTGGGACCCCACAATCGTCATGGTGGCTCACAACAACAACGACATCCTTATGGTACATTATGAAGATCTACCTAATAGAGATAAGGTGTTATTAGCAAAGCTACAAAAGAGTATTAGAACAAGTGTTTGTTGTCCTACACCAAAACACGTGACAACACAATTGTTCAGAAATTTCCACTACCAAGAGTTCTATTACACGGGCAGACAGATACAGTTGATGCTGAAGACAGACGTTTCTTTATAGAAGTTGTAGACAAATCTGTTTGTGATGCCATATCAAGCCGTAATAAAGCTTTCTTAGACACATTCCACAACGCTATAAAAGAAGCGATTCTTGGGTTTCCAGTTGGTCAAGTTGGGTCGGCTTATTACAACATTTCAGATCCGTTGACCTAAGGGACTAATCAAGTCGGTACCAACCATCAAGAAGCAGCACCAGTTGGTAATGGTGATGTCCAAGTAGTTCATGGTTTATCTGAACAAGCTCAAGGTACTACTATGAATCAGGCACAGTATAATCCTGGACCGTCAATATAGCATGTGCCACAGCTGGTGGGGCAAGGTTAGAACCAAGTGATTAATTTTGGCACATCAGGCCACATACCATCGTCGGCTCAAAAAATAGCACCCTCAATTCAAAGGATCCATAGAGATATAGATCCTTATGTCTACAATCAGAGACTTCAAGCAGCAAGCCAACAAAGGACCTAGCAGATAGAGATTTCACAAGGGTATCATTATGGCACAGATTATAACACCCTTCACATTATTCCAAATCCAAGGTATCAAGGCACATGGGATTTCAATCCACAGATGGGTCAACAGGTGCAGAGAAATCCAAATTCAAATGCTGATGAGTTGCTGCTGAAGGTGACCGAGATGATGAAGAATCAGTTCGGTCTGAAGCCAAAAGGGCTGACCTTTTTGTACAAACACCCATATCCTGAATGGTATGATATGGTCACTCTTCCCACAAATTATAGGCTCCTAGAGTTTGCTAAGTTCACTGGCCAAGACAGTACAAGCACAATAGAACATGTCAGTCAGTATCTTACACAATTGGGCGAGGCATCAGTTGAGGAAGCTCATCGAGTTCATTTCGTCTCCTGTCACTGTCGGGACCAGTCTTCACTTGGTTTTCATCGCTGCCAATCAACTCCATTGCCATTTGGGCTGACCTCGAGAAGAAATTTCATACATATTTTTACATTGGGACTGGAGAAAATAAGATAATCGATTTGACAACCATAAGGTAGAAAACTAATGAATTGGGCACTGAGTTTCTTCAGAGGTTCCGAGAAACCAGAAATTTGTGCTTCTCATTAAACTTGGTTGGTGATCAGTTAGCTGCTTTAGCCATTTTAGGAATGCTGCCAATGTGGAAAGAAAAGCTACTGGGATAAGAATTTGACAACTTGGGTCAATTGGCTCAATGAGTGGCGGCACTCAATAGCCAATTCCAGAGTATGTGCAAAGATACCCGATTTTAGAAGAGTACCAAAGTGGCCAAAGCTTATAATTCATACTCAGTCGATGATGGCTATGAAGATGAAGAAGAAGAGGTTGCTGCAGCTGAATGGAATTGGGGCAAAAAGATAGTGATGGTGCCAAATCCTTGAGGAAGAGGAGTCAAGGAACGCTATGACTTTGATGTCACCAAATCAGACAAGCTCTTTGATTTCTTGCTTGAGAAGGGACAGATCAAGTTGCCTGATAATCATGTTATGTTGCCCCCTAATCAATTGAAGAATAAAAAGTTCTGCAAGTTCCATAATGCTACTTCTCATTCCACTAATGAATGTAGAATTTTCCGGTAGCATATACAGAGGGCTATTCAGCAAGGAAGGCTCAAGTTTGATACGCCTCGGAAAATGAAAGTTGATGATAATCCTTTCCTAGGAGATCAAACACATGGTTGATGCTAGGCTGAACAAAGGGAAGACCAAGGTCCTAACGTCAACCAAATCAAGAGAAGCTAGAACAGTCGATCCCAAGATGAAAATATTGGCTGACGAGTGCAGAGAAATTAGAAGACATCACGACAAGCAAAAGAGCCTATATAAGCAGGGGAAACGTCAAAAGATGGGGCAACAAAGTCGTGAGTCACATCTTGGATCCTATTGAATAAATGGCAGTGGCAGAAGGAAAAGGATTATCAGCGTTGGTTAGTAAATCAAGAATACCAGCGCCAACTAGAAAAAGAGAGGTATGAAAGGAAAAAAGCCGAATCACATTGGAATTGTCCTTTCTTCAGACATTGTTGGACTGAAGGTTTGTAGTTGCCTACCAGACATGATTGTCCAGAATGCAGCGATCAATATTGGGAGTTTAGGCAATCATGAACCAACCGCCGGTCTATCCATGCTCAAGATGCATATCATCATAATAACATGGATCGGCGCTTAAAAAATAAAAGTGTTCATGATCAGCTTGGAAACGAGTTGTTGATCAAGACTGGGCTGATTATGAAGAAGTCAATAAGAAAGAATATGTCTGGCAGGAAGGCCAATGGTGCCCAGGAGGTTTGACAAGAAGCCAGAAAAGGAGGGTGCAACGCCTAAGGAATAGAGAGTTGGAACAGGCCCAGGCATCCAGCAAACCTCAAGTATGGCATGCTAAGCAAATAGCCGATAGAAAACAACCATTGGCTAATATTCAAAAGGCATTTCTGTTGCCATTAGAGTTCAGAGCTCCAGGTAGATCAAGAAGTTTATTCGGATTTTGATGAATCAGAGTATGAAGAGATAGTTGCCAAGTTGACGGTTACACAACAAGCAATATTTGATAAACCAGTCAAGCATCGGCACTTAAAGGCTTTATATATGAAAGGTTTTGTTGACGGGAAGCCGATGAACAAGATGTTGGTGGATGGAGGTGTTTCTGTCAATCTCATGCCTTACACCACTTTTTGTAAACTTGGCAAGGGACCAGAAGATCTGATGGAGACTAGCATGATGCTTAAGGATTTTGGAGGCAATGCGTCTAAGGACCGGGGGGCAATGAACGTCGAACTAACAATCGGAAGTAAGACTCTGCTCACCACATTCTGAGTACGCATCTCACCAACTGCATGGGCCAGCTGGCATTTGGTGGAGTCATCATCGGTCCACTATGCCCGCTAATGCCCAAATCACCTGGGATCAGTTCAAGTCTACTTTCAGGGGAAATTATATTCCTCCTGGTCTCATGGCGATCAAGCATACAGAGTTCATGAAGTTAACCTAGGGGAACTAGAGCTTGAATGAATACCTGCAGGCTTTTAATAACCTTGCAAGGTATGCTACTGAGTTTGTTGACACTGATGCCAAAAAGATCGCAAGTTTCAAGAGGGGACTTAGCCTCAAACTTATGAAGACCATGGGAAATTGCAAGTGTGCTCATTTTAATGAGTTTGTGAGTGATGCTTTATCGCAAGAGAACAACAATGCTGTGTATGCTGCTTCAAAAAGTCATAGGAGAGCCTATGAGGTAGGTGCCTCCCAATCCAAGGCTCCCGTCACATAGAGGGCTCCATTCTGTCCTCCAGCGTCAGCCGCTAAGTTTTGCCCACCGCAGAAGAAGAATCCCACCAAGACTGGGTTTCGCAAGGCATTTACAGTTGCTCTTCCAAAGGGCACTACCAGTCAGGGCAGTTCTAGGGCTCCTCCAAGCAACATGCCATGCTGGAACTGCAACAAGACCGGCCACTGGGCAAGGGAATGCCCTTACCCTAAGAAGAATAACTACCAAGGTGGTCGTCAGGGGCAGGTGAACCACACTAATATTACTTAGATTCCTTCAGGAGAGGTAGTGACTGCTGGTAAGTTTCTGATTGATCAACACCCCGCAGTTGTACTATTTGATTCGGGTGCTTTGCATTCCTTTATTAGTCTAGCATTTGCATCCAAGTTTATGCAGAAAACATATACTGTTGAGGGTGAGGGTTATTGTATTAGGGCTGCCAGTGGTATTATCCCAACCAAGCTGATAGTTGGGGACGTACAATTTGAGATAGAGGGGCGAAGTTATCAGGTTGATCTAGTAGTTTTACCGGGGCTGGGTATCGATGTGATATTGGGAATGAATTGGATGAGCAGGCACGGGGTGCTTATTGATACATCGACTAGAGTAGTCATGCTCAGAGATCCTAGTAATCAGGAAGGTTTTCTGGTGCAACTACCCAGGGACATCAATCTTTCTTGTGCGGCTAATGCGGTGCAAGCAAAGGCTATTGTAGATATCCCTATAGTGTGTGACTTTCCGGATGTTTTTCCCGATGATTTGCCTGGATTACCCCCGGATCGGGAAGTGGAGATCAAGATAGAGTTGCTTCCTGGCACAGCTCCTATCTCTAGAAGGCCATATAGAATGCCTCCCAATGAACTAGCTGAACTTAAGACCCAGTTGAATGAACTTCTAAAGAAAGGCCTTATCCGTCCTAGTTCATCTCCGTGGGGGTGCCCGGCTATCTTTGTGAAGAAGGATCAATCCCTATGCATGTGTGTAGATTATAGACCCTTGAATGCAGTTACAATCAAGAATAAGTACCCTCTGCCGCGCATAGATATCTTATTTGATCAGTTGTCCAAAGCAAAAGTCTTTTCCAAGATTGATTTGAGATCTGGGTATCATCAAATCAAGATTCGGCCTGAGGATGTCCCAAAAACCGCATTATCTACGAGATATGGTCTGTATGAGTACCTGGTTATGTCTTTTGGATTGACCAATGCCCCCGCACATTTTATGTATCTGATGAATTCAGTGTTTATGCCCGAGTTGGACAAATTTGTGGTGGTATTTATAGATGATATCCTGGTCTATTCTGAAAATGAAGAAGATCATATTGAACATTTGCGGGTGGTTCTCACTATATTGCGAGAACACCAGCTGTATGCAAAGTTCAGCAAATGTGAATTTTGGCTTCGCGAGGTACCTTTTCTTGGACACGTGTTGTCGGATGGTGGAATTATGGTTGATCCCACCAAGGTGCAAGAAGTGTTGAACTAGAAGGCTCCAATCTCAGTGCATGAGGTTCGGTGTTTTCTGGGGTTGGCTAGCTATTATCATCGCTTCATCCTAGATTTCTCTAAAACAGCCAAGCCTATGACTCGATTGCTGCAAAAAGACATTGATGAGTACAGGCCCGATCTTCCGAGAGGTAGCCGGTAAGTTCGATATGTGGAGATCTCGACGTTGGCGATCCGGCTTCAAATCAGACGCGATTCGAACCCTGCAACCGTTACACCTTCGCTCCGTTGGTTATCAACCAAGCACAACTTGATTGACCTCGCCAAGAAGAAGGCTTTTCCGCAAGCGAATCGAAGAGCACAAGCAAGAAGGTAAAACACGCAATCGATATTGCAAATATGAATGACGCGAATATCAATAGAAGGTTCAAGAACTTCGGTTCCAAAGGACTAATCGATACAGTGGAGGAGATCAAGAACGGGGCCCCGGATCTTTGTGAAAAGGATTTGTCACCACGGTTACAATGAGCGATTCGGTTTCTAGATGGAAAACTAAACTCTAAACAAAACCCAATTGTGTAGCAGCGGCGACGGCTGTGTTTATAGTCTAAGACTCGACCTAGGGTTGGGGACGGCCAGGGGTTGGGCGCCCACAACTTGGGCTTAAGGCCCGACACGATACATGGCCAAGTTGGCCCAAATAGGTGACGCAGCACCTTGCCGTGGTCACACAGAATGATCCACGGACCTTCTGGAGCTGGGACCAGATCCAAAACGACGGCGTCGTCGTCCCCTTTCCAACGCATCCAAGAACGGCCCGTTTCGACGTCGTATGAGAAAGTTATGACCGAAACAGTGACGACGTGTCTGCTGAATCCGAGGGTGACGTGGCAGCTGAGTTGGGAACGAATTGCAACTTGGGAAAGACCATGGCGTCGGTGTGTCCAGCGTGGCGATGTCCTCATCAGACATGAAGTTTGTCTGGACTCCTGAGTGTGATGCGGCTTTCCATACCCTACGAACTCTTCTAACTTCGGCTCTAGTTTTGGCATAACCGAATATCGAGAAACCTTTTGATGTGTTCTGCGATGCATCAGGTATTGGGCTAGGAGGTGTTCTTATGCAAGAGGGTAGAGTCATTGCTTATACCTCTCGCCAACTTCGAAAGCATGAAGTGAATTATCCAACGCATGACTTAGAACTCACTGCAGTTGTTCATGCTTTGAAGGCCTGGAGACATTATTTACTTGGCAATGTGTGCAAAATCTACACTGATCATAAAAGTCTCAAGTACATCTTCACTCAGCTAGAGTTGAATATGCGTCAGAGAAGATGGCTTGAGTTGATCAAGGATTATAACCTCCAAGTGCACTATCACCTTGGCAAGGCAAATGTCGTAGCGGATGCCTTAAGCAGGAAGTCTCATTGCCACTCATTGATTAAGAGTGATGTCCATTTGTCCAAGCTCCTTCATCCTGCAGTCCTTCACAACATCACTATCAGTTGTACTCTACAGAGTCAAATTATCGAGCTACAGAAGACAGATGCAGGTGTGTTTCACATCAAGCGCAAGATGAAAGAGCAAGAAACCAAACATTTTTGAGTTGATGAGGAAGGCGTGTTATGGTTCAAGGACAGGTTGGTAGTTCCGAAGGATAGAGAGCTTAGAAATCAAATCAAATCATATCCGAAGCTCATTCCTCTAAATTATCTATTCATCCTGGTAGTAGCAAAATGTATCATGATTTGAAGCCTCAATTTTGGTGGACCAAAATGAAGAAAGAGATAGCCGCTTATGTGGCTAGGTGTGACACTTGTTGTCGAGTCAAGGCTGTGCACATGAAAGCTGGATTACTTCAGCCACTCTCTATTCCAGGTTGGAAATGGGAGGAGATAAGTATGGATTTTATTGTTGGACTCCCTACTACTTAGAGGAACTTTAACTCTATTTGGGTGATTGTTGACCGTTTGACCAAGTCAGCACACTTCATTCCTGTCCGCATAGACTTTCGTCCAACCGACTATGCAGAGTTGTACTTCAACCAGATAGTCCGACTTCATGGGATCCCTCATACTATTGTCTCGGATAGAGGACCACAGTTCACTGCTCACTTTTGGGAGCACTTACATGGATTATTAGGAACTAAGCTAGTAAGAAGTTATGCTTATCATCCGAAAACCAATGGGCAAACTGAACGAGTGAATCAAATCTTAGAAGATATGTTGAGAGCATGTGTCATCTCAGCTAAGGGCTCATGGGAAAAATGGTTGCCCCTAGCTAAATTCTCGTACAACAACAGTTATCAAGAGAGTATCAAGATGGCACCATTTGAAGCTTTGTATGGCCAGAAGTGTAGAACTCCGTTGAACTGGGTAGAAGCCAGTGAAAGGAGATATTATGGAATTGATTTTGTTCAAGAAGCCAAAGAACAAGTCCATACTATCCAAACTCACATGGTCACAGCTCAAGGTAGGCAGAAAAGTTATGCTGATCGACGTAGAAAACCTATTGAGTTCGAAGTTGGAGACTTCGTTTATCTGAAAGTCTCACCTATGAAGAGTGTCCAATGTTTTGGTGTGAAGCGAAAGCTTGCGCCGAGATATGTTGGTCCGTTTGAAATCATTGGACAAAGTGGTAAGGTGGCGTACAAGATTCAATTACCTCCAGAGATGAGTGCTATCTTCAATGTCTTTCATGTATCCCAATTGAAGAAATGTCTTCGCGTTCCTGAAGAGAGAGTTCCACTGGGGGATATCGAGTTAAAATCTGATTTGACCTTTGAAGAAAATCCAGTTCGAGTGATTGACACTCGTGAGCGAGTGACTCGGAGTCGGGTGGTCAAGTTCTACAAAGTCATGTGGAGTAATCAGGGTAGTGAACGCGATGCAACGTGGGAAAGGGAAGATTATTTGAGGGATGGTTATAAGGAATTCTATCAACAATGGCACGCTTTTCAAATCTCGGGACGAGATTTTTATAAGGGGGGAGGGCTGTAACACCCTAGGTGTTTGGCTTCCACATTTGCACTACATTTCATGAACATGGGCATCATGCATCCATTCGGGAACTTATATCACATGAAACATGATTTCGAAACATTGCAACATGTTGTATATTTCATGTGTATTGTTTCTTTTATGAAATGTAAAGTGTGCAACACTTAAGTGCAACATGTGCCACTCACTTAGTGAAACAAGGTTAGTTAGTACTATGCAACACACTCATGAAACATATGAAACATGGCCTTGAAACAAAAGTAACACTTCACTTGTTCTTCCATGTTTCAATGCCTGTGATGCCTGATTCTTGTGTGACCAATATATGGTGCGGCTAATTATTCTCCTAAGAACCTTAGTTATACTTAGGATGTCATTTGGAACATTGTTCATGTTGATCATTTTGCCTAATTAGGTTTCCAAGTCATGGTTGACCAATTTGGACCCCTAGAGCTCCTGTGTTTGACTGTTTAAAAAGTGTAGCTTAGGATGTTTGCATGTCTGATCAACCTAAAGCAAAGTTGTAGAGAATTATATAAGGAACAAAAGTTGTAATGGTGCAAAGCTTTGAAAATGTACAGAACATGGTCAAAATTGGATTACAACACGAAAGTTACCCCTGATTTCAGAGACAAAATTTTTCTAAGTGTTAACTCTGAAAAACAGTTTCGCAGGCTGGACATTGGCTTGATGTAACTCGTGATTCTTTGAGAATTAGCTGATACTTGCTAAAGAAATGTTGTAGCCCTATCATAGCTCTACATCTTTGATTCAAGGAAGTTTTGCTAACTCGCCACCAATTTGGAGTTTGGAGGTGATGAAAACGCGCTGACAGTCACTTGATGCCGGCTCTGATGGCTTCGGGTTCAGGCCGACATGGCTGACCGGCGTCAGGCCAAGCTCGCCAAGTGGAAGCAATATGCCGGCGCTACCCCCACAGGTTAGGCCGTCACTGCCATGAACACGCCACACACCCGTTAGCTCGTCTACTTACTTCGCCGTGTCCGTCTCGCCTCGCTAGAGCACGCGGAAGCCGAGCGCCGCGCCTCCACCATTGCCGCCGAGCGTGTCACCGTCGCGCAGCTCCTCCGCTAGCTAGCCGCTGAGCTATTGGTCG
This sequence comes from Miscanthus lutarioriparius, assembly GCA_904845875.1. Taxonomy (NCBI): domain Eukaryota; kingdom Viridiplantae; phylum Streptophyta; class Magnoliopsida; order Poales; family Poaceae; genus Miscanthus; species Miscanthus lutarioriparius. The sequence continues at coordinate 50,660,271 of CAJGYO010000016.1, read as the reverse complement.
CACGCATAGTTGCGCCTTGCACTGAGCTACTCGCTCGACCCCTTCATAGCCCCAGTCGAGCCAAGGTGAGGGTCCTTTGGCAAATTTCGTCATTGCCGCTGTGCCTGTCACCTCGCCGGAGCGCGAGCTCACCGTGGCCTGAGCTGACCAGCGCTCCTCCGTGCGCCCTTTCCTCTGCATTGTCTTTCCCATGCCTCGTGGTGTCTCTAGTCCTACCTCGCCTAACCGCTACCGCCCGGATGCCACCGGCGAGTGAGCCTCGCCGGAGTAAGCTCCGTCGCCGCGCGGGCCTCTCCGTGGCTAAGCTTCCTGAGCACATCTCCTAACCCTAGCTTAGCACGAGTAGTGTCACCTGAGCACCTTGGTGACATAGAACCATTTGCCTGGCCCAGCCATGGCCGGAGCCGGTCGGCGCACCGTCGTGCCGCGCCGCCGAGCCACCATGTCCGGCGATGAGCCGTCTCCAGTGCCTCTTAGCCCTAACCACTTACCTCTTTAGGTGCGGAATGGTGTGGAGAACACTAGGGTGGGGTCGGTTTCGCCGGCGGACTCGCTGTCGGCAAGCTATCGCCGTTTAACCGCCGATCCCCGTAGTGCTCTGTTTTAGTGTCGATGACGTGTGGGCCCTTCTGTTTCGTGGGTCTGGAGTGTCAGTGGCTTAAGGGTAGAAGGCTAGTTCAAAAATACCTATTTTGAATGCTGATTTGATATTTTTGTATCTCCTGTTTTGTAGATCCAAATTAGGTGGTTCCAATTTTGTTAGACTCATAGTGAAGTGTAGTATTTAGGAAAAATATAATATGAGCACTTGTAGTAGAGTTTATGGAAGAATTAAATTGAAACTTTAAATGTGTTTTTGAATGCATGCAAACATGTTTAAATCATATCTTTAGCTTCTGTGATCCAAAAATTATGAAATTTTGTGGGTAAGCTAGTATTGTATAGTAGAAGCTCTGGTTAAAATTTGAGAGTCATTGCATTTGTAGTTTTTGAGTTATAGATTTTCCTTTTATCATTGGTAGATACTTGGGTGAATTTTTGTAAATTATCTATGAATCCAATGACCATGAAATTTGTTGGAGAATGTCCTAGTGCCTTAAGGATGCTAGGAAAAATATGTAATCTATTGCTTGACACTTTTCACTAAGGTTTCCTAATTATGCCATTTTAAGCCATTCTGCCTTACCATTTTTGTGTAGGTTGTTATACTTACTCAAATGGTGTGAAATGTTTATGGTAGTCTACTTAGGGCATTTAGTGTCTACTGTAATTGTTGTAGAATAAATTGTGTAGTTTTCATATATGTTTACTATTTCCACTAATTAATTAAATAAATTAAGAAAGGTATTAAAAGAAATGTTTTGGTGATGGACACCCAACTTTCTGGTGTTTTTGTGATATGTGTGATATGTCAGTAAAGTTGGTTTTGTCCAATTAAGTATTTATATCATAAGTTAATAATTATTTGTTTGCATTATGTCCCTCTGGACAGATCTAGGGACTTTGGAAAGTTCCCCATGATAATTTGGTTTTCTATGATTGTGATGAATACAAGAGTTGTAGATAATTTATGTATCTAGCTCCTGTCAAAATTTGAGGGCATTTGGCCTAGTAGTTTAGAAACTACAGCTGTTTAAAGTTAGGTTCCAGTTTTTGCTTACTCTCTGCCTTGTAAGGACAGAGTTCTGTTGATTTATGAATTCGACTTGGTAAAGTGTTGAATCATGCTTTGAGGTCTAAAAATTAATTGTAGACAATTTCATAAGCTTTCCAGATTGTCTTGTTGCATGTCATTTGGAATTATAAATCTCCAGTTATGGCTAGTTTACTGTACCTCTACATAGTCTTCATTTTGCTGAAATGCAAATGCTTGAGTGTATGTTGTTGCAATGTTCTCGTTGATTGTTTAGGGGTTAGCCTAACTTGAGACTATGCTTAGGTGCAGGTGCTAGGTCATTAACTGAAGATGAGCAATTATACATTAGGTTGTATAAACTTGGTAAGTAAAGTAATTTGAATAGGGCTTAAGTTGGAATATGCAAACTACAGCGAACATGTGCATTCCCCGAGCATCCCTGACATTCGTTCATGTGCATCCATGATATTTATCTTGCGCATTCATGCAATAGGTGTGCCGGAGGGAGTGACGTTGCTGGAGTTCGAGGGAGCCAACCAGGAGGAGGAACCCGAGGTGCAGGAAGCCGACGAAACAGTCGCCGTGAAGGAATTGCCCGAGTGCCCTGACCACCAGCCTTCCTCGTTCCTGAAAGGCAAGCCCCGAAGCATATTAAGCCTCCCATGTTTTTACAAATACTTTGAGTACCTTTTATTGTTGATGATGCATTAAGTATAGGAATTGGTTGGAACCAATTGCTGCATTATATATCCTTCCTTGTCCAGATATCGCACTAGAATCCTATTTAAGTTCAGGAACGGGTTAAATGCTTAGCCATGCTTAGTGTGGTAGAAGTCAGGTGATTTCCTGTCACCTACGAGCTTTAGGATGAGGTGGATCACGGTTGGCTATATTTGCTATCATGGAAAAGAACCATGTGAATAATGAATTAAGACCGGGCGGGGTCTTGTGTAGGTTTGAACATAGTGACTCCGTCTGAGTCGTTTAAGGACCGATACGCTGTACGTCCTCATGTCATGTTGAACGCAGCCTAACACTTAGCTGGCCTGATAAGTCGTTCCGACCGTGAAGCCTAGTAGCTCGACTCAGGCCGAGGACGCGAGCAGTGGCGGCATTCTGGAGGTAGTAAGGATGTGCGGAGAGCCATTGGCATAAGTCCAAGGCGGGTTAGAGTCCCGAACAACCTTGGCCGAGTGGTTCTCTGAGAATGTCGATCTGATCGGACTCGCGACTCCTGAATCGTACCAAAGGTGACTTGTTTGTGACTCCGACGGGAGAAGCAGGGTTTGTGTTTAGGAATACCCCTCCAGCTGGATAGGAATCGATTCAAATCGCCGTCTCTCCTGGATAGTGAGAACTTGACTGAGCAGCGGCAACGTAGATTCAATTAATTTAACGATATGGTTAAATGGATGATGATGATGATAAGGTTGCCACAATGAATACCTGATATGGTTATTAATGTTTGCACCATAATAAAATGATTGCTTAGTATAGGTGCTAATATAGTTGACAGGTTAATGGCTAAAAAGTCACTGCTAGTTCAGGCTAAGAGTTGCTCATTATTACTTATGCTTTTCTGCAAAAAGAAAGTGTCAGCCAGATCCACTACATTAAGCTATGCATAATCCTTGGTGTCAATTATTTTGGTTTTCGTCAGGTAAGTCTAGCTGAGTACATTCCCGTACTCAGGGTTTATTCCCTCTTGTTGCAGATGACCTTCTATATCAGGGATTCTATAAGTATTGTCTCCAAGCGGCGGGTGATGAAGACTAGATCATGGGCATGATCTCTGTTATCTTATCTGAATGCTTTTGCGGGCTGTGATCAGCGAACCAGTATGTGTATTTGAACTCGGGTGTGTAAGTTAAACTATTTGCTTCCGCATGTTTTACAAGACTTGTTTTGTAATAACGATGACTCTATGATGATGTAATCTATTTGCGAACGTCTACGAAATGTTGTAACGTACGATATGTTATGTTGAATTACTGTGATCTTGGTTGTATGTAAGTTGGTTTGAAATCCTTCGAGATTTCAGTTGACTACCGGGTTTATATGGGATCAAGTTCGAGAATTTGATCGTTTCGGCGATTGTTTTTGTACTTGTGCTCTTATAAATTGGTCGGTTCTGTGACAGGATATAACATGTGAACAAATCGACTGTCTAGTACAAATGATTCTACATACGCTCTGAATCTAACCTGTTACCATCAATAGTGAGGTTTGCTCGGATCGATATAGCTATGATAATAATAACAAACTAAAGCCAAAGAATCTATAAAACTATCTATATATTGACAAGTTCATGAAAAACATGCTATATGTGTGGAAGCACAGGCGAATCGGCTAAAATAGCCGATGCATGCATAGCAAACAAACAGAGTACATATCTTGATTATGAACAAAATCACTAATCAATAATCTCTAATCCAAAGTCTTGCCAGTGAGGTTTGACCAGGTCGATGCAGCTATAGTTGTGTCATTAGATTAGATCTTATTAACTAGTGAACTTACTCAAGATTGGAACATGTCTTTGAATGCATACTATGTTTGATTGGAATAGAGATAAAACAACCGATCTAGCAGAATTAAGCCATCAATTATAAGATTCAAAGTGTGACTAGACTAGAAGACGACCAATTAAGATGATGTGATGCCGATTCTATCCCTATCTCAATCAGGTTATTTGTTATAATTAATAAAACATTAATTATAACAAGATCGATAACTAGCGAATCAACCAAAAATAGTAAGGAAAATCTTACTAATCTTAATAGATTCGATAACTAGTGATATTGTGTTAAACAACAAGTTTTTTAACACAAGATTGATAACTTTGATCTATATTATGGGTCATAAGAGATCAATCAGCTGATGCAGCCTTACAAACAACAATATAAATCGATAACTAACTTATATTATAACTCATAACAGGTCAATCAGCTGATGCAGCTTTATAAGCATAATACAAGTCATGACGGTACTCACAAGCAAGCTAGGAGTCGATCAGTCGATGTAGCCCTGTTTGCTGAAGAACTCGCTGAGTTTCTACACTACTCCTATTCCTAAGGGTTGACTGAAGCCAAAAAAGTAATTGTATTGATTGTGAAAGGATGAAGATGCCCAAGAGGGGGGGTGAATTGGTCTAATTCTAAATTTCTTTGCAATACTTAAATCCTATGGTTAGCCCAATTAACCCCTTGTGCCTAAAAAGTGTTTATAATTGTTCTACAGCACAAAAGACTTGCAACCTAAGTTCCAATCCTACTCTAGCATGGTAATTCTATGAATGTAAAGACAAGAATTGAATTACTCAAATTAAATGCTCAAAGTAAATAGAGAAGGAGGAACACGGCGATGTTTTACCGAGGTATCGGAGAGTCGCCACTCCCCACTAGTCCTCGTTGGAGCACCCGCGCAAGGGTGTTGCTCCCCCTTGATCCGCGCAAGGATCAAGTGCTCTCTATGGGTTGATTCTTCAATACTCCGTCGTGGTGAATCACCCACAACCTCTCACAACTTGAGTTGGGTCATCCACAAGCTCTCCGGATGATCACCAAGCTCCCAATCACCACCAAGCCATCTAGGTGATGGCGATCACCAAGAGTAATAAGCACGAACTCTCACTTGACCACGACAATCCAAGGGAGAAATATGGATGCACACTTTGCTACTCTTGATCTCACTAATGAGGGCTCTCTTTGGGATTCTCAAATCTCAATCACCTCACTAGGACCTTGCTCTTCTTGGCACTCTCTAAGGTGTGTTTCAGCTGTTGGAATGAGCAAAAGTACCTCCACACATGAGTGGAGCTTCTATTTATAACATGGGCAAAAAAACAAACCGTTATGTGCCTCTATGGGGTGACCGGACGCTCCGGTCAGTTCTCCCCAAACTCCAGTGTTTACAGTGTGACCGGACGCTGCCAGCGTCTGGTCAACACTGACCGGACGCGTTCGGTCATGATTTTCCCTCTCTGGAACCTTACTGGAAATGACCAGACGCTGGCTCTCAATGTCCGGTCACATGACCTTCCAGCGTCCGGTCGCACCGAACGATTTCACCTCGGTCAAATGAACTGACCGGACTCTGCACCAGCGTCCGGTCACACCGAAGCCAGCGTCTGGTCAGTATTTGACCCTCCATTCACTTCCAACTCTCGATCATACGTGAATGAAGTTTGCTCCATTGGATCTTAGACATATGTAGGAGCTACCTAGCGCTAGTTTTAACAAGTGTGCACCACACCTAACTCACTAGACTCACCTAGGTCAAGCTACCCATCCATACTCCCCTTAATAGTACGGCCAAAGGAAAAACAAAGTCCTAAACTACTCTAAATATCTCTCCAACTCCAAACGACACTTAGAACTAGTCCAACCTTAACCTTGTCATCCATTCTTTAAAAACCGAAATGATTTCCATCGTAGGGGCATGACAACCATGATTGCCCAATCGATCTCCATTATCGTGACCTAACTTAATTGCCTCTGCAAAACACACGTTAGTCACAGTAATCTTATATTGTCATTAATCACCGAAACCCAATTAGGGGCCTAGATGCTTTCAATCTCCCCCTTTTTGGTGATTGATGACAATACTACCTCGAGTATGTGAAAGAGTTGAGGTTTTTAACATGCTTGGTTCATATAAGCTTTTAGCAATAAGAACAAAAGAGTTAGTCAAGCTTATATGACCCAAGGCAACATAATGTACTCCAAGGATATGAAATAAGCATGAGTACAAGTAAATAAAGCTCATTTGCATCGGAGTAAAAATGCAGAAGCAAATCAAATGAGCATCGCACAAGTGATATGACATATAAATAATCCAAAGTAGAGAGCACACATGTCATATATCATGATCACATAGATATCACTATCACATAGATATAGTTTTAATGCATAAGTAAACACACGACGAATGCATAATAGTGTATCACACATAAAAACTCCAAATGTAATATATAAGCTAATATAATAACTAAGCTCCCCCTAGATATGTCGCTCCCCCTAAGGCTAACATACTCGAACCCTCTCCCCCTTTGGCGTCAAACACCAAAACCTAAGGGTCGGTCGGCGGGGCTACAACGGATGAGTCGGGCGCTGAGGTACGAGGAGTGAGCTGGAACTATGTGCCATCATCGTCTGATCCTGAGCTCTGAGCTGTATGACCCTCTGATGCTGGAAGCGATGCTATAGCGGTCTAGGTCAGATCAATGACTGGAGCTGTTGTAGACTATGTAGGTAGAACTATAGCGGCCTGCTCTGATGATGCCACCGAGGAAGGGAGCGTCTCTGTAGTCCCGGTAACAGGTGCAACTGTAGAAGGACCTAGGACATGTATGGTGGAGTAGGCTGCCCTGTCAACTCACTGAAGGAAGCTCCAAGGCTCCTAGACACTATAGTCTCTAGCGCTAGCAGCGAGGACGTCTCAGCCGGTGTGAAGCCCGTACGAAATGGTGTGAACTGCGGGGTTGGCACTAACGTAGCAAACCACTGGGACACCTGCTCTATAGGAGAAGCAAACTGTGCTAGTGGCTGTCCCTGACTCTAAAGCCCACTAGGCTATAACGCTGGAGTCACTATAGTGGTGGTCTGACCAAGCTAGGGCGTAGTCTATGACGATGGAGCCCCAATAGCAGTCACAACATGCTGCATAAATCCAAGAAGTTGCTGCTGCATGAGGATCTGCTGCTGATGCATGGCCTGCTGCTACTGCTGTAGAGCCTATGTCTGCTACTGAATAGCAAGCTGCTGCTGCTATATCGCCTGCTGCTGACTCTAGAACTCATCCTGCCGAGCCTAGAACTGAGCAAATGTAGCGGCAGTCTCCTGTGCCTGGCGTGCCTGATCCTACCTCATAAGCTCAAGTATGGTAAGTAAAGCTGGGTCGGTCTGCGGGGCAGGTGGAGTTAAACTGGAGCTGCCGGCCTCGTGGTCATGTCGCTGAGCTAGCATCCGAGGGATGGGCTGGTAGTCACCATCAGAACTATCACTAGGGTCGCTCATGACCATCCCCTCCTGCTGAGCAAGCTCCTCCTCCTCTATAGCTGCAATGCCCCTGATAATATCATCCTGCTGGGCTATAGACTCTGGCACATCGGGACGATGGCGAGGCTAGCTAGGTGCCTATGGCGTGCTATGACGGATCATCTGAGTCATGTTGTATGCAGGGAATTCCATCGTAGCACCACTGTACTCTGCAAGCATCTCTGGTGGCCTCATTGTGACTGCTCTGTGGATAAGGAATGTGATCTAGTGAGCGTAGGGAAGCTGCCTGCGACCTCTGAAGCCCTCAGCTATAGTGTCCTCCATCTCTGACATAAGAAGATCCCAAATATCAAAAACTGTCTGCTGCATCAGAGAGTTGATAAGCCATAGCTGAATGCGAGTCAAGCCCTCGCGATACCCCATCCTTGGAAGCAATGTCCTCCTCATGACAGCCTCAAGCACGTGAGTAGTAGGATTAAGATCACTGGGGTTCCTACGCGACCCCTCGCCAAAGGGCTCTATGAAGCAGTGACGACCCAAGTTTGTAGGGGGCACCTTACTGCCATGAGGGCGTCTGGGAGGCGCTGTCTGACCATAGCAAACCTCATGTAATCTGACAGGCTGCTCCTGAAGTTTGAGAATCTCCCTGACCCTAGTGCTCATCAGCCGGTAGTCTCTGCCTCTGAATGCAAAGTGAATAAAGTTATGCTGTGGGTCAATCCAGAGAGAAGCATAGAACTGACGAACCCAAGATGGAACATATAATCCGGTCCGTCCCATCAAATCTATTTGCCCCGATAGATATGCAAGGTAGGGGCGAATGTGCTCTCCGACTGCTGCTACTATAGACTTAATGCTTCAGACTCTCTAAGATCTGAAAACTGCCCCATTATTGAGATAGGCATTGTAGAAATCTTCCTGCAGAGGTGTGTAGAAACCCTCAGATGTACGCTCATCTCTCCTCAGAGGAAACTACACATGAAACTCCACAAATCTCAGCTGCTGCACCTGCTTGGCCGTGGCGGCCCTCAAGTCCAAATGTGTCACTGGAGGCCAACCCTATGGTTTGGGCGGTGGATGAGAACCCCTCCGCTGTGTGTCAGCCCTCAGCGTGACTAGGGCACGAGTACGACCAGAGTGGCGAAGCTGTGGCTGAGGTGCCTGCTCTGTCTCCTCTGCTTGCTCTCCCTCCAGGTGCCTGCTCTGTTAGCTCTACTAGTGGGGGCTGCTGCTGTGGCTGCTGCTGTGACTCCCCTTGAGGCTGAGGCTCCTCAATAGCAAGACATCGTCCTTGCATCATGATAGTCCTAGGTGGACCACCATGAAGACGCTCAATACGCTCAAGTCTACCCTGCGCTTCTGGTCATAGCTGATCTGCAATAACAACTCCACTGCGAGTACCTCCTCTCTCGGCACACTCTGTGGCCTCTACAACTGTGGCTGCTAGCTATCTCTGCATCTGGGTACTTATGCTTCTTTGATGCATTCTTCTTTGTCGCCTTGCCTTTTGGATCAGTAGGCAAGCGAGGCGGATGCCTTGGATCCTTATCTCCTGGACCACCTCTGACATTCTTCACACGTGCCATCTAACGAGAGCTACTTCAACTGACAAAGATCAACTGCCACTTACAAGAATAACTGCCACTAACACTTCTAAGGCTTGGCCTCGATCCGTACTCACGAGCTTGGCCCCAAGTTAACTGACAACTGCCACTGACACCTCAATGGCACCGACTCACTGCATGATGGAATAGATAGGATATACAAATAAATACAATATATCTAATAGATGCGAAAACCTATGAGAGCAAGCAATTTAGGTATGAAATTGTAACGACTGGCTTGCTACCTGATGAACCGGTGATCCAAAGAAAAGAGAAGCGACACGCTGGGAACCACTGAATCGGCAACAAAGCTAGGGTTCACGGTGAGCAGTGAATAGATGGCCCTAGATGCAATTCAAGTCAGTGCTTGCAATGTGGGTGCTGAGCTAGGTCAAGGGCTACGACGTTAGGGCAGGGCCTTACCGGCACTGGACGTGGAGCTCAACGGCATGCTAGGTGGCGCTGTGGCTCACGGATGATAGTGCTGAGGCACGGCGCGGTGGCTATGGGAGCGTGGTGGCGTGTAGGGTGGCACGCAGGTGGCTCTGGTGCAGCGTGGATGAGGCGTGGCGGTCCGGGCAGTGGAGGCGCGGGGCGAGTAGCGGCGCATGGAGCCGGCACGGGAGGATGCGGTGAGGCGTTGTGGCAGCGTGGAGACGATGGCTAGGGCGCAATGCGACGTCTCGGGCAAGGCTAGCGCGACGGCTTGGCGAGATTTCAGAGGCGGCGATGTCGGCGCTGGACGCAAGCTCGGCGGATTGGGAACGATGGGTGAGTGGCTAATGAGGATTAGGTTAACTCATGGTGCTTGGATTAGGATTATATGGTGGCCCCTGGCGTGTCAGAAAAGGAAACGGGAAAAGAAACTGAGTCACGCACGTTCCCTATTGACCGGACGCTCTGGTGGCAGCGACCGAACGCTGCCACCTAGCGTCCGGTCGATTCCAGTAAGGTCCAAACCCCCTGGAATCACGATTGGACGCGTCCAGTGGACACCGACTGGACACAGCCAGAGTTCGGTCACCTAGCCTTGATGCCTTCATGATCGACCAGACACTGAACCTCCATCTGACCGGACGCTGGGAAAACACTGTTTCAGCGTTTTGTCACTCCTTCGCAGCATGTTCACCTCCTGTGAACTGACCGGACGCTGGACATCAGAGTCCGGTGTAGCGTCCGGTCACTCCTTTTCCAGCAAGTCTTCAATGTCCTTCGTGCTGCCTGTTCCAAATCAAGTCCCAACTCAAATAAGATCCAAATAAATACCAATTGGGACTGATGTGAGTGACCTCTCTCAAACCCTCAAAATTTTCAAAATATTTTGCCTTAGGCTATAGTTCTTTTTAAGAAAATAGGCAATAAAAGGTGATTTAAGATAAACAATAAAACAACATTCATGCATATACAATACTTGAAAGTAAATCTAGTTGTTTGTCAAGTTTGATCCAAGATTAAGCTTCTTCACTCTCTTTTTGGCGGTTATCTTAACCATGTTAGACAAGCCCTATGTGCATTGCCACAAAGTAAACATGTAGTATATTACAATGCAATGCAAGGGACAATACAAGCTCATCTTTTAGTGAAGTTACTAAAATCAAGCACATTGAGCTCATTCCGCAATCTACAAAATGTTGCCTCATCTAGCGGCTTAGTAAAGATATCCACCAATTGATCCTCGATCCTTACACCTTCTAGTGATATATTATTTTTAGCAATATGATCTCTAAGAAAGTGATGGCGAATATCTATGTGCTTGGTGAGAGAGTGTTGAACCGGATTGTTTACAAGTTTTACCGCACTTTCATTATCGCACAAAAGAGGTACCTTTTCTAGAACTACACCATAGTCTAGCAAAGTTTGTTTCATATAAAGTATTTGTGCACAACAAGCACCCACGGCAATGTATTCCGCTTCGATGGTGGACAAAGCCACACTATTTTATTTTTTGTAGGACCAAGACACAAGTGATCTACCAAGCAAATGGCACCGTTCAGATGTGCTTTTTCTATCAACTTTGCATCCGACATAATCCAAATCGGAATAGCCAATTAATTCAAATCTAGCTCCTTTGGGATATCAAAGGCCAATGCTTGGTGTGTGCTTAAGATACCTAAGAATTCTTTTTATGGCAATTAAATGAGTTTCCTTAGGATTAGCTTGAAATCTAGCCCACATACACACGCTAAACATGATGTCGGGCCTAGATGCGATTAAATATAACAAGCTACCAATCATAGAGCGGTAGAGAGTTTGATCAACCTTGTTACCTCCCTCATCTAGGTTGAGATATCCATTAGTTGGCATTGATGTCTTGATTGGCTTACATTCATCCATCTTGAATCTCTTGAGGAGATCACTTGTATATTTCTCATGAGAGATGAAAATTCCTTCTCTCATTTGCTTGACTTGAAAACCAAGAAAGAATGTAAGCTCTCCAATCATTGACATTTCGAACTCCTTCAACATCAATTCACCAAATTCTTTGCAAGAATCTTCAACATACACTTGACAAATGAAGATATGCCCATCAAGCTTCTTGGTGAATAGTGTGGTGTCGACCCTCCCAATGGTGAAGCCCTTCTCAATGAGGAAGTCCCGAAGGCGCTCATACCAAGCTCTTGGGGCTTACTTAAGCCCATATAACGCCTTGGACAACCTATAAACATGATTAGGATATCTAGGGTCTTCAAACCCGAGAGGTTGATCAACATAGACTAGTTCATTAATAAAGCCATTTAAAAATGCACTTTTCACATCCATTTGATATAGTTTCATATCATGATGAGATGCATAAGCAAGGAGGATACGAATGGCTTCTAGTCTTGCAACCGGTGCAAAGGCCTCTCCAAAATCCAAACCTTCAACTTGAGAGAACCCCTTTGCAACTAGTCTTGCCTTGTTCCTCACAACAACACCTTGACGATCTTGCTTGTTGCGGAACACCCACTTCGTTCCAATGACTCTTGCACCTTTTGGCCGCTCTTCAAGAGTCCAAACTTCATTGTGGGTGAAGTTGTTCAACTCTTCATGCATGGCATTGATCCAATCTGGATCTTGAAGAGCTTCTTCCACCTTGGTAGGCTCAAAGCAAGAGACAAAAGAGTGATGAGCGATAAATGAAGCAAGTTTTTGTGAGCGAGTCATTACACCCTTTGATGGACTCCCCATGATGAGATCTTGTGGGTGATCTTGTAGTAGAGGTGTATTTCTTCTATTGACCATTTGAGGAGGAGGTTGTGGAGCATCAACATCTTGTGCTTGTACCACCATTTGATCATGGGAGACATGAGTATCTTCATTTTATACTCTCCCATCTTTTTCACCATCTTGTGGCACATTTGATGAAGAGGGTGGATCAATCACTTATACATCATTTTCATCATCTTTAGGCTCGATGTCTCCCACCGGAATGTTCTTCATAGCCTCCCTCAATGGTTCATCACCTACATCATCAAGATTCTCATGTGCTCCTTGGGAGCCGTTAGATTCATCAAATTCCACATCATATGTTTCTTCAACCAAGCCGGTGGCATGATTAAATACTCTATATGCTTTAGACTTTGATGAGTAACCAACAAGAAAACCAATATCACAACATCTTTGAAACTTCCCTAGGTGTTGCCGCTTCTTGTAGATGTAGCATTTGCAACCAAACACCCTAAAGAAGGAGACGTCCGGCTTCTTCCCATTGAGCAACTCATAAGGTGTCTTGCCAAGAAATTTTTGAAGGAATAGGCAGTTGGTTGCATAGCATGCGGTGTTGATAGCTTCCGCCCATAGAGCTTCGGGGGTGTTGTACTCATCAAGCATTGTTCTTGCAAGAGTGATCAATGTCCAGTTCTTCCTCTCAACTACACCATTTTGTTGAGGAGTATATGTTGCGGAGAACTCATGTTTGATTCCAACTTCATCACAATAGGCTTCTATGTTTGTGTTGTCAAATTCTTTCCCATTGTCACTTCTAATCTTTTTGAGCTTCACTTCAAATTCATTTTGTGCTCTCTTGGCAAACTTCTTGAAGCAAGATGCAACTTCAGATTTGTCATAAAGGAAGAATACCCATGTATACCTTGAATAGTCATCAACAATCACAAGATAATAAAGATTAACTCCCAAACTCTTGTATGTTGTTGGTCCAAATAAATCCATGTGAAGGAATTTTGGCACTCTTGTGGTTGACATGAAAGCTTTGGTTGGATGAGTATTTTCAACTTGCTTGCCAGCTTGACATGCACTACAAAGCTTGTCCTTCTCAAACTTCACATCCTTCAATCCTCTCACCAAATCATTCTTCATTAGCTTCTTGAGTGAGCTCATCCTAACATGAGCATGTCTTCTATGCCATAGCCACCCAAGTGTTGTTTTGGTGAATAGGCAAGTCTTCAAATTTGCATCTTCAGAGGTGAAGTCCACTACATGTAGGTTGTTGTATCTAAATCCTTTGAATATCACTTGATCATCATCCTTCTTAGATACAACAACTTCCTTCTCGGTAAACAAGCATTGGAAGCCAAGATCACACAATTGTCCAACGGATAGCAAGTTGAAGCTCAATGAAGCAACATATAGCACATTTGAGATTGAATGATCATTTGATATTGCCACTTTGCCCAATCCTTTAACCTTGCCCTTTGAGTTTATCTCCAAATGTGATTCTTTCTTGTCCATCTACTTATTCATCTAGTGAGGTGAACATACGAGGATCACCGGTCATATGTTATGTGTAACCACTATCAATCACCCAATGACTTCCATTGGTCTTGTAGTTCACCTACACACAAGAGATCAAGCTTTAGGAACCCAAACTTGTTGAGGGCCCTTCACCTTCTCAACAAGTGACTTTGCAACCCAAATTTTCTTAGGCCTACTCTTATTGGGAGGTCCTAAGAACATCACTTTCATCTTTCCACTAGAATCCTTTCTAAGCATGTAGTGAGCATTGAAGGCAAAGGGTGTAGCATGCTTAGGCAAGAGTTGTGGTGGTGGAGTTTGGCATTCATGAGCTAAGTGGCTTTCTTGTCCACACTCAAAGTATCTCTTTGGCTTTGGCTTTGGGTTTGATTGTTGTTGTTGAGCTTGAGCCTTCTTCTTCTCTTGATTTGCCATGTACCCAATGCCACTTCTATCCATCATCATGACGGTGTTCATTAGGAGCTCACTTTGAAGATACTTGCCTCTAGTGAACTTGCTCAATCCAATCTTGAGATGCTCTTTCTCCAGCTTGAGCTTCTTGTTCTCTTCCTTAAGAGCATCATTGTTCTTCTCTTCCTTGAGCTTCTTGTTTTCTTCTTCGAGCTTCTCATTCTCAAGGATCAAGTCACCATCATGATCAAGAGTTTCTAGAACAATGGTGTTGTGGCTTTTAATTTCTTCAAGATCTTTCTTGAGCTTTGCAATGTCACTCTTGAGCTTGACAAACTCATCATAATCATCGGCCTCAACCACTTCCTTGCCCTTGCTACTAGGACCTTGCTCAATGCCCTCAATGATCAAGTCATCACATGATGTAGCTATATCAATCTTAACAACATGGTTAGTAGCATCATGTGGCTCATTGGATAGAAATTCTTGAGCAATAACAAGATTATCATGATTAATCTTAAGAGTGGTATATTCTTCTTTTAGCTTGTTGTGGCTAGTGATGAGTTCTCTGTGCACCCACTCAAGTTTATCATGTTTATCTTTAAGCTCTTTCTTAGAAGATCTGAGCTCCTTGAGTTTGGATGACATAGCTTCATTTGCTTCTCTAAGCTCAACACTAGATTTTTCAGCTAAGTCACATTTAGATAAGAGAGAATCATTCTTAATCTTAAGCTTTTCATTTTTAGCTCTAGTCTTTATAATGATCTTAGTGTATTTCTTTAGCAATTTAGCAAGATCATCATAAGAAGGTGATTCATATTCATCATCATCGCTATCACTATCACTATCATCATTATGAGAATGATCATCACCACTACTATCATCATCATGTGATACCTTTCGTTCACCTTTGGCCATAAGGCATAGGTGTGTAGAGGATGATGGCGGTGGTGGCGGTGAAGATGATGAAGAATCAATAACAATAGCGGCCACCTTCTCGTCGCCACTATCATCATCGGATGATCCACTAGATGAATCAATGTCCATGAGCCAATCACCGATGATGTAAGCCTTTCCACTCTTCTTCTTCTTCTTCTTGTGGAAGTCCTTCTTGCCATCTCTCTTCTTGTATGGCTTGTTCTTTTTCTTCTCATCTTCATCTTCATTGCTTGAGTCATCTTTCTTGCCCTTGTTCTTGTTCTTGAACTTGTCTTTCTTGGGCTTTGTGCATTGGTGAGCTAGATGACCAAGTTCTCCACAATTGTAGCAATCCATCTCAGAGATTCGCTTCCTTCTAGAGCTTGTGAAGAACTTCTTCTTCTTGCCATCAAACTTGATGCCACTCTTGTTGAGCTTTTTTAGCATCTTGGCGGTTTTCTTCACCATGAGAGCAAGGCTTTCATCATCAACTTCATCATCACTTGAGCTCTCATACTCAAGCCTTGCTTTGCCCTTCTCTTGGCTAGCTTTGAATGCTAAGTCTTTTTCTTTCTTCTTTGTAGAGGATGAGCCATCTTGAGGTGTGATGTGCATGTACATCTCATGAGCATTGATCTTTCCCAATATTTGTGTCGATGTAGCGATGGAAAGATCACCTTGACGTAGCATGGTCACAATATGCCCATATTTGTCAATGGGGAGGACACTCAAGATCTTTCTTACAACATCGGATGGTTGCATTTGAGTGAGTCCAAGCCCATTAACTTCCTCTACAAGAACATTCAAACGTGAATATATCTCATTAGCACATTCTTTATGAAGCATTTCAAAAGAGTTGAGCTTTTTCATGACAAGGTGATAGCGTTCCTCACGCTCACTCTTTGTTCCCTCATGGAGCGCACAAACGTCCGACCATAGTGTATGAGCGTCTTTGTGGTTCCTCACCCAGTTGAACACATCTTTACAAAGGCCTCTAAATATGGTGTTTCTAGCCTTTGCATTCCATTTTTCATAGTTCAACTCATCGCCTTGTGGGTGTGCGGCATCCCGAGGTTTTGGGAAACCTTGTGAGGCGGCTCTAAGTATTCCAATATCTAGAGCTTCTAAGTACGCCTCCATATGAATTTTCCAATAAGGAAAATCGTCCGCCTCAAAGATAGGAGGAGGTCCATCCCCATGAGACATCTTTCTCTAGGTGGTTAAGCCTAAATACGTGAGCACGAGGCTCCGATACCAATTGAAAGGATCAAGATGCCCAAGAGGGGCGGGTGAATTGGGCTAATTCTAAATTTCTTTGCAATACTTAAATCCTATGGTTAGCCCAATTAACCCCTTGTGCCTAAAAAGTGTTTATAATTGTTCTACCACACAAAAGACTTACAACCTAAGTTCCAATCCTACTCTAGCATGGCAATTCTATGAATGTAAAGACAAGAATTGAATTGCTCAAATTAAATACTCAAAGTAAATAGAGAAGGAGGAACGCGGCGATGTTTTGCCGAGGTATTGGAGAGTCGTCACTCCCCACTAGTCCTCGTTGGAGCACCCGCGCAAGGGTGTTGCTCCCCCTTGATCCGCGCAAGGATCAAGTGCTCTCTACGGGTTGATTCTTCGACACTCCATCGTGGTGAATCACCCACAACCACTCACAACTTGAGTTGGGTCATCCACAAGCTCTACGGATGATCACCAAGCTCCCAATCACCACCAAGCCATCTAGGTGCTGGTGATCACCAAGAGTAACAAGCACGAACTCTCACTTGACCACGACAATCCTAGGGAGAAAGATGGATGCACACTTTGCTACTCTTGATCTCACTAATGAGGGCTCTCTTTGGGATTCTCAAATCTCAATCACCTCACTAGGACCTTGCTCTTCTGGCACTCTCTAAGGTGTGTTTCAGCTGTTGGAATGAGCAAAAGTACCCCTAGACACGAGTGGAGCTTCTATTTATAACATGGGCTGAAAAACGAACCGTTATGTGCGTCTGCGGGGTGACCAGACACTCCGGTCATGTTGACCGGACGCTCCGGTCAGTTTTCCCCGAACTCTAGTGTTTACAGTGTGACGGGACGCTGCCAGCGTTCGGTCGTGATTTTTGCTCTCTGGAACCTTATTGGAAACGACTGGACGCTGGCTCTCAGCGTTCGATCACATGACCTTCCAGCATTCGGTCACAGCGAATGATTTCACCTCGGTCAAATGAACTGACCGGACTCTGCGCCAGCGTCCGGTCACACCGAAGCCAGCATCTGGTCAGTATTTGACCCTCCATTCACTTCCAACTCTCGATCATATGTGAATGAAGTTTGCTCCATTGGATCTTAGACATATGTAGGAGCTACCTAGCGCTAGTTTTAACAAGTGTGCACCACACCTAACTCACTAGACTCACCTAGGTCAAGCTACCCATCCATACTCCCCTTAATAGTATGGCCAAAGGAAAAACAATGTCCTAAACTACTCTAAGTGTCTCTCCAACTCCAAACGACACTTAGAACTAGTCCATCCTTAACCTTGTTGTCCATCCTTTGAAAACCGAAATGATTTCCATCGTAGGGGCATGACAACCATGATTGCCCAATCGATCTCCATTATCGTGACCTAACTTAATTGCCTCTGCAAAACACACGTTAGTCACAGTAATCTTATATTGTCATTAATCACTGAAACCCAATTAGGGGCCTAGATGCCTTCAGATTGATTGAGAGATGATCCCTTTACAATAGGCCATACCGTTTATATTTATAGGGACGTGCCTGGCTTTGAGTACAAGAATAGTCTAACTGAAAAATCCTATGAAGTACAAGGACCCTTCGTTAATCCTAAACTGCCAAATAATACCCCCTTGACCGATGTGTGCGAGGACTCCCCCCTATGGTGGAATTTCTCATAGCCTGCATGCGTATCTTCCTTCTGGCCATATGCGGGTTTCCTTACTTTATATCTCAACAAGCAAACGTGGTGTACTCAGAGTCGTATTCTATGATGCCTCACCATGCCTATGAATCTCCATCTATCTGGCTCTCCTCGTTTGACGTGTCTTAAGTCTTTGTACGCAGACATGTTTTTTGCTGAGTATGTGTATGACACCTAGCCGGCCTTGTATACGCATATACAAGATACACATCCTTGCTTCTCATCATTGATGTGCACCTAGATGTCTGTATATGTGTATATTCCTTGATTTCTTTCTCTATTAGCTTGTAAGATCAAATTGACGATTTCTCTTGGATTGATTAATCTTGTGTGCATGTAACTTTTTTTGCTTGCAAGCAACCATTGACCTATTTCCTTTCCCGCTTTTCCTCATGTATAAATATCCAGGTCAGCAATAATACTTCTTTTGGACTTGTCCATGTAGGATCTCTATAGTAGATTAATCAAACTGGACTGCGTCTCCTTGCCGAGTATTTGGAATATCAAATAACCTTTGTCTACCCGATAATACATCATAAATGACTCAGCTTAACTGAACCTGTGGCTGGCTTGCAAATATGTTTTTCATGTCTTCGATATCATCGGTTGATACTTTCCTCTCTAGGGTAAGTTTACCAAATTTTGGTGTTAACACAGGCCCCCTAGTTCGGAGTATGAATTTTCATGCTTCGATCTATTTTGATCCAATAATCTCCTTTCCCGAGTCCACGACATCTGATTGCAATACTTGGCTTTGATGACTTACTTGGGTTGACTATTCATCTACTTTAGCCGATTAAGAGCTGGCCCCTGAGTTTATAACTATAATCGGCTATCAAATCACTGGTAAGGAGCTAAAGAATTCACTGGTAGTAATATTACCTTATTCCAAGCCTCACCTATACATGTGAACTTTGAAGTGTCTATCATGCCATCTTGGGTGGTTGAAGAATGGAACAGATTAGAATCCAGTCGTCCTCACTTCTCCTACTCAAAAAACTTGGGTTTTTTGAAAGATTTTTAAATTAAAACATAGCTTTGCTCCCCAAATGATTCTCTCATATCACTCAATGTGCATAGTTTCTCACCAAGACATTGTTTTGCCTCTATTTACCCTACTTCTAAAAAGCTTATGTGGAGTTCATGTAGGGACAAAGTATGTAGCATACTTACCTTGCATATCATAAAGTCAAACCCCGGATCCAAGGAGAGAAGTGTTATACTCTTAGATCAAGATGTGCATGTGTGTGGAATATTTAGTGGCTAACCTAATTCTACTATGCTCTCTGAAATATATTTCTCTCTTGTGGAATATTTTTGCGAGAACATGGGTTATCTTATTCTCATCTCTTTTTCTTTTTCCTTTTTTCTTTTTTACTTTGGACCTCTTTTGTGTCCATCTTTTTTTATTTTTGCATAACCCATGTCTGTTTTTATAGCAACTTTTGAGAGAAATATTATCAAGGACTTAGAGTATTTATTCTGATAAAACCTAGCAAACATATTTTTTGTCTTCTCCTAGTGTAGGAGCAGAACATTTTGAGGTGGATGAAAAGCATGTTTTTGCGTACTTCTAGTGTAGAAGCAGCACACATATGTAGTGTGTATGTGATCTTGATCTTGGGAGCATAATAAATCTCTCAACAAGGGTCAACGAGTCTTGACAAAACTCAACACAAAACAAGCAGCTTATGTGGAAGGTTTTTAATAATAACATATAGCCTTGGTAGGAAATTCAACATCATCAAGGAGACAAGCTATTGATTTTGAATTTTTGTAATAAAATTTCCCAAGTACTTTGCAAAAGAAGCAAGGTTCCTTTTATCGTACCATATCTTATTCATCAACTACTTAGATAGCATACTTTCCCTATGATACTTTGTTCACAAGTGATAGGAAAAGCAAGGAATAAAGAATATATACCTCACATCCACATGTATGTACCTCCATTTTGAGCCTGGTCACCTCAGTGTGCTTTGTGGCCTGCTTGTGGCATCCTTAGTTGTCACCGAAGAAGTCGGAAGTGGCGCTGGCCTAAACAAACGGACAAATCCTGACGTATGGTGGCCTCGAGCAGTATCTAACCACTATTGGTCGAACATGTTAGAATCAACCTTAAAATCATTGATCAAAATATTCAGCCGATGCGACTCTGGACTCCAATTTTCAATGATGTCTGGTCTTCATCAGCTTTTAAGGAACAAATGATTCTTTGGTTTGAAAGGCAGGATCTTGAACTAGCAGCTGGTTTTCTTCAAGCGAAGTCATTAGTTCAGATACTTCACTAGAGGAATATGCTTAACATTTATTCCTTTTCCTACTGCTGTTTGTATTCTCTCTGTAGATGCAAGTAGACACCGCATAAGCCTTGAATTGTCCTTCATGAGATGATGAGCACAGCTTTTATTCAAACATTGCAAGCTCAATAAATGCAACATGCCTTAGGGTCTGATTCATTGTCAAAAACAAATGTAATCGGCCTTGAGGCCAGATGCTATGGCAATCACGTGCAGCTGGATTGGTCCCTACTAATCTTTGTATATCTTCTGGTAGGAGAAGTATTCGCACCCCGACATGTTTACCAGTTGCTTCATGTTGGCATTGTAGATGATGAGGCCGAACGAGTTGAGTTCCAACTACATGTTCTCGAACATGGCCTAATCAGGAATACCTTATGTTACCGATGAGCATGGTGATGAGGACCAGCCTACTTGTGATGATGTCAAACATGATCTCCATGCACTCCCCATCGTGCTTTCTAGGTCACCGAATGTGTTAAATGTCATAAAGCTCTAGGAGATTAGGAGCAGCATCTACTCCGCGCAGCTCAGGTTTGTCATTGGAATCGTTGAATTTGTCACCTCCAATGATGCCAGGGATGGGGAAAATGCCATAGTATAGTTGTGTCACATAGGTCATTGTGCTGCTGTGCGTGCACTTGTCGGCCGCCAAATTTTTTGAAGATGTAGCTCGGTTGGCCCTGCATCCACTAAAGTAGCCGTGCTACGTGATAGATTTTGGGCAAGTACTCTAGTAGGAACGTCACCACCAGCACCATCATCACCGGTGTCATCAAACCATGTTGACATGTAGACAAGGAACATCGGCTAACCAATAGCCGATGCATGTAGATTCAGAAGAGTACAATCATCTTCCTTTGTCATTAAATCCTGATGATTCCTTTGCTATATGTATGCTGATCTTATTTTGTAGATCCCATAACAAGAACGTCCTTCAACTTCCCCTGATGCATCACCTATGCGCTCATCAGATCGGCCTTTGAGCAGTCCTTGTTATATATGCTTCCATGATTATTAATCGAACTCCTAAATCCCTCGTCTATTCCCTGTTGCAGTGCTACATACGAACATCAGCTGAACACGTCATCGAACCATGGAAACTATTTAAACTTGTTTATTTCCTTTTCTGTTTTTTGATGACTTGTGTATAGGTATGTAGTAGTTCCTTTCATGTATGTGTTAATGCCCTCAATCGGCTAGAGTGTTTAAACTCGGTCATAGCAGTAAGATAATCACCAACTGATGGTGACTTCTTTTCATCTTCTTAATATAATAATTCTCTTCATCGTCGGCTACAATTACCTTATTGTTAGCTAATTTCCTGCAGATAATAACTCCTAGCCGATGGTCTCCTATCGGCTGTCAGGTTGCTAACTTCCTTTTGTATCTCTGACGCAACCTCTCATGATGACTTTTTCTTTATCTTGAAAAATATGCTTGGTCGAACAGCCAATGATAATAACCCATGGAAGAAAATGACTTTGACAATCCCATTGGCTCCCGAGATGGTCGTTGGCTATGTCGATCTTTAATTGATTTCACCTGATTATTTTGAAGTTCCACTATTGTACCAGAAATTGATATCTTACTGGCTTTATGCTCTTGCCAATTAGCTAGACTCTGTTTGCTTGAAGGTAAGGTCATGAAGTAACAGCCGATTCTATCTCAAGAGAAGTGATTGGTCTTTATTGGCTTTCTGCTCAATCTATCTCTGGTCTTCTCTGTGTCAACCACCGAATTACGAATCCATCGGGAAGATCAAGATTGCGACGGCCATGCCATCCGAGCTTTGTCAATATCAGCAGCCGCTACCAACACAATTGAGGATGATCGCAACTAGCAAGACAATAACAGTGGTGATGATGCCAACAACACAATGGATGATGCTGGTCGCTGATGGTGATTCCAGTGCTGGACCATGCACATGCATTGCCGATGCGCTTGCATCACACTCCTGTAGCCATTTCTACTGCTGACGAATATGCAATGGCCTTTTTTATATTCAGTCCTTCTTGGGCGTGAGCTTGGCCTTTGTCGATCTCCTTGTTGGGGATCTGGAGCGCCTAGGTGAACATGCCATCGGGCAGCTCATGGGTAGCCCCGAAGAATGTCATGGTGACGAAACTGACATTGAGCATGCCATAGAACATGAAGATGAGCTCAGCGGTGTGTAGGTGCATGTGCAGTGGTAGGCCCCCCAATGTGTAGTTCATGCAAGAGCTCGAGACGCCGAGTGTATTCTTCTCAAGGATCTTCTCGGTGTTGGTTCCATGATGAGTTGATCGTATCATTGGTGATGTCAGGCTTGGCCACGATGCTAGAGAAAAAGTCATCCACAGTGGCCGCTTTCGCCTTGTATGAGACTCATTCATTTTCATCCTGCCTTGTATTTGACATATCGAGATAAATGAATCGACATCTCTAGCCGATGTAATAAGCTTTATCATCGGCTTTTGTTCCCCAAATTAGGATCACAGCTTTGATACTCTTCTTCTGATATTTGCTCACATAGGTCAACTGCTCCTAACTTCCTCAGCCTTCCTCAAACTGGGCATTGGAGGTGGTGTCATGAACTAATACGTTGGGAGTTATCCTGTTTTCCAACGTTGCCTTCCATGTATGTGTAGTCCTTCCTTTGAATTAAACTGATCTCACCTTGGGTAGGAGTATGGTGTAGTAGATTTTGCCTTCTGTGTAAGTATATAGACACCATAGGGAAAGTATTTATCTATAGCAACTTGTAGTAGATGGGGTTTTCACTGGTTGTAATTGTGCTACTGCTTCGCAATAGCTGATCATAATAGCCGATGGAAGAACACTTAATATGGTTTCAACAAACCCATCGGCTTGATGCCCATGATCTTCGCACTCAGAAGCCAATGAGTATCCTTGTCACATACTGATTTGCTCTTAATTCAAATATATAAGCAAATTGGTAGCGACCTTCTGCTATTTTCTCTTAACTGGCATCGAGTATTTGGATGTATTTAGTCAGATTCTGTCTCCTGATGGCTGATACACTTCGCAGTCCATGTTGGCTTCCAAGCTTGTTCACTCGCATCTACTCTATGTTGGCTTGAACTAATAAAGAATCAATATATGCTTTGTTTGTACTCAAGCCGCACTGCATGAACGAGTCCAATACCAAGTCCGATCTGATAAATAATCATTACTCGATTTCTTTTCTTTCCTTCTCACCATGGATTACATATGTGACTTTCAAATGGATGGTGGTAAAGCCGATCGATTCACCTTACTAGGTGCTCTGGTTGCATCCATCGACTGGTTTGTCCCTGTAAGCTGCAGTCAAGACATCTATCATCGTCATTGGCTAGCCATGCTAATTCTTTGTTTGTCGGGATTCACTTCACGCTAATCGACTGACTTCTTCTTGTTTCGAATTTTACCGGGCATGTATATGCTTCCCTAAATAGCTTCTCCTTTTTTCTTGGTCACTTCGGCCCCTTAGGAAAACAACTGCTTTAAGCCATCGATGCGTTATCAGGCTATTGGCTTAATTAGATCGTTATTCTGGAAGCCATGCTGAGAACAAAGAAGGTATCCATTACCAATGCATATCCTATCTAAAGTGTGCTCCGTCTTGATCCCGCATGCCTCCTTTCTCATGTCAATCTTCTCCATAATTAACTTGGCGTCAAATCTACCTAAATAACATGTAGCCGATAGACATCTCATTAGCTTTTAGTATCAATGTTGTAATTTTAATAAGAATTTATGAACATGTCTCTCCGTAACATTGCCAAATCCACCTCCAAATAATAACTAATTTTCCCTTCGAATAATGACGAAGCACACTGCTGCTAGACTGACAATGTCAAAATACTCCTCCAAAGTATCATATTTTCATTTATATAGGTCGATCAATTGGTTAATTACTAATCGTAAATCTTCAAATACCTGAATAGCATCGGCCTTTACTTCCTGAAGAAGTTGAAGTTCCTTAAGCATAGCCTAATACTTAGCTTGACTTCTTAATCTCATATCTTGACTATAGCAACCATATTAGAAGCAAAACATAATTGGCCTCTAGCCCTGATGCTTTGGTTTCCACTCGAAATTATCTTCTATCTTGAAAGTTGGTTGTCATAAGCCGATGCTTTTCATACCCGGCATGCAATTAGGCCGTCTAGTTTGGACTATGAGAACTCATGCTTCAAAATTATCTTCCATTAGTTCTTGATAACTCCAAAATTGATCTTCCTTTGCATCTTGGAATCAGCCTTCATGAGCCAATATCCTTGATGACTTGCTTGGATTCAATCCTCTAGAACTCTTGAACATTCACCTACTTTAGCCGATTAACTCTTGAACATTCACCTTCGAGTCTATAATTATAATCGGCTATGTAGAGACGATGGGCATGAACATAACCTTCTTTCTTGCCATTAACCATAGTTATCTACATGTGACTAGCTAATAACACCATGCCAAATTGATGCACATAATATATGCATCAGTTGAGATGCCAACAAAATATTCTGGCCACCATGATATATAAATATACTCTAAGCACTTATCAATACTTGGAGCCAATTTTTCATGTGCTAACAATAACTTTCTGCTGACAATCTCCTTCTATCAACTGTACACCAATAGTAATCACCAGCTAACGATCTTCTCTCATCTAATGTGTGATGCTGGTAATGTCTTTGGTTTCTTATGGCTTCCAGCTTTGTTTCCTCGCATCTTCGTACCATATGTGATTGTATTATATTCAGATGGATACTACATTTTATTGCAGCCGATGGAATATAATATGCTTATATATCATTGGCCTGCACTGCAACTCAAATTAAGATTATGGCTTACTACTCTCCCAGCCGATATCTCAGATGGCCTGTCCGACAATCAATGTACTTTAGTTGACTTGATGTCATATACCAGACAACATGTTTCTTTGAAAAATGGGCTAGACTCAGATCCTTCTAGTTAACTCGGGCAAAGCATAACATCCTGTTTACACCAAAATTTGGAAGAAGAGTCGCTAGGGACTCGAAAGCTCCCAAGATCATGTCATCAAAGAATCAATTGCGTGCAGATCGGAACCAGCTGATTCGGATGCAAAAAAATTGGAATCGGCTTTCTTGAGATAGCGCCAGCGGATAACGACAAAGGCTACGTTTGGCGCCAGGACGAAACATGTTGGACTCTACAAAAAGGGAAAGATTAGAGTCCAAGTTATCTTAAATTAGGAATGTTTTCTCTAGGGTCAAAAAATGTGGTGAGTCGTGCTTAGACAGGAGTCATGTGTAGGTCCTGGGTATAAATATCAAGCCCCGGCTATTGTAAAAGACAACAATCAATTCAATATATAAGTTATTTACTTTTTTGGCTCCAGCCATCGCTTAGGAGTAGGAGTAGAGTAGATCTCGGCGAGTTCTTTAGCAAGTACGACTGCATCGATCTGGTCGACCTCCACTGCTTGTTGTAAGTACCATCATGGCATATACCTCTGTTTGTACGGCTGTATCGATCCGGTCGACCTCCACTACGACTCTGGTATAAGTTAGTTATCGATTCTTGTCTAATTCAAGTATGACTGCATTGATCCAGTCGACCCCCACTGCATGAACTAGATCAAGGTCAAGTTATCGGCTCTACCTTACAATGACTGTCTTTGGTAGATTCATTAAGTTACCTATATTGCTTATTGCTTTCATTATTTATCTAAATTACAGCACTATCACTCTGCCCGATTGAGATTGATCTAGATCGTCCTTACTTCTTGTTTAGCCCATCGTTTGTTAATCTAAAATTGATCTAATATATACATTAAACGATGAGTTACATTTTATCGGCTATTTTACATCAATCTTGATCGTGCATAGCGTGCGGTTAAAGCATGTTGCGTCTTGAGTAGATTTATTGGCTAGCGAGAACTGTTCCATGGCCGTTATCATGGCCTGTGTCATTCTACCTCACACCCCACTGTTAGCACCGTGGAGTGGGGATCGTTATTTGATAGATCTATTCCTGATAAGGCATGACTTTAGCTGTGCGTTATGCCTAAATCAATTGTTTTAGCTGATATCGAGTGCTTTCATGAATAGTTCGCATCACGAGACCGTTGAAGTAAAGATAGGTTGAAAGATAGGTTAGCCCCATGATCTTATTATTGTATTACGGCCTGTATGATTCTGCCTCATGCCCCACTGATATTAGTAGTGAGTTAGGGTCGTCGAGTCTATCATTATTTCTATGGCCTGCATGATTCTGCCTCATGCCCCACTGGTCATAGCGATTGATGAGATCTAACATGTTCATTAGATTTATCTTTATTAAAATGGTTAAATGGTGTCGAATTATTTCTTTATATAAAAAGGGGTTCAGTTACTTGTAATCATTGGCTCAGCATAAACCGATCATTGTTGACATCTTATTGCTATTGATTAATATCTGTTTAAATAATGACATTTATCCTGAATGATTACCGATTCTTCTTATACAACCCAATGAGCTTTAACTGATTTATTCTCATGAATATGCTAGAATTGACTATTTAGTCGATCTCCTTTCATATCGGCTCTCATAGCCGCACATTCGGGACTGTCTGGCAACACCAGCAAGTTCCGCCCTTAATTACTGATGAACTTTCTCTCCTTGTCAATTACAGGGTCAAATTGACTGGCACATCTCGGGAAGAGTGCGCAGGATCGACCACCCCTGCGCTGAAGCTAGGCGGATCTATAGCTCCATCGAGCAGACCCTTCCGCATTGCTGCGTGTGTCCTCGACATGGGACGAAAATTCTATGTCGACACATGTTTCTGGCATGCCTAGTGGGACCCCACAATCATCATGGCGGTTCACAACAACAACGACATCCTTATGCTGCATTATGAAGATCTACCTGATGGGGATGAGGGTATCATCAGTAAAGCTACAGAAGAGTTTTAGAACAAATGTTTGTTGTCCTACACCAAAACACATGACAATATAATTGTTTAGAAATTTCCACTACCAAGAGTTCTGTTCCACGGGCTGACAGACACAACTAAAGCTAAAGACAGGCATTTCTTTAAGGAAGTTGTAGACAAATCTGTTCGTGATGCCATATCAAGCCATAACGAAGCTTTCATAGACATATTCCACAATGCCATGAGAGAGGTGATTCATGAGTTTCCAGTTGGTCAAGGTGGGCTGGCTTATTACAACATTCCAGATCCATCGACCCAAGGGACCAATCAAGTCGGTACCAGCCATCTAGAAGCAGCACCAGCTGGTAGTGGTGATGTCCAGACAGTTTAGGGTTCATCTGAATAAACTCAAGGAACTACTATAAATTAGACATAGTACAATCCTGGACCATCAGTACAGCATGTGCAATAGCCGGCGGGGCAAAGTCAGAACTAGGTGATCAATTTTGGCACATCAGGCTACATACCATTGTCGGCTCAAAAAATAGCACCATCAATTTAAAGGATCCATAGAGATATAGATACTTATGTCTATAATCAGAGACTTCAAGCAGCAAGCCAGCAAAGGACCTAGCAGATTGAGATTCCACAAGGGTATCACTATGGCACGGATTATAACACCCTTCACATGATGTCAAATCTAGGATATCAAGGCACACGAGATTTCAATCCACAGATGGGTCAGTAGGTACAGAGAAATCCAAATCCTTAAGCTGATGAGTTATTGCAGAGGGTGACCGAGATGATGAAAAATCAATTTGGTCTGAAGCCAAAAGGACTGACCTTTTCATACAAACACCCATATCCAGAATGGTATGATTTGGTTGCTCTTCCCACAAACTACAGGCTCCCAGAATTCGCTAAGTTCACTGGCCAAGACAATACAAGCATGATAGAACACATCAGTCGGTATCTTACACAATTGGGCGAAGAGTCAGTTGAGGATGCCCATCGAGTTCGTTTCTTCTCTCTGTCCTTATCAGGGCCAGCCTTCACTTGGTTTTCATTATTGCCAGTCAATTCCATTACTAATTGGACTGACCTAGAGAAGAAGTTTCATACATATTTTTACACTGGGACTGGAGAAAAAAAGATTACCGATCTGACAACTATAAGGCAGAAGACTAATGAATCGGGTACTAAATTTCTTTAGAGGTTCCGAGAAACCAGGAACTTGTGCTTCTCCTTAAACTTGGCCGATGATCAACTAGCTGCTTTAGCTGTTCAAGGAATGCTGCCGATGTGGAAAGAAAAGCTGCTGGGACAAGAATTTGACAACTTGGGTCAATTGGCACAATGAGTAGCAATGCTCAATAGCCAATTCTAGAGTATGCGCAGAGATACCCAGTTCCAGAAGAGTACCATAGTAGCCGAAGCTTATGATCCACACTCAGTCGATGACGGCTATGAAGATGAAGGAGAAGAGGTTACTATAGCTGAATGGAATTGGGGCAAGAAGACAGTAATGGTGCCAAATCCTTGGGGAAGAGGAGTCGAGGAGAGCTATGACTTTGATGTCACCAAATCAGATAAGCTCTTTGATTTCTTACTTGAAAAAGGGCAGATCAAGTTGCTTGATGGTCATGTCATGTTGCTCCCTGATCAATTAAAGAATAAGAAGTTCTGCAAAATTCCATAATGCTACTTCTCATTTCACCAACGAATGTAGAATTTTCTGGCAGCATATACAGAGGCCCATTCAGCAGGGGAGGCTCAAATTTGATACGCCTCGAAAAATGAAAGTTGATGATAATCCTTTCCTAGGAGATCAACACATGGTTGATGCTAGGCTATTCAAAGGAAAAACTAAGGTCCTAACATCAACCAAATCAAAAGAAGCTGGAACAGTCGATCCCAAGATGCAAGTATTGGCTGACGAGTATAGAGAGATTAGAAGACGTCGTGCCGAGCAAAAGAGCCGATACGAGCAGGGGAAGATGTCAAAAGCAGAGATGACAAAGCCATGGGTCACATCTTGGATTCTATTGAATAAATGGCAGTGGCAGAAGGAAAAGGATTATCAGTGTTGGTTAAAAGATCAAGCGTACCAGCATCAACTGAAACAAGAGAAGTATGAAAGGGAACAAGCCGAATTACATTGGAATTGTCCTTTTTTTAGACATTGCTGGAATGAAGGTTTGAAGTTGCCTATCAGACATGATTGTCTAGAATGCAACAATCAATATCAGGAATATAGGCAGTCTCAAACCAACCACCGATCTATCCATGCTCAAGATGCATATCATCATAATAACATGGATCGGCGCTTAAAAAATAAAAGTGTTCATGATCGGCTTGGAAAAAGAGTCATTGATCAGGACTGGGCTGATCATGAAGAGGAAGGCAATGAAAGAACATATGTGTGGCAGGAAGGCCAGTGGTGCCTAGGAGGATTAACAAGAAGCTAGAAGAGAAGGGTGCAACATCTAAAGAATAGAGAGATGGAACAAGCTCAGGCATCCGGTAAAACACAAGTGTAGCGTACCAAGCAAATAGCCGATAAAAAGCAACCATCGACTAATATTCAAATAGCTTTTCTATTGCCATCAGAATTCAAAATCAATGGTGAAAGCCAATAGCCGATCCAAGCAGTCGGCTTTGAAAATTTGTATTAATGGATAACCAATAGATGGTACAGATGGCAAACTAGGACATGGCTTCACGTCGGCCGATGAATTAGAAGTAGACATTGGTCCTGGAGATAGACCTAGGCCAATGTATGTAAGTGCTAAGTTGGATCCGGAGTATAAGCGAGAATTGATTGATTTATTAAAGGAATTTAAAGACTGCGTTGCTTGAAATACTATGAGATGCCTGGTTTAGACCGATCAATTGTTGAACAACGATTGCCAATCAAACCTGAATATCGGCTATTTAAACAAGCTCCGAGGAGATTCAACCCGAACATGCTTGATGATATCAAAAAGGAGACTGAAAGGTTACTGGAAGCAAAATTTATCCAACCATGCCGATATGCAGAGTGGATATCGAATGTTGTCCCTGTATATAAGAAGAATGGAAAATTGAGAGTTTGCATTGATTTCAGGGATCTGAACAAAGCCACACCTATGGACGGTTATCCGATGCCAATAGCTGATATGTTAGTAGATGCAGCAGCCGGGCACAAGGTTACTAGCTTCATGGACGGTAATGCAAGATACAACCAAATTTTCATGGCCGAGGAAGACATAACAAAGACCGCTTTTAGGTGCCCCGGCACAATCGGTCTATTCAAATGGGTTGTGATGACCTTTGGTTTGAAGAATGCTGGTGCAACTTATCAAAGGGCGATGAATTATATTTTCCATAAGTTGATCGACAGGATTGTTGAGATCTACATCGATGATGTGATGATAAAATCCAAAGGGTACAAAGAACACCTGGCTGACTTGCATGAGACTCTGGAATGCACGAGGAAGCATGGTTTGAAGATGAATCCTAATAAGTGTGCTTTTGGAGTATCAGCCGGACAATTTTTAGGATTTACGGTTCATGAGAGAGGAATCAAAGTTGGTCAGAAAAGCGTGAAGGCAATTGATGAAGCAGTTCCCCCGACTACCAAAACAGAGTTGTAGTCTCTGCTTGGTAAGATTAATTTCATCAGAAGATTTATTTTAAATTTGTCGGAAAGGATCCTGCCGTTTTCTCCCTTGTTGAAGTTGAAAAATGATCAAGAATTCCAGTGGGGTGACATACAACAAAGGGCGTTTGAAGAGATAAAAGAATATATGAAGTGTCCACCTGTGCTGGTCCCTCCTCAGCAAGGTAAGCCATTTAAGTTGTACATATTGACTGATGACAAGACAATTGGATCGGCCCTGATGCAAGAATTTGAAGGAAAAGAGAGAGTTGTTTTCTATCTGAGTAGAAGACTACTAGATCCAGAAACGAGATATTCTCCCACCAAAAAATTATGCTTGTGTTTATATTTCTCTTGCACTAAATTGTGACACTACTTATTATCGGCCAAGTGTACAGTTGTTTCCAAGGCTGATGTGGTTAAGCACATATTATCAATGCCAATACTGAATGGAAGAGTGCGAAAGTGGATTCTTGCGTTATCAGAATTCGACTTGAATTACAAATCGGCTAAAGCAGTCAAAGGACAATTAATGGCCAATTTTATCACCCAGCATCAAAAGCCAAGCATTAGTTATGTAGAGCCGATGCATTGGACGCTGTTCTTTGATGGGTCATCATGCAAGCAGGGTGGTGGCATCAGTATTGTTATTATTTCGCCTCGGGGGCAAGTTTTGAGTTTGCTCTTCCAACTGAGCCAATGGTTACTAACAATCAAGCGGAGTACGAAGCTATTCTCAAGGGACTTCAACTTCTTCATGAAGTAAAGGCCAAAGCAATTGAGGTATTTGGAGATTCATAGTTAATTATTAATCAATTGATCGACCTATACGAGTGCAAAGAAGAGACTTTGAAAGGATACTATGATGAGTGCCAAAAGTTACTCAAGGGATTTCTTCATATCTCTTTCCAACATATTCCGAGAGCACAAAACCAAGAAGCTAACCTTCTAGCTCAAAGTGCATCAGGATATCGAGTGTTTCAAGAAATCTTGAGTAGTAAAACCTCAAGTGATGATTGGAGAGTCGAAATAGCCGACTACCTTAGAGATCTGTCTCAGAAAGTTACTAGAAAGCTAAGGTATAAATCGACTAAATATGTTTTGTTAGATGGCCAGTTATATTATAAAACAGTCGATGGGGTGTTGCTCAAATGCTTAAACCAAGAAGAAGCTAAGGTGTTGATGGGTGAGGTGCATGAAGGGATATGTGGAGCTCATCAATCGGCTTATAAGATGAAATGGATTATCCACAGAGCTGGATATTTTTGGCCAACAATGTTGGAAGACTATTTTGAATATTACAAGGGGTGCCAGGACTGTCAATGTTTTGGTAATGTCCAGAGATCGCCTACATCGGCCATGAATCCAATAATCAAACCATGGCCGTTTCGAGGTTGAGGAATTGATTTAATCAGCCAGATTTTTCCGCCTTCAAGCAAAGGACATAAGTTCATATTGGTAGCAACAGATTACTTCACTAAATGGGTTGAGGCAATTCCTTTGAAGACGGTAACCTCAAAGAACATGATTGATTTTTGTTAGGGAACACATTGTGTATCGTTTTGGGATTCCTCAAACCATACCTATAGATCAAGGAACAATGTTCACAGTAGAAGAGTTCAGGGATTTTGCTGCCAGTATGGGAATCAAGCTACTAAATTCCTCTTCTTACTATGCTCAGGCTAATGGTTAGGCAGAGGCATCCAACCAGATTATGATTAAGCTAATCAAGAAAAAGATCGAGGAACAAGCAAGGAAGTGGCATTCGACGCTAAATGAGGCGCTATGGCATATAGGATGGCCTGCCATGGATCAATTAAAATGTCACCCTATGAACTTGTGTATGGCCATAATGCAGTTCTTCCTTCGGAAGTTTGGACTGGATCGAGGCGTGTCACACTGCAGAATGATTTGTCAGCTGAAGTCTACAAGAATCTTATGGTAGACAATTTGAAGGACTTGAGTTGCCTTCGGCTGCGTGCTCTTGAAAGTATCGAAGCCAATAAACTGAGGGTTGCGAAATATTACAATAAAAAGGTCAAGTTTAAGCAATTCTCTGAAGGAGACTTGGTTTGGAAAGTGAAATTGACGATCGGGTCAAAGGACAATAAATTCGGTAAATGGTCACCTAACTGGGAAGGACCTTATCGGATCAAACGTTGTGTGCCAGGTAATGCTTATATCTTGGAAACACTAAAAGGGGAGGAAGAATTTGGCGAGCAATCAACGGGAAATATTTAAAGAAATATTATCCTAGCGTTTGGATCAATACTTATAAATGATCTGTTCGGTCGATAGCTTTAATAGCCAATATTGGAAAGATATCATCTCTAGTGCAAAAAATGAACCCAAAGGAGTAAAAGCCAATACGATGTGTATCGCCTATAAAAGCAAAGCAGACACAAACGAAGTGATGGGTATGAAGCACAAAATAAAGGGAAATCACTCAAGGCGTGGAAGTTGTTTGCTAAACGTCACCTATTACAAGCTACGGGCCGGAAACACTTTGCCTACTATATCATTGGCCAGGGTATTGAAAGCTACAGAGCTGGTAGCGCTCATAAAATCCTCAACCAAGCGCTCATGCTCCCCAGGGTACGCTGTGTCCGAAAAACCATGGGGAAGAAGCCAAAGATTATGGCCCGAACGGGATTGTGCAGCAGCCAACGCCATGGCAGCGCCATGACGAATGCCATGAAGGGCAACCTCCTTGACACGATTTAGGATGTCATGCAAGCAAACCACCGGAACAGCGCCCCTAGCATTGACAAATCCTGCCGCATGATCCGTAGCTGATCGAAGACTCTCCAACTGAGCAGTTAGATCTAAAATATTCAAGGAAAGAGTGATCAGAAATCTTGAGGGTAAAATCAAGGAAAAATAGAGAAATAATGGCAGACATCTCACCCATGATTCTAGCTTTAGCCCTGGCCAACCTTTCCCTCACTAGGCCAACCTCAGGGGGTGATCGGTCTTCAATCATGGCCAAAGCCGATTCCGCTAGAGAGAGGTAGTTGGCTAGATGCTGGTTGGTCCAATCGATGGAGGCCAGCAGATCATCATTACTAATCTGTCGCCTCGAGTGACGAGGAAGCTGACGGCGAATTGGTGCCAAAAATGACCCCGAGGGCTGGGCGGAGTCAGCCCTTTGATCCGAAGCGATGGGAGCACCCCAAGATGCGTCCTCTTGATGACGAAGGTGTTGGCGTGATGATGTAGATCTGTTGAGGGCTTCTTCAGCAGACCTCTTATTGTTCTCCATAACCTCAAATCTACAGAAAGGTAGGAAATATACTGAAGACGAAGAAGGATTGAGACAAAGAGGGTTGTTTTTGATCCACAGCCGTAGCTCGTATATATAGCCCGGGAAAGCGAGAAGATAGATTTTGATGGAGGTGTGAAATTGAAATCAGAAATGAAAATGGATCAACACTCCAGAAATTCAGGGGACGGATAATGAAGAGATAACGGACTCGAATTTATTGCTTCCCCAGGTTACAAAATATCGTGGGATGGATACATTGACCAGAAATTAACCCACCAAAACTTCTTTGGATTGAAGGGAGTCCGGATCTCCACAAGGCCGAAACTCATTGTGAACCGAGTCACATCGACCCATCAATGAAATTGTACCAGAGAAGAAGAAAGGTCACTCGCCTAACATATGCTCAGCAGATTTCTCGATAAATTGAGGAACTATGGGAAAGAAGCCGGAGGCTTTCCCGATGGGCGTTTGAAGGAGCAACAAGGGGAAGGTGTCCACACATTCTAGCCCTCACAAACACTAGAACAACTTTGTGAGCATGGAGAGAAGGCTCAGGTGATATCACAAGAATTCTTCTAACTGCAATGGCTGGTCTTCTTGTAACAACCCAAAAATCCACACACCAAAAATCACAACTACAAAATTTTTCTTCAAAACCCCATGCAATGTTGGGTGACATCTGTAGGAGCCAACCCTAGGTGTTGCATTAGTTGTAACCCAACTAAACAATTTCATGAGCATGGCATGTCATTTGTTAATTATGTTTATTTAAATACTGACAAATAAAATGTAGCATACATTGTTAATTCAAATGGTGATTTGGATTTCCATTTGCTTTATGTAATGCTTAACAACTCCTTTAAAGAAATAAACCACAAAATAATTATTAATCAAACCAAAGAATAAATGCTTAAAGGGAAAAACTATTTCTATTTTTGTATAACAAAACTACACCTATTTTTGTTATACAAAATAGCTAAATAAAGTTCCTAATATATATAAAAGAGTGTTGGGGGGCCTCATATCTAAAACTCTAATGAATAAGGTACACCAGATTTGAATTCAAATTCTAAATCAAATTTGAATTCAAACAAAGAAGAAGAAAAATAAAACAGAAAAAGAAGAGAAAAGAAGAAGGCCTTGCAGCCGGCTCGGCCTGCTTGGCCCGCAAGCCAGCCCTGCATCGCGCGCAGGCTAGCCCAACTTGTGCGACAGTGCGACCGGCCCAGCAAGCCAGCCCAGCACGCGCTCACGCCCGCGCGCCCATCTGCCACACCAGCTGCCGCTGCCATCCGACCCCACGCGTCAGCCACTCCCGGCACAGTGTCGTCTCCCTCCCCACGCCGGCACCGCCTCCGACCGAGACCCAACCAAAGTGACAGGCGCAGGCCCGGGGTCACGCGAATCACCTGACCCTGTCCCCTTGGCGCCGCGCCCACGCAACCTCCGCGCCAACCACCCGCGCCCACGATACCGTTCGATGCCCTCGACGCATCGCTAGCAGTCCGCCCCATCCGCCATGGATGAAGCTCGGGCACCGGGGCTATAATGCAACGCCAGAGCGCCCTAGGGAATTCTTCAGCCAACGCCACCGCTCGGTGGCCCAATAGCCGCACCGCACCGAGAGAAGAGGCCCGAGAAGGAGTTCGGAAGAGGGAGGCGAGCAGAGAGCTCGGAGACGCCGATCACCTGAGCTGGAGCGCCTACCCCAACAAAGCGCCTCGCCACCACACCACCACCGAATGCCGCCAGCGCCACTCGGTGAGTCTTTTGTCTGAGACCTCCTCCTAGCCGTTGGACGCCGTAGCAGAGCATGTGCACGCCACGCTCATAAAATGCCGCCGTCATGGCGCGGCCACCACTCGCGCACCCCACCGCCTCGCCGAACTAGGAAATAGCCGTAGCACCACAGTGACGCCCGGAGGGTAGTCGCGTAGACCAAGACCCCATTAGCCAGCCGCAGTGCCTTGGCCACGAGCACCAGACCATCGACCGGAGCTCCGCCGTACACCACCACCGCGCGCGGACTTCGCCACACCCTTTGGTCATCATCAACACTTTACCCTGTCGCCCGCTAGCCGTCTAAAAGGGAACGGGGCACCAGGACCCTGGAACAGCCCCTAGAAGCCCCGCCGGTGAGCACCGCCACGACCGAGCCGCCGATCACCGTGGCCAACGCCCTTGGAAGCCCTGGCCGCCACCTTGACCCTACCACCATACTCGCCGGGGCCTGGCAAAGCTTTTTCCCACCTCAATTAGACACCAACACTGCTGTGGAAGCTCGCCGGTGAGCACACCACCGGTGGGAACACGCCTGCACCCTGTGCACATGAACCAGGCCAGAGGGAAGAAGGGTGGACTCGGTCCACCGAAGACTAGCCAACGGTCCATGGACCGTGAACACCAGTTCACCGTGAACCACGCAGGGTGGGCCGAACGGTGGACGAAGCCCAGTGGAGGCCCTTGGCTATGACGTGGCAGCGCCACAGCATGCCACGTGTCCGAGCCAGCTCGGCCCAAATCCAGCCCCGTCCAGGCCCACCAAAGCCCAATTGAGACCCAACCTGGTTGACCGTTGACCGGTCAACGTTGACTGTTGACCTGGCCCCACATGTCAGCGGCACAGAGACTCTAGACCCACACGTCAGTAGGTGACGTCATGCTGATGTCATGATGACGTCACGCGTGTCCCACCTGTCAGTAACAACACAGTCGAGGTGACGTCATGGTGACGTAAGCTACTGACATCAGCAGCCCTGGCCCCACACGTCAGTGACTGTGATCCGTTGACCGTTGATTCATCCGTTGACTTGACGTTGACTTTGACCGGACCCACAAGTCAGTGACCCAAGAGACCCTGGCCCCACCTGTCGGAACTGATGACGATGACATCAGCAGGACCCCACCTGTCAGCTTGGAATCGAGATGATGACATCATCGACATCATCATCGATGTCACGCTGACATCAGCATGCCGCGTGGACCGGTGTAACACCCTAAAAATTGTCTCTTTTAAAGTAGAGTTAAAATGATTTATTTATGAATTTTGTGCACAGGAAATATAGGAAAATAAAACTTTTCATTAATTTAAAATTCAACATAAGGTAGTAACATGTGTGAGCATACATCTTTGTTGCATCTTATTTATTGTGATGGATGGTGTTGATCCAAAACTCCAAAGTAAATTGGAATGCTTTTGAAAAGAGTTTGAAAATGGCTTTGAAAATAAAAAAGAAAAGAAAGAAAAGAAAATTAGAAAATAAAATTATTTTTAAAGTTGTAAAGTTTATCTCGAAAAGCCTAATAGAATTGTCCATTTTATTGAATGGGAAAGTATTTTTGAAACCATACTCGAATTGGATTTGAATTTAGCTTAGAATTGGAAGATTAGAAAAAGAAAAGGAATTGGAAAATGTAAGAACTCAAAAGTTATTTTTGAAACTTACCAAAAATTGGTTCATCTATGTTGGAATTAGAAAGTATATTGAAATCATATTTATGCTTGATTTGGTTCATATTTGAAATGGTTTTGAATTAAGAAAAGAAATAGAATTTAGAAATAGAAAAGAATTGAATTTGGAAAAAAAACTTCATCTTCTTTTTTCAGCCCAACTCCCGGATTTGTTGACATCCTCCTCCCTCTTTTCTCCCCGCTTTCTCTTTTCTCTGGCCTCGGCCCACTCATGTGACCTAGCTCATTACTGCAACTAGCTCTTCACCGCACGCTCCTCCACTCCTCTCTCCCCTCATTGCGCTCCTCGCCCCACACCGCCGAAGGAAGCATGAAGCGCCTTGACGCTGACACTTCTCCCTCTCACTGCAAGCCGTCGTCCCCCACTCGCCAGTGCCCTTGTTTCCCTTCTCCTCATCATACTGCCAGATCCTGCATGTCAGCGCCGTGCTCGCCTCCTCTTCCTTTCCTTTCTTCCCGACGCATTCCTTCCTTCCTCCTCCATGATGGCGCACCATGGATGGCAAGTCAGCTGTATCACCGCTACCGCAAGGAAAGCCACAATCTCGTGATTCCGTATCACCGCTACCGACCTTCCTTCCACGCGTGCGTGCCGCCGCCTATAAAGCTCCAGCCGCACCCTCCCCTCTGCCTTCTTCTGCATTACGCGCTCGCCGCCATCGCCGCCAGTAGCCTGGCCGCCCGTGTGTCTAACCGCCGTCGTCGGCGTGCCCCAAGGCTCCGCCGTGATCTCCTCGCGAGTGTGTAGGTGTCTTCAATTTGCCATATTGCCCTTGTGATTTCTCGGATTTAGCCCTCACAATGTACCGTCGCCGTCTCTCTAGATCGCCACGCCGTCGACCCAGCTTTGGAGCTCTTCCGGACGCCACTTAACGCCTCCATAGAACCCGCGGTGAGCCCTCGACCTTCCCATCCCATCGGCCTTGAGTTTAGTGCCGGAGGCGTTGCTTAGGGGAGCTTCCGTTCATCCTGGCCATGGTGCCGCCGTGGGAGCCCTCATCCCGAAGTGCTTCCCGTCCTTGTTTTGCGTCCCGTTGAGTTCGCGAGACCTCGTGCTACGCGTAGGTGCCCTCGGCTCGGTCTGGGGTGGCCGGAATCACTGTACCGGTGATCACCGACGAGCTCAGGCCATCAGCAACAATGGCGCCGCCGTCCTGTGCTTCTTCCCCGGCGACCTGCTGCCCCCGTACACACCTGCGCCGTTGGTTTCGCGATGAAGGGCCACGATTAGATACCCCTTCGGGTTAAGTGACCGGTCCACCGGACCCGTGAACTCGGTGCACCGCGCCACATCAGCACGCGCCCATGCCACGTGGTGCACCGCACCAATCCCCGGCCGCCATGTGTCACCCAGTCAGCAGCAGGGTCAACCCGCAGTCAAAGCCACAGACGTTTTTCAGAAAAGCCCCCGTATTTCCAGTAATCAACCCGCAGTCCGGTGTAATTCAAAATAATTATTTTTCAGCCCTGATTTTATTCGTTTAGGACCCTATCATTTCCAGAAATAGTATGCCCAGTCCAAAATAAATTTAAATTCAGAATTTTAATTGTTTTAATTCAAAAATGAGTTCAAATATTTACAGAAATGCCACTAAATCTTATTTCATGCGTAACTTTTGCGTTTTAAGTCCGATTTGACCCGTTCAAATTTCGTTAGGATCGTATTTACGTTTTCTACATGTTTATACAACTGTTAGGCATGTTTTCAACACTTGAAATTCATGGGTAGATTTAATCTATTAATTAACTAAAGCAAAACTTGTTTAAATCATAACTCATTCATTCTAACTCCGAAATAGTCCGTTCAAGTTGTGTTTGTTTCGTAACATCGAGATCTACGTATTAGTAATGATGTTTACTATATTACTATTTCATAAAAATCATAGTTTAAATCATATCTTGATTAAAGATTATACAACTGAGTTTTATACATAAAATATGATCTGTTTTACTTTTGTTTTATAATTCAAATCTAAAATTGACTTAATTCAATCCATATTGTTTATAAAATATCTTTTGTATATGAATTCATATAGTTAACATAAACGAAGCCTATAGTTTATTTTTCCATGTATTAAGCAAATCTTTCGGTAGATGTATCTTTTTCACCGTAGCTTCGATTAGCGTGCTTCTCGCGACTGTGTGTTCGTAGTGATACGTAGAATCATATATTAATCTCTTTTACTTATTTTTCTATGATTGGTGTACTGTTCTGATATAGATACAACTGTATGCTATGCATGTATGTGTATGGATGTTTGTGTGGTGTTCTACGAATTACGTCCAGTCGGTGAGATATACGTGGTGATCCAGAAGAAGAAGAAGGACATCAAAGAATAAAGTTTACCGAAGGATCAGTGTGTAAGGCAAGTATAGCATGGGACCATCCTTGTTACCTATTCACATTTAATCACTAAATTCATATTGCATGTGTCTCCTTTGTTGCCATTAAGGATATCCTAGATATTTGATATCTTGCACCTTGAAAACCTTTGGGATAATGCATTGGGATAGTTATTGCTAGTGCTTAATCAAAACCATGATCTTGTAACTTGACTAATGATATATGCAATAAACATTAAAACATGACTTTTTAGTAACATGGAAACAGGGGGTGAAGTGTTTATATGCTTGATTCCTCTCCCTAAGGACTTATCTCATAGCGATCATCCGGGACTTGAAGACAATTTGTGAGGGCCATATGGCTCTGGCTTTAGCTCAATATGAGGATCTTTTCTAGCTTGTTAGTGGTTACCTTTGAGGCGCTGGGTATGTTTCCTTTCTTTGCTAGGAAGTGTGTACCGTGTTGCGATGCCCACGCTTGCCACTCCTAGAGATGGGCTACACACGCTCTGGTGCCCTAACATGTTAGACGAATTCTTTGAAAGGCTTTATAGTGAACCCTGCCGACCTTCCTTGGAAGTGGGTCAAGAGAATAGCTACCTCGGGCGAAAGGGTAAATCACAACTCACAGTGAACATGTACAAACTCAGAGAGTATAAAATCATTATAATGTACCGTGCTCACGGACTGAGCTGCCTTGGACCCTTATGGAATAGAGGTGATCACTAATGGATAATGATGATGCTAATAATTGATTGTTTATGCTATACATTAATCATGTTTACCGATCATGTGTTTATGGGAATGATAAATCCTTTGCCACTCAATTGCTTAAGAAAATGACCTATTAAAGCTAATCGCGATGAAACCGATTGTCGACCTTTTGAGCCTCATGAACCCCATGATATAATTGTTAAGTACGACATGTACTTACGCTTGCTTTACTTTTCTATACATTAGATAAAAATCCCGGATGGGTACCAGATTGCTGGTTTGGAGGAGTTAGGCTTGTGGTCAACCAGTCAGTCGTCCCTATGGATTTGGAGTCTTCGCTAGAAGATCGGAGTCAACTTTCCGCTATCATTACTCTGAGGTTATTTTCTTTTTACTAATACGTTATGCAATAAGTATTGTCTCTTGATATTACCCTTATCTGTGGCTATATGTGAGATTTGACTTCCTGGGCTCACATATAGTGTGTACCTGGTTTTGTCTTTAAA
Organism: Miscanthus lutarioriparius; assembly: GCA_904845875.1. Lineage (NCBI taxonomy): Eukaryota > Viridiplantae > Streptophyta > Magnoliopsida > Poales > Poaceae > Miscanthus > Miscanthus lutarioriparius. The sequence goes on along the minus strand of CAJGYO010000016.1, from coordinate 50,618,977 downwards.
ACCGGGTGTTACAAAGTGGTATCAGAGCAATGCTGACTGTAGGACGCAAGCCTAGATAGAACTGGACGTTTTAGCATGCTTTTATCTTGCTTAGTTATTGTTTTCTCTCCAACCTTGCTATTTGCTAAAATTTATGCTCACTTCCGCCTCTGTCTGTTATGAAAACTTTGTCTCTATTCTCAATCCTCTATCCTTGTCTATATAGATGAATCGTAATGAGGAGACCACCGGTATCAAAGGTCAGGAGGACCAAGCTATGTTGCCCTTATTTGCATTCAACAAGGAGAAGTTTGTAGCTATGCAACAACAAGCACCGAAGGAATGACTCAACCTAGGAGTTTTCAACGATTAGCTTGCCACAAGGTCAAACCAACATACCAAAGGGACCAATGAAGAGACAAGTAATGTGAAGCTTGGAAGAATATGAAGTCTAATGAAGATATTGGAAGAATGGCACATGAATGCCATGATCAACCACACCAAGCAAGAAACAGAAAGTCTAGAAGAAGCAGGAGCAAGGAAGTAAAGCAAAGAGAAACTACATCCAAGGAAGATTGAATAATATGGATATGACTACCATTCATGGAGCTAAGGAGGTTGTGTATGGTTTCATTCTAGTAAACTAAACACGCCTTACGAGTGCTATTTGACCCTAGAGCTTCACATTCATTTATCTCTAGTGCATACGTGAGAGGAACATAAGATAACTATGCTTTCAATGAGGAGACCCGGTGATAGTTAAGACCCCGGAAGGAGAAATGAAGGCAAACCGCATATGCCCAAGGGTTAGTCTTAACATCAAAGGGGTAAAATTTGAAGCAAACCTTATTGTATTAGAGTTAGTGGACATTGATGTCATTCTAGGAATGGGATGGCTATCTGCTTGTAAAGGAGTGATCAAGTATGCCCAGTGTTCAGTACTTCTAACAGCACCATCAGGAGAAAGAATTGAGTATGAAGGTATTCAATTTTGTACACGAGGAAAATGTGGATAAGAAGAGAAAGAGATCTCACAGAGAGTCGAGCTGGAAAGCAATCAACATTCGAGTTCTATTACATCATCACATCCACTTTAATCCCTATTCAGATTAAACTCGGACTCTAAAGAATTGGAAGTTTCTCAGGCTAAGGTTACTCCGGTCTTTCCACGAGGTATGCATAGATGGGTGGACAATCACCTATCTGGAGTTTCAACCCCGAAAGATCAAGCGAGCTAAAAAGCGGTCTAGTCAAACAAAGATGAACTTATAGAGTTGACAAGCTAACAATACTCTAAGCAATAATTACGTGGAGTATGACATCACTAAAGATCCAAAGCTAAGAGAAAGTGTTATCGATTGCGGCAGGAAGGACATTATGTTAAATCTTGCCCACGGAAGAATCAACAATTATGCCATGGAGGTAGCAGAGTTAGGTCAATACTGGGACTACCACCGACCAAGCGATGGTGACACACATACAAGGGAAGCATATGGTGAAATTGATGTAGTGGATGACGTGTCACTCCCATGCGAGAGATGTCCCTGTAATCATGCTATTTTTAAGAAATAGGAGTTGTGCCCCTTATGTAATAAAAACGATAGTATCGCAAGTGAGACAATAATTGAGTTGTGCATCTTTAAGTGCTTTGTTGAATTGTCATTATGTTTATGCTTGTTTTGCATCTTTGTAATGATTGAAATGATCTTGTTAGATGTTCCCACAATTTCATTTAGTTTATAGGCCTAAGGTATAAGGATTAATGAAATAAATAGTTGGATTACGGTTTTCTTTGCTTTTTCCTACCCCGTCTTGAATGCTTTGTCTTTATCGGTTCATATCTACGATTTTGGACGATAAAAAAAAATCTGAGGAAAATTCTAAACAACGAGAGACTGCAATCACAAGAGGATGCAAGCTATGCTTTGGTATTCCCTACCTTACCTTATCTTAAGGGGGGTAGTCAAGAGGGAGAATTGGTAAGATGAAGTAGCATACGTTCGAGTTTGCACAGTGAAATCAGAGTCTTGCATTGAAGCGTGGTGGTACTCAAGGATGTAAGAGAGAACTTCGAGTTTCAATGAGTTTTGGTTAGAAGTCCAAGAAAGGTTTATCCAAGATCATCAAGATTTTGGTAGAGCTCTTTGGAGAAGCTTTTAAGTTAGTTTGGATCAGGAGACTTGGTCAAGTGTTTGAAGGAGTCCAAGAGGTCAAAGTAAAACACGAGTATTAGCTTGTAGATCGGAGATGAAAGCTTTGTATCTACAATAATACATCTTGTGAAGATGTAGGATATGTCCTTATAAGCATGAGTTGAGCTAACTTTGTTATATGGAGTTATCCATTGTGATGCATGGAAGTACCATCTTCTTGAAGGTAAAAGTAATATCTAGGAGGATCACAAGAATATATAGGATACATTCACCAAGTTAGTCTTTGAGCTTGTGATAACCTCGTTGGAATGAGATTAATTGTGACTTGGAAAAGTGCTATCACTTCGAGAAGCGAAGTCATGGCCGATGCCCTTAGCAACGAAGAATTGTGCTAAGAAGGTTCGAGTGACATTAAGGATTAAGAGTTGTATTCCCGGATCATCGATGTTTTGAAGATTGGTTTAGATCATCTTTCGGACCAAGAAGATAAGGAAGCCTTAGTGAAAGGTGAACATATGAGAAAAAGAATTATGGCCTAGTGCTTAGGGTTACCACGAGAGTTGTTCAAGGTACTGTCAAAGTTTTGGAATTAGTTAGGCAAATTACTTGGAGTAAGAGCAACAGGTATGGAAAGTAAAGTGGATCTTTATCAAGACGATGGAACTACATGAGAAAGTAAAGAAGAATCTAAGGACGGAATATTCCTATCTCTTAGTCGGCGTCTTAGAATCTAGGAGGACGAGATTCATCTTAAGGGGGTAGAATTGTAACACCCTAAAAATTGTCTCTTTTAAAGTAGAGTTAAAATGATTTATTTATGAATTTTGTGCACAGGAAATATAGGAAAATAAAACTTTTCATTAATTTAAAATTCAACATAAGGTAGTAACATGTGTGAGCATACATCTTTGTTGCATCTTATTTATTGTGATGGATGGTGTTGATCCAAAACTCCAAAGTAAATTGGAATGCTTTTGAAAAGAGTTTGAAAATGGCTTTGAAAATAAAATAAAAGAAAGAAAAGAAAATTAGAAAATAAAATTATTTTTAAAGTTGTAAAGTTTATCTCGAAAAGCCTAATAGAATTGTCCATTTTTATTGAATGGGAAAGTATTTTTGAAACCATACTCGAATTGGATTTGAATTTAGCTTAGAATTGGAAGATTAGAAAAAGAAAAGGAATTGGAAAATGTAAGAACTCAAAAAAGTTATTTTTGGAAACTTACCAAAAATTGGTTCATCTATGTTGGAATTAGAAAGTATATTGAAATCATATTTATGTTTGATTTGGTTCATATTTGAAATGGTTTTGAATTAAGAAAAGAAATAGAATTTAGAAATAGAAAAGAATTGAATTTGGAAAAAAAAACTTCATCTTCTTTCAGCCCAACTCCCGGATTTGGCCCAGCATCCTCCTCCCTCTTTTCTCCCCTGCTTTCTCTTTTTCTCCTGGCCTCGGCCCACTCCGCGCGGCCTAGCTCGGCGCTGCAACTAGCTCTTCACCGCACGCGCCGTCCACTCCTCTCTCTCCCTCACTGCGCTCCTGGCCCCACGCCGTCAGACGCCCGCAGCAAGCGCCCGCACGCGTTGCTTCTCCCTCTCGCTGCAAGCCGTCCCCACTCGTCAGTGCCCTTGTTTCCATTCTCCCTCACTGCGCTGCCAGTCCTGCATGTCAGCGCCACGCCTGCCTCCTCTTCCTTTCCTTTCTTCCCCGACGCATTCCTTCCTTCCTCACCGCCGATGGCGCACCATGGATGGCAAGCCGCCGTATCACCGCGCCTGCAAGGAAAGCCACAATCTCGTGATTCCGTATCACCGCGCGCTGACCTTCCTTCCACGCCATGCCCGGCCGCCTATAAAGCTCCAGTCGCACCCCTCCCCTCTGCCCCTTCCTCTGTTCGCCGCTCCAGTCGCCACCGCCGCCCGTAGCCCGCTGCTCCGGTGTCTAACCGCCGTCGTCGACGTGCCCCGAGGCTCCGCCATCATCTCCTGCGAGTGTAGGTCTCTTCAATTTGCCGTATTGCCCTTGTGATTTCTCGGATTTAGCCCTCACCGTACCGTCGTCGTCTCTCTAGATCGCCGCTGCCGTCGACCCCGCTTTCGGAGCTCTTCCGGACGCCACGAACGCCTCCATAGAACCCGCGGTGAGCCCCTCGACCTTCCCATCCCATCGGCCTTGAGTTTAGTGCCCTGGAGCATCGCTTAGGGGAGCTTCCGTTCATCCTGGCCATGGTGCCGCCGTGGGAGCCCTCATCCCGAAGTGCTTCCCGTCCTTGTTTTGCGTCCCATTGAGTTCGCGAGACCTCGTGCTACGCGTAGGTGCCCTCGGCTCGGTCTGGGGTGGCCGGAATCACTGTACCGGTGATCACCGACGAGCTCAGGCCATCAGCAACAATGGCGCCGTCATCCTGTGCTTCTTCCCCGGCGACCTGCTGCCCCCGTACACACCTGCGCCGTTGGTTTCGCGATGAAGGGCCACGATTAGATACCCCTTCGGGTTAAGTGACCGGTCCACCGGACCCGTGAACTCGGTGCACCACACCACATCAGCACGCGCCCATGCCACGTGGTGCACCGCACCAATCCCCAGCCGCCATGTGTCACCCAGTCAGCAGCAGGGTCAACCCGCAGTCAAAGCCACAGACGTTTTTCAGAAAAGCCCCCGTATTTCCAGTAATCAACCCGCAGTCCGGTGTAATTCAAAATAATTATTTTTCAGCCCTAATTTTATTCGTTTAGGACCCTATCATTTCCAGAAATAGTATGCCCAGTCCAAAATAAATTTAAATTCAGAATTTTAATTGTTTTAATTCAAAAATGAGTTCAAATATTTACAGAAATGCCACTAAATCTTATTTCATGCGTAACTTTTGCGTTTTAAGTCCGATTTGACCCGTTCAAATTTCGTTAGGATCGTATTTACGTTTTCTACATGTTTATACAACTGTTAGGCATGTTTTCAACACTTGAAATTCATGGGTAGATTTAATCTATTAATTAACTAAAGCAAAACTTGTTTAAATCATAACTCATTCATTCTAACTCCGAAATAGTCCGTTCAAGTTGCGTTTGTTTCGTAACATCGAGATCTACGTATTAGTAATGATGTTTACTATATTACTATTTCATAAAAATCATAGTTTAAATCATATCTTGATTAAAGATTATACAACTGAGTTTTATACATAAAATATGATCTGTTTTACTTTTGTTTTATAATTCAAATCTAAAATTGACTTAATTCAATCCATATTGTTTATAAAATATCTTTTGTATATGAATTCATATAGTTAACATAAATGAAGCCTATAGTTTATTTTTCCACGTATTAAGCAAATCTTTCGGTAGATGTATCTTTTTCACCGTAGCTTCGATTAGCGTGCTTCTCGCGACTGTGTGTTCGTAGTGATACATAGAATCATATATTAATCTCTTTTACTTATTTTTCTATGATTGGTGTATTGTTCTGATATAGATACAACTGTATGCTATGCATTTATGTGTATGGATATTTGTGTGGTGTTCTACGAATTACGTCCAGTCGGTGAGATATACGTGGTGATCTAGAAGAAGAAGAAGGACATCAAAGAATAAAGTTTACCGAAGGATCAGTGTGTAAGGCAAGTATAGCATGGGACCATCCTTGTTACCTATTCACATTTAATCACTAAATTCATATTGCATGTGTCTCCTTTGTTGCCATTAAGGATATCCTAGATATTTGATATCTTGCACCTTGAAAACCTTTGGGATAATGCATTGGGATAGTTATTGCTAGTGCTTAATCAAAACCATGATCTTGTAACTTGACTAATGATATATGCAATAAACATTAAAACATGACTTTTTAGTAACATGGAAACAGAAATTTGAAGTGTTTATATGCTTGATTCCTCTCCCTAAGGACTTATCTGTAAGCGATCATCCAAGGACTTACTGATGCAATTTGTGAGGGCCATATGGCTCTGGCTTTAGCTCAAGATGAGGATCTTTTCTAGCTTGTTAGTGGTTACCTTTGAGGCGCTGGGTATGTTTCCTTTTTTGCTAGGAAGTGTGTACCGTCTTTGCGATGCCCACGCTTGCCACTCCTAGAGATGGGCCACATCGCTGGCTGGCCCTAACATGTTAGACGAATTCTTTGAAAGGCTTTATAGTGAACCCCGCCGACCTTCCATGGAAGTGGGTCAAGAGAATAGCTACCTACCGGGTGAAAGGGTAAATCACAACTCACAGTGAACGTGTACAAACTCTGCAGAGAGTATAAAGCTGTTATTATAATGGCCGTGCTCATGGACACGAGCGGCCTTGGACCCTTATGGAATAGAGGTGATCACTAATGGATAATGATGATGCTAATAATTGATTGTTTATGCTATACATTAATCATGTTTACACGATCATGTGTTTATGGGAATGATAAATCCTTTGCCACTCAATTGCTTAAGAAAATGACCTATTAAAGCTAATCGCGATGAAACCCGATTGTCGACCTTTTGAGCCTCATGAACCCCATGATATAATTGTTAAGTACGACATGTACTTACGCTTGCTTTACTTTTCTATACATTGGATAAAATCCCGGATGGGTACCAGATTCTTTGGTTTGGAGGAGTTAGGCTTGTGGTCAACCCGATTCGGTCGTCCACGTGGATTTGGAGTCTTAGCTAGAAGATCGGAGTCAACTTTCATTGTCATTACTCGAGGTTATTTTCTTTTTACTAATACGTTATGTATTAAGTATTGTCTCTTGATATTACCCTTATCTGTGGCTATATGTGAGATTTGACTTCCTGGGCTCACATATAGTGTGTACCTGGTTTTGTCTTTAAAACCAGGTGTTACAACCAGTCACAGTGTGACACATGTCAGCCCAGGATTAATCAGCCTTTTTCCCATTTTCAGTTATTATTTAAACTTCGGAAATTCATAACTAATTCATACGACCTCAGAAAAATACGAAACTAGGACCAAAATTCATCTAAAATCGAGCTTTACGCAATGAACCCATGTTTGAGTGCATTTGACTCTTTTGAATTTTCATTGCTTCTTTGTGCTATTCTATAGAAGTCGCTAACACGACTATAATTCGATCATATGCAGACTCGGAGGAGAACCAGACGGACGAAGATCATGAGTACCGTGAGGAGTATGGAGACGACTACACTGAAGGTGCCACATCCCACCCAATCTCGTAGCACCTATTACGCATGGCTAAAATAGAAATGCTAGTGCTTTACTTTATTGTTATGATCGCACTATGATAGGACTTGCATGGTAGTATGCTTTCTTGATGGCCTTTACCTTGACGCAACCTTACCCCTGCTTACCCTGCTATTAGGCTAGACACACGCTTCTTTGCTATATTTCATTGCTTATTACTTCTACTACGCTTGTACTACATTGATGCATGGTGGCGGTGTTATCGAACTATGGGGAGAGTCTTTGTGTGTGTGACTTGGGTGCGTGGAGGTGAGGGTTGTGTCGACCAAGTTGGAGTATACGACAAGCACTGGGGCAAGTCTTGCCATGGGGTGCTACACAGGCACCCTGGAATGGATACTGTGGTGGGTAAATGGTATATGAGGTGGCCCTGGGTGTGAACCTGTGATGGGAGGAGCCCAGGGTGGAGGTGCTGTGGTGGCACGGTAAATGGAAACCCTAATGAAGACATTCTAGCTTGGTCACCCCTAAGGACTTACTAGTACTCAGATTCAGCGAGAAGCCTTATGTACCACTCGCCCTATATGGTGCGGGACGACCGGACTACTAGGTAGGATATTGCCACTACTGCTAGGTTGATAGCGGACAGTGTGAGGGAGGTACGGGGCATGGAGGATTCCCCCCACACCCTTCCGAGACTTCATGGAGACCTTGTGGATCTGGCTCATGACTCACAGTTTCAGCCACCCCAGACTAGACTTGGGGTGTACCAGGGCTGAATGGTAGAGTGGCATTATCCTAGGCTAGCAAGCGACCGGAATCAGCCTAGTTGACGACGGTCAGCGAGGAAGGCGGATCTTGTGGTTATGTAAAACCTCTGTAAAGTGTATGGTTGATCGATCGATACATATGCTGACTTGTCGGCTATGGACCTTTCCTGGGTTTCGCTTAAACTAGATAGTGAGATGAGTCCTTCTCTTCTCCCCTGGGAGTGAGTGTTCGCACATAGCCAGGGGCTACGGGCCTTGAGACAGTGCCGAGAGTGTCGCAGAACCGACCAATTTATAAGAGTACGAGTACAATGGCGGCCCGCAAGCGGTCGCACTGTCATACTTGAACCCATATAAACCCGGTAGTCCATCGAGTACCACGACGGGTCTCGATAAATGATTTACAACAACCAAGATCGTACATGATTCAACATACATGCCACATATTACATAAAGTTCACAGATACATTTTCATCATTAGAGTATGAAACCAGTTATTACAAACTGAGTTTGATAGATAAAAGCGGAAGCAAATTAAATTTGAAAGTAAAGTTTCCAACATAGTTTAGTACAGTGCCAAGATATGATCACGGTCCACAAAAGCATGTAGAAGGATTAATAAGAAGCCTGCCCAAGGCTTACTCCTCATCCACAGCGGGATAGAAGCAACTCTTGCAATAACCATGATACACAGTGCCATCTGCAACATGGGAAATAAAACCCTAAGTACGAGAAGGTACTCAGCTAGACTTACCCATCATAAACCAGAAATAAATTGACTCCAAGGATTATGCAAGGCTGTATAAGTGGGGATAGCTTGACAACATTTTGCATAAAAAGCGATTAACTTAGTTATAGAATTATGGTTCCAATATCAGGTTAATTATAACTATCCATCTCTAGATTAGCAACTATCCTATGCCAAACATGTGGGATATCCATTAAAGGCATACAATAGTAACCATAGCAGGTATTGTAATTCCATATTCATCCGAACCATCATGTTCCATAACACAGTTACTACGATGTTGGGACTAGCCAAGTTTCTCACTATCCAGGAGGCGGCGATTCAAATTGATTTCAACCACGGTGGGAATTTATTCCTAACACAAACACAGGCATACCGCGCGAAGGCAGCCTTAGGTCACCTTTGGTACAACTAAGGTACACATTTCATGGGTCCGTAGCGCGCCACACAATCTGGGACACCAGATGCCAGGATGTTCAAGCCTAGCCTACCCTTGGTCTTAGGTGATGATCGCTCGTAAGGAGCGCTGTGAGCGGGTCCCGGCCTGAGTTGAGCTACTCGGCTTCACGGTTGGAACGAGTTATCCGGCCAGCTAAGTGATAGGCATGCGTTTAATATTATCAGAAGCACCAACAACGGTACGGTCCTTAATTGGCTCAGACGGAATCACATGAGTCATCCTACGCATAGACTCCGCCCGGCCTTGATTTTCTTTTAACCCCTGGTTCTTTTCCACGATAGCAAATATAGTCAACCGTGCTTGGTATCCACCTATATCTCGCGGTGTGTGGAAATCACCCGACTTCTACCGGTCTAAGCGAGGGCTAAGCATATATTCGATCCCTGGACCTATACTGAGTTAAAGGTGTAATATCTGGACAAGGAATTTAAATGCATCAAGTGGTTCCATTCAACTCTTATAACCTAATGCATCAATCATAAGTACTTAAGTAATCCTTTGTAAAATACTGGGAGACTTAGAATGCTCTGGGGCTTGCCTCACAGAAAGGAAGTTGGGCGGTGATCAGGACACTCCGGAAGCTCTTCAGGATTCTGCTCCTCGCCTTCGGGAGCTGCGACTTGAGGATTCTGCTGCTGGTCCCCTTCCTCTACTTCGTCGAATTCCAGCAACGTTATTTCTTCCTCCGATCCTAGATGCATGAATATGGCATAAGGTATTGCGAATGCATACATGCGTACAAGTATAAAATAATGACACATGACGAATGCATTCGTATAAGTATTCTTAACAGCATGGTGTTAACAAATGCATCATATTTTAACGAGTATGTGCATATCTCTTCTTGATTACTTAATCAAACACATTTACAATTCATTCACTACACACAAAATAGCAGCTGCTTGGTTTACTCATAACTGAAGTTCTACTTATCCAAATGCTGTGATATTAGACTTTCTGGAAAGCTTATAAAATTGTCTACAACTCTTATTTAATTCACAAAAGCTAAATCACAACTTATCTTAGCCAAAACAGACAATCATATTAGTGCTGGTCCACAAATTCCAGAGAACAAGCAAATTCAGAAAAGCTAACTTTAAACAACTGTAACTCCTAAACCGTTTGACCTATGGTCCTGAAATTTTAACACAAGACATATGATGAAGTTATCTACAACTTTGTTATTAACTATTTTTACAGTAATCATCATTTTGATCATGCAACTTATCAAACTCCAGAATCTGTCCGGAATCCTTCCAATTCGCATTACGAAGTAACAATACTTCTACTTCATGTAATCATTCAAAGTTTCACAACACAAAGTCTACCAACAGTTTAAGCATACCAAATGCATCCAAGAAAATATAATGGTGAAGCCCAAACTATTTCTTTATATGCCTTTATTATTTTATTTAGATACATAGGTTAAATAATAAATATATACCAAATGTGCATCATAATTTCTCAGAAAATTACAGTGGCTTACTAGTGCTACCAATAGACTACTGTAAAAGTTTCATGCCATTTTACCTAGTAAAACATCCTATACAAAAATGACAAGGCAGCAAGGCTTGAAATAGCATAAATAGAAAACCCTATTGAAAAGTGTCAAGCAACAGATTTCCTATTTTTCTTAGCATCCATATACTACTAGGATAACCTCCAACAAATTTCATGAATATTGGATTCCTAAATAATTTATAAAAATTCACACAAGGATTACCTATTTATAAAATAAAAATCTATAACTACAAATCTATGCATGTATTGGTCCTCAAATTTTTACCAGAGCTCATACATGTCAAGAATAGATTACCACAAAAATTTCATAATTTTTGGAGCACAGGAACTCTAGATATAAAATAAACAAGTTTGCATGCATTCAAAAACACATTTCCAATCTCCATTTAAATCTCCCAAAATTTCTACTGCAAATGCTAGTATCATATTTTTCATAAATACTACACTCCCTAAGGAACACTACCAAATTTATTTCACAATTTTTGAAGCTACAAAACTAGAGATCTAAAAATTACAAAATACACTCAAATTTGGAATATTTGAACTAGCCCTCAACACTGCTGTCGCTGACCGGTGGGACCCACTGGTCAGAGGACCCCACACGTCATTGACTCAGAAGCAGAGCAGCGGCGCTGTGCGATGGCGGCGCGGCCAAAGCTCGCCGACGGCGAACTCGCCGGCGGTGACGTCTTCACGGCATGACCCCCACTACTTCCCGCACCTACGGGTACAACAAAAAGGACCGATCATCGAAGCTAGGTACTACGGCGGCGGCTATGGCGGTGCGAAGGTGCGGGTCGACGGCGTTACGCCGGTGGAAGCCACAGCGAAGCAAGCTCAAATGCTGATGAGCTTCTACAGACTCAGGAGACCCTAGCGCACAAGACATCACAGCAAATAGTGGACTGTGGCGGCGTGGCCACGACGACGGAGTACGGCGGTGGAGCTCCGGCAAGCTGGTGTGCGGTGTAGAGGCTTTACCGGTGCGGTCAGAGAGTACAGGTGGACGCGGCGAGTCACTGGGGTGCTGGTGGAGCAACTATGGTGGTGGAGAAGCGGTGATGGCAAGCTGGCATCGGTAATGGCGACGGCGGCGCTCGGTGCAAAGGCGGCGGCTGCTGTGGGCGAGGTAGGAAGCCGAGGCGAGGTGAAAGGCATGCGCGTCTGAGTGCGGGTGGTAGCTGGGAGTGAAGTAGTGCATGTCGGCCTGCCTTGGCCGCGCTGGGTAGGGCGCCGGTGATGCGCGGCCGCTGCGGACCTCCACGCTCACTCTTGGGGAAGGCAAAGCAATGGTTCTACGCCAATAAAGATAGAAATACTACATGGGATAACTGCTCCACTGGCTTGCTAGCAAAGTTCTTTCCCACAGGCAAGACCAATGCTCTATGTGGGAGAACCTCAAGTTTTCAATAGTAACATGATGATCTATCCCTGAGGCATGGGAACGCTTCCAAAATTACATATCAGAATGTCCCCATCATGGGATGGAGAATTAGCTACTCATATAGACTTTCTACCATGAGTTGACCAACAGTACCCATGAGACTATGGATGCTGCTGCTGGAGGTGCTTCCTATCACTCACAATTTCAACTGCAACAACTCTTGTGGAGAAGATGGCCTCCAACCTAGGTTGGAATAAAGAATGTTTTTAGATCTACAAGAGAGGTGGTGGTATGCATCAATTCAAGGAGGTAGACATGTTGTCTTCCAAGGTGGATCTGCTGATGAAGAAGCTCGAAGATTGAGCCAATGAGAAGCAAGAAATCATGCACATTCATGATTCCCGTATGACGTGTGAAGAGTGTGGAAACACTGGGCATTCAGGGAGCAACTTCCCCGAGACCCATGAGGATGTGAACTTTGTCAACAACAACTACTCTCGTCCTCAACAGAATCAAGGATGGAATCAGCAACAGAGACTGAACTACCAAGGTAATTACTAAGGTAACTATCAAGGTAATAATTTTAATAATTTTAATCAACCACCCTTGAGAGAATAAATTCCTGGCTATTGGTATTTCTTAACATCACTACTAAGTACAGGGTTTGAATCCATCCTCAGCAATGGCGCCAGAAATACCTTGTTGGTACTTCTTAGCAACATAACTAATGTATAGCCATGCTACTAAGAAATAGCCTTGACAGTTCCTTAACAATTTTAGATATTTATTCGCAAGCGCACAGAGCTATCATTGTAGCACTTCACTCAGAAGTATTCAGGGTATCATTATTTTTATTTTCCCAAAGGAAGGTATTTGATTAAGAGTCTAGTATGGATATGAACTTGAATAATAATGCTTGCAAGTACACCAATGCTTATAATAGGGGTAAGAATAGTAATTCCAAGATAGCGGACACACACTTAGCATTCCTCAAAGGATAAAATAGAAAAAAGGATAAAAGAATAATCCTAAGTCGAGCAAGCATTAGTCTAGTGTAGTCATATAAAGATTAGTTGATAGTCATACAAATTACATAATTAGGTTTAGGGCTAAGTGTGAAGCAGGTCAAGAGGCCACCGAGTACTGGTCTACCAGCAACCTCATGTAACAATTTAGACTCCTACACCCTAAACAAATGTGGGGGATTATGAAGGACGGATAGGGCTGTCACCACATGCCGCCTACCCCTCAACCGAAGAGAAGGAAATGCATTCACCTATCTCTCCATACCCAAGCACCATGCTTGCGTATACAGAAACTACCCAAATCGCCTCGAGTCCTCGACCCTACGGGTCGACATGTAAAGAACATGGGCACACCTAACGGCATGATGAACCGCCACCTCAACTTTACTCTAATTCTGATTATATAAGTTATATGATTGTTTAAGCATAAAGTTAAGTGTGCTATTCTCATGACACATAAACTATGCACTAGTTCATATATCAAGATCATAACACAATAACTATACTCTAGTTCATAAGTATGACTACAATAAAGTGAAGACGTGACTTTGGAAGAACCCATATTGACATTCATACCAAGAATCTCTTCTTCCAAGGAGCCAAGCCCTCCAAGATGGCTTTGCCTTGCTCTAATACAACTAAAAGGTAAAACTAAAGAGAATAGAGAGTGAGGTGTTGCTCAATGTGGTGTGTCTTTAGAGAGGGGTTACCCCTCTATTTATACAGTGCTCAAGGCGGTGTTGGAAGCTATTCTTGGCGTGTCCCTGGCTCCCACCACCTTAGCATGCTTCCATGCCACCGCCACAGCAAGGGGTGGCTGAGCAGCGCTGGTAGGGGGTCGGCCGCCCCTTGACCATGGCCACTCACCACCCCCTTCATGTGGTAGGCCGCTGGCTAGACCAGGATGGCTTCCTCATGGCGCTTTGCCCCAGTTGCATTGATTTGATAGGCGTCTCCCTTGTTCCTTTGAGCAAATCAACGTCGAAAAGTGCCTTTCGGTGAATTATTCCATGTATTTGTGTTTGTGACCTGCGAAATAATGTTCTCCAAATACATGTGGAGCTTGATTAATAGTAAATGCATATGTGATTAAGATTGCTAATTTCACTTCTTTTGTGACTTATTTGGTGGTCGGATTTGATCGATAGAGACTGCCAACACTGGCCAATCAAACTTATGGAGGGATTATCTAGAAAGGTAGCTACTAATGATAACATTCTAGAAAACATAAATAATAGAATGGATAGCTTTGCTTCTGTCATTAAGAACCAGCATAGCTTTAATAAAATGATAGAATCGCAAATAGCTCAGCTGGCTGCTGCTGTTCCTCCGTCCGACAAAGGTAAGATTTCGGGTAACCAGAAGATCTAGAAATTACAAATCTTGTCGATATTCATAATGCAGCATACTACTGTATACAACCATCGATGGGAAGGTGGATAGACTATACCTTGCTGGAAAAGAAAAGCGATCCAGGAAGACCTATCATCCCCATCGCCATTGGACCTCACATTTTCCAAGAAGCTGTCTATGACTTCGAAGCAAGTGTCAACATCATGCCTAAGGTAATCTATGATAAAAATTAATGAAGATACTTTGTTGTACACAAATATGCGTTTGCAGCTTGTAGGTCAGTCACTCTGCTACCCCAAGGGAGTTTTTGAAGACGCCATTGTTCGAGTGGGACAATCATATGTTCCTATAGACTCTATGGTTTTAGAAACAAGTGGAGATGTAAGGGCACCCATTCTTTTGGCCTGACCTTTCCTAAGCACCACAAAAACCATCATCTATGTGGATAGTGCTAAGATCTGCTTCACAATCAAGGATAGCAAGGAGAAGTTTTCTTTCAAGAATCGTATCTTGTAATCTCCCGAACATCCACAAACGTCGTACCTACCGAAGAGACAACAGTGACCAAGAAGAAGAACAACAGGAGAAGGAGGAAAAACAAGGCTAGGCAGCCACAAAAAAGAATCAGTTAACATGATCAACACACTCAGATCGTAGTGACCACCTCCTCGCTTCACCATTCCTTTCTAAGAAGGATGATCCAGGTGTACCAACGATCGAGTATATCATTGGACAAAGAATCTTCCACAAGACCTTCGGCGACATTAGATCAGGTGTCAACATAATGTCTAAGGTAATGTATGAATATTTATTTGGTAACGAACCTTTGTTCCCTACATATATGCAATTGTAGATGCCGGACCAATCAATCTAATTTTCGGAGGAATAGAAAAAGATGTCATGGTAAGAATATACGATCGGTTTGCCCTACCGACTTCATGGTACGCCCATCATGGGTGAAGAAGAAGATGATCGCCCATCATCCTTGGAAGACTGTTCCTCAACACTACCAATTCCCTGGAGAAAAGGTACACTATTATTTTAATAGTTATACCTCTTATGAGTAGCCGAAGAAGTCCTACTCTAGGAGGAGACATCGATCATCCTGAAACCAAAAGAATCAATCCCTAAAGAAAAGTTGGGAGGAAGATGAGGAACCTGAAGAAGTTATAAAAGAGAAACCTACTCTGCCTAAGTCAAGTCCATAGACCAAGCAGGTATGAAAGGAGAAGGTGACTTCACCATTAGAGACACTATCACAAGAGGTGCAACCATCAAGGTCTCCATCTCTAGGACCAACATATGCACTGAAGAATAAAGGGCTCTTCTCCAAGAAGGTCTGTCAGGAGGACTTAAAAATTCAAACCCTAAATCGAGAGGTAACATCGTTAGTTATCCATATTGACTTCCTAGCATTGCATGAATTACTTTTCACTTTAGCATATTTACTTTTTCTGCATTAGTATTGCATTTAGAAAAGGAAGATAAAAAGTTTCATGGCTGCATTATGTCATTGCATCATAAAACCTAAGCCCCATGTGAATAAATCTATGGTGTAAATACATGTGGAAATATTCACTATGGTGGCATAAAAATTTAAAAATACCATACATACATATTTCTTACAGGCATATAAAAATGGAAAATCCAAAAAATATTAGAAAGACATCCTGTTAAAAATCTGCCAAAACAGAAATATTTCTAAACCACAAGAACAACTAATCTCTGGACGGTTGACGCTAACCCTTTATCCTAATCCGTTCCATGAGTTTTGGTATTCTTGTTGATATTTTAAATGATGATGCACCAAGATCAAGAGCAAATTCACCCGATTGTCTTCATCTCATTCCATCCCGGGATGAGAAGGACATCTGCTGGCAAATCTGCTCTGAAAAGGATCACTCAACTTTGACATTCGACCGCGTCAACATCCAGCTTGGGGGAAAGGCATCCCCATGTATCTAGCTAAGTATTTCTTTCCCTTTTTGTTGTATTATTTCAAAGTCATAAAAAGATGCATAACAAACTAAAAGCAAAATAAAAAAATTATTAGTATCTTTGTCTTTTATATAATAGTAAGGTGTGATCTTAAAAATAAAAAAAATAAAAAGTGTGTGTCTAGTTTTTTGTTTTTAAGAGCTAAATAAATGGACTCTGAGGATAATCTCTTGAAATGGAAATGATGAATAGTTGCTCTGTCGTAATTCCTTTCAAGTACCTAGTTTTCAACCTTGAATTCTCCCAAGTTTTGGATATGACTGTTTTGATATAAGAATTTACTCTGAACTTAAAACTCGTGGGTAGCATATGCTTGATCTAAGTCTAGGTCATTGACAAATATGATATGAGAAGGCATGAGCTGTTGTTTATCTTGTTCCAAGTGATACTAAAGTTCTAGAGATTTATCTTTTGAAAAATATAAAAATCCTACATGATGAGCTCTTGTATGACAAAGCTTGAATTCCTACCAGAGCCATACATGATATTTAGATTAGAAAAACTTCAACATATATGCTGCTTGTTTTGCATTGAGTTTAGTCAAGCTTTGTTGACCCTTACGAGAGGTTTGTCATGCTCTTAAAATCAGGATCACATACACACCATCGAAATATGCACTACTCCTACACTGGGGGTAGGCGTAACAATATGCCATTCCATCTAGATCCACCCAAAAATGTTTTACTCCTACACTAAGAGAAAACACCAAAAATATTCATGATAGGATATCCACCAAATAAATTCTCCAAGTTCATGTTGCTTTCTCTCAAAAGTTTTGTTGCAGAAAAGAGACATGGGGTATGCAAAAGTTATTCATGAAAAAAAGAGAGAAAGAAAGTTAAGAAAAATGGACAAGTGTCCAAATTATCAAAACAATGGGTACTTAGATGCCCACCTAAAAAAAGAAAAGATGAATAAGATAGCCCATGTTCTCTTGCAAATGTTTCCAAGTTTCAAATGAGATAAAAGTTTTCAAAGAGCATAGTTGAAATAGGTTTGCCACCATATATATCCAATACATATATCCACACACATGCACATTTTGATTTGATTGTATGACTCAACTCTCTTTGGATCCAAGGTTTGACTTTATAGTATATGTGTCGGTGTTTCGAACAAACACCAACTAGTAAATTTGTATTTGTTGCGCGTTAGGCCCAGATGGTGCGCTAAAGGACACAAGCTTTATACTAGTTCGGGCAGAATGTCCCTATGTCCAGTTTGCTGCTGCTCTTGTTATGAGCACCAAAAAAGGTTCATAGTAGGGGGTACAAATGGTCAAGAGAGGGATAGGTCCCAAGTCTCTGATGGAAGGGTCAAAAGGATGCCAAGAGCTTGGTTGCTGCTTGGCTATGTGTTATGTGACGTGTTGTGTGTGGAATAGATCCATCCCTTTGGTGGGGTGTCCTTCCTCCCTTTTATATACCAAGGGGGAGCAAGTATTACAGATGGAAGAAAGAGGAAAAAACCAGAGGTTGAGAGGGTCCTTCGAAGGAGCCAGGTCTTCCTTTCCCTTGAGCCTACCCTGCTGACATGGCAGACCATGTCAAGGATGGCATGTTCACTGATCCTCATAGAGCCATGCTCTGGCCTCATCCAGCAAGCGGTTACGTCCCATCCTACACTGGCGGATGGTGCGGCGTGCCAGGGTGCCGAGCTGTGACCCTACGGGGAGTAGACAGGGAAGTGACCATACATCCATCACTATAAATGATGCAAGTTCTCTCTTGGATTGTAGTGGTTGTTGTATGCTTATGTCAGGATCCGCGTTCGAGGGCTGATGGCGGTGCCCACAGCACTGTAGGACAAAAGTCAACGCCTACAACACTATTTGGGCTCTGTCATACCTAGAAGGATCTAAAGCACCCGTCCCGTCGTATCCTGATGGTACCTTCCTGCAAGCGTGTAGGGCATGGTCCTCGATACCATGGTTGACTTGAATGTCTTGTCTTACCCTGTGCTCATCATTATGAAGGAGCAGGGTGTAGTCGTCGGGTGAGGCAGAGCCAGCCCTCAACCGTCGGGCGTGGTGGAGCTAGCCCTCAGCCATTGGGCAAGGCGGACAATGCCAGCGTTGTCCTTGATTTCATCTATCTGGTGCCGGGGCATCCCCCAATGCGGCTAAAACCGGGGTTCATCGACTTCGTAAGATCTCTTTCCCCGTGCCTCCTTTTTACTTGATTTCCTGACCCCTTGATGCTGACCTTGGGATAGCGGGACCAGCTGAAGAGACTTGTCTTCACAAATAGCCCGGCTCTGCTATCGAAGGATCGACTTGTGGCGAAGGCAATTCACACCGTGGCCGAGTGGGATAGGAAGATGAAGGAGCTCAAGAGGAAGAAGATGCTACAGAAATAGCAAGCATGGGAGCGAGGAGAGGAGATAGATAGCAAAGACGACATAGACGACGATGACAAGGTAGTTGCTGATGTGGAGTGGGATGTCTTGGAGGACGAGGATATGCTAATAGGTGCCCACTCATCCACGCAGGGACCCTTCCCGTTCCATGTGGGGAGAAGCAAGTCCGTGAGGCCAGAGGAGACCGGCCAAACCACCAGCCCGTCCTTAGGACCGGTGGGAGCGAGCGGATCTGCCACCGCTCCTGGGGTGCCGGTGGAGGGGGTGGCTCCACTGCCGTGCCCCACGAGCTGATAGGGGCAGGTGGATCTACCGCCATGCCTGAGGTGCCGACAGAGAGGGGTGGCTCTACCGCCATGCCCTCGGAGGCAAAGGAGATGAGCCCCTCTGCCTGGGAGCAGGGGGCAGGCTCAAAACGGTCCCGCCCAGATGAATTAGGGCAGGAATCTGGGGGTTCATCCCCAAAACGTTCCTACCGCCGAACAGCATCAGCGTAAGTCACCGATTCCTCTATTTTTCCTATTTTTCTATTTTTTTGTTTTTTTGTTTTTTTGTTTTTAGTGCAACCTGTGCCTTCAAACTCTTGTAGAGTCTTGAGACATGGATGCTCTTTGGTGCTGGCGCCCAAGAAGAGCGTTGCTCTTCAGCCGGGATGGACGCCGTCACCCAATGTCGCTCCTATTTTGGGTAGGAGCGGTGCCAATGTTGCGGCCTCGTCGGCCAGTCAGGCGCCACCTGCGGTGGAGCCCGTGCCCTTGGTGGGTCTAGAAGGCGCCAGGGTTGAAGAAGTGTCCTTGGGGGTCGCCAAGCACATGGTAGTGGAGGTGATTCCACCACCTATGTCGGAGCAGACGGAGCCGCCGCTCATGCTTGTGGCGCCCTCTGTGGTGGGCGTGGTGCCATAGGCCAAGGCCCCAGCGTCACAAGCGGAGGTGACCATGACCATGACAAGCCAGGCATAGCCGGATGTAGCCACTATGGTGTCCAAGGGAGCGACGCAATCTGTGCCATCGGCGGCCCAGGTGACGGCGCCCGAGGCGGGCATCGTAGCAGTGGTGGAGAGGACCAGCAGGGGGTTGCCCTTGGCCCTAATATTAGGGGGCAGCCGCTCGCCCACACAGGGTGAGTCGCTACTCTAGTGGATGGATCCTCAAGACCCAACGTCAACTCTCATCTCGCTCGACGATGCTACCGAGAGCATAGAGTGGGAGAGTCTCGATGAAGGGATCTTGGCGATGATGGATGTCCTAAACTGGGCCAAGGGCGTCCTGCGTGACGTCATTGTTCCCAATGGTCGGGTATCCGCTTGATCTTCCCTCTCGCTTTCTTCTTTCTTCATGTAATTTTGTATTTTTGACACTAGTCTTCTTTTCAGTCCCTCATTGCTCGTAGCCAGGAGAAATCCTAGTTCCTCCATGAGCAGAAGGTGGAATGGGACCACCTCACTGAGGAGGCCCAACTGCATGGAGATGTGGCGCTTGACTTGCCGCCGCCAATGAGCCAGGAAGCCGAGGCGGCGTCGGGACATGGAGGAGGTCCATGGGATGTTGCAGGCTCTATCGGCGAGGGTGCAGTAGGACAAGGAGGCAGCCGCTAGGGTCAGAAAGGAGTAGGATGAGCTGCTCCAGAAGGATGTTGAGGCCTACCAGTGGGCCATTGACCTCCTGGCTGAGCTGGAGATGGAGCGGGATCTCTAGCTAGAAGCCGAGGAAAGGTCCATGACCTTGCAGTGAGAGGGTGAATCTAGATGCCGAGGTGATTGCCCGGCCACTGTGAGGAGTGAGACAAGCTACGCCTGGACTACAAAAGACTCGCTTGAAGCATGGCATGGCCGCATGAGGAGCGTGACTAGGCCGTCCGAGAGCTTGACGAGGTGCGTTAGGGGTCAGCTCCCTCTGGGTGGATCTTGGAGTCGTGGTGACCCGAAGGCTGGAGGCCTAGAGCATCTCTGTTGGGCTAGGCATGGAGCTTGCCGAGGTGCGGGGGATTCTTTAGGCCAAGAGTGATGAGCATGATCTCCTGTGCGCTGCCATCGGGGTGATTGTCGATGACATGGGGGTGGCGTGGCTAGAGGAAGCTGGCTCACTTGCGACCTATGCCGTAGATATCACGGTGGTGCTGGGTGCGCCACTTGAGGAGAAGCGCTTTTCATGCTAGGATCACCCAAGGCTTTCTTTGTTGCCCGCTCTCATTATGATCAGGAAATTAACTTGGAGGTAATGAGCCACGGCTTCGCGCCTAGCTACGAAAACTCCGAGCTAGATGAGATTGAGAAGGCGGTGACTCCTATTGCGTGGAACCTGGCAAACAGGCTGAAAGACATAGTTCTCCCTCCGAGGAAGTAGTTAGTCAAATGAGTCTAATAAACATTTATCTGTAATTTGTGGACAAGTGTCGTTACTTTTGTGTCTAAAAATAGATTTCAGAATTTTGTTTCGTAATTTTGTTTCGTTTGTCTGAACCTATTTTCTTCCCTTTTGCATTCAAGAAGAAAGGTTTTGTGCGATCCGACCCTTCCGTTTGTTAAGACCGTAGGGCCCGAGGTGTATAAGGAGGACATTTCGATTGTGCTAGTGAGCAAAGTTACCATAGCCGTCAGGGCATGGGTTTTTTGCAGTCTTGCCAGGCATGCTCGTTTATCTGTTCCCACAAACCTTGCCGCTAACCTTAATGCGAGGAAGAGGTCACATAATGACTATTTTGAAAAAGGAGGGTATTTATACCTTTATCACCCCGAGTGAGATCCCACCCCTTGCGGTCACCGGGGCGGATGTTACTAGAGACCAAAGTGAGGGTAGCAAACATACTCTTGTATTCATACGTACCCTTACTTAGGATTTTGATGATCATTCTATGACCATGTGTTTGGTCTCATTCTTTGGCTCGGCCTTCCCCGAGCCCCCGTGCATGTATGGGATTCAATCAAAGGGTCGGCCCTTTTGTGGTTGTCTCCCGTCCGTGGTTTTTGCAAGCTGGAGGGTTGAGGCCATGTCACTTGCCTCAACGGCTCGAGTGACGCGTGCACGATGAGCTCGCTAACGGGGTGTTCGAATGGAATCCGATCTGTTGTTTTTGCGGCTGTGGTCGGCAAAGCCCTCGGTGGCATTCCATTGCTCCTTGACCGCCTTCAGCAATTCCTCTATGCGGGATGGGCAAAGGTGAGGCTCATCTGTGTTTTTCTCCCTATCTCTTCTTTGACATGAGGCGGCCTCGGACCCTTTGTGGGCCAGCCTTGAACCTCGATCTCTTGATCTCGGATCGGCGGCTTAAGCCCCCAGGCCCCTTGGTACGATAGGGGTCGATCGTGTTTCTTGCGTCACCCGTCCTCGGTTTCCACAACCGGAGGGGTGAGTGATGACACTTGCCTCGATGGCTCGAGTGTCGCGCTTCGATGAGCTCGCTCTTAAGCATGTTCGTGTGGAATCTAGGTCATCATTCATTTGGCGGACGGGTTGGCAGAGCCCTCATGTGGCATTCCACTACTTCTTAATCCGCCTCCCAGCAGATGCCCGAGCCATTCGATAGGCTCAGGTGGCCCATTGGCCTCTCCTCGATGGTGATTCTATGGGTTTGGCTCAAAGTTAGAATCAAACGAGAAAGGTCGAGATGTCCCTGTCCGCTCCTAAGCGGGGTCGGGCAAGGCCGCTGGGGCTCATCTCGGTTTTTCTCCCCTAGCTCTGTTTGACGTGTGGCGGCCTCGAGCCCTTCGTAGGCCAGCCTTCAAACCTCGATCAGTTGCCACTCATATCGAATGAGGCGACTACTACTTCGTGACGCGACACGAAGAGTTGAGATGCAGCGATTGCATATGCAATGTTTTGGATGTATGGGATTAATGTACGATTTAATTGAAATGAAAAGCGGGGGTCGGTAATGTTACCTTGGTGGCATGAGCGATGAGAAACTCTTCCCGAACATGTCTGTGCGGGGTTCAGGTCCGATGTTTGCGACGGGGCCGGCGTGACCTGCACAGTTATCACAATTTTTTGTTTCTATTTTTTGGCGGCGATCCGAGCTATTCGATTGATTTAGGCAACCTAACAGCTTCTCCTCAAAGGAGATTCTATAGGAGGACCCCTCCAAACCCTTCTCAAGAAGGCAGATGCTAAAGCTTGGGGCGTGGGGGACTGTGAATTCGATTATGCTGGTGAACAAAAAACACCGTAGCCGCCGGGGCATAGGGTCTAGCAGTTCGTCCAGTTTTACCCAAAGTTTTACACCACACACCGTGTCTCCAGTTTTAAACATAAGGAGGGCTTGGGTAAAGAGGGTGTCTACACAAGTAGACACTCTCGGTAGCCCCCGAGCGATGTCCGTGCCCCTACCATTGCTGGGGTCGGAGGCTCAGTAGTGAAATTAACGCGCAAAGTAAGTAAACAAAGGTGTTTATCTTTTGGCGGCCATTCGCTCGGTGTTTACCTGGGCCGTCCGATCGACCCAGGAGGCCCGTTGGGCTCCCCTTGATGGGGGTTCCATCCTAGGGTCATTCCAGGTCCTGCCTGGGGAAGCGGAGAGCCGCCTGCATGCGGGTGCGCCTAGATTCTCATGCCCAGGCAACATATTGTTTGACCAGGGGGTGTCTCGTCAATCAGAGCGTGTTCTGTCAGTCTAGGTGCATCCCCTCTGATTCCCGTCGGCATTGATTTCCCATCTGCATTGAATAGGGGAAGGGAGAGGGGTTTTCGTCCAACCTTTCGTCTTTCTTTCTCTGTTGTGTCTCCTCCTTAAATAGGGGGAGGGAGGGGGTTCTCGTCCCCATTCCTTTGCCTATTCACGAGATGCAACCTCCTCTCCTTCTTCCTTCTCACCGAATGCGTTCGCGCGTCGTAGTGGTTCCTAAGTTAGAGAGGGTAATGCTAGGGAGAGAGAAACTCACTGATCCACTCATGAATTCGGAGCGTGATGTCGAGCTAGAGGTCATCCAATGTAGATGGGATGGTGTTGGCCTCCTTCACCGAGAAGGGGCTGCTTCCACTGAAGGAGGCGCACTAGAGGGTGTTGAGCATTGTTGGTTTTGCCATCGTCGCATGAGGCCTTCTTGAGATGGAGCCGTATGGGAAGCTCTTACGGTGGATCTTATCTGGGCAAGTCTTGTCGGTGGGGAAGCCGCCCGAGTTTGTGTCGATGGGGGTTTGCCCTTGCGACCACTTAGATCGTCCGAGTTCATGAAGCTTGATGAGATGTCGAGAGACATCCATTAGCCATGGTGGCCTTTCTTCGGTGAGAAGCACCCCTCTAGGTGCCATTGTTAGGGTTGCGGTGATCACGATGGCGTAGTCCACGGATGCTTTCGGCGAAGGTGCCACGGTCAGCGGCGTGGTGATCGGCGTTGCAGACGATGGCACCCTCGGGGATCTTGCGGAGCGGTAGGGCGTTGCCGATGGAGGAGTGGCGGCGTCAACCATAGTAGTACATGGAGTAGATACGGTTAGAAAGTGTAATCATTTTAAGTTGTGGGGAGCCCCGTGGGAATAGTCTTTTGTATTCATGTATACATCGGTCCCTTTTTGTGATGAAATCACTTTGTAGCGATGAATTTGTGCAAAAAATGAACAAGTTCTTAAATTTCATTCTGACAAACAGACTTTTGGCTCTTCTCCCTCTTTTTGTAAAAGAGGTTGGTGCCTTCGACCCTTCCAGTAGTTAAGGTCGCCAAAGACTTGGAGTGTGGGTGAGCCAATTACGATCACTTCTTGAGCAAAAAGAGACCATAGCCGCTAGGGCGTGGGTTTCCATAATCCTACCAGTTATACTTAGATTTTGTTCCTGAGATCCTAGCCCTTAGGACTTACCATGAGAAAAGAGGGAAAACACAGTGAATGTTTGCAAGATAATATAGAAAATGTTTGCAAGGTAAATGTACTCATACCAGCCCCTGAGTGAGGTCCGACCCCTAGCATTTGTAGGGGTCGGATGTCACGAAAGATCGGGGATTTTTTATGACAAACTGATAAGGGAAAGTATGTGTTTATTTAAGGGTAAAAATGACATAGCTGCTCAATGTTCCAGGCATTGGTGAAGACCTCACCGTCGATGGTTTTCAACTTGTAGGCGCCTGGCCGAAGTACTTTCACGACGACATACGGCCCCTCCTAGAGCGGGGAGAGCTTGTGACGGTCCTTGTTGCTCTATACGAGGCAGAGAACTAGGTCCCTGATGTTGAATGCTTGGTCCTGCACTTGTTGGTACTTGGCTGAGTGGAGGAGGGCAACGTCGTGGGCTTCGTCTAGCTGGTCCATGGCATCTTCGTGGGATGCCTTGGCTCCCTATTCGTCGTATGCTCTGATCCTTGGTGCTCCATAGTCGAGGTCAGTTGGGAGGACAGCTTTGGAACCGTAGACCATGGAGAAAGGCGTGTAGCCGGTGGCTCGACTAGGGGTTGTCCTTAGGCTCTAGAGCACCGCAGGGAGCTTGGTGACCTAGCATGCGCTGAACTTGTTCAACCGGTTGAAGATCCTGGGCTTGAGGCCCTGTAGGAGCATGCCGTTGGCGCGCTCGACCTACCCGTTCGTTCGAGGGTGCTCGACGGCGGCCCAATCGACCTGGATGTGTTGTTCATCACAGAATCAAAGGAATTTCTTGCTGGTGAACTATGTGTCGTTGTCCATGATGATGGAGTTCGGTACTCCAAAGTGATGGATGATGTCGAGGAAGAACAACACAACTTGCTCGGATTTGATCATGGAGATCGGCCAAGCTTCGATCCATTTTGTGAACTTGTCTATGGTGACAAGTAAGTGGGTGTAGCCCTTAGGCACCTTCTTGAGAGGCCCAACCAGATCGAGCCCCCAGACCATGAAGGGCGACGTGATGGGGATCATCTGGAGTGCCTAGGCCAGGAGGTGAGTTTGTCGAGCATAGTACAGGCACCCTTTGTAGGTGCATATGATCTGCTTAGTGTCGGCTACTACAGTGGGCCAGTAGAAGCCCTATCAGAACACGTTCCCAACCAAGGTTCTAGGCGTGGCATGGTGACCACAGACCCCACCGTGGATATCGCTCAACAAAATCTTCCCCTGTTCGATGGGGATGCAGAGCTACAGGATCCCGGTGTGGCTTCGTTTGTAGAGTTCACCCTCTACAAGAACGAAGGACTTGGTGCGACGTGTAAGTCGTCGAGCTTCCGTCTTGTCTGTTGGTAGTGTGTCACGGAGGAGGTAGTCGAGGTAGAGTGTTCTCTAGTCATCTAGAGGGTCAGGCTCTGTCGCTGGATCCTCTTCAAGCTCCATGACCTTGGGGCCGGACGGAGCCATCGGTTGGTTAGCCCCTGAGGCTGGATTGGATGGACCATCGTTGGCCCATTCTGACCCTTCATAGCGTACCGAGGGCTTGTGTTGGTCATTGGTGAAGACACCCATTGGCACCAGCTCTCGACCGGATGCCGCTTTTGCAAGCGCGTCAGCCGCCTCGTTGAGGCGCCTTGGGATGTGATTGAGTTCGAGGCCATTGAACTTGTCCTCCAACCGTCGAACTTCTTGGTAGTACGTAGCCATCTTGGCGTTGTGGTAGCTCAACTCCTTCATGACTTAGTTGATGACCAGTTGGGAGTTGCCTCGAATGTCGAGGCGTCGGATGCCCAACTCGATGGCGATGCGTAGGCCGTTGATGAGCGCTTCATACTCAGCCATATTATTGGATGAGGGAAAACAGAGATGAACCATGTACCTCATGTGAACCCCGAGGGGCGATACGAAGACCAGCCCCACGCTGGCACCCTTCTTCATCAGTGATCCGTCAAAGTACATCGTCTAGTACACTTGATCGATGACCGCCGGTGGTGTTTGGACCTCGGTCCATTCCGCGATGAAGTCAGCCAACACCTGGGACTTGATCGCCGTTCGGGAGGCATACGTGATGCCTTGATCGATCAGCTCGAGCACCCACTTTGCAGTTCTTCCCATGGCGTCCTAGCTCTGGACGACCTCGCCGAGGGGGAATGACATCACGACTATCACGGGGTGCGACTCAAAGTAGTTGTGTAGCTTCCTCTTGGTGATGAGGATGGCACATAGGAGCTTCTGGATTTGGGAGTAGCGGGTCTTAGAGTCGGATAGTACCTCACTGACGAAGTACACAGGACGCTGGACCTTGACGGCGTGCCCCTCTTCCTCCCGCTCTACTACTAGGGCGGCACTGACCACTTGTGTGGTGGTCGCTATGTATAGCAGGAGGGATTCTCCATTGCTTGGAGGAACCAGGATCGGGGCCCTTGTCAGGAGTAGTTTTGACCATGTCAAGTGCCTCCTAGGCCTCGGATGTCCACTCAAAGCGGTCGGCTTTCTTTAGGAGGCGATAAAGGGAGAGACCTCGTTCGCTGAGGCATGAGATAAACTGGCTGAGTGCGGCGAGGCATCCTGTGACTCGCTAAACCCCCTCTATGTTCTGAATCGGTCCCATCCTTGTGATGGTTGAGATTTTCTCTGGGTTGGCTTTGATGCCATGATCGGAGACGATGAAGCCGAGTAGCATGCCCCTTGGGACCCCAAAAACACACTTTTCGAGATTGAGTTTGATGCCATTCGCTCAAAGTTTCGCAAAGGTTTGCTCAAGATTGGCAACGAGGTGATCAACCCATTTGGACTTAACCACGATGTCGTCAACGTAAGCCTCAATGGTCCGCCCGATGAGGTCCTTGAAGCATTTGAGCATATAGCGCTGGTACATAGCCCCAACGCTCTTCAGACCGAACGGCGTTGAGGCATAGTAGAATGATTCGAAGGGGGTGATGAAAGATGTCATGAGCTGGTCAGACTCTTTCATTGTGATTTGATGGTAGCCGGAGTACGCATCAAGGAAGCAGAGGGTTTCGCACCCCAAGGTAGAGTCAACTATTTGGTCTATGCGCGACAAAGGAAACGGATCCTTTGGGCACGCCTTGTTGAGACCCATATAGTCAACACACATCCTCCATTTCCCACTCTTTTTTCATACAAGAACAGGATTAGCTAACCACTTTGGGTGGTATACTTCCTTGATGAATCCGGCCATCGAAAGTTTGGCTATCTCTTCATCGATGGCCCTGTGTTTCTCCTCGTCAAAGCGACACAGGCATTGCTTCACCAGCCTGGAGCCCAAGTGGATCTTCAAGGTATGCTCGGTGACCTCCCTCGGAATGCCTAGCATATTCGAGGGTTTCCACGCAAAGATGTCTTTGTTGTCGCGGAGAAAGTTGACGAGCGCGCTTTCCTATTCGGAGGAAAGCGCGGTACCAATGCATACCATTTTACCCTCGGAGCTGCTAGGATCTATGAGGACCTCCTTGGAGCCCTCTGCTGATTCAAACGACCCGGTCGACTTCTTTGTGTTGGGCGCTTCTTCGGTGACCTCCTCCTTGAGGGCGGCGAGTTCCCCGGAGGCGACGATTGCGGCGGCATGACTGCAGCACTCAACTTCGCACTCATAGGCATGCTGGAAGGAGGTACCAATGGTGATGACCCTATGGGGACCTGGCATCTCCAGCTTGAGGTATGTATAGTTGGGGATGGCCATGAACTTTGCATAGCATGGACGTCCCAGGATGGCTTGGAAAGTTCCGAGGAACCCAACCACCTCGAAGTTGAGGGTTTCAGTCCTGTAATTGAACTGATCCCTGAAGGTAATGGGTAGATTGATCTGCCTGAGTGTCATGGCCTACTTCCCAGGTACGATGTCATGGTAAGGCGCTCGGGTTGGGCGGAGGTGCATCCGGTTGATGCCCATCTCGTCGAGCGCCTTGGCGTACATGATGTTGAGGCCGCTGCCTCCGTCCAATAGCACTTTGGTGAGCCGCTTCGGGCCAACGATTGGGTCGACCATGAGCGGATATCTTCCTAGGTGCGGGATGCAATCCGGATGGTTGGTCCGATTGAAGGTTATCATGGACTCTGACCATCGAAGGAAGGGAGGTGTCGCCGGTTTGGCCGTATAGACCTCGCGACGTGCGACCTTCTGGCGGCATTTGGAGTCGTAGGTCGCTGATCATCCAAAGATCATAAGGTAGCCCTTCAGCGTTAGAAAGTCGTCATCCTTCTCTTGACGTTGTCATAAAGTAGTGGGGCGGGGTCCTTTCCTGCTCCCCCTTGTTGGAAACCTCTAGATAGGAACACCGCGCATGAGGCTGCGATCCTTGAGTAGATGTTTTACTGGGGAAGGCGTGGTTGGGCACAGCCCCTCTAGTAATTTTTTGAAGTGGTTTGGAGTGCCCTCCATAGGCTTCTGACCACCCTTGCAGTTAGCGGTGGCCATGAGCGAGTCCTCACATCGTTACTTCTTGTTCTTCCTTTTGGCAGAACAGTTGGAGGTGCCTTCACCGGTGCCCTCGTCCCGCCTTGCCTCGCCCTCGAGACGATCGAAGATCGCTCCAACCACCTCCTCTCCTGAGGCATGGCTGGTGGTGATGTCCAGGAGTTCCTTGGTGGTTCATGGGCCCTTGCGTCCTAGCTTATGAACCAAAGACTCATAGGTAGTCCCAAACAGGAAGGCACCTATCACGTCGACGTCGGCGATGTTAGGGAGCTCGTTGCACTACCGGGAGAAGCATCGGATGTACCCATAGAGGGTGTCACCGGCTTTCTAGCGGTAGTTCTTGAGGTCCCATGGGTTCCCAGGGTGCTTGTATGTGCCCTAGAAGGTCCCCACAAAGATCTCCTTCTGATCCGCCCAACTCTAGATGGTGTTGGACGGTAGGTGTTCCAACCACGCTCATGCCGAATCGGCTAAGAATAGTGGAAGGTTGTGGATAATGAAGTCATCATTATTCGCACCACCGGCTTGACACGCAAGCTGATAGTCTTCGAGCCAAAGTCTGGGGTTTGTCTCCCCAGAGTACTTAGGGATATTGGTAGGCGGTCAGTACCTTGACGGGAAAACAGCGTTGAGGATGTGCCGGCCGAAGGCCTCAGGGCCCAGTAGGTCAGGGCTCGGGCTTCGGTCATCGCCGCTGTCATAGCATCCACCACGACAAGGATGATAGCCATGGTGGGCTCCTTCTCTTAGGTCACTATAGGTACGTCTGTGGGCGTCGAGGGTGCTATGTGCGTCGCGGTTATGGCCGAGACGTTGATGCACTGGGACAGCGGCGCGCTGGCTGTGGCCCGGTGGTGTCTGGTGGACCGACACATCCCTAGCAGGACGCGCTGAGGGCATGCGCTGGCTGGTGTCAAGCTCGTGTCGCCAAGACAACGAGCTCTCTGCCTGCTATGCCACCGCATGCTTGAGCAGCGTGCGAATCTCGTGGTGGGCCTGACGATCCTTGGGCGTCGCAGCCTCTGGAAGGCCATGGAGCAAGGCCATCACGGTGGTGATGTTCTGGCTTGCCCGAGCGAAGTGAGGAAGGGTTTCATCATTGGCAATCATCCTTCGGTTTACATCACGGGACGTGGCGCATGCGCGCCCACTGTCTCCGCGGCGTTCAAACTCCCGATTGATCTCTGCATATTCCTGCACAAGCTGGAGTCTGGCTTCATCGATCTCCCTCTTTCATGCTCTTAGCTGCTCCACCCCTACACGAGGTGGGGCCATTGTCTCCCCTTCAGTTTTGCCACTGAGGTTGCCCACCAGGGTAGCTTCTTCTGTGGAGACACTTTCGACGTGCCCCTCGGGTGTACCCGTCATGAAGCAGTCCCAGGAGGGGTGATGGCTCCCCCTGCTGGAGTCAAAGCTAGAGGATGACCCCGGCTCCTCTATGAGGAGGTTGTGGAGAGACTCTGTGACATGTTCGATCACTCCCACAAACTTGTTGTTCACGGGGAGTTGAACCATGCGTCGTGCCACAAGGTGGCTAATGTTTGCTGCAGCGTTGCGGAGACCGAACGGAAGCGCTATCGGGGCCCTCCGTATGTGGCATTCCGAAGAGAGGGATCCTCCTCTGGAAGACTACACCATGTCATTGTTGTGGGAAAGGGCGAGGTGGCGCTGGTCCTCCCTATACTGCTGGGGTCTGATGGAGACGCCAAGCTGGCACCCAAAACTCTCATGGTTGAGGCCGATGGAGGGGAGAGATTGGATGGTGGCATGAGACAATGCCAACTCTCCCCCCACCATGACGATGAAGTCTAGGCTCCCAAAGAGCACGTGTGCACCTGGGACCCAGCTGATGCCATGGTTAGCCATCTGTGGCTTGATGTGGAATGCGCAAAGGTCCCCTACCTGGCGCGCCAGCTGTCGGTGTTTCGAACAAACACCAACTAATAAATTTATATTTGTTGCGCGTTAGGCCTGGATGGTGCGCTAAAGGACACAAGGTTTATACTAGTTTAGGCAGAATGTCCATATGTCCAGTCTGCTACTACTCGTGTTATTAGCACTGAAAAAGGTTCATAGTATGGGGTACAAACGGTCGAGGGAGGGACAGGGCCCAAGTCTCTGATGGAAGTGTCGAAAGGATGCCAAGAGCTTGGTTGCTGCTTGGCTATGTGTTATGTGACATGTTGTGTGTGGAATTGATCCATCCCTTTGGTGGGGTGTCCTACCCTCCCTTTTATAGACCAAGGGGAGCAGGGATTATAGATGGAAGAAAGAGGAAAAAACCAGAGGTTGAGAGGATCCTTCGAAGGAGTTGGGTCTTCCTTTTCCCTTGAGCCTGCCCTGCTAACATGGCAGACCATGTCAGGGATGGCATGTTCACTGATCCTCATAGAGCCATGCTCGGCCTTGTCCAACAAGTGGTTACATCCCATCCTACACCGACGGATGGTGTGGCGTGCCAGGGTGCTGAGCTGTGACCCTATGGGGAGTAGACAGGGAAGTGACCATACGTCTGTCACTATAGATGATGCGAGTTCTCTCTTGGATTGTAGTGGTTGTCATATGCTTATGTCAGGATCCACGTCCAAGGGCTGATGGCGGCGCCCACAACACTGTAGGACAAAAGTCGGTGCCTACAACATTGTTCGGGCTCTATCATGCCTGGAAGGGTCTAAAGTGCCCATCCCATCATATCTTGATGGTACCTTCCTACAAATACCATCAAGCCTCCACATAAGCCTTAGTTGTAGGAAGAGAAAGGAATAACACCACTATTGCCTTGGTGAGGATCCACAAATACCACATATATTGAGAGACTTGAGAGTGTCATATAAAGGAAGCTCTAAGTTTTATTTTAAAAATCTATAAAAAACTCTGGAACAATGGTTGAACAAAGAACTTGAGACATAGTGCTTGACTGGATCATTCTGTCTTTCAATTGCTCAAGACCCAAGTGAAGGTTAAAAAGCCCCATAGTTGAAGGTAATAAGGATGAGTTTGAAAATCAGATCGTTTTATTCAAATCCAGAGGAGAATTCTTGTTTGAACGCATGTGTACTTTTAAGGAGTTGCATCAATATTTTCAAAATCCTTAAATTGCTGATCCATTTGCTAAGTTTAGGTTTGTTAAGGGACTAGCAAAGGTTAAGCTTGGGGAGCTTGTTGATGGTAGTTAACAACCATTATAAACCACCAATATAACATGCATACGGGCATAAATATAATCACCAACGAAGGTCTAGAGGTTTAAACTAACAAATTCCATGAGCTTTGGTGAATCTGTATTTTCTACACGGTTTATCTAGAAAACCGTCAAGGTGGACCAATATGTCAGATTTAATCGCGCTTATCCACAATGAAACAGACACCAGAAGACTCTAGAGGACTCAAGAGGACTCCACACCGAGGCAGAGCCTGAGTGGCTGCAGGTGGGGCTGGCCTATAGGCCGCCTAGCCCTTGGGCACACCTATCAGCCTTCGAGTCATAAAGTTGGTTCTCCACCGCCTCCTAGGTTGCATCTACGCTGTCCATTAAGTCGGTTTGATCCAAGGGCTCACATTGGCCGCTCTGGCCTATATATACCCACCCCTGCCACCCCCCTGAGTCATGAGATAAGTCATTTTGAGAAGACAAAAACCCTAATCATCCTCAGAGCTCCATCAATTCTAGGGCATAGCTAGTTAGGCTAGGTCTAGAGGGAGGCAAGCAAGCTTCACTTGGATTCCTGATCGTGTCAAGAGTGTGGTTTGGTATAATATTTGTACCCCCTCTTTTGTATCTCCATTACTTTTATATGCTTGCTACAATTGTTATGAAAATATTAATATTATCTCATTTATGTTCTTCATTATAATGTTCATCGCCTACTTTGATTATATGCTTAGTATAGTTGGATTATCATCATGTTCATGCATAAGTTTATATAGCGCTCACTGTAAGAATCCATGGGTCGGTGGTCGACATTGTGTAAGCGTGGTGCTTATACGTTGTTTACCTATGGATACACCCTATATTCTAGGTCATGTGGTAGATCGCAGACATGACACCCCCATTGAGTCCTTTGTAGTCCACTCCCCGAATGTAGGTGCACATAGGATGCGAGTTACGAAGGAAGACAAGCTTTGTTCTAAATCTTCCTTAGTAATATCCCTTATGTGTAGATATGACAATGATCTTAGCAATTGATTACTAGGTATAATTGCACTAATCAATGTATGCTTTGACTTGTAATTAAGAATAACTTAGGAATTATTCCCCTAATATTCTACCTGACCATGATAATGCCATAGAAAGGAGTACTTTAAGAGATTTATCATTATCATTAATCAATACTCATCATATATATATCTTATCCTATGACTTACCCCTGTTATGAGTAGAATATTGGTTATGGTTTACTTCTCCATTGTTGACGGTCACTAACACCAATTATAAATAATCAACATAACCTGCATATATACTTAATTCCATCAGCAAACATAGGTATAGGGGTTTAAACTATTGAATTCCATGAGCTTTAGTGAATATGTGACTGCAGGAGGATTTACCTAGAAAATAGCTCCTGGGACCACTGTCATACACTCCAAACAAGCTTGGGCCAAACGGTCATGAAAGTGGGACGATCGGCCTAGCCCATTGGCCGGCCAGCCCATCCCATAGGCCGACCGACCTACCATAGAGCATGCTCGCCCTCCGCTGCCTCATACTCCTTCCTATGATCTACATGGTTGATTCTAAGATGGTTTCAAGTCGGTTTATCCCACAGTGGTCGAGGGAGTTGAGGTGGATCGATGATGTGGTGATTCCTTGCCCCCTACTCCACCTTGATTCCTTGTCCCCTACTCCACCTTAGCCTATATATGGATGCCTAGACTCTCCTCCCTGGAGCCATCCTAAAATCCTAATTCATATCATGAGGATCAGAGCTAGCTATCAAGAGAAGATTAGTCCTCCATAGGATCTAGTCTTATAAATAATAGTGAGATAGAGAGTGAGGAAAGAGTTTGGAGGTGTCGGCCTGTCGGTCCTCTCTCTACGGCTTGTACCTTGGCGGATTCAAGTTCTATCTAAGCTTGTGTCTGAGATTTCTCTGGTAATCAACATCTGATTCAAGTAAGCATCTTGTTTATATTGTTCTTCAGGTCACGTCTCTCTTTTGAGTGCTTTATTCTCTTCCTAGGGGGAGTAGAGTATTAATCGTAAGTGTAAGTGTGGTGCTTGGACTTAGGTTAATCGTGGATGCACCCTGCATTTCGAAAGGTGGTAGATCATGTGAGTGACATAAGTTCTATATAGCCTATACTATATAGCTTCGTTGATCCTTTGTAGTCCACCTCCCATCTATAGGCACACGTAGGACGCGGTTGCGAAGGAAAGCATCCTCTTCTGGTGTCTTTCCCTAGTAATGTCCCCAGTTGAATAGTAGAAGACATAAGCTTACCTAAGTTAGAACTAGAGAACTTTAGTTATCCTCTCTACGCTCCTATTTATCCTAACCTTGTTGCTACCCTTAGTTAAGTTAGACTGTAGTTAGTCTCACATGTTTCCCTATGGATACGATACTTGGAATACCTCTGGGTGAAAGCTACAGCGGTATTCGTGCGCTTGCGAATTTTCTGTGTGCGTTAAATTTACTAACAAGCTTTCTGGCGTCGTTGTCGGGGAAACAGTTGCTGAATTAACTTTGAGCTTAGCTTAACCTTTTATCTTTTATTCTTTCTTTAATTTTACTTTTTCTTTTAGCATCGATGACACACCTATATATCAATATGATAAACCCATGAGCGCAAGCCTAAAGCCACCCAAATCTTCAGAGCCTATCCTAACACCAGGCTATGAGTTGTGCCCGTGTTTTATAAAACTAATTCAGGATCAATCCTTCTCGTGAGAAGGCAACAAAAGCCCATACTCACACCTACAAGAGTTTGAATAGACCTGTGCATGCTTGTGTATCGCTGGCATGTCTGACAAAACATTAATATGGAAGTTGTTACCGTTCTCTTTGATGGGAAGACCTAAACAATGGTACAGTCAAACCATAGGAATTATGAAAGGAGATTGGCAAACATTATGCTCTAAATTTTGTTTATGTTTCTTTCCCATCTCTAAGGTAGTAAGCCTTCGAAAAGAGGTTCTAAATTTTAGACAACTAGAAGAAGAATCTCTTAGCACATCATGGGATCGTTTTAATGACCTCATCATCACTGGCCTGGACCTTGCTATTCCAGACCCAATGCTCCTTCAACATTTTTACATGGGTCTTAGTAAGGATTCTATTGAATCCCTTGTGCAGCCTCTAGAGGACCTTTCCTTCATCTATCTGCTAGTGAAGTAAGGTCTATACTTGATAAGATTAGTGGAAAAAACTCCATGCACTAGCAATCATAATAAACTCCTTGAGGAAGAGAAGGAATCTTCTCCCGAACAAGAAAGGATGTTTTGATAGCCAAATCACAACCACTTCAATCCCAAGGTTTAGCTATCAATCCCAAACCATCTATACCTCAAAATCCGAACCCTCCAAAGGAAGAAGAAATTCAACCTTTTGAAATTTCTTGTCAGAATGATCTTTTTGATGATTTTGGGAAAAGCTTAAACTTTCAGTTCCACAAGAGACCTTCGAGCGAATATAATTCAAATTCTCTCAAGAAGGAATCCCTTAGAAAGCATCGTTATTCCCATATAGGACATTGGGAAGAACACAAGGGTCGCATGTCTAGGGAAACCATAGAAGGAGAGCCAAGCTATCTAGAAGCCAATCCTATTCTCTCTCCTTCCATGCCCATATTAGATGTCTCATCTAAACATATCTCTAAACCCATCTTTGACCCCGATG
This sequence comes from Miscanthus lutarioriparius, assembly GCA_904845875.1. Classification (NCBI taxonomy): domain Eukaryota; kingdom Viridiplantae; phylum Streptophyta; class Magnoliopsida; order Poales; family Poaceae; genus Miscanthus; species Miscanthus lutarioriparius. The sequence goes on along the minus strand of CAJGYO010000016.1, from coordinate 50,583,008 downwards.
ATCCATCTTACACTCTTTCTTCTAAGACTCATGATGACCCTAGAAATCCACTAAGACACCCAAAGCATAGGAGTCATGAAGGCCACAAGGAAGACCAAGTAGAGCAACAACAATGGCTGGAGGATATTAAGAACTTATGTGTCGTTGCCAATGAATGGATGGACGAGGCTTTAGATAAGATCAACCCGAGAGTCACCAATCCAAGGGAAATCTTGGACAACAAAAGGACCAATGAATGTCATAGGCATGGAATGATGGAGACAATGTTTCCACCTATAGACATTCATGAAGAAACACCTTTGGAGCTTGAAAAAGAAGATGACATAGACGAGCATGAATGTTATTTCATGAGCACCTCATCAAATCCATGCTCAGATGAGAAATCTCCTAAATCAATTGGTCTCTCTGACATTACCACACATGAGATCTTCAACCCCTCGTACTTCATATTCATAAAAACTTTGAAAGGGTGGTTGTAGATGCATGTGTTTACCATAAATATTATAGATCTCATTGTATGAATCTTGAGATAGGTACCTAGAGGTTGGTGTTGGAGGGGAAACCACTTCACCAACTTGAAACACAATTCGAAGGTTTCCCAAGGACGAGCTTCTATCCTAAAACAAGCACTTTTGGGAGATAACATGAACTTTCACCTTTTTGCTATGATACCCTCATGAAATGAGCATAGAAATATATTTGTGAAAATATTCCTTTGTGTATTTTTGTCACTAACCATTCTAGGTTTGAAGCAAAAATAAGAGTAAATTGCATGGTCGGTCCTTAAAGTATTCAACGGTTTTCATTTGGGTCCCCAAACTATGAAATCGCACGTTTGGCTACCTAATGTATTTAAGTGATCTCATCCAGGTCCAAAATAGACACGAGGGGGATTAGAAGTTGAAGTGGACATGATTTGAACAGAAAACCCATGAGACATGCAATGTCCCCATCAATGGCGGCTCCCGCAAGCCGCGCCCCATGCCTATGCTCATCACGAAGCCGGCTATCTCTTGCACGGCCGTGGGCGGCGCGCCATCGCTGGGCCTCGGCATCGACTTGGGCATGGCCATGGGCACCGGCCTCGGGCCCTAAGTGTCCTCGTAGCAGCCATGGGTACATGGCGCTCGCAGAGATGTCCGCATTGGCGGAGTCCGACAAGGGCGTAGGTAAGGCCGCGGCGACGGTACCAGCGAGGAGCTACTGGTGATGGCACAGGGACGACTTCTTCCTAGAGCCATCATTCACGAGCTGGGGCACGTACTGTCAGGCATTGGGCGAGACCCTCACTCGCCTTTGGGACTGCCTCGCGGGGTGGTCCATCAACGCCGCGGAGCTGGGTGCGCTGCACCGCCGGAGCGAGCACGAGATGCAATGGTGCCTCACGTGGTGGGATGTCACCTAGTTTGGCTTCAGCTCCATCATCGGCACCGGCGTCTTTGTTCTCATGGGGCAGGAGGTGCACGACCATGTGGGCCCTACCATCGTGCTCTCCTACATCGCCTCAGGCCTCTCCGCCAAGCTCTCCGTCTTCTGCTACACAGAGTTCGTCGTTGAGATCCCGATGGCCGATGACTCCTTCGCCTACCTCCGCGTCGAGCTCAACGACGCTGTGGCATTCATTGCCACTGCCAACCTCATCCTCGAGAGCGTCATCGGCATGGTGGCCGTGGCGCGGTCCTGGACATCCTACCTCGCGTCGCTCATCAACAAGCCCGCCAGCATGCTGTGGATCCACGTGTCGAGGCTCGCCAAGGGGTACGACGAGCTAGACCCCATTGCGGTGGTCGTCATCGCCGTCAATGCTCACTACCAAGGGTACCTCCTGCATGAACTAGGTCGCGTCCGCCGTGCATGTGGTCATCATCACATTCGTCATCGTGGCCGGGTTCATCCACGCCAACCTGGCCAACCTCCGGCCCTTCATGCCGCACGGCGTGTAGGGCGTGTTCCGGGCGGCGGCGATCGTCTACTTCGCGTACGGTGACTTCGACAACATCACGACCATGGCGGAGGAGACCAAGAACCCAACGCGGGACATCCTGCTGGGCCTGCGGGCTCCATGTCCATCATCACAGCCATCTATTGCATCATGGCGCTAGTGCTGAGCATGAGGCAGCCGTACACGGCCATCGACCGCAGCGCCACCTACTCAGTGGCATTCGCTAGCGTGGGGATGCAATGGGCGCAGTACGTGGTGGTGCTGGGCGCGCTCAAGGGGATGACCATAGTGCTGTTGGTGGGCGCACTAGGGCAGGCGTGCTACACTACCCACATCGTGTGGAGCCACATCATCCCACCCGTGTTCGCGCTGGTGCACCCGAGGACCGGCACCCCTATGCATGCCACCGCGCTCATCGCCGTCTGTAGCGCCTACATCGCCCTCTTCTCTAGCCTTGACATCCTCTCCAGCCTACTCTTCGTCAGCACGGTCCTCATCTTCATGATGATGGCCACAGCGCTGCTTGTCCAGTGGTACTACGTGCGGGGCGTGATGACCCAGACGCACGCGCTGTGGTTCACGACGCTGCTGCTGCTCATCATCGTGTCGTCCATCGGCATCGCCGCATACTGGGGCACATCGCCGTAGCAGTGGCAGGGCTACATGGAGCTGGTGCCGGTGTGAGCGGCCGACACACTAGGCATCTAGCTGCTGGCGCCGCCGCCCACCGCCAACTGGAACACGGAGAGCGCGTCGGGGGACTTGGACACCAGCGACACGAATGCCTTGCACCCGCCCTTGGACATCAGCGTCATGATGTTGGGCATGCAGCCGGTGGAGCAGAGCAGGATCCACTTCTTCACCCGCATGATGCGGCGCCACAATGCCCTCAGCCTCACGCGTGCACGGACGGCCGCGGGGACCCCATGGAGTAGTAGGGCGCCCTCGGACCGCTGACCTTGGAGGAGGAGGAGGATGACGAGGAGTGGAAGGTGACGACATCATCATAGTAGTAGTCGTCGCCATCAAGGTCGAAGCCCGCGAGGACGAACCCCCACCGCGAGATGGAGGGGGCGCAGGAGCAGGAGGCCTGGCGCTGGAATCGTGGGTTGTAGCCGCCGCCGTCCATGGCGATGATGAGCACGGCTATGGCCCGCCTGTGAGACTGCCACCGTCCATCCCACTGCCTCGGTTTCCTTCACCGCTGCCTCCCCGCCATCGACAACATGGCAGACAACTTTGTCGTGGCCTCCTCTTCCTGCTCCACCGCTCGCTAGAGATCATTCATCCGTCGGAGCTCCGTCCCGCCTTGACTCCAATGAGGACGCCACCAGAGAGCACCCCTGCGTAGCTACAGGGGAGGGTGACTCTTTATAACCCCGCCCGATCCAAAATCCACGGTCTAGATGGTTTGTTGACCGACGGTGGCAGTGACTGGGTTAAATCATGTCCACGTGGACAACCTAATCAGCTTTTAACCCTCCTCATGTCTATTTTGGACCTAGATGAGATCACTTAAATACATTAGGGAGCCAAAAGTACGATTTCGTAGTTTGGGGACCCAGATAAAATTGGACCAATACTTTAAGGACCGGCCGTGCAATTTACTCCAAAAAGAATGAGGGATGACAATGCCAGGTATGTCCAACCAATCATCATGCAACATTGAATCACATCTATCCAAACTTGATTTTTTTTGCAAAATTCAAGCCAGGGGATAGACTTCTCTAAAAACATCTCTTGCCATGTTGCTAAATTATTTTGGTTGTCTCTACCTTTAAGACATGCTCAATTTGCTAAATAACAATCGTGTTCTTTCATCTTCGTTTGAGTAAATCTCTATTGTGCTTTCATGTTACCTTTGTCTGCCATAGTAAGTTTTGGTTTGCAAGTACTCAACATACTTCCAAAGGTTTTTTAAATTAAGCGAGGTGCTTAGGTTAAAATGCCTTCCTTAATCCAATTTAGACATGGAGTCTAGTTTGGTTATTGAACTAAAAATTGCTTTAGCAGATACTGGATATTTTGTTGGACTAACCCCTGCAAGAAATTCTCAATTCAATTTGGATAAGTCACGAGATGAATTCAAATCGGAGATGAAGCAAGGCACATGTTGAACTCTAATAACATGGCGCAAAGAAGACACAACTCATTCATCATGGATGAAAGAACTATAAGTATCAAAGATCATTAACTTTGTCTTTAGCTGCAAGTTACCTTTGCCTTAAAGCCATGCTTGTATAGAACATGATAAACAAAAACTATGCTAAAATAATTCTAACACTATATTTTCATTAGCATAGAGGGAAATTACAAAATTCTGGACAAACAACCCATATTTCAAAATTGTATTTTCCTTCTGGTATGTGTTGTCCACTAATCCTTTGTAGGCATAAAACAATGAGTGAGGTAGAAGGTCTAACAAGGTGTCAAAAGATCGAAGAGCAGAAAGATAGCATGACAAAAGGATAAAAAGAAAGGGTGCAATCTAGGTGACAAGAAGCTCATGAACAACTCATACTGCGAGGCTAGCCAAACAACGAAAACTTCAAGCAAATAGGAAGGACCATCATGAGTCATCTACCCTTCGTTACATGGTGTCATCATGCTCTAATGACAAAGGTAACATCCTAAGGTAAATGGTCATCATTTAAAAAGTATTTCCCTAATTCTGGTACGCACATAATATAAATAAGAAAGAAACATGTTTGAAGTTACAAATTCACTTAATCCAATCAGATTAACTCAACATGTTTAGTTTTTTAAACTTGTTCTTAGCACCACTTTCTTGAGCTCATAGTCTTAACCAAATAAGTTAAAAAGTGCACATATTATCTTTGGAAGATGATAGTCATAATCATGTAAAGAGTGATACATTATGCACAGATAGACAATCCTTCCATATGTTAAGAAATTCAACCCTTTTAACCAAATGTACTTAAATGCTACATTCATGCACAATCTTCTAATCCTTTCACCCATGATATAAATGAACACAGCACATAACATCAACTTCATTTTGTTCAATGTGTCTAAGGTTAGAGAAGAATAAGGAAAGTTTTGGTTCTGTTGGTGTTTTCCCACCAACAGAGCCAATGCACTTGATCTCTACCTTGTCTTTATGAGTAGAACACACTTCAAGCAAAGTGTGGGAGAGTCATTGATTCTCCAATTTCTACAAGTAGAGGCGCTGAACCTGTCTACCCAAAATCAAAACTAACAACCAAGGCGGGTTTGGTGGAACGTGACATCACCATTAGAGGTGTCATCACAATGATCCTCATCTTTAGAGCAAACCGAGGAACTTGATCAATGAACTTCACAAGGAGCTCACCAAAACAGCTAGCTTGGGGGAGAAGCACCCCTGTGTATCCAGATAAGTATTACTTTCCCTTTTGTTTTAATTTTAATTTCTTTTAAATAGTAAAAAAAGATGAATAACTAAAAACAAAATATATATAGTTATAATAATAATGTGTGATCTAGTAAAATTGAAAACAAAATAAAAGGTGTCTAGTTTGCTTTAATTTGTTTTTAAGAGTTGTTAGCAAGTAAAGAGGACTTAGAATAATCTCTTAAATGGAAATGATGAATAGTTGCTCTATTGTAATTCCTTTCAAGTACCTAGTTTTCAGTCTTGAATTCTCCCAATTTTTGGATAAGATTGTTTTGATATAAGGATTTACTCTGAACTTGAAACTTGTGGGTAGCAAATGCTTGATCTATGTCTAGGTAATTGATGGATATGATATGAGAAGGTCTGAGCTACTATTTATCTTGTTCCAAGTGACACTAAAGTTCTAGAGATTTATCTTTTGAAAAACACAAAAATGCTACATGATGAGTTTATGTATGACAAAGCTTGAATTTCCACCAGAGCCATACATGTTATTTAGGTCAGGAAAACTTCCACATATATGTTGCTTGCTTTTGCATTGAGTTTTGTCAAGCTTTGTTGACCCTTATGAGAGGTTTATCATGCTCTCAAAATCAAGATCACGTACACACCACCCAAATATGCGCTACTCCACTGGTGGTTGGTGCAAAAACATGCTTTCATCTATATCCACCCAAAAATGTTCTACTCTTACACTAGGAGTGAACACAAAACATGCTTGATAGGTTTTTTATCCACCAAGTAAATGCTCCAAGTTCTTGTTGCTATCTCTCAAGGTTTTGTTGTAGAAAAGAGACATGGGGCTATGCAAAAGTTATTCATAAAAAAAGTAGAAGAAAAAAAGAGTTGAAAAAATAGACAAGTGTCCGTGATATTTAAAATAATGGGTACTCAGATGCCCGCCTAAAAGAGATGAATAAGGTAGCCCCTACTCTCTCACAAAAATGTTTCCAAGTCTTATGAAAAGATATGTTTTCAAGGAGCATAGTAGAATTAGGTTAGCCACCATATATATCCACCATATATCAACACACATGTACATCTTGATTTGATTATATGACTCAACTCTCTTTGGATCCGTTGTTTGACTTTACAATATATACATTAAACATGTATGCTCTAGCTTTCTCCCTACCTCTGAACTCCACATAAGCCTTAGTTGTAGGAAGAGAAAAAGGCATAACATCTTTATTGCCTTGGTGAGAATCCATAAATGCCACATATATTGAGAGACTTGAGAGTGTCATACAATGGAATCTCTGAGTTTTATTTTGAAAACTTATAAAAACTCTAGAACAATAGTTGAACAAAGAAATTGAGATATAGTGGTTGACTTGATCATTCTATCTTTCAATTGCTCAAGACCCAAGTGAAGGCTAAGAAGCCCCATGGTTGAAGGTAATATGGGTAAGTTTAAAAGTCAGATCAGTTTGTTCTAATCTGGAGGAGAATTTTTTATTGAACGCTTGTGTACTTTTGAGGTGTGAAAGCATTATAGCAACTCTTGATCCATTGCTGAGTTTCACTTTGCTCAGGGACTAGCAAAGGTTAAGCTTGGGGGAGCTTGTTGACGACCACTAACACCAATTATTAACTTTCAACATAACCTACATATATACTTAATTCTATCACCAAACATAGGTATAGGGGTTTAAACTAATGAGTTCCATGAGCTTTGGTGAATGTGACTATAAGCGGATTTATACAAAAATAGCTCCTAGGACTACTGTCATACACTACAAATAGGTAAACCGACGACAACAAGTGATTCAACCCACAAAAACTACGAAAGACAACTCTAGAAGGTTCCAGAAGACACCACGCCAAAGCTTGGGCCAAACGGTCATGAAAGTGGGTCGGTCAGCCGGCCCAGCCCATAGGCTGGCTGGCCTGCCACGGAGCCTGCTCACCCTTCGCCGCCTCGTACTCCTTCCTACGATCTACACCATTGATTCTAAGACGGTTTTAGGTCGGTTTATCCAACGGAGGTCGGGGGAGTTGACGTGGATCGATGACATGGCGATTCCTTGCCCCCTACTCCACCTCGATTCCTTGCCCCCTAGTCCACCTCGGCCTATATAAGGATGCCTAGACCCTGTCCTTGGAGCCATCCTAAAACCCTAATTCATATCATGAGGATCAGAGCCAACTATCAAGAGAAGATTAGTCCTCCATAGGATCTAGTCTTATAAATAATAGTGAGAAGAGAGTGAGGGAAGAGTTTGGAGGAGGTGTCGACCTATCAGTGCTCTCTCTATGGCTTGTACCTTGGCGGATTCAAGTTCTATCTAAGCTTGCGTCTGTGATTTCTCTATCTGGCGGATTCAACTTCTGATTCAAGTAAGCATCTTGTTTATATTGTTCTTTAGGTTCACGACACTCTTTTGAGTGCTTTATTCTCTTCCTAGGGGGAGTAGAGTAGAGTATTAATCATAACTGTAAGCATGGTGCTTAGATGTAGGTTAATTGTGGATGCACCCTGCATTCCGGATGGTGGTAGATCACGTGAGTGAAATAAGTTCTATATAGCATGTACTATATAACTTCGTTGATCCTTTGTAGTCCACCTCCCATCTATAGGCGCACGTAGGACACGGTTGCGAAGGAAAGCATCCTCTGCTGGTGTCTTTCCCTAGTAATGTCCCCAGTTAAATAGTAGAAGACGTAAGCTTACCCAAGTCAGAACTAGAGAATTTTAGTTATCCTCTCTACGCTCCTATTTATCGTAACCTTTTGCTACCCTGAGTTAAGTTAGATCGTGTTAGTCTCACATGTTTCCCTATGGATACGATACTTGGAATACCTCCGGGTGAAAGCTACAGTGGCATTCGTGCGCTTGCGGATTTATCTGTGTGCGTTAAATTTACCAACATCCATCAATAGTATAAGTTGTTAATACATGTCCATGCTAGACCTTCCCTATGGTAAAAATATAAATAACAATACCTGGAATACTCTCGGGTGAAGTGCTACAATGGTATATTATCTGTGCGCTTGCAGATCCTTTTCATTCATATATTTATATATTCTTTCTAGTCACATAAAATGATAAAGAACTGCTTAGTATTATTCTAGTAGTAATTCTATGTAGTACCAACAAGCATCTCTGGCATCATCACTAGGGATGACAACCTAGTAAAGTACCATAAGGAGATATAGGTTTTTAATAGGTGGCTACTAAAACAAGTGACAAGTTAATAAATACCCACAACCATCATGATCTTCATCCATTTGCTCCTCCACTTGGAATGCATACAAACCTATCTCATGATCACTTAGTGCAAAGGTTAGCACATAGGGTTTCATCAATTCACCAAAACCAAACTAGAGCTTTCACACTCACTGCTACTGATCTAAGTTCCATCGGATGGTCCGATAGAACTGGTGGACTATCCTGTATACCATTGTCTTTGCTGAATTGATCCTGTCATTGGTTGGCTCAGTACTAGAAACTAAGTTGTCATATATCTTAAGGTGCTCTCTGAGGTTGAGTTGGTGTTGATGATGTCAATAGGATATCTCCTAATCTGCTTGGGGTTTCTCTCCTTACTTTGGGTGTGAGCCTGACCATGGCTATCCGAAGATGTTTGTGAGTTATTTTTGGTGGGTTCTCAATGACCATTCATGTCTAGAGCACCAAGGATCTCCACAGAAATGATTTCCTATGATGTAATGAACTTGGGTCGTTACAAAACCTCACCATCTTAAAATAGAGCTCATTCTCGAGCTCGCCCGAGAGTACTTGGGGAACTTTCTGATGACTGGGCGTCTTGTGATGGCTCTTCCAGTATCATTGGAATTTGGTAACTTTTTCCTCTCTACAATATCCAATCATCATCTCATCTCTTACTTCATCTAGACACTTGATCGATGTAGCTCATGTTCTCTCCATCAGCACTTAGTCATAATCCTTATAATCTTACAAGGTTGAGGCATTGGTTCTATGGGGATGATGTCTTTTGGCATCTTCTGTATATTGGTAGACGGTCTGGTACTCCCATCGGATGGTCCGATAACTTCGAAGGGTTCATAGTCAACTTAGGGTTTCATTTATCCCTCTTGGCGGATGGTCCGTCACAGCTATCGGACTCTCCGGTGGGTCACGACCTATAAATAGGCCGACAATGACTGATTGGGTCATCTCATTTCCATTTTTAGCAACTGCTGCCACTATCATCCTTTGAGTCACCATCGTCGCTGTGCACGTGCCTTGGGTGATTTCGCTCGTGGTCCAAGGCTTTCACATGCTTCTTTATCATGCTTAGAGGGTACATTCGATTTCTTTCTCCCTCTTTTACTTTTCTCCCCCTTTTATTGCACCTAGGGTTGCTCCGATCTATGATTTGGATAGGGTTTGGAGTAAACCATCGAGGGGATTTGGTAGAGCATCTCTAGTAGTACATCTGTACATGAGTTGATGAGGTAGAATGGCTTGTTTGCAAAGATTTGAGGATTCCAAGTTTTCTCTGTGGTTACTGTTCTCATTGTGCTGGTTTCGATAGTGATAGATAGTCCGGTGAGTTGGTGGAAGGTTCCGCTGAATCTATAACTACTCTATAGAAATCTGTTCTTACTGGTACGATCTGTGATACTGACGCACTATCCGCAAGATGGCATGGATGCTCCACAAAATCAACCTACATGTTCTGTACTATCTCTATACAACTGCTTGTATTGGTGGAACGTTCTAGTGCCTCTGGTGGAATGTTTTGGTAGACTCGTGTTGCTCTCTACCTGTCTTGATACTATAGGTTTATAATTTTATTGGATGGTCCATGACTTGGTGGATACTCCATCAATACCTGTTTACTTGCTATTTTGTTCCAATCAAATCCAATTATTATCCAAACCTTGTAGGGCTTTCTTAGATGGCTTATATTTCTAGTATATCTGCTGCTGTCCATTATTCCTGATCACGTGATTTCGAGAATTCAAATTTCACTTACATATTTATAAGTCACTGATTCTTGGTCCTTCTTGTGATGTTGCAGGTCTAGTGCAGGTCCTAGCCGCTGGTCAGAGAAGGCTGTACTGGCATCTTCTTTGGATGAGGATGATGGTGAAGAGGTATTTCCAATGGACATGTCGGCCATTCCCAAGGGACGCTTCCACTGGGTTCCCACTGAGTTTAGCAAGGTTGCCCTGTCCAGGCACTTTGGTCAACCTCAGGATTCTCCATCTTCCTTCTTCCACACTAGTGATCTATTTAGGTAGTACCATGGTGGTATTGACATTAGGTTGATGCATGTAGAACATCAATGGTTGAGCTAGTCTCATCTAGTGTCCTTTGGGCACATGAGTAGCTTAGTTGACCTTCTTGGAGTCATGGGTTGGAGGAGGATCCTTGAGTTCAGGCAAGGTTGGAACAAGGCAGTGATCCAATAGTTCTATTCCATGTTGGAAGTTCGAGCTGAGAAAGAGAAGTTGATCTAGATGACTGGCACACGCAGGTTCAAGGCTAAGTTCAAGGATTTTGAAGAAGCTATGAATTTGAGATACCATGGCATGAAGCGGGGCAAGTTGGTTATTGACCTTCCGGTGTTGGGGACGGATGAGGTATCTAGCTTCTGTTATCAAGAGACATCTGCCTATGTTCCATAGGGAGGCTTGAGAAGGCTTCCAAAGGTGATTTTTTAGATTCTGAGGCGCACTGTGGTACCTTCTGCTAGAGGTGATGATAATGTCATTGGTTGACCCTTCATTGAGATCATCAACACCACGCTGATCGGTGACCCAATCAACTTGATGGACTAGATGGTGCATCAGATGTTGGAGTGCAAGCGGGATGTGGATGTTCCTCTAATCCTTTAGCCATACATCATGGCTTTGGTGCTTTGTACTGTTAAGGACTTCAGTGGTACCTCTGAGATCCCTCATCAAGTTTACTAGACTTTTCTTGATAATGAGGCTTATCTGGCTTAGGAGTCAGGAGTCCTCTCCAATGGCCTGTAGGATTCTAGGGCTAAATTCCCTGAGTATGTTCCAACAATTTTTTCTTCTCTTCTCGTATTGCATTTAGCTCAGAATCTTATGTTACTCATTGTGGAACTTTCAAGTTTCTTAGCCAATCATATCTGGGCCATGCAGAGCCTGTCCTCTTGGAGATTAGTCCTCCTGATAGTCTAGTCTTGAGGTCATGTAGCCTTCATCGGGGATGTACTATGATTCCTCCTTTGCTTCTAGCTCTAGTGCTACAGGTAACTTTCTAATCTTAGTTTCCTGTTGATGCCATTTGCCATGCTTCTGCATTCCACATTCCAAATCTTTACTTAACTTTCAATTCCTTGATCTTCACCCCTCATTTGCTCTTTACAGGTGCTTCCTCGTCAGGACCTTCTGCTCATCAGGGTCATGGTCGAGGCTGTGACCGTGGCGCATCATGTTGTCGTGGATCTCAGGGTTGACTCCTCTATCTAGCTACCGCAATATCAGTGCTCCATGTTCAGCTATCATGTCTCGATTTGGAACTAGCTATTGGTTGATCTTGGTGATGATGAACTTTGGTGGTTTATGTCATGTCATGGTTTGAAACACTTAGTTGGTCTATAGCCTATCCATCATGATGGGTTGTTTATACTTCTGAACTTGCTTGTCCGGTGTTGGTATTTCTTAGCACAATCACCAATTATGGAGATGGAATCCATCCCTAGCAACGGCACTAGAAATTCTTGTTGGCATTTCTTAGCACAATCACTATGTATGCAGATGGAATCCATCCCTAGCAACGGCACCAGAAATGCATGTTGGTATTTCGTAGCACCATCACTAAGATTTGGAAGAATCTTAGCAATGCCACCAAGGAACACCAACACGATAGTTCCTTACGATTATAGAAACAATATCCGCAAGCGCACGGATCTATCGTTGTAGCATTTCAATCGAAAAGTGTTTAGGGTATCGTTATTTGTATTTTCCCAAAGGAAGGTGATGTAGACTAGGCCCGATCTTCCAAAAGGTATGATAGCGTCGATTGATGGAGACTCGATGTTCATGATCTAGGCTTCGAACCAAGACTAATTCAGACCCCCGCAACTGTTACACCACTGCTCCATTAGTTATCAACCACGCGAACGCGATTGACCTCGCTGAGAAGGCTTTCCTGCAAGCGAATCGAGAACACAAGCAAGAATGGGATGAACACAATCTGAAATTGCAAATAAATATGAGGCTTATGAAAACAAAAAGGAGTTCAAGTCTTTATTCGAAAGGACTAATGGCCATAGGCGAACAAGATCAAGAACTAGGGCCCAAACACGATACATGGTCCAATGGACTAAAAGACGGTGTCGCAGCACCCTGGTAGATTCTGGACGCTGACTAGTTTCGACGATTCCCATTGATTCCGAAGAGCTTTTGATGTGATACCACTTGGATTGGCTTCCTTATCAAATTAGCTTTCCATCCATATGTGGATCATCAAAAATAGAGTCCGGATGCGTCCTGGGTGACCAGTTTAAGGCCCATACTCCGGATCTAGAAGTAAGGGTTGCCTCATGATTTCCAACCTTTCTCTAATTTGGCTCGAATATCCCATGAAAGGTTCGACTGGTGCCCAGTTAATGTACCATCATCTAACCGACGCCACTTTCTTGCCAGTCTTATGCATAGACCGGTCACAATTAGTTACTCGGCTTACCAGCCCCATTCCCAACAAGTGGTCTGTACGGGCAGTTACTCGGACTCACATATCCCAATGCACGGTCCTTAACTGCTTCATGAGCTATGTCACTTGAGATCCCACACTCACAGTGACCAACCCCTCGCTTGAGCAAGAATTACCAAATTAATCATCAAGTTCATATATTAGGATTCGGTTGAGTCCTTAGACAAAATTAGGGAAGTAGACAAGCTATAACCCTCATTCATTTTAGTAATTAGTTAACCCGGTGTAGCATCCTACACACATAAGTATGAGTTCCCTTCTCATACTCGACTTCTATGTGGTCTAAGCAAATCAGCAATTAACCATTACCAAACCCATTGATTAAATGAAGGCTCTATTTGATCAATGAGCAGTTCTAACTTAGTGAAGCATCATTAGGTTGATTAACCAAAACTACATGAGATGCACAACTCATAATGAAACATAATAAGTATCCAAAATAGGGTTTATAGTAGTGGGGTGCCTGTGTAGTTTTGCCGCTCGAATGAATTCGAAGTTGTAGATGATAACTCAAACATGTTCTCACACTACTCGGTCCCTGAAAGAAGACGAAGATCGGGATTGAGGGTAACCAACGGGATTAGGGATAAAGACTTCGCTTGGAACATGGGAAAAGACATCTAACTGTGATTCTACTATTGCCCTATTTAAACTGAGCTTAACCTAGTATTGTTGACTTCTTGGGTAAGCTATCTAGACAACTTCACTCTTACTGTTAACTTGACCTCTCCGACCCATGTGGCAGACACTAAGTCAGGTTAGGCTTTGAGATGACTTAGGTCTGGTTTGACTCTATTTGGGTTGACAGACGCTCCGTCGGAGGTGATGGACACTCTGGTAGGAACTAGGAGGTCTCGGGTTTTCTAGGTTGCTGAGTCTATAAATTAATGGACACTCCATGAAGGGTCATGGACTCTCTACTAAGAACTCGGTGCTCTTGGGTTGTGGGGTTCCTGGCTATATGCACTGGCGAACACAGCATGAAATACCACGGACTCTCTGTTAACTCGGGTTGATAGAAGGTAAGGCTCTGATGGGTGGTCTTTGGCAGTTATCAGACACTCCAACATTGACAGACACTACATCAAACGGTCGACAAAACCTATGTTCTTGGGTGATCTTGGGGTTCAAGTTTAGATTTGTTGAGCTATGATCTATGCATGTGCAATACATTTCTAGGGTGGCTTCGGTGGTTCACTAGGCTCAAGATAGCTAAGTTTAGAGCCCGGTTTGCTAAGTGTAGCTATAGGTTTAGGATCAAACTAAGAGATATGAGGATATGAAGATAAACCTTGAGATGGAGATGAAATCCTTAGCTTTGAGATTTGAGAGCTTCCATAGCCAAAAACTTGAAGATCCAAGCCTTCCTCACTCTTGTTTCTTCATCCAAAAGATTGGTCACTCATGAGCTTCCTCTTGCAATGCACCAAAAGATGAATCAAAGAACAATCCATGAGATGCTTGAGTGATTGAGCTAGGTGAATGTTTCTTGAACTTACTCTGCAAATGATGGATCTACCACAAGCAAGAAATCCTTTAATCTTTTAACAAAAACCATAAATTAGTTCTTGGGAAGAAAATCCAAGAAATGCGAGCTACTTCTCTCGAGCTCACCAAGAACAAGATTGAAGATGATGATGGTGTTCATGGAGTGGTGTTGGTGCTTCCTTGCTCTTTCTCTTCTCCTTCTTGAATCTCCCTTCCAATCCCTTTTCTCTCTAGTTCTAGGTTTCATCCTTGTTCTTGGGGTGTAGAGAGAGAGGGAGAGTGGCAAATGAATGGGTGAGTGAGAGATTGGGGTGAGAGGGTGTCGCTTCAGCTGATGAAATGTCCCAACTCATGCTAACATGTGGGTCCCACTCCCTTAAGTGGCAAACAACTCATTTCCCACTCACTGCTACTGATCTGAGTTCCATCGGATGGTCCGATAGAGCTGGCGGACTGTCCGGTATATCACTGTCTTTGCTGAATTGATCCTATCAATGGTTGGCTCGGTACTAGAAACTAAGTTGTCACATCTTAAGGTGCTCTCACCCAAACCGAATGGTGGTCAATGAGAACCTATCGAAATAACTCGCAAACATCTTCGGATAGCCATGGTTAGGCTCACACCCAAAGTAAGGAGAGAAACCCCAAGCGGATTATGAGATATCATATTGACATCATCAACACCAAGTCAACCTCAGAGAGCACCTTAAGATATATGACAACTTAGTTTCTAGTACCGAGCCAACCAATGACAAGATCAATTCAGCAAAGACAGTGATATACCGGGCAGTCCACCAGCTCTATCGAACCATCCGATGGAACTCAGATCAGTAGCAGTGAGTGTGAAAGCTCTAGTTTAGTTTTGGTGAATTGATGAAACCCTATGTGCTAACCTTTGCTCTAAGTGATCAAGAGATAGGTTAGTATACATTCCAAGTGGAGGAGCAAATGGATGAAGATCATGATGGTTGTGGGTATGTATTAACTTGTCACTTGTTTTAGTAGCCACATATTATAAACCTATATCTCCTAATATTACTTTACTAGGTTGTCATCCCTAGTGATGATGCTAGAGATGCTTGTTGGTACTAAATAGAATTACTACTAGGTACTAAATAGAATTACTACTAGAATATTACTAAGCAGTTCTTTATTAATTTATATGACTAGGAAGAATAGATATGAATATATATATGAAAGGAATCTGCAAGTGCACAGATAATATACCATTGTAGCACTTCACCCGAGAGTATTCTAGGTATTGTTATTTATATTTTTATCACAGGGAAGGTCTGGCACGGACATGTATTGATAAATATACTATTGATGGAGAAATAAACCATAACCAATGTTCTAGTCATAATAGGGGTAAGTCATAGGATAAGATATATGATAAGTATTGATTAATAATAACAATAAATCACTTAGAGTACTCCTTTCTATGGCATTAGCATGGTCAGGTAGAATATTCAAGGAATAATTCCTAAGTCATTCTTAATTACAAGTCAAAGCATATATTGATTAGTGCAATTATACCTAGTAATCAATGTTAAGATCATTGTCATATCTACACATAAGGGATATTAGTAAGGAAGATTAAAACAGAGCTTGTTCTTCCTTCATAACCGGACCCTATGTGTACCTATATTAGGGGAGTGGACTATACTACAAATGACTCAACGGGAGTGTCACATCCGCGAACTACCACATGACCCAGAATATAGGGTGTATCCATAGGTAAATAGCGTATAAGCACCATGCTTACATAATGTCGACCACCCACCCATAGATCCTTAAAGCGAGCGCTATATGAACTTATGCATGAACATGAAGATAATCCAACTATACTAAGAATATAATCAAAGTAGACCATGAACATTATAACAAAGAACATGAATAAGATGAATACTAATATTGTCATAACAATTGTAGCTAGCATATAAAAGTAATGGAGATACAAAAGAGAGAGGGTACAAACATTAGGATGGAGCTCTGAGGATGATTAGGATTTTTGTACACACGATCAGGAATCCAAGCGAAGCCTGCTTGCCTCCCTCTGGACCTAGCCTAACTATCTATGCCCTAGAATATGATGGAACTCTGAGGATGATTAGGATTTTTGTCTTCTCAAATGACTTGATGACTGGGGTGATGCCTAGGGGGTGGCCGGGGCTGATATATATAGGCCAGAGAGACCAACGTGAGCCCTTGGATCAAACCGACATAAAGGATGGCGTAGATGCAACCTAGGAGGTGGTGGAGAACCTACATTGCAATGTGGACGCTAACAGTGGGCCCTAGGGGTCGGCCGACCTGTAGGTTGGGCCGAGCGGCCCTACCTGGCAGCCTCTGCCTCTCTGCCTCAGCACGGAGTCCTCTCGAGTCTTCTAGAGTCTTCTGGATAAGTGCAATTCAATTTGACATGTAGGTCCACCTTGACAGTTTTCTGAATAAACCCTGCAAAAAATATAGATTCACCAAAACTCGTGGAATTTGTTAGTTTAAATCCCTAGACCTTCGTTGGTGATTATATTTATGCCCTTATGCATGTTATATGGATGGTTAATAATGGTTGTTAACTACCGTCAACAAACAACCCCAACCTTAACCTTTGCTAGTCCCATAGCAAAGCTAAACTTAGTAAAAAGGATCAGGAGTTACGTCGATGCTTTCACTCCTCAAAAGTACACATGCGTTCAAACAAAAATTCTCCTCCGGATTAGAATAAACCAATCTAACTTTCAAACTTACCCATATTACCTTCAACCATGGGGCTTCTTAGCCTTCACTTGGGTCTTGAGTAATTGAAAGACAGAACGATCAAGTCAAGCACTATGTTTCAAGTTCTTTGCTCAACCATTATTCCAAAGTTTTTTTATAGATTTTCAAAATAAAACTCAGAGATTCCATTGTATGACACTCTCAAGTCTCTCAATATGTATGGTATTTGTAGATCCTCACCAAAGGTAGTAAAGATGTTATGCCCTTTTTCCTCTTCCTACAACTAAAGCTTATGTGGAGTTCATAGGTAGGGAGAAAGCATAAAAGAGCATACTTGCAATACATATATTGTAAAGTCAAACCTCAGATCCAAAGAGAGTTGAGTCATATAATCAAATCAAGATGTTCATGTGTGTGGATGAATGTGGTGGATATATATGGTGGCTAACCTAATTCTACTATGCTCCTTGAAAACATATCTCTCTTTTGAAACTTAGAAACATTTGCTAGAGAACAGGGGCTATCTTATTCATCTCCCTTTCTCTCTTTTTTCAGGTGGGCATCTAAGTACCCATTGTTTTCAATATCTCAGACACTTTTGTGCCATTTTTTCAATTCTTTTTTTTTATGAATAACTTTTGCATAGCCCCATGCCTCTTTTATGCAACAAAACTTTTGAGAGATAGCAACAAAATTTGAAGCATTTATTTGATGGAAATTCCTATCAAAAATATTTTTGGTGTTTACTCCCAATGTATGAGTAAAACCCTTTTGGGTGGATCTAGATAGAATGGCATGTTGTTGCACCTACCCCAAGTGTAGGAGTAGCGCATATTTGGGTGGTGTGTACGTGATCTTGATTTTAAGAGCACGACAAATCTCTCATAAGGGTCAATAAAGCTTAACAAAACTCAATGCAATGCAAGCAGCATATATGTGGAAGTTTTCCTAATCTAAATATCATATAGGCTCTAGTAGGAATTCAAGCTTTGTCATATAGGAGCTCATCATGTAGGATTTTCATATTTTTTTCAAAAGATAAATCTCTGAAACTTTAATGTCACATGGAACAAGATAAACAGCAACTATATAGCAAACTTAAAAATAGCAAATGAAAATAAATACTTAGCTAGATACATGGGGGATGCTCCTCCCCCAAGCTAGATGTTGTCGTGGTCTTTCTTAGAGTGAGTCTACCAACTGAAGTCTTTCTCATCCATATGGCTTTACTCTTGATCATCCTGCAAAATACTCCAACAAGAACACCAAAACTCGTGGCACAGATTAGGATAAGGGGTTAATGGTCAGCCATTCGGAGATTTGTTGTCCTTAGGGGTTTAGACAGATTTCCTAATTGGCAAAGTTCTAGCAGGATGTCTATTTAATATTTTGAATTTTCTTATTTATATAATGCAGACAGAAAATATGCATGCATGATATATATATATATGCCACCACAGTGAATATTCCCATGGGTGTTTACACACTGTAAAATTACTCACGTGGGGCTTAGGATTTTTATAATGTGATGATATACAATAATGAAACTTTTATCTTCCTTTTCTAAATGCAATGCTAATGTAGACAAGTAAATATGCTAAAGTGAAAAGAATTCATGCAATGCTAGAAAATATGGATAACTACCAATGTTACCTCATGGATAGGACTTGGCTAGAGAAAAATCCTTTACTCTTCAGGTGCATCATCCAGTCTCAGCGATGGAGACCCAGATGGCTGCACATCTTGTGACGGTGTCTCTGATGGTGATGTCACCTTCTCTTTCCATACCTGCTT
Organism: Miscanthus lutarioriparius; assembly: GCA_904845875.1. Taxonomy (NCBI): domain Eukaryota; kingdom Viridiplantae; phylum Streptophyta; class Magnoliopsida; order Poales; family Poaceae; genus Miscanthus; species Miscanthus lutarioriparius. The sequence goes on along the minus strand of CAJGYO010000016.1, from coordinate 50,564,003 downwards.
GGTCTGTGGACTTGACTTAGACAGAGTAGGTTCATCTTTCACAGGTTCTTTTGGTTCCTCATCTTCCTCCCAAATTTTCTTTGGGGATTGATTCTTTTGGTTTTGGGATGATCGATGTCTCCTCCTAGAGCAGGACTTCTTTGGCTGCTCATAAGTGGTATAACTATTGAAATAACAGCGTACCTTCTCTCTAGGGAATTGGAAGTGGACTTGTCCAGATCTGACATAGATGATTGCGTTGGTAGTGTTGAGGAATGGTCTTACAAGGATGATGGGCATATCATCTTCTTCTTCACCCATGTCTAGAACCATGAAATCGGCAGGGGCAAATTGATCATGTATTCTTACCATAACATCTTTCGCTATTCCCTCTAGGAATCGGATTGATTGGTTCGCCATCTGCAATTGCATATATATAGGGAACAAAGGTTCATCACCAAATAAGTATTCATATGTTACCTTGGACATTATGTTAACACCTGATCCAGTGTGGTAGAAGGTCTTATGGAATATTCTTTGTCCAATGGTGCACTCGATCGTTGGTACGCCTAGATCATCCTTCTTAGCAAGGAATGGTGAAGCGAGGAGGTGGTCGTACTCCCTTGGCTGATTCTTCCTGTGACTGCCTAGCTTTGTTCTTCCTCCTTCTCCTGTTCTTCTTCTTCTTGGTCACTGTTGTCTCTTCGGGCAGGTATGAAATTTGTGGATATCTAGGAGATTGCAAGATACGATTCTTAAAAGAAAACTTCTCCTTTCTATCCTTGATTGTGAAGCAAATCTTGGCACTATCCACGTAGATGATGGCTTTTGTGGTGCTTAGGAAAGGTTGGCCAAAAATAATGGGTGCCCTTACATCTCCACCTATTTCCAAAACTACAAAGTCTATGGGAACATATGATTGTCTCACTCAAACAATGGCATCTTCAAGAACTCCCTTGGGGTAGCAGAGTGACTGATCTACAAGCTACAAATGCATATTTGTGTACAACAAAGTATCTCCATTAATTTGATCATAAATTACCTTAGGCATGATGTTAACACTTGCTCTGAAGTCACAGATAGCTTCTTGAAAAATGTGAGGTCCAATGGCGATGGGGATTGTAATAGAACCGACCAATTTATAAGGGAGGGAGTAATGCAATATGAATGACATGAGTGAATATGATGCATGCTCATTCCGTACGTTCTCTCACCCTAGTAGAATTTAAGAATTCTAATGGCTAGACGGTGGCATACATACGTTCTCTCATATACGTATCTAGTCGAGCTACACGTTGCATTGTTAGTGTACCTGCAAACAAATTCATTGCAGCCCATCCCAACAAAAGAGAATTAAGCACACAATGAAAGCAGTAAACTAAGGTACTCTCCATATATACATCCCTGGATATATATACTTCGGTACCCACAACTACCCGACAGATAGACCCACAATTAAGTACCTTCATATGTACATGTATGCAACATGTAAATATTCCAGTAACCACAACTAACTCTCCCCTAGACCGACAGTTGTACAGTCATGCTCTCACAACTCACACTTACCTTGGCGTAGAGGCAATTGATCCATACATTACCATTCAAGCGAATGGCACCCATGCAATAGCACGTCGCATGGACGACGAAAATAGAAACAATCATTTCCCCCAAGTTAGTAATTATATAAGCCACCTAAAAGTCCTTAGGTGGGCTACAAGGGATGTGATCACCGACACACTATAATATGAAACTTTAGATTTTTGAACACCTATATATAACTATAAGTTGGAAAACCCGTTTTCGCAACAAAAGCTTTTGTTTTTAAATACCCGTATGACATGTTTAGTGTTGAATCTAGCTCGATGCGGTACATATGAGAACCAACCAATTTATAAGAGCACAAGTACAAAAACAATCAAAGCTTGATCAAATTCTCGCACTTGGTAGCATATAAACCCGGTAGTCATTTGAAACCATGAAGGATTTCAAACCAACTTGCATACAACCAAGATCACAGTAATTCAACATAACATCTCACACATTACAACATTTCATAAGCGGTTTGCGAGATAGATTACAACCCATCGAGTCATCATTGTTATTACAAACCAAGTCTTGTAAAGTAGCGGAAGCAAATAGTTTAACTCACACATGAGTTCAAATACCGATACCGGTTTGCGATCACATCCAACAAAAGCATTCATATGAGATAACAAGAGATCATGCCCATGATCTAGTCTTAAATCACCCGTCGGGTGGAGACAATACTACTGAAGCCACGATATAGAAGGTCATACGCAACAAAGAGAATAAACCACGATGCGAGGAATGTACTCAGCTAGACTTACCGTCGAAAACCAAAATAAATGACACCAAGGATCATGCAAAGCTTTATTTAGAGGATCGGTGACACTTTGTTTTTGTGGAAAAGCATAAGTAATAATGATTAACTTTTAACTTTGAGCTAGCGGTGACTTTAAGCCATTAACCTATCATATATATTAGCTTTTGTACTAAGCAACCACTTGATTAATATGCAAACATTAATAACCATAGTAGTAGGTATAAATCGTTAGCAACATTATCCATCATCATCATCTTCCATTTAACCATATCGTTAAATTAAGTGAATCTCGTTGCATTTGCTCAAGTCAAGTTCTCACTATCGAGGGAGAGATGTCGATTGAATCGATTCCTATCCGGTGGAGGGTATTCCTAACACAAACGCTGCTTCCCTGTTAAGAATCGGAGCATTATATAAACAAGTCACCTTTGGTATCTTTTATTGGAGAAAAATAAAAAGAAAAGACATGGGTGGTTGGCCACCTGCATTCTTGAGAACCACTCTGCCAGAAGTGCGGATTTTAAGCCCTAACTCCCCTTGGACTTATGCCAATGGCTCCGCACATCCTTACTACCTCAGAATGCATCCAACCCCCCCTTTGTTCTGGCACGAGTTGAGCTACTCATGGTTGGCTAGCGGTCTATCGCGAAAAGAAACCATGTTAATAGTGTTGAAGACTGCGTTCAAGTGTTGTGTGAGGATAGTGACTCTGTATTGGTCCTTAAGCGACCGAACAGAGTCACTATGTCCAACCTTACACAACACTGTTGATCTTCATTCATTATTAACATGGTTTTTTCCACGATATAAAATATAGTAGCGTGATCCACCTCATCCTAAAAGCTCGCGGTGGCGAAATCACCCAACTTCTACGCACTAAGCATGGCTAAGCATTTAACCCGTTCTGAACTTAAATAGGATTCAAGTGCGATATCTGGACAAGGATAGATATATAATGCAGCAATTGGTTCCAACCAATTCCTATATAATTCAGCATCAACAATAAAAGATACTCAATATATTTGTAAAGACATGGGAGACTTATAATGCTGTTAGGGCTTGCCTTTCGGAAAGAGGATAGGAATCGGTCTAGGCACTCGGGCAACTCCTCCTCGGAGAACTTTCTTCTTGATTTACTGCAACCTTGGGCTCCTCCTCTGGCTCGCTCCCTCGAACTCAGAAGCGTCACTGATGATGCACACCTATTGCATGAATCATAAGATAAATATCATGGATGCACATGAATGAAGTTAGGGATGTTGGGGAATACACATGCTTACTACAGATCGCATATTCAACAAGCTCTATTCAAATCACTTTAACTCACCAAGTTTATACAACCTAATGTATAATTGCTCATCTTCAGTTAAAGACCTAGCACCTGCACCTATGCTCAAGTTCTCACCTAAAAATTAAGAACTAGCACCAAAGCATAAACAACTCAACAAGAACATTGCATGACAAAGCATATTTACAAACACTCAAATGAGTACAACAAGACAATTTGGAAAGCTTGTGGTATACAAGCGGTATAGAACTGCATATGACCTTCTATACAGGTCAAAGATTTACAAATCCAAATGACATGATTTAAACAAGACAATGGGCATGATCTCTTGTGAAATATGAATGCAATTCATTTGGATGAACTCAAGGCATGATTCGAACTTTTTGAGGTCAAATTGTTAAGTTAAACTATTTGCTTCCGCTTAGTTTACAAGACTTGGTTTGTAATAACAATGACTCTGATGGGTTGTAATCTATCTACAAACTCTTTATGAAATGTTGTAACGTGTGAGATGTTATGTTGAATTACTGTGATCTTGGTTGTATGCAAGTTGGTTTGAAATCCTTCGTGGTTTCAGTTGACTACCGGGTTTATATGGGCTCAAGTGCGAGAATTTGATCGTTTCGGCGATTGTTTTTGTACTTGTGCTCTTATAAATTGGTCGGTTCTGTTACAGGGATGATAGGTCTTCCTGGATTGCTCTTCTTTTTCGGCAAGGTATAATCTATCCACCTTCCCATCGATGGTTGTATACAGTAATTTTCTACATTGTGAATATCGACAAGATTTGTAGTTTCTAGATCTTTTGGTTGCCCCAAAATTGTACCTTTGTCGGATGGAGGAACAGCAGCAGCCAGTTGAGCTATTTGTGATTCTATCATTTTATTAAAACTATGTTGATTCTTAATTGTAGAAGAAAAGCTATCCATTCTATTATTTATGTTCTCTAGAATTTTATCATTGGTTGCTACCTTTCTAGATAATTCCTCCATAAGTTTGGATTGGACAACAATTAATTCTCTCAAGGGTGGTTGATTGAAATTATTAAAATTATTACCTTGATAGTTACCTTGGTAATTACCTTAGTAGTTCGGTCTCTGTTGATGATTCCATCGTTGATTCTGTTGAGGATGAAAGTAGTTGTTGTTAACAAAGTTCACATCCTCATGGATTTTAGGACAATTGCTCCTTGAATGCCCAGTGTTTCCACACACTTCACATGTTATGCGAGAATCATGAATGCGCATGACTTATTGCTTCTCATTGGCTTGATCTTCAAGCTTCTTCATTAGCAGGTCCATCTTAACAGATAGCATGTCTACCTCCTTGAGTTGATGCATACCTCCACCTCTCTTGTAGGTTTGAACACATTCTTCATTCTAGCCTCGATTAGAGGCCATCTTCTCCACAAGAGTTGTTTGCAGCTGGTATGGTGAATGACAGGAATGCACCTCTAGCAGCAGCATTTATAGTCTCATAGGTACTGTTGGTCAACCCGTGGTAGAAAGACTAGATGAGTATTCAATTCTCCATCCTAGGATGAGGACATTCCGCAATGTAATCTTAAAAGCATTCCCATGCCTTAGGGATAGATTCATCATGTTGTTGCTAAAAGCTTGAGATTCTCCCACGTAGAGCATTGGTCTTGCATGTGGGAAAGAACTTTGCTAGGAAGGTAGTGGAGCAGTTATCCCATGTAGTATTTCTATCTTTGTTGGTGTAGAACCATTGCTTCGCCTTCCCCAAGAGTGAGAATGGGAAGAGGCAAAGTAATATGGCATCTTGGTTACTCCTTTGATGGTGAAAGTGCTATAGATCTCTAGAAAGTGTTGGAGATGTGCACTCGCATCTTCATGTGCCTTTCCACAAAACTGGCTTGCTTGCACCATGTTGGTGAGGGCTGGCTTGAGCTCAAATCCATTATCTCTGACATTGACTGTCGGTCTAGTATGGATGTTGGCCGTAGTTAGAGCAAAGAATTCATAGAGAGTCATGTTAGCCTAATGGACCAGGGTCCTAGGGGTTCCCCACAGGGGTACTACTTGGATAGGCCTAGGGCTGGCCCATGATCTATTGAAGGACGCGAGACAAGGTGTCAAGGACTTCAAGCTATTCCAGATCAACTTAGTCGGCTTACTATGAAAGCTAAATTTTGTAATAGGACTAGAACTCTTCTCTTGTAACCGACTAGGACTAGATATGTGCCCTTACCCTCTCCCCTATATAAAGAGAGGTATGGAGAACCCCTTGTAATCCTAACAATCATACAATCAATCCAACAAAAAAGGCTACACGTCGACTGGACGTAAAGGCTATTACTCAACAAGAGGGCCCGAACTAGTATAAATTGTTCATCTCTTTGCGTTTACCATCAAGTTCTGCATACGCCGAAGCCCTCCGAACACCGACCCAGGTACCCCCATGATGGGTTGCCCGTCATCAAACATCGATAGCTAGCACGCTAGGTAGGGGCTCTCGGTGACTTCATGATCGAGAGCTCGGCGGACCTTGACGACATGATTTTCTCGGTAGGTGTCACCTTCGTCTTCGGCTCCTGGATCTACAAGGCAAACAACAATGGCAAGCTCCAAAGTTATCTCATGGAGATCCTAACGCCTCGAGCTTCACTAGATGTCTCGACGACCACATTGGATCAACTCACCGAGAAGTTTTTGCACCTCTCAATTTCTGATTCAACTCGAACTCAGGAGAACACCATCAACCACTACTTCCACTCGGACACATCACCTTTGTCCATGCTAGAGATCCCATCTGAAGTCCAACACAAAGACCCAGTTCATTTTCCACTCGAACTCAAGAATTCAGCTTCAATCTATCAAGATACGATCAGCTACCTCGTGTAGTTTGAGCAAGAGATCCCTCTTACAGCTTCAATCCATTTGGGACCTACTGTTTTGTAAGAATGGCAGAGGGGCTTCGCAATGCTGGCACAACATTTGATAGAATGACCTCAACAATGCTACATGATTAAATTGGCAAAAATTGACTCACCTACGTTGATGACATAGTGGTCAAGAGCAAGAAAAAAGGAGATCACATCAAAGACCTCCAAGAAACATTTACAAATCTCATGAAAGCAAATTTATAGTTGAATCCTAAAAAGTGCATCTTCTGGGCTGCATTGTATCAGCAAAAGGAATCAATCCAAATCCAGACAAAGTCCAAGCAATCTTAAACATGAAAGTTCCTAATAATATAAAAGACATTCAAAAATTGATAGGAAGCCTTGCGGCCTTAAACAAGTTTATTTCAAAATCAGCAGAGCGAAGTCTACCGATATTTGAAGCACTCAAGGGAACAAAAAGAGACTTCGCATGGGGACCTTTGCAACAACATGCATTTGAAGAAATAAAAAGTTACTTGTCAAAGCCAAATACTTTAACCAAACCAACCCTAGGGGTTGAATTGGTCCTATATGTCTCAGCAAAAGAAAGTGCAGTCTTAGTTGAAGAATAGGAAAATGAACACACAAAAAGACAAGTCCCAGTTTACTTTGTTTCGGAAGCTTTGTCTAGCTCAAAAATCTATTACTCAGAAATTGAGAAAATAGCTTATGTAGTTTTAACTGCAGCAAGAAAATTGAAGCATTATTTCTAAGCTCACAAAATTAGAGTACCAACAAATTATCCTCTGAAAGAAGTTTTGCAAAGTTGCAGATCATATGGAAGATGGGAAAATGGGTAGCAGAACTATCTCAGCATTACATTGAATTCAAAAAAAGAACATCAATAAAATCTCAAGTCTTGGCAGACTTCGTGGTAGATTGGACTACATATCAAAATCAAAGCGAAGAGAAAAAGCAACTAGACTGGATAATATATTGCGATGGAGCATGGGGCTTCGTAGGGGCAGGTGCAGCAACAATAATTACATCACCTTTATGGGTCAAAATGAGATACGCTGCAAGACTTGAATTTCAATGTACCAACAATATTGCTGAATATGAAGCCATTTTACTTGGACTCCGAAAAGCAAGAGCAATGGGGATCCAAAGACTAATAATCAAAACAGATTTCACAAGTTGTGGCTGGACATATCGAGAAAGATTACAAGGCAAGAGATCCAGAGCTAGCAAAATACTTGCAATTTTTAAGAGAACAAGAGAAATACTTTGAAGGCTTCATAGTCAAAAATATCTCAAGAATAGACAACTCAGATGATGACAAAATAGTAAAAGTTGTAGCTCAAAATACAAGCTTGCCTCAAGATGTTTTCTTCCAAGTACTAACTCATGCATCTATCAAGGCAAAGCAAGAAGTCCCAAGAGAAGTCCATATAATACAAAGGGAAGATTGGAGAGCACCAATCATGGCATACCTTCATGGACATTATGAACCAGAAGACGAAGTTAACGAAGTTAGAATGAAACATAGAACAAGAAATTACAAAATCATCAACAATCAATTATACAAGCAAGGAATTTGTGAACCGCTTCTCAAATGCATATCAGCAGAAGAAGGAAAAGAGTTGCTATTAGAAATACATGAGGGGATTTGTGGCACACATCTAGGGGCAAGAGCAATGGCAGGAAAAGCATTCTAACAAGGATTTTATTGGCCTTCAGCACAATGTGACAGCAAATAAATAGTTAAATCTTGTCACAATTGTCAAATGTTTGCCAGCAAGATCAGAGCTCCATCAACAAACTTACAAACAATAGAACCAACTTGGCCACTTGCAAGATGGAAAATTGACATAATTGGCAAATTGCCACTAGCTCAAGGAAATTTCCCATATGCAGTTGTAGCAGTAGAATATTTCACAAAGTGGATTGAAGCCAAGCTAGTAACAAATATGTCTTCATTCACAATGAAAAAATTTCTATGGCAGAACATCATGTCATTTTAGAGTTCCAAGAGATATTACAGTAGACAATGGAACTCAATTTGATAGTCAAGATTTCAAAAATTGTTGTCAGAATAGGGGAATCTAATTATGTTTTGCCTCAGTCAGACACCCAAGTCTAATGGTGCAGTCGAAAGAGCAAATGGAATAATTTGCACTGGCATTTCAAAATGCCTAGTGGGGCTTCCCAAGGGAAAATGGGTCGATGAATTACCCAAAGTCATTTGGGCACACAATATAGCCATTTTGAGATCAACAAACTTCACACCATTCAAGCTATTATATGGAGAAGAAGCAATGACACCAGATGAAATAAAGTTTGAAGGTCCAAGAACCAATGTACAAATCATGGAGGAAGAAGAGTAGATAACAAGCAAAGACTTGCTCGAAGAAGAAAGAATGAAAGCAATTCAAAATCTCAAGAAATACCAGAAAGAAATAAAGAATTGGTATAACAAGAAAGTAAAGCCAAGGCAACTCTCACTAGGAGACTTTGTGCTGAAAAGAAAAAGAAATGAAGACACAGTCGAAAAAATTCAGTAAAAATGGGAAGTCCCTTATCTCATCTCAAGAACAAATAAGTTGGGATCATTTCACTTGGCAGATATGAATGGGAAGGAGATTGACCACACCTGGAACATTAAAACATAGTGAAGATACTACCCTTAGACCTTCATTTTTTCATTACAAGTTTCTACTCTAGAAGTAGAACAGTTATTTTTTAGTCTAAAGTTTCAATTCAAATGTAAATGAGCTGTACTCTTTTTCCACTCAGGGGAAGCCCTTCACAGGGTAAGTGGTTTTTTAATGAGGCAGTCTCTATTGTAAATTCTCATCAAATATAAACGAGAAGCTATTCCCCTAAAAAGCCCTGAGTATAGCAAAACAAACAAAAGCCAAAGAGTATACCCAAAAATACTCGAATATCGGCAAAAACAAAACTAAAATAGGTACCATCATTTCTCGAACAAGCAAAAAATGATGCTAACCTATCTAAAAGTATAACACTTCATTTACTCTTTAGTTTTTCAAAATTTACTAAGGTGAATTATGACTTCTAAGCGATGCCTTGCCTTTGCAAAATAGTGAAGGGACGGTGTTTTTCAAATTCACTAAAGTGAATTATGACTTCTAAGCGAAGTCTACGCGTTGCCTTCATAAAAAAGTAAAGAGACAACATTTTTCAAATTCACTAAGGTGAATTATTTCTGATAAGTGAAGTCTATGCGTTACCTTCGCAAAAAAGTGAAGGATGGCATTTTTCAAATTCTCTAAGGTGAAATTTGACTTCTAAGCGAAGTCTACGCATTGCCTTCACAAAAAAGTGAGGGGACGACATTTTTCAAATTCACTAAGGTGACATTTGACTTCTAAGCGAACTCTACGCGTTGCCTTCGCAAAAAAGTGAGGGGACGGCATTTTTCAAATTCACTAAGGTGAAATTTGACTTCTAAGCGAAGTCTACGCATTGGCTTCGCAAAAAAGTGATGGTTCGGCTTTTTTTAAAAAAATCACTAAGGTGAAATTTGACTTCTAAGCAAAGTCTACACTTTGCTCGCAAAATTTTAAATATCAATACAAAAATAAACAAAATTCAATAATGAATAATTTATTACATATTACAATACAATAAGATAAGTTTACAACAAAAGTTACGGTCAGTCACTTTCTGAAGCTACAATAGTTGCAGCTTCACTAATCAAGTCTTCAACAACATTATCCAACATATGGTCAACTTTACATCGTAGAAAATCTTCAGAATATATAGCTCAGTGAAGCACTCCAACATGATGACAGGGAACAATACAAAGTGTCAAATTACTTTTCATCCCATTCAAATTCCACGAGAAAAGAAAAAAGAACTAAAACAAACTACTTGAGAAATTTTGCTGAAGTCAACAATTCGCAGCAAACAAGATTTCTTGTTCTCTGCAATAAGATTTTTAGATTCAAAATCTAGAAATAGCACATATCATCAGCAAAAAGAACCACGATGACCAAAAAAACAAAGCATCATAACTTAACGCTTACGTCAGCTTACGTTCAACAAATATATCAAACATAGGGTTCGCCTCATTAGTTGCATACTCCAACCACAGCGAAGGATCAACGACAAAGTTGTCCTTACACGTTAATAATGGCAAAACACTAACTTTATCCTGCTAAGTTCATTATTTACAAATGTCAAACATCTTTCAAAAGTCTCACCCCTAAGCTTAAAACTAAAAATCTAACTACAAAGACAACTAAAATGGGTGATCACCAACATCATCATCCCTAGCATTTTCCTATTTGTGTTTGTCTTGCTCTCTTTGCATCTTCTCATCAACGGCATTTTCTCTCTCAAGCTACTGCAAAAAGAAAACAAAATTTCATTATAAAAAACAAACACACAAAGAGAAATAAACAAAAATAGGGAGAGTAAAACTCTTAATCTAATATTTTCCATCTTCTTCTTTGCCTTCAGAAAAGCATTCTCCCTGCCACCCATGTTCCAATATTGATTAAAATGTTTCTTGTAAAGTAATTGAGTCTGAGAAGTAACCTGACTCAATTGTTCCACAGAAGGAAACTTATAATCCTTGTCCAACATTTGTTCATACAAAGGATCTTTCGCCTCTTTCATTAAATGGAAAAGTACACAAGTTACATAAACACAACTCAAATCAGCACTAGTGTGAATAACAATTGGCAAATCCTCATACTGATGACACAACCAAGCAAAAAATGCATCAAACTCTCCAAGCTCCCAACAAGGATCCTCTAGCTTTGCTCCAAACTCGTCATAGCAATTTTTGCAAAGTTCCCACAAGCAATTGCACTTATCATGAAAATTTTGATCTTTCTTAGCAGACTTCTTCTCAAGATAATTTTTCTCCTACACAATTTTATCAAGATCTTTTTTCAAATTATCAAAATCTTAAGTCTTCACCTCAAGCTTGGCTCCAACAAAGATACATTTTGACTCCATATCATGGAGAGCTTCAACTGTCTCTATTCTCTCTTTTTCTTTAGCAGCAAGTTGAGACTTTAAAGATTTAATCTCCTCAAGCAAACTTTTCTCATGAAGTGCCGCATTCTTCACATCTTGTTCAAGAGATTTACGCAAACTCCTTTGCAAAAGAGCATTGTACAAAAATATAAAAACAATATATATATATATATGAAATAAAAAACATGCAAAGCAACATTTGTAAATCAACATAAGAAGTTAAGCCAAATTTACATACGAAGTCAGAAAAAAAACATACAAACCTTATAAATCATGGTAACACTAGCATCTGCCAACTCAAGGGAAGATTTACCAACAAGTTCAGCCTCCACGTCAGGAATTGTGAAGGCATCATCAATGCACCTTGACAACTTTAGTTCTGGCTTCTTCGGCATAATACGAAGTTTGTCCAAGACAATCCCAATAAATTTGAAAGTATCTAGATTCACACCTTGAGCTTGGCAGTACTCCAAACAATGTTTGTATGCCTCTTGGTCTACTCCATTAGGAATAGTTTCCAAAGCTTCAGCTGGAGTAGCAGGTTCCTGAGCATTTTCCCAACACCCACAGTCATCTCTCTTTGAGATGAAGGGTCCACGAAAAATTCCTCTACACAAAAAAAGCGAAGAGAAGACAAGTCAAAAGTTAGTAAGTTAATAATCAAAGTCAAAGGTAAAAAGCAGCCACAAAGAAAACAAAACAAACTTACCCGTAGAAACACCCTTTTCAAGTTGATATGCAACTTTTTTACCAGTATTTACATCAATTGTGGACTCGGTAAGACAAGAAGCACGTGCGTTTTTGGCCTCTTCGTCAAAGATGTCATCATCAGAATCATCAAAATCAAGGGCAACAGTAGTAGTACCCTTACCCTTGTGAGCTTTAACTTTTGGAGGATCAGTCTCCATAGGCCCACCTCCTAAATCAGTATCTTGCATAAGAACTTGAGGAGGTGAAGCAACATGAAGAGTAGCACCAACATATGTTGCAGTACCTGGTGGAGTTTCAGCAACAAACCTTTGAGAAGATGGCCCGGCAGTCTCCTGCGAAGCCAAAGAAGCAATCTCACCTTCTTCTTGTGACTCTATATTAGCAGTCGCAGCAACATGAGTAGCAACAGCAGGATAGTGAGCAGGATTAACCAGAGAAGGCAAAGTATCTTCGCCAACATTAATTTGAGACAAAGACAAAGTAGCTTTGCCCAAATTAACATTAGATTGAGCATTGGCCTCCAAATTTTGGAAACAATCACCAAGCGGAGTCAACATCGGTGGAGTCAACCCACCAGAATTAAAAACTAAACTAATCATCCTCACCTCTTCATCATGAGCCAGTTGACTAAGAGTCTCCTGACCCATATCTTCATCACCTCCCCCAAACTTTTTAGAACTAGAAGGAGCAGTAGTCTTCCATTTCTTCAAAGTTTTTTTTAGCAAGCTGACCACCACCCCTCTTTTTCTTTGTAACATTTTCTATACTTGGTTTCATAGTATGAGTATAAGTTGGTGCTAGCCTTTCATCATATTTGATCTGCGCAATGTCAAAAATCCTATTAAGACGCTTGTAATCCTTTCCTAGAATTCTGTCCATCAAATCTTTCTCTTTTTTCAAGAACTTGCTAAGAATTTCAACGGCCTTAACTTCAATAACAGAGACAAAATCTTCGTCTCTGGAGTACTTTTTTGGACGGAAAGCTTCATTGTCCAGAAACAAATATGTCTTTCCCATCACAACCTTCTCATGAAAACAAACAAAACCCCAACCCTTCTTTAGAGGCCAACTTCAAGCCGCAATATACTCTTCACAAAAATGACAAGCACTTTGCATACTGGCAGCCAACTTATAAACCTTTTCGCAAGTTCTAGAATTCTTTGAACTAGGAAAATCAGGTTTACATTCAAAATATTCTTACTCATCTTCATAGCTAAATGATATCGCTTTACAACTTTCCCTGAATCATCTCTTTCTTCAACAAGTGGAACTGAATGGTAAAACCAATATCGATACCAATTTTCAACCCACTTATTCTTTGAAGCCTGTGAAATCTGCTTGGCACCACGAGCAGGCTTAAAACTAAAGTAACCAAAGTATTTGATAATAGTTTTACCATCCACCGTCTTGTTTCTAAACTGAGTATGCATCTCACGAAGATTACAAAATGCTTCAATATCCAAGTTTGCTCTTTGAGATTTCACTACCCAAACAAAGAGTGCAATCTTTGCTATCCCATTCGGAGTCAAATGATGCATCTCAATATTATACGCCTTCAAAATTTCTTCAACAAAATCTTGACAGGGTATGCGAAGACCAGCAGAAAATTGATCGCGGAAAACAACACACTCATGTGGCTCTGACTTAGGAGTTGTCTCACCATGTGGCAAATGAACAAAAGCCTTTTCCAACATTCTATTAGTAACCAACCATTGCAATTCAGCCTCACCCATCAAAGTTTTTCCAAAAATTAAGGACTTTGTATCATCTCCAACTAATTCTGACTTAGATGCGGAGACATCCGATAAATCTTCTTTAGATCCGGAATGATTGGATTCAATTGGAGAACTTTCAGAAGCAATCTTCTCTTGTTCAGACATCTAGAAAAACAAAATATATCTGAAAAAGAGAGGAAAACAATACAAAAAAACAAAAAAACACAAGAAAGAACATCAAACTTCCAAGGAAAACTAAACTTCGCAGAAAAGTTTAACTTCGCTAAATTTTTTGGCTTCGCTTCTAAAGAAAATGCAGCAGCACCTCCCCGTCTTCGATAAAGTGAAAAGAATAGGGGAGAGGGCACAATATATATAGGCGGCTTCGAGTCAAACTCCACGGTTCAAATTTCTCCAGTTAAAAAAAGAAACTATTCATAGTCTAACGGCTATAAAAACGGCCAACTCCAAAGTTCGGGATGGCATTTTTGGTCTTCATTTTAAATTCAAACTTTGCGGAATTCAAACCTTTGGAGTAGGCCTTCATCCACGAGGGGTTGCTGTTGGGAATTTAACTTCATCACAAAAACGCAGCCCCAAACGTTGGGGTCAAATTATTAAATTTCCATAACAATATTTGTTTCCAGGAAGAGGAAAGCGAAGACAAAATTTCGACTTCATAAGAAAAGGATTGACTTCACTAAAATAGAAGCAAAGATCAAGATCAAGAGCGAAGACAAAAGTTTAGCTTCGCTGTTAGAAAATCAACTTCGCCGACCAAAGATATCAAAGAGAAGTAAAACTAGGTTAGACGAAGGCAACAATTCGACTTCGCTTAACATTCTAAAGGTCAAAGAAAAATCGATGAAGTCCAAATCAAAGATGTCAAGAAGACAGGTGACTGAAAATTGAAGAATGAAGGCTTAGAAGGAGAAAATGACCACTTCGCCCTTATAGTTGAAAAGGGTTATAAACATTTGAGTTGGGGGTAAAATAGTCATTTTATATAAAATACAAAGACTGGAGCCCTATAAATACCCCTCTAACTTGTACAGTACGATCATGAAATAAATACAACTTTGTCTTGTGTTCAAACTTTGATGCTTGAGTAATTTCTTACCCAACACTACCTCCTATTTCTTTAATCTACATTCCTTTGCTACAATTCTACACAAATATCTACATACACATACTGTCACACGCGGGCCTAACCGACATGGCGCCTGGCACACTGTAGGATCTTTGTAACGGTAGAGTGACACAAACACCCCATATGACAAACCAATGCACATAACACCCAACATCAAGCCCAAAGAATAATTTAGTTAAATGTAACACCCTAAAATTTGCCTCTTTTGAAAATAGGTATAAAATGATTTATTTCTGAATTTTGTGCTCATAAAATATAGGAAAATAAAATTTTTCATTAAATTAAAATTCTTCACAAGGTTTAGCAACATGTTTGCGCATACATGCCCTTGCATTTGATGTATTTGATTTAGTGGTTTTGATTGAAAAGTCAAAATGGTTTAAATTTCTTTTGGAAATGAAATTAAAAATGGCTTTGAAAATAAAAGAATTGTGGAAATTTATGTTTGAAAATTTACTAAAATTGTTCATTTTATTTGAATTGAAGAGTGTATCTAAAAACCATATTCAAATCTGATTTGTATTTGAATTGGATTTGAAATAAGAAAAGAAATGAAATAGAAAAGGAAAAGAAAACCTCTCTCTCTTGCTCTCTATTTTAGCCCGGTCGGCCTGCTATTTGGCCCGGCCTGCTGCTGACTTCCACTTCCATCGGCCTTGCTCCCTTAGGCCAACAGCCAGCTAGGCCTACTCCCTCCCTCCCTCAGTTTCCTCTGCGCACATGCCTAGCTCGTCCTCTTCACATTAGGCCTAGAGCTGCGTCGCCGTTCTCTTCCTCCCATGCGGCCTGATTCTTCCACCCACCTCCCTCTCGCATTGCGGTCCCGCGCCTCCTCTGCGACTGACGCGCCGGGCCCACATGTCAAGTTTGTCCCTTTCCTCCAGTCGTCCCCGAGCCAGACTCGTCGCCGCCACCTAGGAGTCCCACGCCGCCCTGCCACGCCTTGGTGTCATGCCGCCCAAGACCCACGCCCCCTTTAAATGCCACCCTAGCCTGCGCCGCCTCCAACCCAATAGCCAACGCCACCCCTGCTCACGCCGAGGTAGCCTGCCCTAGCGCCGCCGCCTCATCAAGTCTCGTGCCCACCTTGCTCCTTCTCCGCCGCTGAGGTATCCCTAGGTGAGACCGTCGTCGCCTCCGCTCTCTCCCGGACCTTCCCGTTCGAAAAACCAAGCACTGTAGGGCCTAGACTGTCTTCTCCAGTGAGCTCATCGCCTCACCGGTCATGGCGCCGTTGGGCTTGCTAGATTCTGGCCGGTCACCTTTGTCTCCTACACCACCCGATCTAATCCTAGCCACCCATAGCCCGCACCCTGGGTGCTAGCCTTGGTTATCCGGGTCGTTGTCATTGTAGTGTAGCTGGTTTTTGCCCGCCCGGTTAGGCCCAGGGCACCTGACGCCTTGAGTTGGGCGAGCATTGTGAATTCTGATGTGACAGCTACGTGCTGGGGAGGGTTCCCATCCCTGTGCTGCATTGTCATCGTTTGGTCAGAGAGCGATCGGCGTGTGGTGCCCTTCGAGGACGCCATGTGTTGATGAGGTGTGCATGAAGCTAGCTTTAGGATGCCGCCTCTCCACAGAGATTTGGGCCTGCTGCACCACCATGGTTTCTAGCAGGTCCCGTAGCTCCTGATTGGCGTGCTTTCCCTCATCACTGAGGGTTGAGGGGCCATCCGCATGATCATGGCAGCTGCTGCGATGTTCTGGCTGATGCGAGGGAAGACTGGTGTCTCCCTTCTGCCCTGTTGGATCTTGTGGTAAACACGGCACGCTCATGCCCATGCCCCCTTAGTGTCGAGGTGTTGAGGGCTAGGGCACCCATGGTCACATTGTCCTTTGACCTAATCAGCTTCTCATCCACTGGCTCACTCCAGGCGCTCCTGGTCGTACTCAGCCTGTTCCCTAGGGGTGCGAGGAATCGGGTAGGTGTCGTCCTCCATGTTCTTTGCTAGTTCTACCCCATCCTCCAGGAGGTGCAACATGTTGCATTCCCTCACCGGAGGGTAGCTTCCCTCGTAATCGGAATTAGAGTCCGTGTTCTATGGGGTTGCCAGCAAGAGGTCATAGAGGGACTTTGGGTCCCGCTTCATCATCCCCATGAACCCGAGGAGATCCGGTGTCGTTGTGGAGTGATCACATCCCTCATTTCGAAGCGTCTACCAACACGTAAAACACACGTCGGCATAGCTCTAGCTTGGGGGTCGCCCCGAGGTATGCGTCGATCCTACATGCTAGCGCACCAGAATCAATGACTGCGCCTTCGGCTTGCGCCGGCCCATGATCAAGCATTGAGATGTGCGGTGGAGCCACATTCTCTTCACTTAGCTGCAGCTGACCCAGGTGGTCGGCTACGAAGTCTAGGTCCCCAAAGCATAGATTTTGACCAAGGATAACACCATTGACGGGAGCTGGCCCGTCGATATCGGCGAACTCAAGGCTTCTGAATCGAATGCGGCCGCTAGGGGCCATGCCAAGAGAGAGTCCAATGTGAGTGCAGGGAGCCATCACTTCCTTCTCAATAGTCAAGAGTGCACGACTATCCCCTACCTGGCGCGCCAACTGTTGGTGTTTTGTAAACCAGACTAGTAAATTTATACGATTGCCGCACTGCTCTAGGAAGACGATTATAGCATCCAATAGACATGAGGATTTATACTGGTTCATGCTAGAGCCCTACGTCTAGTCTCAGAGAAGATCGAGTGCATGTTCCTCGCTTGAATGCTCTGAAGTTCTTACAATGGTGGGTGCAAGAATGGTAAAAGAGGTGGTAGAACCTATGCTAGACGAGGGGCAGCCCAAAGAGAAGATCTAGGAGCCCTACTACTATGGATGGAATGGTAGAGGATGAAGAATGTGAAGATGTCCCTAGATGGGTGCCCTAGCTGCCCTTATATAGAGTTTGGGGCCAAGGCTCCTTACAAAGAAAAGGTTCCCCCGACCGAAGGGTCAAGAGCCTGAGGGAGGTCCTAGCTAACTTGGCTTGCCAGCTACGCCATCTTCAGGTGTCCGTCCGGATGTGGCCATCATCATGGTCTTATGGCCATGCTATGGAGTGAGACATGGTGCTACTTTGCCAACCGTGGCGGATACTATAGGCACATTGGTGGTTTGTTAGTTGTCCTGTGCAACACGGTGTCCATCATGGTCTTCGTCGCTGCTTCCAGGTTCCCCGAGGTGTCATACGTATTAGGTAGCTGCCTCGGGTTATCGTTCATCTGGTTCATTTCTCGGGACTGAGGGCCATGACCCTGATCATCGAGGTTAGGACTTTCAACCAGCCTGGCCGGCCTTTGCGCTGAGACCCTTATCGTGGCTTCCATTTTGCAGTGGGTAAGACCGTATACCTGCCTTGTTGGGCTGTACCCAGTTAACGCTCATTGTACCAATCGTTATCGCCTCAAGGCGGTGTTGTCTTGTCCATGCAGCGTGGTGTAGGGTTGGTGTCCGACTAGGCTGAGGTGACTACTATCACCTTGGTCCTTACGAGGTCAGTGTGGCATGCTTGCCATTGTCATTGTAGGCTCACTTGGCAAGGCATGACCTCTTTCTATCTCTTTTGAAGGTCATGACGAAGAGAGATCGTATGCCTTGCGAGCATGGTGAGACCAAGGTAGGTGGAAGGGGTCATGGATAAACCCTACCTTAAGTGCCTGGCCTAACCTATTTTGCTTTTGTTGGGCCTCGGTCGTTTGGGCCTTTGTCTGTTGTTGCATTGTGAGCTATGCGGCCCACCATCTAGTCGATGCCTTGAGATACCCTAGGGTTATAACCCTGACAATGCCCAACTTGCTTGCATCTATTGCAAAACTGACCATTGCCATTGATAAAACTAGTCTTATGAGTTGCAAAGGCCGCATTGCCTTTCTTAGGGGTATAGCCTAATCCCTTTTGTTGAGAGAAAATCTTTGGCTACCCAAGCTGACATGGCTGCCCTTGGATGATGATGTGGCTTTGAATGCCACACTCTTCTTCTTTTCATATTTCTTGTCATTTTTGTTCTCCTTGTTCTTCTCTTCCTTCTCATCATCATCTCTATATGTGTCATCGATCATCACATCTCCCAACAATTGGTTTGTTGTCATGGTGTCCAAACTACTCCTCACTAGAATAGTGACCAATGTGCCAAATATTGAAGGTAAGCATCTCAAGAACTTGTAGGAGAAGTCCTTATCCTTCACCTCTTCACTAAGTGCTTTGAGATTTTTGACAAGCACTTGTAGCCTATGGAACATCTATGGCACACTCTCATCTTCCTTCATCTTGAAGCAAGCAAATTTCTCCTTGAGGATATTTGATTTGGCACCCTTCACTGCTTGAGTGACCTCAAATGATTCGTCCAACTTCTTCCATGCCTCATGTAACACCCCGGGTGTTAGTCACAAGTTAAGCAACGAATTTGGACTTAAGTTGGATATGTCAAGCAATGATCATGATCTCTAGTTCATAATCTTGAAAGGGGTGATGGAAGTGCTGAGGTCAAATCTATGAAATTGAGTCCCAACTTAACTGGGACAATACACCTTGCTTATATATTGATCCTTTTCAAATGTAGGCTTTAGTAGTGTTCGACATGCCTCTTTCATGAGCATCACCTTAGCATCAAGCCACCTTGACAATTGGAAAATTTTCATGAAGTTTGGAATCAAGAAGTCACATGGAATAATGAATTATATTCTTGTTTGAATCGCTTTATTAAGTGAATGATAACATGTGATGTCAACCAAACCTTGCAAACTTGCTCAAACAGTCCAAATTCAACTCATGAACAAAAGTTATGAAGGGTTCCAGTTGATCAAGTGCCAAGAAAAT
Organism: Miscanthus lutarioriparius; assembly: GCA_904845875.1. Lineage (NCBI taxonomy): Eukaryota > Viridiplantae > Streptophyta > Magnoliopsida > Poales > Poaceae > Miscanthus > Miscanthus lutarioriparius. The sequence goes on along the minus strand of CAJGYO010000016.1, from coordinate 50,544,149 downwards.
ACCTCAATCGGTCTAAAACTCTAATTCAGGGTTAATCGTGATGCTGCTTTGATCAAGATGAAACAATGATTTCTATTTCAGATATGAGGTTTGACCTTTAATCAAAGTTGCATAGAAAGATGTGTACAACAAACTTTGTTTAAATACCCAATCCTAAATCCCCTTCTAAGATTGTCAAACAGAGGTCACAAGTTTGAATCAGCTGCTGTTTTCAGCTCATGAAATAATTCTAAGTCATGGAGTTGTTAACCGACGTCTTTAGGTTGGCATGCCATGTTCTCGTGATTTCATAAAGCAACTTGAGTTGATCCAAAAATAAAAAGTTGGATTCAATTCCATGGAGAAGAGCTCAAAGAAGTTTGGCCCCAGTTTGGCTTTGTTTTGATCATCAAGTTTGAGTTTCCTTGATCGTTGTCAATGCATTGACACTGTCAATTTGGAGGTTAATTGCCTACTAATTCATAGCTCTAATGCCTTGGACCCTAAATACAAGTTGAAGAGCAACCCGAGTGGAGAAACATTGCTTCAAGGCCCATAGCCCAGTTCGGCCCGTAGCTAGCCCAAAAACGGCCTCTAAGTTGGCACTTCTACGCCCGCCACGTGTTTGATGTATTATCCACACATCCTCCATGCGTGAGAGTGTGCCCACACCATGGTCGACGCGTGCCCCTGCCTTCCCCTCACATTAATGTGGACGCTAAGCCCTAGCTCCGCTACCTCAGCTACCAAGCGCTCCCTCTCACTCGTCCTCACTCTCCCTCGCCTCTGCTCGCGCCCTTCCTCACTCTACGCCAGAGCGACGACGCGCCCGCCATGGCCAGCTCCCGAGTAGAGCTCGCTACCGTTGTTGTGAGCCTCCTCCATCCCAACTAGCCTCGCCTTCATGTTTCTTGAGCCACCCCATGTGCATCGCACCTCTCCTCCGAACGCCTCCACCACCGCGCGCTACTGCCACCGGCGCCCACCCGACCTTCACCACCAACACGCGTGGCCAGGCCACGTTCGGCCACTGTGGTGCGAACTGTGGCTACCCATGGGCACGTGCATGCTTGGGCACACCGTGTCCCCATACTGCCATCGCCGACCAGCCCCAAGCCATCAACGGCCTCTGTCCCGTGCTCTGCTCTCCGCTCGAGGAAGAAGAGAAGGGAAGAAAATAGAAATAGAAACTCTTTGCAGGGTTCTTGATGCAAGATTACTAGAGAGAAGGATTTTTCAGATCTGGGCTTATCTGATTCCTAGAAAGTTCAGGATTCGAGATGCAAAAGTGTTTTTCCTTTTCATCTTTTTTTATATGCATCTAAATCGGCTAAAACTTTGAAAATACCTAGTAAATCGTAGAAAAATTGTAAAATAGCAAATGAATATGTTTTGGAATCCTTGTGAGTAGCTTTATGCAGTAGTTCCATAATATTATATGTTTTAGTAGAAAGTTTTTACTGCACATATTTATTTTTGTAAATTAGGGTTTTCTAGGAATAAATTCATATCTATAGTTGTGGTGCTCCAAATGAGGTGAAATTTTTATGGTAGGCTACTAATGTCATATGTGTACTGTGGTAAAACTTATAGGTTTATTGGTGCATGTGTGACTGAGTTATTGACTTAACTTGCTTAGTGCTTAATAAATGGTTTTAAATAAGTTATAATTTTTATTAAGGTGTAAAAATGGAAAATGTTGTTCCTCTACCTTTGTATGATGCTGTGCTACCATAATAACATATAATATGGCCATGTGTTTGCAGAAAATAGTGTGTTTTAGATTTATCTTGCTCACACATGTTTTCTTGCAATAGCAATTTGTCATTTTTGTAATGATTAATATATAGAACCTGCACAAGCAAGATTTGTACATTAGTCATGTCTTGTCATCATCTATCATCCATAAAAATCTCAGCTCCAAATGAGGTGTTTGATACATCACTTAAAAATTAATATATAGGTTTATACAATTATAAAGGATGAATGAAAGCTTAGTGGCAAATAAACATAGGAATGTTCTTGTGATGCTTTTGTTGCATGTTGGTATGAGATAAATGTGGTGTGGTCATAGTGATAATGGTGGGAGGTGTGTAAATAGCTTATGAGTATGCTCTCTTTAAATAAAACTAGAAATGCATACTTTGTTTGTGTGATGAGCACCACCATATGAACCCTATTTATATAAGAATGTATTAGGGTGCTCTCCATGCTAACCATAACCAATGTTGAGTAACCATGATAACTAGTGGTTAAGCTTTGAATATAACTCATATGTATGCTCCCATGTTAATATAACAACTAATGATTATGTTGCTTATACAAGTTCTTCATCCTTGCTTTAATTCTTGCTTAAAGAGTTTAGGGTGTTTCATGTTACCTAGAACCAATGCTAATTAACTATGTTCATAGTAGTTGTGAGCTATGTGTTTAACTTATGCATATGTTACCTTGTTAAATAACTAAATGAACAACCTTGTCGCATATGTGCTGAAATGGCTGCAGGTGCAGTTTCTGTTAACTGGTTACCGTGATATAAATGATGTTTTATGTGAATGTTGTCAATACAAAAGTTGTATCTCACTTCCTTATCTTGCTTGTCCTAAAATTTCAAGATTTTAGGCCTGCTGGTTTAGGAGTTATAGATTTTAGAAGTTTGCTGCCAGGTTTTGCTGGTCCTCTAAATAGATCTGAATGATTGTATTGTTTGGCTTATTTAAATATGGAATCATGTATTGGTGATAATACAAGAGTTGTAGTGCTTTTGTTAATATTTCCAAAATGTCTAAGAGCACTACTTTTGCTGGTTTAGAACTCCGGTTATAGCTACTCAAAGTGGAATGGTAGGTTCTGTCCAAATCTGGACAGAGATGTCTTCATTGGGTTGTTTAACCTTGCTAGCTATATAATCATCTTAAGATGATAATAATAAAGTAATAGATAACTTAATAATATTCCCATAAAGTTAAGAATCATGTTTGTTCGATGACTAGAACTCCAGTTATGCATTTTGAAGTTCATGTCAGTTTTCTATCCTAGTTTGTGCAGATCTGCTTATTAGTATTTTTCAACATTGTTAACCTTTGAATTAGCTCTAGGTGTAAATAACAAAGTTGTAGAAAATTTCTTTAGCTTTTCATAAAGTCTTGGATCACCCTTGTTGGATACTTATAACTCCAGTTATGGTTAAATTAAGTGACTGCTATGTTGTTGTCTAGATTTTGTTCATGTACTTGAAGATTGATTGCGATCTTGTTCGTATGATTGCTAGGATCAGCTTGTGCTAGATGATTGCTAAAAGTAGATTAACTTGAGTGCCTCATTGGTGAATGCTTGATGTAACTGAACTTGAGTTGACTAGTGTGCCCTGCTTGATGTGCTTGCTATCTCTATGTTAGACTTGATGTAAATAACTTGCTCTCTAGGTGCTCATGTCATGTGGCGTAACCTTGTGCTTGTTTTAAATGTTGTTACATGATACATCTCATGCTACCATTCTTCGCATTCATGCACTTGCATTTTGCATCTCATTTAGGTATGCTAGATGTACCGCGCGTGGACATGAAGCACGGGATGTTGGAGCCGAACCTGAAGATGGTGTTTGGTGGACCTATCCTAGAGATGGAAGGACCCATAGAGTGCATGCCTAGAGTGAACATGTTCCCAAGATAGTGCAAGCTAACTGAGCTAACTTTGTGTTGGATCCCAGGCAAGCCCCAGAGCATTCTAAGTCTCATACCCTCTCTTTTTACAAATACACATAAGTATAACTTTTGTATGCTACATTAGGTGATAGGAGTTGAATAAAACCATTGGTGCATATTTCTGACCTTGTCCACTATATATGAATACTTGAACCCTTAATAGTATGAGTGGTACATTCTAGGCTTAGCCATGCTTAGACCGGTAGAAGTGGGTGATTTCCTATCACCTGCAATATAGGTGGATACCTAGTCATGGTTGGCTATATTTGCTATCGTGGAAAATAACCATGTGATGATGAATAAATGGAGACTGAACGGGATCTAGTGATTGAGAGACAGCAGGACATGGAGGTCTTGTGTGCATGTTTTATCCCATCTGTGTCGGTTAAGGACCGCATTGTTGTGGGCCCTCATGTCATTTTGAACGTAGCCTCTCACTTAGCTGGATGGATAACTCATTTCGATCTAGAAGCCGAGTAGATCAACTCAGGTCGGGCCCCGTTCTGTAAAAGTGTGCACTCTGGATGGTAGTAAGGATGTGTGGGGAGCTAGATGTGAGCCCAATGGAAGGCTAGGCCTGACCATCCTAGCTGCTGGTTGTCCCTGGTTGTGTAGTGCTAATCGAACCCATGACATGTGTACCTGAGTTGTACCAAAGGTGACCTAAGACTACCTTGGCGTAGGTATGTCTGGGTTTATGTTAGGAATACTGCCCAACTAGTTGCAAGTGATTTGAATCGTCGTCTCTCCCGGATAGTGAGAAACTAGACTGAGCCCCCTCATCGTAGTAACACTAGATAGAACATGATGGTTATGATGATTATATGATAATCGGATATGGTTACTATTGTGATGCTTATTAAACAAGTGATTGCTCTAGAATAGGTGCAAAGTTAGCCATAATAAGCTTCACTAAACTTGATGCTAAAATATTGACTAAAAGATTGAAAGTAAGGACTCATGATAGTAATGCTCTTTTTGCAAAGTTATGCTATCCAACCAGCTCCACTAAATAAGCCTTGCATATCCTTGAGAGTCTTTTTATTTCTCTCGTGTCATGTAAGTCTAGCTGAGTATATTCGAGTACTCAGGGTTTATCCCACCATATTGCAGGTGAAGTTCTCGGCCTGCTGAAGATGGTGGCCAACCGCTAGTAGGCTCGACGACTTGTTATTTATTTCTCGTCTATATGCTCTTGTTGGTGGATGTTTGTAGCACCTAGTTTTAAGGACAAAACAAGATACACACCATATGTGTGCCCAGGAATTCAATTCACACATATAGTTATAAATGAAGGGGTAATATAAAAGACAATGCCTTTGTTACATAGCGCATAAGTATTTGTTACAAAAGACAGTCTTACTTTACAGTATATACTATAACTTTATTCTTCCAGCGAAGCCTCCAACACCATAGGAATCGTCAATTGGTTGATCACAAGCCTAACACCTCTTGGTAACTTCACTGAAGAACCTCCATCTGGTACCGATCCAGGATTTTGCCAAAGTATTGAAATAAAACAAGCGTAAGCTACTACCACTTAGCAAGCTTAACATGAGGGGATGTAGGCTCAAAACGCTTGACACGGTTGAACTACGGTAAGCACTTTTAGTTGGTCATATTTTATTATTAATCATAAGTTGCTAAGTTATGCTTAGGCCCCTGATTATGAATGATTAGAGATATCTGCAATTTTAATCATAACCCAAACCATCCGAGTATTCAACTACTCAGTAAGGATCCAGGCCACTCGTGACCGTGAGCACAGCTAATATACTAGTTTTACACTCTGTAGAGGTTGTACACTTTCACCATGAGTCGTGTTACCCATATGCCCGGGTTTATAACTCCCAAAACACTTCCAAGGTGAGCAGCTAGGGTACACTATGAAGCTTTTACCAAGTTGTTCTAATAAGGAGCAGCCGCTAAGGATTCCATCTCCCAAGTGATATGGAGTCATTTCCAAAAGTGGCACGAATACACGCAGCATAGTACACACCCTGGGGATGAGGCCCATACCAAGCCTAGTATGCCCCTCTTGCCCTTTCGGTAAACTGCTACAAACTAGAAAGAGCAAGGTACTAGACTAAGACCAGACCCATGTGATCCTCATGGTTGTACTGTAAGTCCTGGGTTGTCACTTAGAGATGAGTCCTTATGGAGAGAAACTAGAGCACCATAAGAAAAAGGCCCAATGCTCTATCCCCCTTAGTTCCATGTTGCTAAAAAGCATCTTTTAATACCATATTGCATATATCTTTAATTGTATTCTTTACTTAATATTAGTTGGAGCAAACTGAGCATACTACCCACATGCAAAACCCATAGGTAAATCAAAGACAGGATAATCAATGTCAAGGTAAATAGACTCCAAGCGGTTCATTAACATGTGCATATGAATTGAGATTGCATTAACGTGAATAGGTAACAAGGAGCCTCATATTATACTTGCCTTATTTCAATGTATCGCTGCTGCTCTTGATCTTCAAAGAGTTGCTCCAGAGCTCTAACACAAAACTCACTGTCTACTTGAGATCAAGCAGCACCACATAGGCATCCATACACACATACATAGCAAACAAATATACACTAATTAGAACAATACACCAAATAGTAGACATAGAAGTTAAAAAGGTTTTAAAACCGTTCTACATGATGCTACGAACACACAGACGCGAGAATCACTCAAATCGGAGTTAGAACGGAGAAGTTATGAATTAAACAAGATTTTCCTTAGTAAAATAATAGATTAAATCTAACCTCGAATTTTCAAAGTTGAAAACATACTTAACAGTAGTATGATCACATAGATTATGGAATTACGTACCTAACGCAAGTTGAACGGATCAAATCGGAGTTAAAACGACAAAGTTATTGCCTAAATAAATCTAATGGCAAACCTGTAAATAACCAAAAATGTATTTTTGAAGTCAACCGAACAAAATACGCTTTTAAAAGAAGAAGGCATAATCTGTTGAATATGCAATGGACCACGGGTTCGATAATAGAAAAGCGTCGGGGTCCTTTTGAAAGAAACCAGGGACAGCGGGCGCAAATATTTGAAAGCCGAGGGGCTCTTTCATAAAAATACCAATGAAAGGGTATCTTCTAATCTGGGCCACAGATCTCTAGATGGATGGCTGAGAAAATTTGGGAGGGGACAGGAGTGGCCGGCGCTATAGCCGACGGAGGCGCCATGGCCGGAAAACCGAGCTCCTCGACGGTGATTTGCGAAAACGACATAGAGCGCCCGATTCTCTACGGGGAAGACACGGGGAGGTCTAGCGGCCGACGGCGAACTCACCTAGACACTTCTCTTGCACGGAGATGGCTCGGTGATGGCGCAGGGCATGGCGGGGCAGACGGCGGCTCCCTACAATAGTTCCGTGGCGAAAAGTGAGCACACGAGAGCGAGGGTAAGAGGAGACAAGGGCTCTGAAGCTTCAAAACCTCGGTGCCAAACGCAGCAGTGGGCTCAAGGCGATGGAAAGGCAGCGAGCAGGGGCTTCAATGGCAGCGGTGAGCTCAGCACCTCGGCGAGATCCAAATTGGCGACAGTGCGAAGCTAGGGCTAGGGCGGCGGCACTATGGTTAGCTAGGGGTGGTGCACACGCAGAGGCCAGCTTATATAGGGCGTAGGGACGTGGGGCACACACCAAGCGCGGCGTGGCGAAGGCAGACTCGGTGGCGGTGCAGTGTCCAGCGCTGCGACGGGAGGAAGATGAACTGTGCTAACGAGAGGGGCCAGCCTGGCAGTCACAGGGAGAGAGGGAGAATGCGGGTGGCTTCGGCTTGAGTCGGGAAGATAGGCCTACGACGCAGCTTGGCCTTGGCCAGGGCGCAAGATGGGCCTGCGGGATGACATTGCTGGACCACGGCGTAGTGGCCCACGCAGGAGAGGGAAATGATGATGCTGCAGGGCTTCACGGGAAAAGAGAAATGGGCCACGAGGAAGGGAGCAGGCAGACTGGCCCAAAGAAAGAGAGGAGAGGAAATTCCATTTTATTTTTATCTCAAGTGTTTTTCAAATGCATTTTCAAATCCATTTGAAGCAATTTGAAGTTTAGTTTCAAACCTCACAATACAAAAGAAATACTATACAACAGCATGTGTGCATAAACATGTATGTAGACATATATTTGTTTTTAACTTAATAAAAACTATTATTTTTCTAAGTTTAAATGCTCACCAAGATACACAATTAAATCAATTCACCTATTTTAAAATGGTGCTAATTTTTGGGTGTTACAATTCTACCCCCCTTAAAATGAATCTCGTCCTCGAGATTCGGATGATGCTTACTCAAAAAGTTGTGGGTATGTTTTCCTTAGATCCTCTTCTCTTTCCCAAGTAGCCTCATCTTCTGTATACCGATTTCACTGAACCTTACACATCTTTAGAACTCGGCTCCTTGTAACTCTTTTCGCTGTCTCCAAAATCTTCACCGAAAGCTCCTCATAGGTAAGATTTTCCTTAACTATAAACTCTTCTAATGGTATCTGCTCCTCGAGTACATGCAAACACTTCTTTAATTGAGACACATGGAACACATCGTGTACACCTAACAAACGCTTAGGTAATTCCAACTGATAAGCTACTTCACCACATCTCTCTAAAATCTTGAAAGACCCAATATACCTTAGTGCTAACTTTCCTTTCATGTTAAACTTCTCACACTTCTCATAGGTGACACCTTCAGGTAAACATGATCCCCTATTTCAAAAACCAATTCCCTTCTCCAAGTGTCGGCATAACTCTTCTGTCTAGACTATGCCACTCTTAAGTTTTCCCTGATAGTTTGTACTTGCCTTTTAGCATCCTTGAGGATCTCAAGTCCAAACATTTGACTTTCTCTTGTCTGATTCTAGAACAATAGAGTTCTACACTTTCTACCATATGGTGCCTCGAATGGTGCCATCTTGAGACTCTTTTGGTAACTATTATTGTAGGAGAACTCATCGTAACACAAACTCTTATCCCAACTTGTACCATATTACAAAGCACAAGCTCTCAACATATCCTGTAAGATCTAATTGGTTCTCTCTATTTGTCCATCAGTTTGTGGATGATAAGCTGAGCTGAAGTTCAACTTAGTGTCCATAGACTCATGCAATTTCTTCCAAACATGTGATGTAAACTGAGTACCTCTATCTGACACAATCTTCTTAGGAACTCCATGCAAACATACTATCCGTTGCATGTATAATTCTGCCAACTTTGCACCCATATATGTAGTCTTGACCGGTATGAAGTGAGCAACCTTAGTCAACCGATCTACTATTACCCAAATTGAGTCATAACCACTTTGAGTGCGTGGTAATCCAACAATGAAATCCATACCAACTTCTTCCCACTTCCACTCAGGTATCTTCATAGGTTGGAGTAGACCTACTGGTCTTTGATGTTCTGCCTTAACTCTCTAACATGTGTCACATATTGCTACATACTCAGCCACATCTCTTTTCAAACCATACCACCAGTACTTCTCTTTCAGATCTAGGTACATCTTGGTACTACCTAGATGGATAGAGTATGCTGAGTCATGAGCTTCTCTTAGAATCATCTCTCGAATGGACTTTATCGATGGTACACATATTCTCTTTTTGAACGACACGATTCCGTGATCATCCAATCGAAAACCCGGTGCTTTGCCAATTGTGATAAGTTCTTCTATCTCCTTTATTTTCTCATCTTCCAACTGACCCTTGTGGATCTCTTGTTCAAGTGTAGGTTCCACTTCTAATTCCATCGCATTAGCAACTATTCCCAAATTAAGATGCTCGAATTCAGCACATAACTCCTTAGGTAACTATGTCACTAGAGCTGCATTAACATAGCTCATTCGGCTCAAAGCATCAGCTACAACATTTGCCTTGCCATGGTGATAGTGTACCTCTAAATCATAGTCCTTGATTGGCTCTAACCAACAATGTTGCCTCAGGTTCAGTTCTGACCGGGTGAAGATATACTTCAAACTCTTGTGATCTGTATAAATGTCACACTTATGTCCAACAAGATAATGTCTCCAAATCTTCAATGCATGAACCACAGCTGCTAACTCCAAATCATGGGTGGGATAATTTAGTTCATGCTTCTTTAGTTGCATGGACGCATAAGCCACTACTTGTCCTTCTTGCATAAGAACACAACCTAGACCAAGTCAAGATGCATCATAGTAGATGGAGAAACTCTTGTTTAGATCTGGTAGTACTAGCACCGGAGCTGTAGTCAACCTTTTCTTCAACTCTTCAAAACTAGCTTGGCATTGCTCAGTCCATACGAACTTAGCATTCTTCTCAAGTAGCGATGTCATAGGCTTGGCAATCTTAGAAAAACCTTCAATGAACCTCCGATAATATCCGGCCATTCCTAGGAAACTCCGAACTTCACTTACATCCTGAGGTGGATTCCAACTCAACACATCACTAACCTTCTTCCGATCCACAGCTATTCCACCATTAGAGATAACATGCCCAAGAAAAGAGACTTCCTTCAGCTAGAACTCACACTTGCTTAACTTAGCATATAGTTGATGTTCTCTAAGTTTCTGTAGGACTAATCTCAAATGCTCTTCATGTTCTGCCTCTATTTTGGAGAAGACCAGAATATCATCAATGAATACCACAACAAACTTGTCGAGATATTCCATAAACACCTTATTCATCATATACATGAAGTATGCAGGGGCATTAGTCAGTCCGAAGACATAACCGTGTACTCATATAATCCATACCAAGTAGTAAAGGCAGTCTTGGGAATGTCCGATGAACGAATCCTCAACTGATGATAAACAGAGTGAAGATCAATCTTGGAGAACACACAAGCACCTTGTAATTGATCAAACACATCATCAATTCTAGGTAGATGATACTTGTTCTTGATGGTTACCTCATTGAGAGAGCAATAATCCACACACATCCTCTGTGTACCATCTTTCTTATCAACAAATATAACTGGGGCTTCCCATGGTGAAGAACTAGGACATATGAAGCCTTTATCACGTAGCTCCTTTAACTATTTCTTAAGTTCTTCTAGCTCATTAACTTCCATCCGATATGGTCTCTTGGCTATAGGTGCAGTTCGAGGCAAAAGCTCAATAATAAACTCAATATCACGGTCTAGCGGCATACCTGACAAATCATCAGGAAAAACATCTAGAAACTCATTAACAGCCTTGGTCTTATCTATGGTTGCACCTTCCATCTGATTGACACTGCACACTTCTTTTGTCATTGTAGTTGCCTTGCATATAACTTCTTCTCTTGACTTGGATGTCAAGTGTATTGTACCATTCTCACAATGGATAATGGCCTTTCGCGGATTTAGCCAATCCATTCCAAGAATTACATCTATGCTTGAAGACTTTAGCACAATTGGATTTGCCAAAAACTCTACCCCTTTATTTCAACTCTTACACTGGGACACATCTGAGTAGCTTGCATATCCCCACAAGGTGAGTCAACTAACATCCGTTTCTTCATAGGACACTTTGGTATATTGTGCTTCTTAACAAAACAATGTGTAATGAAGGAATGTGAAGCTCCAGAATCAAACAAAACCGACGCAGGGCTGGAGTTGACTAGACACGTGCCAAACACAACATCTAGGGCTTCTTGCACAGATTCTATCGTCACATAATTGACTCTGCCTTGCACATGAGTCTGTTGTTTATGGTTTCTATTGTGGGATTATTGCTTGTTCGACTTCTTTGGACACTGACTCGCATAATGACCGGGCTCACCACAGTGGTAGCACTTCTTGCCTAATGATGGGGTGTTAGGCACACTGTCCTTCATTAGGGAGTTGATGAGTGGTTCTTGGGGTGGACTCTGGTTCACATACTGTTGCTCTTGCTGGTGTTGAGGGAGTTGTTGAGGAAGATCAAAATCCCATTGACTAGTTGATTCCTGGTACCTCTGCTGAAATTCTTGTTGGGGAGAGTAGCAGGGGCGTGTGTTGCCACCAATGGATTGGCTTTGAATTCTCCTTTTCTTCTCTTCCATTTCCTGACGCTTGTTCTCAATCAAAATGGTCCTATTCACCAAAGTTTAGAAGTTAGGATACACAACAGTCATCAACTACAGTTGAAGTTCATCATTCAACCCTTTCAAGAAGCGTTTTTGTTTCTTGGCATCATCAACCACCTCTCCTGGAGCATAACGTGACAGCTGAGTGAATTTGTTATGATACTCACACACTATCATGGAACCTTATTTCAAGTTGAGGAACTCCTCCTTGATCTCCACCAAAGCTTCTAGAACATGATAAGATCTAAAGGCAGTCTTGAAATCTTCCCAACAAATCTAATTTTCATCTCTCCCAACCTAAAATAATTCCCACTAGTCTGAAGCTGCTCCTTGAAGTTGACCGAAAGCATAAAGCACTTTCTGATGGTCATTACATTGAGCTATGTTAAGTTGTCGCTCCACAGCTCTAAGCCAGTCATCAGCTTCTAGTGGGTCACTTGCATGACAGAATGTCAGCGGATGTCCCCTCATAAATTCACCACGCTTATCCCTTGGTGGTGCTTGATGTGGATTGGTGCATTCATTCTGAACAAAGGTCTATAATAATTAAGTTTGTATCATCACAGATTGCTCTATAGTTGGAGGATTTGGTGGTGGTGGATTAGCATTAGGGGCATTCCTTCTAGCATCACATGAAGCACTTCTCCAAGTAGAAACCATCTGTTTGCAACATTTAGCACAATTATTGGTTGTAATCCATGATTTTTGGGCATCTACCTTAGGAGATATAACCCAATGAACACTGACTACTCAGAAAATAGCATGCATAGAGACGAGAAAGACCAACCCAACTATCTAATCATTGGTCCTTATGCCTTATCATGTAAACTAAATGAAATTGTGAGCATAACCCACAAAATCATTGCAATCATTACAAAGATCCAAATCAAGCATGAACATCAAGACAACCATTCAAACATTATAGGTTCACAATTCAAGCATTAGGACTCAATGACTCTACTCATGTTATTAGCGTTCTTGTTGTATCAAGGGCTCAAAACTCTACAACTTCACCTTCATGTTGCGCAAGAATGTGGTAAGTGATAGCTCTAAAAGCAATTCAAAACAAGGGGTGAAGATAGGGACAAAATTTATAGCAACAAGGAGGAGATGAATAGCAAAGACAAGAATATAGTATAGGAGAAAATAGCAAGGTTTATAGACCAAAGATTTTAGAGCAAATTCTAAACCTTAAAATGACTATTTTCTAACTAGGCTTGCGTCCTATAGTCGACATAGCTCTGATACCACTTTGTAGCACCTAGTTTTAAGGACAAAACCAGATACACACCATATGTGTGCCTAGGAATTCAATTCACACATATAGTTACAAATGAAGGGGTAATATCAAAGACAATGCCTTTGTTACATAGCACATAAGTATTTGTTACAAAAGACATAGTCTTACTTTATAGTATATACTATAACTCTATTCTTCCGGCGAACCCTCCAACACCATAGGATCGTCAACTGGTTGATCACAAGCCTAACACCTCTTGGAAACTCCACTGAAGAACTCCATCTGGTACCCATCCAGGATTTTGCCAAAAGTATTGAAATAAAACAAGCGTAAGCTACTACCGCTTAGCAAGCATAACATAAGGGGATGCAGGCTCAAAAGGCTTGACATGGCTAAACTATGGTAAGCACTTTTAGTTGGCCATATTTTATTATTAATCATAAGTTGCTAAGTTATGCTTAGGCTCCTAATTATGAATGATTAGAGATATCTGCAATTTTAATCATAACCCAAACCATCCAAGTATACAACTATTCAGTAAGGATCCAGGGCGCTCGTGACCGTGAGCACGGCTGATATACCAGTTTTACACTCTGCAGAGGTTGTACACTTTCATCATGAGTCGTATTACCCATATGCCCGGGTTTATAACTCCCAAAACACTTCTAAGGTCAGCAGGCAGGGTACACTACGAAGCTTTTCCCAAGTCGTTCTAATAAGGAGCAGCCGCTAAAAATTCCATCTCCCAAGTGTTATGGAGTCATCTCCAAAAGTGGCAAGAATACACACAGCATAGTGCACACCCTAGGGATGAGGCCCATACCTAGCCTAGTATGCCCCTCTTGTCCTTTCGATAAACTGCTACAAACTAGAAAAGCAAGGTACTAGACTAACACCAGAGCCATGTGATCCTCATGGTTGTACTGTAAGTCCTGGGTTATCACTTAAAGATGAGTCTTTATGGAGAGAAACTAGAGCACCATAAGAAAAAGGCCCAATGCTCTAGCCCCCTTGGTTCCATGTTGCTAAAAAGCATCTTTTAATACCATATTGTATATATCTTTAATTGTATTCTTTACTCAATATTAGTTCGAGCAAACTAAGCATACTACCCACATGCAAAACCTATAGGTAAATCAAGGATAGAATAATCAATGTCATGGTAAATAGACTCCAAACGGTTCATTAACATATGCATATGAATTGAGATTGCATTAACGTGAATAGGTAACAAGGAACCTCATATTATACTTGCCTTAATTCAATGTATCATTGTTGCTCTTGATCTCCATAGAGTTGCACCAGAGCACCTACACAAAACTCATTGTCTACTCGAGATCAAGCAGCACCACATAGGCATCCATACACACATGCATAGCAAGCAAATATAGACTAATTAGAACAATACACCAAATAGTAGAAATAGAAGTTACAAAGGTCTTAAAACCATTCTATGCGATGCTACGAACACGCAAACGCGAGAATCACTCAAATCGGAGTTAGAACGAAGAAGTTATGAATTAAACAAGATTTCCTTTAGTAAAATAATAGATTAAATTTAACCTCAAACTTTAAAAGTTGAAAACATATTTAACAGTAGTATGAACACATAGATTAAGGAATTATGAACCTAATGCAAGTTGAACGGATCAAATCGAAGTTAAAACGACAAAGTTATTGCCTAAATAAATCTAGTGGCAAAACTATAAATAACCGAAAACGTATTTTTGAAGTCAACCGAACAAAATACGCTTTTAAAAGGAGAAGGCATAATTTATTGAATACGCAATGGACCGTGGGTTCGATAATAGAAAAGCGTCGGGGTCCTTTTGAAAGAAACCAGGGACAGAGGGTGCAAATATCCAAAAGCCGAGGGGCACTTTAATAAAAATACCAGCGAAAGGGTATCTTCTAATCTGGGCCACAGATCTCTAGATGAATGGCCGAGAACGTTTGGGAGGGGATAGGAGTGGCCGACGCTGTAGCCGACGGCGGCGCCATGGCCGGAAAACTAAGCTCCTCACCAGTGATTTGCGAAAACGACATAGAGCGCCCGATTCTCTACAGGGAAGACACAGGGAGGTCAAGCGGCCGACGACGAACTCACCAAGACACTTCTCTTGGGCGGGGATAGCTCGGTGACGGCGTAGGGCACGATAGGGTGGATAGTGGCTCCCTGCAATAGTTCGGCGGCGAAAAGTGAGCACACGAGAGCGAGGGTAAGAGGAGACAAGGGCTCTAAAGCTTCAAAACCTCGGTGCCAAGCGCGGCAGTGGGCTCAAGGCGCTGGAAAGGCAGCGAGCAGGGGATTCAACGGCGACGGCGAGCTCGGTGATGGTGCGAAGCTAGGGCTAGGGTGGTGGCGCTGTGGTCAGCTTGGGGCGGCGCACACACAGAGGCCGGCTTATATAGGGTGCAAGGACGTGGGGCGCACGCCAAGCGCAGCGTGGTGGAAGGTGAACTCGACGGTGGTGTGGTGTCTGGTGCTGCGATGGGAGGAAGATGAACTGCAATGACGAGCAGGGCCAACCTGGCAGTCATAGCAGGAGAGGGAGAACGTGGGTGGCTTCGGCTTGAGCTGGGAAGATAGGCCTGCGACGCAGCTTGGCCTTGGCTGGGGCACGAGATGGGCCTACGGGAGGGTGCTGCTAGACCATGGCGCAGCGGCCCACGCGGGAGAGGGAAACGACGAAGCTGCTGGGCTTCGCGGGAAAAAGAGAAACGGGCTACGGGGAAGGGAGTAGGCCAACTGGCCCAAAGAAAGAGAGGAGAGGAAATTCCATTTTCTTTTTATCTCAAGTGTTTTTCAAATGCATTTTCAAATCCATTTGAAGCAATTTGAGGCTTAGTTTCAAACCTCACAATACAAAATAAATACTATGCAACAACATGTATGCATAAACATGTATGTAGACCTATATTTGTTTTTAACTTAATAAAAATTATTATTTTTCTAAGTTTAAATGCTCATCAAGATACACAATTAAATCAATTCACCTATTTTAAAATGGTGCAAATTTTTGGGTGTTACAATGTTACTTATGCTAGCAGTGTATTTGAAACTTATGTTATTGTAATCATTTTAAAGCTATGTTGTTTTAGCCATCGTAATTGTAAACTTGGCAACATATTATTATTTGTGAACTCAATTGTAATATTATTCCACTACAACTCCATGTATGTGATGTGTATTTGCTTAATCATGCAATCTTGGTTGTGATGTTGATTTACCAAGGTCCTTCGTGACACTCGGTGGACTACCTAGTTTATATAAGTGCAAGTGTGTGCGTGCCAACGTGTTAAGCGAGGGTAGCCGTGCTTGAGCTTGTATAAATTAGGTGGTTCTGTTGCACCTCATGTGCCATCTCAATGTTCTTGATTTACTCAAATGTTCTCTCATCCACGACATCATGAATGACACTAAGAGCAATGTCATTATTTTAGAGCAATACTTCTTCGACCGTGGAAGGAGCTTCTAGATTTGCTACCTCAATCTTGGTCTCTACCACCATCCACACCTTTCTTTTGGTTGACTTGATATAAGTGGTCATCTTTGTCTTTCAATAAGGATAATTTGAGCTATCAAATTGAGGTGGCTTCTTGGTGTTGTTGATTTGAGCCATATTGACACCGAAAGTTGTTAAGCCTCAAATCACAGTGACCATGGCTCTAATACCACTTGAAAGGTCCTAATGGCTAGAGGAGGGTGAATAGCCTATAAAAATTTCTACAAACAACACATAAAGCCAAGTGGTTAGATAAATATGAGGTGAAGCAAGTTTTACGCTAGCCTACTAAAAATGCAAGCCACCTATCTACAACTCTAGTTTCTATAGTCTCTATGTCACACACAATGCTAGGTCACTACCAATAAGTTAGTGAACTCTCAATGACTAACTAAAGAGCCTCACTAACCAAACTAGACAAGACACAAGCTAGCTCTCAAAACTAGTTAAACTAAAGAGCTTAGCTACACTAGGAAAGTAAATACACAAGAGAGGTAGTGAGTTATATCGCCGTGGCAAGAGAAGATCGATCAATCAATCACAATGAAAACCAAATGAATTTCTTAGAAACAAGATGACAAAATGATTTTTCACCGAGGTTCACTTGCTTGCCAGCAAGCTAGTCCCCATTGTAGCGATACACCCACTTAGAGGTTCACGCACTAATAGGCATCACATGCCTAACTCGCAATCAAGTGCCACACAACCAACACAAGATGGGGATCCACAAGCTATGAGCAATCCACTAGAGTACCTTTTGGCTCTCTACTGGGAAAAGGTCAAGAACCCCTCACAATCACCATAATCAGAGCTAGAGACAATCACCTTCCTCTGCTTAATGATCCTCATTAAACTAAGCCATCTAGGTGGCAGCAACCACCAAGAGTAACAAGTGAAATCCGCAGCGAAACACAATCACCAAGTGCCTTTAGATGCAATCACTCAAAGCAATGCACTTGGATGCTCTCCAATCTCACCAAATGATGAATCAATCAAGTAGGATGAATGAGAGAGGAATGGCTAGGCTCACAAGGTTGTATTCTCAATAGAAAATGGCCAAGGGAGTGAGCCCAGCCAAGGGGTTCAAATAGAAGCCCCCACAAAATAGAGTTGTTAGGCTCGACACAGAGCCTTCCTCGCGTTGACAGGACGCACCGGTCGCATTGACCAGACGCAACCAGGACAATGTCCGGTCGTGCGATCCTCGTTGCGTGTCACTGCTTTGAACATGCGCCACCCAATCCCAATGGCTAACTTAGTCACGCTCAAGAGTTAAGTGATGACCAAACACAGCACGTAGAGACCGGACATGCCATCACGGCGTCCATTCGCACGATTGCTCGAGCCAACACACAGTCAACCTGATGCACTACCCTATGACCAGATGCACCGACGCGCTGGAGTCCGATCAGGGGCAAAAACTACACCGAGAGGTTCTAGAGGTGATCACACGCGTCAGGTCACCCACGACCAGATGCACGGTGGAGTCTGGTCCTCCATTGCCTCAGTAGCTAGCCCATGTCAGCATATGTCATCATTGATCGGACTCAGCTCCCGCGCGTCCGATCCTGCAAGCCACCAGCGTCCGGTCATAGACCGACGCCAGTGCCTTCTCTACACCACTAATCAGACGCATAGGTCCAGCGAGCGGTCCTATGTCAGGTCACTAGAACCAGCATCTTCTCTTCACCAACTTCACCACCCTTGCTCAAATGTGCTAACCACCAAGTATATCACCTTGTGCACGTGTGTTAGCATATTTTCACAAACATTTTCAAGGGTGTTAGCACTCACTAGAATCTAAATGCATATGCAATGAGTTAGAACATCTAGTGGCACTTTGATAACCGTATTTCATGATGACTTTCACCCCTCTTAATCAATATTTTCTTAAACGGTAAATGGTCTTTACATGGTCGCCCTTTGTTTAGCGTTTAGGCTATTTACACAGTGTTTAAACAAAGTTAAACAGTCTAAACGGTTTTTTTCTTTTTTTAAAAAATACATATAATTATATATGTGCATGTATAAAATCAAGTATTCTAGCATTTATACATATTTATCCGAATAAAAATCAATTATTTTGGTATGTATATATATTTATGCATGTAACATATCAAGTGTACACATTTATAAATATAATAAACTTAAGTATACAAATTTATCCATACAAAACTAAACTAGATTTACCTCGTGTTCGCCTAAATAGTCGTTTAAACAGCTGTTTAGCCCGTTTAATGCTGTTTATCTCCATTTCGTTTAGGCCGTTTAGACCGTTTTTCCCATTTTTTACCGTTTAATTTCCGTTTACCCCCTAAACAAAATAGTTTACCACCATTTACCATTTACTGGCTATTTAAACGGCCGTTTAGGTGAACACTGCTCTTAATACTACGGCTATCTATTCTAAATATGATCACACCCACTAGGTGTCTTGATCACCAAAACAAAGAGCTCCTATCAATTATACCTTTGCATTGAGCTTTTTCTTTTTCTTTTTCTTATTTTTTAAGCCCAAGCACTTGATCATCACCACGACCATCACCACCATTGTTGACGATAGTTAACAACCATTATAAACCATCAATATAACATGCATAAGGGCATAAATATAATCACCAACAAAGATCTAGGGGTTTAAACTAACAAATTCCACGAGTTTTGGTAAATCTGTATTTTCTGTAGGGTTTATCCAGAAAACCGTCAAGGTGGACCTACATGTCAGATTTAATCGCACTTATCCACAGCGAAATAGACACCAGAAGACTCTAAAAGACTCAAGAGGACTCTACACCGAGGCAGAGTCCGAGTGGCTGCCACCTATCAGCCTCCGTGTTGCAATGTCGGTTCTTCACCGCCTCCTAGGTTGCATCTACATCATCCTTTAAATCGATTTGATCCAAGAGCTCACGTTGAACGCTCTAGCCTATATATACCAGCCCCTGCCACCCCCTAAGGCATGAGATAAGTCATTTTGAGAAGACAAAAACCTTAATCATCCTCAAAGCTTCATTAATTCTAGGGCATAGCTAGTTAGGCTAGGTCTAGAGGGAGGCAAGCAGGCTTTGCTTGGATTCCTGATCGTATCAAGAGCATGGTTTGGTATAATCTTTGTACCCCCTCTCTTTTGTATCTTCATTACTTTTATACACTTGCTACAATTGTTATGACAATATTAATATCCATCCCATTTATGTTCTTCATTATAATGTTCATTGTCTACTTTGATTATATGCTTAGTATAGTTAGATTATCATCATGTTCATGCATAAGTTCGTATAGAGCTCACTTTAAGGATCCATGGGTGGGTGGTCGACATTGTGTAAGCGTGGTGCGTATACGTTGTTTACTTGTGGATACACCCTATATTTCGGGTCATGTGGTAGATCGTAGAAGTGACACTTCCGTCGAGTCCTTTGTAGTCCACTCCCCAAATGTAGGTGCACATAGGATGCGGTTACGAAGGAAGACAAGCTCTGTTCTTAATCTTCCTTAGCAATGATTACTTGGTATAATTGCACTAATTAATATATGCTTTGACTTGTAATTAAGAATAACTTAGGAATTATTCCTCTAATATTCTACCTGACCATGCTAATGCCATAGAAAGAAGTACTCTGAGTGATTTGTTATTATCATTAATCAATACTTATCATATATCTTATCCTATGACTTACCCCCGTTATGAGTAGAATATTGGTTATGGTTTACTTCTCCATCAATAGTATAAGTTATCAATACATGTCCATGCTAGACCTTTCCTGTGGTAAAAATATAAATAACGATACATAGAATACTCTTGGGTAAAGTGCTACAACGGTATACTATCTGTGCGCTTGTAGATCCTTTTCATTCATATATTTATATATTCTTTCTAGTCACATAAAATGATAAAGAACTGCTTAGTATTATTCTAGTAGTAATGCTATGTAGTACCAACAAGCATCTCTGACATCATCACTAGGGTTGACAACCTAGTAAAGTAATATTAGGAGATATAGGTTTATAATAGGTGGCTACTAAACCAAGTGACAAGTTAATAAATACCCACAACCATCATGATCTTCATCCATTTGCTCCCTCACTTGGAATGTATACTAACCTATCTCATGATCACTTAGAGCAAAGGTTAGCACATAGGGTTTCATCAATTTACCAAAACCAAACTAGTGCTTTCACACTCACTGCTGCTGATCTGAGTTCCATCGTATGGTCCAATAGAGCTGGTGGACTATCCGGTATATCACTGTCTTTGCTGAATTGATCCTGTCATTGGTTGGCTCGATACTGGAAACTAAGTTGTCATATATCTTAAGGTGCTCTCTGAGGTTGAGTTGGTGTTGATGATGTCAATAGGATATCTCCTAATCCACTTGGGGTTTCTCTCCTTGCTTTGGGTGTGAGCCTGACCATGGCTATCTAAAGATGTTTGCGAGTTATTTTCGGTGGGTTCTCAATGACCATTCATGTCTAGAGCACTAAGGATCTCCCTAGAAATTCATGTGATTGCTTCTTTCGATGGTCAAAAATGATTTCCTATGATATAATGAACTCGGGTCATTACAAAACCTCCCCTCCTTAAAATAGAGCTCATCCTCGTGCTCGCCCGAGGGTACTTGGGGAACATTCCGATGACTGGGCGTCTTGTGATGGCTCTTCCAGTATCATTGAAACTCGGTGACTTTTTCCTCAACAAGATTTCCAAGCATCATCTCATCTCTTACTTCATCTAGACACTTGATCGATGTAGCTCATGTTCTCTCCATTAGTACTTAGTCATAATCCTTATAATCTTCCAAGGTTGAGGCATTGGGTCTAAGGGGATGATGTCTTTGGGCATATTCTATAGATTGGTGGATGGTCCGGTACTCTCATCGGACGGTCCGATAACTTCGAAGGGTTGACAGTCAACTTAGGGTTTCATTTATCCCTCTTGGTAGATGGTTTGTCATAGCTATCGGACTCTTTAGTGGATCATGACCTATCATGACCTATAAATAGGCCGACAGTGACTAATTGGGTTATCTCATTTCTATGTTTAGCAACTATTGCCGCTGTCGTCCTCTATGTCGCCATTATCGCCGTGCACGTGCCCTGGGTTATTCCGCTCATGGTCCAGGGCTTCCACGTGCTTCTTCATCATGCTTAGAGGGTACATTCGATTTCTTTCTCCCCTCCTTTTACTTTACTCCTCCCCTTTTGTTGCACCTAGGGTTGCTTCGATCTATGATTTGGTTAGGGTTTGGAGTAAACCATCTTGGGGATTTGGTAGAGCATCTCTAGTAGTACATCTGTACATGAGTTGATGAGGTAGAATGGCTTGTTTGCAAAGATTTGAGGATTCCAAGTTTTCTCTGTGGTTACTGTTCTCATTGTGCTGGTTTCGATAGTGATGGATAGTCAGGTGAGTTGGCGAAAGGTTCCGCTAAATCTATAACTACTCTATAGAAATATGTTCTTACTGGTACGATATGTGATTCTGATAGACTATCCACAAGATGCCACGGATGCTCCACAAAATCAACTTGCATGTTCTGTACTATCTCTGTACAGCTGCTTGTATTAGCGGAATGTTCCGGTGCCTCTAGCGGAATGTTTCGGTAGACTCATGTTGCTCTCTATCTGTCTTGATACTGTAGATTTATAATTTTATCGGACGGTCCATGACTTGGTGGATACTCCATCAATGCCTGTTTACTTGCTGTTTTGTTCCAATCTAATCCAATTATTATCCAAACCTTGTAGGGCTTTCTTAGATGGCTTGTATCTCTAGTATATCTGCTGTTGTCCATTATTCTTCATCACGTGATTTGGAGAATTTGAATTTCACTTACATATTTATAAGTCATTGATTCTTGGTCCTTCTTGTGATGTTGCAGGTCTGGTGCAGGTCCTAGCCGCTGGCCAGAGAAGGTTGTGCTAGCATCTTCTTTGGATGAGGATGACGGTGAAGAGGTATTTCCAATGGACATGTCGGCCATTTCCAAGGGATGTTTCCACTGGGTTCCCACTAAGTTCAGCAACATTGCCCTGTCTAGGCACTTTGGTCAAGCTGGGATTCTCCATCTTCCTTCTTCCACACTAGTGATCAGTTCAGGTAGTACCGTGGCGGTATTGATATCAGGCCGATGCATGCAGAACATCAATGGTTGATCCGGTCTCAACTAGAGTCCTTTGTGCACATGAGTAGCTTGGTTGACCTTCTTGGAGTCATGGGTTGAAGGAGGATCCTTGAGTTCAGGCCAAGTTGGAACAAGGCAGTGATCCAACAGTTCTATGCCATGTTGGAAGTTCGAGCTGAGAAAGAGAAGCTAATCTAGATGATTGGCACATGTAGGTTCAAGGCTAAGTTCAAGGATTTTACAGCTGTTGTGAATTTGAGATACCATGGCATGAAGCGAGGCAAGTTGGTTATTGACCTTCCGGTCTTGGGGACGGATGAGGTATCTAGCTTTCGTTATCAGGAGACATCTACCTATGGTCCATAGGGAGGCATGAGAAGGCTTCCGAAGGTGATTTTTGAGATTTTGAGGTGCACTGTGGTACCTTATGCTGGAGGTGATAATAATGTCGTTGGTTGGCCCTTCTTTGAGATCATCAACACCGCGCTGACCGGTGACCTGATCAACTTGCTAGACTAGATGGTGCATCAGATGTTGGAGTGTAAGCGGGATGTGGATGCTCCTCTAATCCTTCAGCCGTACATCATGGCTCTGGTGCTTCACACTGTTAAGGACTTCAGTGGTACCTGTGAGATCCCTCATCAGGTTTGCTGGCCTTTTCTTGATAATGAGGCTTATCTAGCTTAGGAGTCGAGAGTCATCTCCAATGGCCTGCAGGATTCTAGGGCCAAACTCCCTAGGTATGTTCCAACATTTTTTTCTTCTCTTCTCATACTGCATTTAGCTCGAAATCTTATGTTACTCGTTGTGGAACCTTCAAGTTTCTTAGCCAATCATATCTAGGCCATGCAGAACCTATCCCATTGGAGATTATTCCTCCTGACAATCCAGTGACACTTGAGGTCATGCCGCCTTCATCGAGGATGTACTACGATCCCTCCTTTGCTTCTACCTCTAATGTTGCAGGTAACTTTCTTATCTTAGTTTCCTGTTGATGCCATTTGCCATGCTTCTGCATTCCATATTCCAACTCTTTACTTAACTTTCAATTCCTTGATCTTCACCCCTCATTTGCTCTTTATAGGTGCTTCCTCATTAGGACCTTCTGTTCATCGGGGTCATGGTTGAGGCTGTGGCCGTGGCGCTTCACGTCACCATGGATCTCAGGGTTGACTCCTATATCTAGTTGTCGCTCTATCAGTGCTCTATGTTCAGTTATCATGTCTCAATTTGTAACTAGTTGTTGGTTGCTCTTGGTGATGATAAACTTTGGTGGTTAATGTCGTGTCACGGTTTGAAACACTTAGTTGGTATGTAGCTTGTCCATCATGATGGGTTGTTGATACTTCTAAACTTGCTTGTTCGGTGTTGGCATTTCTTAGCACAATCACCAAGTATGGAGATAGAATCCATCCTCGGGAATGGCACTAGAAATTCTTGTTGGCATTTCTTAGCACAATCACAAGTATGGAGATGGAATCCATCCCTAGCAACGGCACCAGAAAATGCATGTTGGTATTCCTTAGCACCATCACTAAGATTTGGATGCATCTTAGCAATACCACCAAGGAACACCAACACAATAGTTCTTTACGATTACAGAAACAATATCCGCAAGCGCACGGATCTATCATTGTAACATTTTACCCGGAAGTGTTTATGGTATCATTATTTATATTTCATATAAAGAGTCTAGCATGGATATGAACAAGATTACATGCTTGTAAAGTGAACCAAAGTTTATGACAGGGGTAAACATGGTATTTCTAGGATAGTGGACACACATTTGGGCCACCCTCAAGGGTAAAAGAAAGAACAAAGAATAAAATAATATTCCTAAATGGAGCAGGCTTGTTCTAATATAGCTATGCAAAGAACAATTGATGATCATACAAATTACATGGTTAGAGCTAGACCTAAGTGTAAGATGGACAGGGAGATCTCCGAGCACTGGTCTGCTAGCAAGCTAGGGAGACATTACGAACTCCTACACGAATACTCGAACGTGGGGGGTTACAAGGGACGGATAGGGTTGTCACCACCTACCACCTACGCCTCAACTGTGGAGCACCATCATATCTAAAGGTTCCCATGTACCTGAGCACCACGTCCGTGTACAAAGAAACTACCCACATCCCCCAGGACTCCAACCCTATGGATCAACAAGCATAGGACATGGGCAAACCCAAAGGAATGACGAACCGCCACCTCAACTTAGTTCTAATTCTAATCATATAAGTTGTATGAATGATTAAGTATAATGTTTTACATGTTAAGTTCATAACATAGAAACTATATGCTAGTTCATATGTCAAAATTATAACATGAAAACTATACTCTAGTTCAATAGCACAACTATATTGATAAAATAAGAGCAAGACTTTGGAAGAATTCCTCATAGTATTCATACCAAGATTTCTCTCTTCTTCCAAGGAGCCAAGCTCTCCTTGATAGCTTTGCTTCCTCACAATAGACTACTAAAAGTAAAAATACAAGAGGTGGTAGTGAGGTGTGTATACTCTAAATGGTGTGTGTGTTGAGAATGAACTCCACCACTCTTCTTATACTAGCTAGAGGTTGGTTTGGCAGGAGATAAATTAGGAAACCACCAAACCGACCCTAGGTGCATTGATGGAACCGCCAGAGCGAGGTGGGGCCGAGCGGGCTTGGGGATGATATGGCCGCACCCTGGTTAGTTCCTGAGTGGGCCTGGGCCACTCCTGCGCCCGTGCTTGGCCCAAATTCCATGGTTGGATGGGCCGTCCTCTTTCTCTGATGGTGCATTTTGACTATAATTCCATTGTATTCTAGTATAAGTCCTGCAAAATAGAAATCTTGCAATACAAGTGGAACTATGTCAATAGTAAAAGCATATGTGTCATAAGTTTGTTCATTTCTCCCATTTTGGATCTTAATTGGTGGTTGGATTTGATTGTTAAGGATTGCCAACATCCGGTTGGACATACTGGAGTTATTCGGTGTTTGATGCATGATACCTGTTATCCTTGTCATGGTATCTACCTGTGCCGCTTTGTTGATATCCCTCAGCCTCTGTGATTGGGAGATAAGGCTAAGATATAAGGGAGACTTTGCCAAAAAACTTTCTGAGGTAAGACTAAGGATCATAGGGTTGCTTAGGGATTCTAAAGGTGATTGGGAATTTAGGCTTAGGGACACTTCTAGGGTTAGGAAAGATAAAAGACTCAAAAGGACTAGGAAGGATAGGTAAGAGGATTAGAACTGCTCTCTTCGACTCTCTTAGCATAACATGCCTATTACTTAGGGCACACTAAATACAGATGCCGGTTCCTTACTTGGGTGCCTTCCTAACATTCCCTCCCGATCCCATGATACAAAACACTACTAGGTTTGAGAATAGTTTTAGTTGTTAAGAGACAAGAGGCTAGATTAGCTAGTGGGATGAAGATTACTTTAATCCATTGGGTTAACACTAAAGCATAGAAGTTATCAGGTTAAGAACTAAGTATGGCACAACGTTGAGGCTATATGAGGTTTGACAAATGGATTGCTCGTGTAAGTCCACCACCACTCCGATACCCAGGCTGTGACGCGCGGGCCTGACTACATAGTGCCTGATGCACTGCAAGATCTTTGTAACGGTCGAGTGACACAAAACACCCCATGTGACAAACCAACACACATAACGCCCAACATCATGCCCAAAGAATAATTTAGTTAAAGGAGTTTGCTTGAGATCATTTTTATACAAAATTGCATAAGACATGAGATAGTCATAATTTTAGGATTTACCTTCTAAGTTCAACTCTTCGCTTATTCTCTCGGATTCTTATCAGAGTTAACTTGTAGTTCATCTCAGAGTCGCCCACTCCAAGGTCTACTTTGTAGTGGTGAATAGAGCAAGCACTCACATCAACCAAACGTCATTACCTGCAAAACAACTTAACGGCAGCACCGTGAGTACGTTTCGTACTCGCAGGACTTAATTCCAAAATATAATATTTGGTGGATGCAAGGATATTATTAGACATTTGTACATTTGCAAAAAGTAATGGCGTTTCTTAAGATGACATGTTCATGATTCATTTTTAAGGTATTAGCAATTATAAGTTCAAGACATTAGGTAAGGTGATCAACATATGTAAATCATATCATCATCAGATTCCATTAACAACACGACCATGGGTATAGAAAGTAGGAACAACTAAAGGTTCCATCCCGAGGGACTTTAGGCTTTGAACACTCTATAGAGGTGTACAAATTATACCCACATGAAAATACAAGACTAACCTCCATACTCCGGATCTAGAAGTAAGGGTTGCCTCATGATTTCCAACCTTTCTCTAATTCGGCTCGAATATCCCATGAAAGATTCGACTGGTGCCCGGTTAATGCTACCACCATCTAACCGGTGCCACCTTCTTGCCAGTCTTATGTACAGACCGGTCGCAATTAGTTACTCGGCTTGCCAGCCCCATTCCCAACATGTGGTCTATACGGGCAGTTACTCGGACTCACGTATCTCAATGCATGGTCCTTAACTGCTTCACAAGCTATGTCACTTGATATCCCACACTCACAGTAACCTACCCCTCGCTTGAGCAAGAATTACCAAATTAATCATCAAGTTCATATATCAGGATTTGGTTGAGTCCTTAGTCAAAATTAGGGAAGTAGACAAGCTATAACCCTCATTCATTTTAGTATTTAGTTAACCCGGTGTAGCATCCTACACGCGTAGGTATGAGTTCCCTTCTCATACTTGACTTCTACCGTGGTCTAAGCAAATAAGCAATTAACCGTTACCAAACCCATTGATTAAATGAAGGCTCTATTTGATCAATGAGCAGTTCTAACTTAGTGAAGCATCATTAGGTTGATTAACCAAAACTACATGAGATGCACAACTCATAATAAAACATAATAAGTATCCAAAATAGGGTTTATAGTAGTGGGGTGCCTGCCTAGTTTTGCCAATTCGAAGTTGTAGATGATAACTCAAACACGTTCTCACACTACTCGGTCCCTGAAAGAAGATGAAGATCGGGATTGAGGGTAACCAATAGGATTAGGGATAAAGACTTTGCTTGGAACATGGGAAGAGACATCTAACTATGGCTCTACTATTGCCCTATTTAAACTGAGCTTAACCTAGTATTGTTGACCTCTTGGGTAAGCTATCTAGACAACTTCACTCTTACTGTTAACTTGACCGCTCCAACCCATGTGGCGAAGACCCCGTCGGGTTGGGCTTCGAGGTGACTTAGGTCTAGTTTGAATCTGTTTGGGTTGACGGATGCTCCGTCGGAGGTGATGGACACTCCGGTAGGAACTAGGAGGTCTCGGGTTTTCTAAGTTGCTGAGTCTATAAATTAATGGACACTCCGTGAAGGGTCACAGACTCTACGCTGAGAACTCGGTGCTCTCGGGTTGTGGGGTTCCTGGCTATATGCACTGGCGGACACACCGTGAAATACCACGGACTCTCTGTTGACTCAGGTTAACAGAAGATGGGTGGTCTTTGGGAGTTATCGAACACTCCATCAACTTTGATGGACACTCCGTCAAACGGTCGACAGAACCTATATTCTTGGGTGATCTTAGGGTTCAAGTTTAGATTTGCTGAGCTGTGATCTATGCATGTGCAAGACATTTCTAGGGTGGCTTAGGTGGTTCACTAGGCTCAAGATAGCTAGGTTTAGAGCCTGGTTTGCTAAGTGTAGCTATAGGTTAGAGATATGAGGATATGAAGATAAACCTTGAGATGGAGATGAAATCCTTAGCTCTAAGATTTGAGAGGTTCCATAGCCAAAAACTTGAAGATCCAAGCCTTCCTCGCTCTTGTTTCTTCATCCAAAAGATTGGTCACTCATGAGCTTCCTCTTGCAATGCACCAAAAGATGAATCAAAGAACAATCCATGAGATGCTTGAGTGATTGAGCTAGGTGAATGTTTCTTGAACCTACTCTACATATGATGGAACTATCACCAACAAGAAATCCTTCAATCTTTTAACAAAAACCACAAATTAGTTCTTGGGAAGAAAATCCAAGAAATGCGAGCTACTTCTCTTGAGCTCACCAAGAACAAGATTGAAGATGTTGATGGTGTTCATGGAGTGGTGTTGGTGCTTCATTCCTCTTCCGCTTCTTCTTTTTCAATCTTCCTTCCAATCCCTTCTCTCTCTAGTTCTAGGGTTCATCCTTATTCTTGGGGTGTAGAAAGAGAGAGGTAGAGTGGCAAATGAATAGATGAGTGAGAGATTGGGGTGAGAGGGTGTGGCTTCAGCTGATGAAATGTCCCAACTCATGCTGACATGTGGGTCCCACTCCCTTAAGTGGCAAACAACTCATTTCCCACTCACTACTGCTGACCTGAGTTCCATCGGATGGTCCGATAGAGCTGGCGGATTGTCCGGTATATCACTATCTTTGTTGAATTGATCCTGTCATTGGTTGGCTTGGTACTAGAAACTAAGTTGTCATATCTTAAGGTGCTCTCTAAGGTTGAGTTGGTATTGATGATGTCAATAGGATATCTCCTAATCCGCTTGGGGTTTCTCTCCTTGCTTTGGGTGTGAGCCTAACCATGGCTATCCGAAGATGTTTGCGGGTTATTTTCGGCGGGTTCTCAATGACCATTCGTGTCTAGACCACTAGGGATCTCCACAGAAATTCGGATGATTGCTTCTTTTGATGGTAAAAAATGATTGCCTATGATGTAACAAACTCCGGTCGTTACACATACATCTTTGAACTTGCTACCACAACTTTTTTAAAAGTCTATTTTCTAGCACTTACCCCCTTAATTCATACCTAGCTACATACATTGCTACATGGTACAACTTCACCCATTGTTGACTTCAAATTCAAACTCTCACATCAACACGCGGGGGTGATAAACTAATATGTAGAGTGATAAGGCTACGTGGAATTCACACCTCATCACTTGGCAAAAGCAAGGTTGGGTACACAATAAATGGCTCAATTCATGCTGAGCCGGAACACTTGATATTTTAGAAACATTTGGCTTTGTCTTAAGTCAGACTTCTCTAACTTTGATTAAATTTAAAGAAAATATACCGACATCTATAACATCAAATTAGTTATTAAGTTTATCATGAAATTTCTTATAGTAATTTTGTATAAGCATATTTGAAGTTAGAAAATTTTGAACATAGGATAAAATTTGAACAACCATGTATTGAAATGAGGGAGTATTTAGGAAAGACTCTTGTACTCAATAAAAGGACTTTCCCATTTTTAGTTACATTTCATTTTTTAGTTTTATCTTAAGTCAAACTGTTTTGATTTTGATTAATCTTATAGAAAAGTACTACACCAAAATCTACTATCATATTAGTTTCAATAAATCTACCATGACATATATATGTCCTGATAGTACATTCATTTAGTATAGTAGATGTTAAGATATATTCTTAAAAATTTGGTCAAAGTTAGAGTAGTTAACTTAGGAGTTATTGCCTCCATTCTAAATTTTATTTCACTCTTACTTTGTTTTAACCCAACCTTTTTTAGTTCGATCAAATAACTTTAACTCTATTATTTGAAAATTATTTTCGAATAATAAAATTGAACTTTTTTTTTTTCTGATAATAGAGTTGAAGTTAAATTTCATTTCGATTAGTGTCAAGACATCTGACGCACAGATTAGTCCGAAATCGAACTACTCGTTGTGATCTCCGGCGTCCGGCATCGTCACGACGGCACCTGGGTCCAGCCATCACGTGGGCCCGCTCTGGCACTGCCCAGCATAACTTCCAAGTCCCAAATCCCGAACTCCTCGGTGACTCGCCCCAACCGCAAACAGTAAACGACGCCACCCCTCCGCCGCCGTCAGATCGGAGCTCGACTCCGAGCCCCGCCTCTCCGCCGCGATGGCGGCGCCACCGCGCCGCTCCCTGTTTGTCCTCCTCGCCGGGCTACTGGTCTTCGCCTCCCTGGCCACCCTCGCCACAGCCATCTACGAGGACCAAGTCGGCCTCGCGGACTGGTACGTCTACTCGCTCGCCTAGATCCGATCCGCCCTTAGCTTAGGCCGGCGCGACGCAACGGAACTTCGAGCTCCTAGTTCAGATCACGATTAGGATTGTGTTTTGAGGAGCTGTGCGCGGTGTCAGTACAGATTTGCTAGGTTTCGGCGAATCAGGGAGTGGTTTTACGAGCTTCCAACTGAATTCTGTAGTAGTAGTAGCGGTGGGTGTTGCGGATTCGTCCTGTCGGGCTAGTAGAGAAGTTTTTTTTTTAATCTATTTAGCGATTATACAGTGATTGCATCGTAGTTCGAAATTCTCTGTTTTTTAGCTATTTAGCGAGTATACAGAGAATTTGTTCTTGGGCTAGATTCATGGATGGGCATGGGCTTCATCATTCGAATAAAGAGCAGTTTGTGTGAGCCTGAGTTGGTTTGTGTTTTGTGGATGAGGTCTGCGTTTTTTTGAATGCTTGATGTTCCCTGGTGCATGCTTTGCATGGTTTCCACAGAAGGTTAGGTTTTGTACCATGGATATTAGTGAACTGCATCCATGTATTCATTGTGAAGTCCCTTTTGGCAAATCTAGTTTCTATTGGTCCAGTCTGAGTATCGCAACATGGTTCACCTATGTATGCATGCAGTGCAGGCAGTTAATTCTTGGTTACTGCATTGCATAATTAAGATTAAATTAGGATTTAAGCTTAACCTTTAGTTACTGTATTACTTTTGTATATTTTCTTTTAAATATATTTAGTGTATCGGATTTATGTTTCTTACTTTAGAGATAAAATTTGAAGGGCGGGCCTGGTGCAAGCGGTAGAGTCTTACCGCCTGTGACCGGAAGGTCCCGGGTTCAAGTCGCGGTCTCCTCGCATTGCACAGGCGAGGGTAAGGCTTGCCACTAACACCCTTCCCCAGACCCCGCACAGAGCGGGAGCTCTCTGCACTGGGTACGCCCTTTACTTTAGAGATAAAGTTTCTTAATAATTATCACGATGGAAGTATGAATTTTTCTTTCTCCATAAATGTTCTTCCTCTCAGTTCATGGTCTCCCTCATCCTTCCTCGAGTCCTCGAACTCCTTAAAGCCTCTAGTATTTAGCCTGTGCCATCCTGTTCCTCGTCGTACAGTAGTTATCCTGTTATTATCCACCTGATGTCCGAGCATACATCACAAGATATCATTATCAGATTTGCTGAATTGCTTCAGTGTCCATGATTCCTCCTTTCTCTTAATCAGGTTTATGGGGACCATGACATCTAGTACTTCTCTTCAATTGCTAACAGGCTGTGCTAACCCATCGAGAAGCCTATGTTTGTTTCATGATGTGTCCTGCGGTGTTGTCTTAGTTCTGTATATGAGAAACTCATTCTTTGGTAAACTGCTGTAGTGTTCACTATTTTGATATGGAATCAGACAATCAGTTATTGCTAGCTGCTGCACCTCTTAACATCATTTGATTTTTAGCTACCTACATGCAGTCTTTTGGAGTAATCCAACAGAACCATTTTAATATGTTGATGTTCTTCACAGGCATCAGAAGTACATTGGCAAAGTAAAGCAAGCAGTTTACCACAGCCAGAAGAGTGGGAGGAGGCGTGTTGTGGTCTTGACAGAGGAAAATGTGATCTCGTCTCTTGATCTACGTTCTGGAGATATATGTGAGCCTTCATGTTCACAGATTAGCAAATCAAAAGTGCAGTTTCTTATATTTTCTTCACACTTTTCTGTCCTTAATATCTGTGGATTTTTTGTGGTGCAGTCTGGCGACATGTCATTGACAACAATGACCCCTTGCATCAGCTTAGTCTATCACATGGAAAATGTGAGTCAAATCTTTGTTTCCCTTGGAGATTTGCCCTTGAGAAAATTGCTCTATTACAGCTGTCTGTTTATTTCATTCTATTATGTTTCTTCCACTCATGGGATTCCTTGTTTGCTTGGCATCCAGTCTTGCTAACTTTATCCTCCAAATAACTCGTTTTTCTGCATTTGAAACTATAGTTTTTTGTACTCATTTCTTACCTAGAAGTAAGGCCAATGATTCGAGAACCAGGATTTCTTGGGAAATAAAAACTCGATGAGGGGGGCAGAGTTAGGACTGGTACTACCTAAACTGCTAAACATTTCAACATTAATAAATAACTAGCATTGGAGAACATGCAAAGTTGTTCTGGGTAACATCCTGAAAATGTTAGTCGCTGAATTCTCACTCTTGGTAGTAGCAGAATTCTTACTCTCATCGAGAGAGGATGACACTAGGAGTTGGGACAATTTTCTGGTTTATTTCTTAATGCCATGCCAACTTGAGGGGTTGGGGATACATATTTATAGGCTGCTAGCCAGCCAAGCATATGCCAAGATGCTAGTCTAAGATGCTAATATGCTGTCCTCTAAGATGCTATTCTAAGATGCTGTCCTAGCTAAGATGTTCTTTGCAGCCAAATTGACCCCACAAAGACCAAATTGCAAGAATGTTGTCCTCTCGGTCAAGATCTTTGCTGCAGCTGACCCCATTAAAGACCACCAATTGCACCCGGCCCACAAAAGCGCCAACAGAGACTTATCCCATCATTCTCCCCTAAGTCTTGTGCGTCGTCTTGTGGGAAAGTTGAACCATCCGGCCCTGGAGCGAGCTCAAGGAACTTGATCCTCCCAAGGGGCTTGGTGAGCAGTCCGCAAGTCGGTCCTTGGTGTTGATGTAGCTCGCCTTGATGCTCCCTTCCTCCAAAATGACCTCGGATGAAGTGGTACCTCCCGGATGTGCTTTGCTGCGTTCATGGAAAACGGGGTTCTTTGCCAAGGCCAGGCGGACTTGCTATCCACCCCGAGCTCCACCGCTCTAGTGTCTCTGCCGAGGAGATCACCAAAGCGATCGAGCGAGCAGGCGCTGAGTCGAAGCGGTGGAGGCCGCTATGTACTCGGCCTCGCAATGGACAGGCCACCACTGCCGCTTAACCGATCGCCAGCCTAACGAGGCACTTGCCGAGGAAGAAGAGGATCCCGCTTCGTGCTCTTTGCCGGTGTCGATGTCGCCATGGCGTGGTTCTTTGTCGCTATACCCGAGCGAAGTGTGCCGCCCATGGCACCTAGGGTAGTAGAGGCGTGGTCGAGAGTCCCCATAACGTAGCGGATGATCCTCTTCACGACTTCTTTGGTGCTCCGTCGTCGTCATCATTGCATGAACCGACTAACGTAGCCGACGGAGAATGCCAGGTTCGGCCGTGTGTGGGCAAGGTAGCGAAGGCTCCCCACAAGACGCCGGAACTGCGTAGCGTCCACCTCCTCCGTCGTGCTGTCGCGACTCAGCTTTAGCCTCTCCATCGGAGTGAGAGCTGGGTTGCAGTTGGTGAGCCCAGCTAGCTCAACGACGCACTTGGCGTAGGCGGTCCGTCGAAGCGTGATCCCGGAGTCATCCTGGTGCACCTCGATTCCTAGGTAGAAGGAGAGAGGCCCCAGGTCACTCATTTGGAAGGTGGCCTTCATCTCTTTCTTGAATACCGCTACCTCCGCATCCTTGGTGCCGGTGATCACCAAGTCGTCGACGTAGACACCCACCAACAGAGCATTTCCTCCACTGCCCCATCGGTAGATGACCGCCTCGTGCGGGCTTTGCTCGAAGCCCATCCCCTTTAGCGTGGAATCCAACTTGGCATTCCACGCCCTCGATACTCGCCAAGAAGCCATAGAGTGCCTTGCGCAGCGTGAGCACCTGCCCTCTTCTTGGGGATCGCAAATCCCGGCCGGCCGGTGCACGTAGACCTCCTCCTTCAAGTCGCCGTTAAGGAACGCCGACTTGACGTCCATATGATGAACACGCCAACCCTCCTGGGCAGCTAGCGCAAGGAGTCTCACGGACTCCATCTGTGCCACGGGAGCGAAGGCGTCGTCGAAGTCGATCCCCTCCTGCTGCACGAAACCTCGTGCCACCAAGCGAGCCTTGTGCTTGACAGCAATGGCCGGCTTCATCCCTCTTGACTTGTACACCCACTTAAGGGTGATCGCGCGGTGACCACGAGGGAGGTCGGCCAAGCTCCCAGTGCGGTTCTTCTCAACCGCATCCATCTCCAATCGCATCGCGGTGCGCCATCTTTGCGTGTCTCTCGGCCTCTACAAGCGAGCCGAGGCTCGCCGTCGTCACACGCAAGGTGCAAGCCGCGCCTCCAGTCGTGAGGCACCGGTCCGGTCCTGCACCGGCCGGTCGCCGAGAAGGTTCTCCACCGTGACGGTACCGCAATGGCTCGCCGTCGTGATGCGCGTCGCGCGCTCCTCGTCGTGAGAGAGCGAGATAGCGAGCTCAAGCGGCCGTGCTCGACACGAGCCGGTGTTGTAGTAGACGTGTTCGGAGAGGTTCTGTCGGTCTTTGGAGTGCGTGGCGTTCTTTGGGCCGTGGTGGAGCCGTGAAGAACTCATCGCACCGAGGTCTGGCCGGAGAGCGTGGTCTTTGTCGGAGTACAAAAGGCGCCGGGTCGGTGAAGGCTCGGGGGCCTGGGGTAGACGTGTTTCGTCGAAGAAGAGCCGCCTACTCCCCAGCTCCTCTAAGTGGACGTACTCGACAAGTGAAGAAGTCGCCGACGTCAAGCCGAGCCGTCGCCCACCGCCTTGTCCCACGCCCATCCTCGCCTTTTCGTTGAACACAACGTCGTGCGCGCGCGCACCCGCTATGTCTTGGTCGAGGATGCGGTAGGCCTTCGAGCCCTCGCGTGGTGATGAACACTCCCGGTGCTCTCGCCGTCGAGCTTCTTGATGTGGCCAAGCTCCTTGGCGAACGCGAAGCGCACCGAAGATCCGCAAGTGGGGAGACCGCCGGCACGCGCCCATGCCAAGCCTCGACTGGCGTCCTGCCGAGCGCTTTGGTAGGCGGCGGTTGAGGATGTAGGCGGCCGACACCACCGCTTCTCTCCCGAAGAAGCGGCCGACATCCCCTCTCGCTTGAGAAGGGCCGAGCCATCCCCACTGGCTGTCTGGGTTGCGCTTGCCGACGACGCGCCGTTCTGCTGCGAAGCGATGCGGTAGCGAGTAGTGGTCTTGAATGCCCCTCATCGGTAGAAGACGACGCGAATTCACCACCGTGAATTCGCCGCCGTTGTCGGTGCCAATGTTTTAAAGGCGTCGCTTTGGCGTCGCCTATCGGCACAAGCGCTTCAAAGGGACGACTTGGTGGACGACTTCGCCTCAGATTGGTATGGCGTCCGCCTTACTACCATAAGCGTCCAAAAGTCGTCGATTTGGCGTCCGATTCGTCGAAATTGAGCAAGGCGGGCGCCATACGAGGATGGCTACGGTAGAAAGCAATGAGGAAAAGCGAGAGAGAAGGGTGCGCAGGAGAAAGAAACAGAAGCCACGGAGGAGGAGAGAAGCGTGCAGGAGAGATTCACCAGCCAGGAGAGTGGGAGGGAACCGAAGCCGCAGCCTCGCCCGCAGACGAGCGTTCTCCCGCAAGACGGGTGAAATTCTTGCCCGCCCCCCCGCCTAAGTCTGTCGGCAGCCACTGTATGGCTGCGCGCCATGTTCCCCAATCGGCGCCGACTGCAGACATCTTGCCTCCTCTGTTCCTCCATCGAAGTGCAGTACAAAGCCCTTACATTCCTCCGTCTATCAAGCAAGAAGAGCAAAGACATCCGGAGGAGAGAGGGAAGCAAGAGATAGAGAGGGTGGAGGAGCAGCGGCGGTGGAGAAACGAGAGAGAGAGAGAGAGGTGCTGGTGGTGGCTGGAGATGAAGCAAGAGACAGAGAGAGGGTATATGGGGCTGCCTGGTGGGGTGGGCTGGACTACTTCTTGCTCCTCCTTTCTTTTTCCTTTTTCCTTTTGTTTTTCTTCATTATCTACCACTCTAAGTCGCTCTTTTAAGATTCCCTTAAGATGTTAAGGCGCGCCTCGCCCTCACGCCTTAGTCGCTTGAAGCGTAAGGCGGTAGTCGATCGCCACACCTCGCCTTACCGCCTTGAAAACATTGGTCGGGTGCTTAACACGCCGCGACTTCTTGCGCAGACTCGCCTCCGCAGCAGTGACTGACTGCTGCGCATACCGATGGCGTCATGACCTCTCTCCCTTGTCAGCCGAGGACCATCACCCACATGTAGCGGGAGAGGTCGCCGACGAGCAAAGCAGAAGAAGTGGCGTCGTCTCTCGGTGTGGCGGTGTCACGGGCCACACAAGTCCCCGTGCACAAGCTCGAGGCTCTTCTTGGCTCAAAGCTCCCCGCTGGGGAAGGGAGTCGCCTCTGCTTCGTCAACACGCAGACGCCGCAGAGCTGCTCCACATGGTCGAGGCACGACAGGCCTTGCACCATCTCCGTGGCACTGAGCCGCTTCAGGGCCTCGAAGTGAAGGTGCCCAAAGCGCTCGTGCCATCGCACGCCTCGTCGTCCCGACGAGCGGCGAGAACAGAGGGTTGTGCCACCGCACGTTGAGCGACGAGAGTCGACGGCGCTTCGGTTACCTTGGCAAGAAGGCGACGACGGCGATCCCAAATCCTCATGACTCCATCCTCAACCACCACCGCTGAATCGTTTCATCCGGTTGTCCCCAAGGCGATGATAGAGTTCCTCAATGCGGGATGTAGTAGACTCGATGAGTAGTCTGTGCTCACCGGACACGGCGGCGTGAAAATGAATGAGCCGACGCCCTTGATCTCCACGCCGGAGGCAACCCCAAACTTGACGGAGCCTTGGACGCTAGAGTCAAGCTCGGTGAAGAACTCCCGTTGACCGGTCATGTGATGGGTGGCGCCGGTGTCGAGGCATCACCCGTCGATCTTGTCAGCACTGAGGCCGCCGAGGAGGGCGTGTGCTTTTGGCTCGTCAAGGTGGAGGAAAGCAGCTGCGGCCGGCGTTGCCGGAGGTAGCTCGATGCTTGCATGTGCCATGAGCAGTCGGCTCCTCCTCCTCACTTTGCGGCGACGTGGGCTGGCAGCGTCGTGGTATCGACGATCCTTGGCCCAATGGCCAAAGCCGGCGCGCATTGTGGCGTGTGTCGTCTCGTCGTCGGCCAGTGCTTGCCGTGGCGGCGCCACTGGCGCCTCCACGGGCATCACCCTCAAGACGTCCTCGCGCCCCGGCCTGGGTGTCTCTGCGCGGCTTGCCACACTTGCGGCCGCCTGTCGCGGAAGAAGGCTCCCCCTTCTTTCGGTCACCTTGGCGGGCATCCCACTGCTCCCGAGCGAGAAGGAGCTTCCCGCCAGTGGTGATGGGCCCCGAGAGGGACTGTGGCTCATCACTGTCGATGACCTTGAGGCGACCTATCGCCTCCTCGATCGACATCGTCGTGGAGATCCAACAGAGACTCGATCGAAGCGAGCCATCCGCTTGTACTTCTCGGGGGCGCGGCGGAAGAACTTTTTCGGCGGCTCCTCGCCGTAGGTGTCATCGCCGAACTACACCATCTTACGCAGCGAGTGTTGGGACGGAGAGAAAGTCATCAACGTCCTCACCGGCTTGAAGGCTGTGTTCTCCCACCTCCTGCGAAGTGCTGCGGTGTGGACTTGCGGGCGCGGTCGCCGCCGCCGCGCGTGCGCATGGCGATGGCGTCCCAAGCCTCCTTGGCGATCCGCTTGTTGGTAAGTAGCGAAGCGCATCTCGGACGGATCTGCGGCGATGAGAGCATCCGGCGCCCATCGATCCTGGTCGTAGTCGACGTCGCCGCACCGGACCGCCTCCCACATGTGCCGCACTGAGCTTTACCCTCATCACCGCGACCCACTCGACGTAGTTGGTATTGGTGAGGTAGGCCACCCACCGCCGGGGCCGGCGTCCCCGACAACGGCTTGGAAACCGTGGTAACCATGGTACCGATCCCGGGGAGAGAGCCACGCGCGCTCGTGAAGGTCGCGCTTTCCATCGACCCGTCCGCTACCGCTGCTGCGTGGCGCGCGCCTCCTCGAGGCGCGCGCGGCGTATCCATCCGCGCTATATGAAGGCTGCCGCCGCGCGTCGGGCGTGCACGGCTCTCCAGAGCGCCACCGCCGCGCGCGCCTCCTCGAGAGCGCCGCTAGCACGTCCGCGCTATGCGTTCGCTGCCGCCACGCTTCGTGGCGTGTGCGCGGCTGCCCAGAGCGCCACCGCCGCCGGCGCGCCTCCTCCAGAGCGCCGCCAGTAGCGTCGCGCGCTGTCAGGCTGCCTGCCGCCACGCTCGTGGCGCTTGGCGGTCGCCTTCGCGCCGCCGCGCTGCATGCGCTTGCCTCCTCTCTAGCAGCTCGAGGTCGCGTCGGCGGTGTCGTCGATGGAAATGGAGTCGCCGTCTTTGCCGATGAAAGCCTCGACCTCCGCTGCCGCCGACGCTGTTGCATCCACCGCCGCCATTGCCTTCGCGCTGGCTGCCCGCCCTCGCGCCGCCCTTGCCGCGGCGGCGTCTCTCTGCGCCGCTTCGCTCGCGTTCTCTGCTGCAGCAGCAAGTTTGGCCTCTGCGGACGCGCGCGCGTGCTCGAGGCGATCGAAGGCCGAGGCTGAGTATCTGCGGACATGACGCGCCTCTGGGGGCTGCTGCGTGGGGAGGCGGCTGCCAGATAAGCTGCTGCGTCTCGCAGAGGAGGAGGTGGAGAGGAGCGGTCGAGTCTGCTTGCCATGTTGCAGGGCTGGTTGTTGTGTGGCTGGGAAAGGAGATGAGCAGGAGATGCTCAGGCTACAGGATAGTACGACTCTGATACCAGTTGTTAGTCGCTGAATTCTCACTCTTGGTAGTAGCAAAATTCTTACTCTCATCGAGAGAGGATGACACTAGGAGTTGAGACAATTTTCCGGTTTATTTCTTAATGCCATGCCAACCTGAGGGGTTGGGGATACATATTTATAGGCTGCTAGCCAGCCAAGCATATGCCAAGATGCTAGTCTAAGATGCTAATATGTTGTCCTCTAAGATGCTGTCCTAGCTAAGATGCTGCTGCAGCCAGCCCCACAAAGACCAGCTGCAAAGATGCTATCCTCTTAGTCAAGATGCTGCTGCAGCCAGCCCCACAAAGACCGCCAACAGAGACTTATCCCATCAGAAAATCCATTTCATGTGTAGCCACATGTGCATGCTTTCAAAACTCAAATCTAAAAAAAATGACTTGTTTAGTTCAAGAAAAAAAAATGACTCGTGCAACTATAGAAAAAATGTATTTCTTAAGGTAAAAAGCTTAGTCTTTCAGTGTGTATGAAATCTCTTCTGATTAAACTTTGGTAAACATTTCAGTATTTGATCCTGGATTAAGACCTCATAGGTCTGATTGATTATTGTCAGTTGCTCCTGAAATTAATTTTAAACCTTGGTACTACAGAATGAAATGAGATATCACTAGTATAAGCACGCAACAATGTTAGTTGCGTAGTGATAGGAAACTGAAATGGCAAATTTGTGGTCTCGGTATCAATTACCCAAACAAGATATGTGAGACACTTGCAAGTTTGATCTGTACAGGATATCACTCTAGTATCCATGGACCATGGCTATTATTAACTTGCGAAGCAATAGCTACAATTTAGACCTTAGTGGTTCAAGGTTATTCTATTCCTTTCTTTTTTGGTATGTGAGAATAACATTTATTTATGGACATATATATTACTAAACATGATTGATATGGAGTAATGAAAACTAAAACTCTATTCGTCCACTATTGGGTACTGGCTGATTAATTGACTGTTGGTATGAACAACCAATATGTCATCAATATATACACGGGATTCTGTTACTAACTAACGCCCTGTTCACGTTCGCTTGGGCTTGTTTGGCTGATAAGCCATGGCTGAAAGTACTGTTGGCTGATTTGGTGTGAGAGAAAAATACTGTTCGTTGGCTGAAAAAGTATGGCTTATAAGCCAAACAAGCCCAAGCGAACAGGGTGGTAACAACATTGATTATGAAAGGGGTTATGATTTTTAAGATTTGCTTATGGGAGATAGTTCATCTAACCTATTGGGTGCTGGCTGATTACTTAACTGTTGGTATGAACAACCATTATGTCATCAACATATACACATGATTCTGTTACTAACTAACAACACGGATTATGAAAGGAGTTATGATTTTTAAGATTTGCTTATGGGAGATAGCGGCACCTTTTTGTTGATTTTTCTTTTTTATTTTTCCGCATATGTTTACGACAATCTAATTTTTGGCATGTCTTCTCTCAGATGTTCTAACTCTTTCTTCGGGAGGAACTATATTAAGGGCATGGAATCTTCGAGATGGACAGATGATCTGGGAAACTAACCTTCGAACTTCCACAGCATCAGATCCGCAGTTGCATGTTATGGTCTGTGCGCACAGTGCATTTTCTATTTTCTGAGAAATCATATGTTGATAATGCAATTGATGTTTCCTATAATACTTTTCTTGAGTGATGGGCCTTTATTCTTTGCAGTCAAACAATAAAGTGGCCAAGGACAACTTGGTTTTAGTTTCAGCCGGACGATGGATTTATGCTGTATCAAGCATTGATGGGGCAATTTCATGGGAAAAGGAGTTTTCTATTGATGGGTATGTATTATTCTGATCTGTTGTCTTGTTCAGGGCATTGGGAATATGATACGAACCTAACTTTAACAACCTTGCAGCTTGGAAATCAAGCGGATTCTCCAATCACCTGAAAATGATGTTGTATATGCTTTAGGACTTGCTGGTTCCTCGAAGCTAGCTTTGTATCACTTGAGTGCTAAAACTGGAGAGATACTAAAGGATATCCAAGAGTCACTCCCTGGTGGATTATGTGGTGAAACAGTACTTGGTTCTGATAATGTGTTGGTAGCGTTAGATAAGGCCAGATCAAGTCTGTTACTTATTGAATTCATGGGTGAGAGAATTAGCTACAACAAGGTGCATGTTTCAGATCTTGTTCAAGACTTATCAGGATCATTCAAGATTCAATCTTTGTCCAATGGCGTCATATCTTTGCAAACATCATCTTCTATTTCCCTTCTAAAGCTCAAAGGTACTGATGGATTGGAAGTACTTCAGAGATTTGACCAGCCAGCTGCAGTGAGTGATTCCCTGACTATTACAGAAAAAGACGAAGCTTTTGCCGTTGTGCAACATTTGGGTTCCGAAATTGAGTTTATCGTAAAATTTACAAGTGATCTAAGCAGTGAAATTATTAGAGAAAAGGTTAATATAGACCAAAACAGGGGCAATGTTGAGAAGGTCTTCTTGAATAGTTATATTCGAACTGACAAATCTCATGGTTTTCGAGCTTTGGTTGTAATGGAGGATCATTCACTCTTGTTAATTCAACAAGGTGACGTTGTTTGGAGCAGAGAGGATGGGCTGGCTTCAATTGTTGATGTAACAACATCAGAATTGCCTGTTGAGAAGGATGGTGTATCAGTTGCCGATGTGGAACACAATCTCTTTGAGTGGCTTAAGGTAACCTACAGAAACTGCTGTTTATTTAGTTATTCATTATTCGGAAATGCTTTAGATAAATGTTATTTTGGAAAATTTATTAGAGAATCTGAAGGCTCCAACATTATGGTGAATTTAAGATCTTTCTCAAATTCTCTACAATTTAATGGCTTGCTTGTATGTTTGGTGCTCAAGTTACTTGTAGCTGATGTGTTAGAATGTGCTAAGAAATTTGTCAGTGTCGATCTAAGATTTTTTATTGTTATCATGGGGTGATACAATGGTATTCAATTATTCATTCATGTTTTCTTGCATGTGTCCCATCATTTTATTGGATGTTCTTCTCAGAATTAGCTTATGATACTCGTGATTCTTACATAGGGACACATGCTGAAACTCAAAGGAACTCTAATGCTTGCTAATGCTGATGAAGTTGCTGCAATCCAAGCATTGAGACTAAAAAGCTCTGAGAAGAACAAGATGACAAGAGACCATAATGGATTTCGCAAACTCCTTGTTGTTTTGACAAAGGCTGGCAAAGTGATGGCTCTGCACACTGGAGATGGACGCGTTATCTGGTCAAACTTGCTGCCATCTCTTCGTGCCTCCAGATTTGGTGGAATGCCTTCTGCATTAAGGATATGCCAGTGGCAGGTCCCGCATCACAGTGTGATGCGTGAAAACCCATCTGTACTTGTTGTTGGCAAATCTGGAGCAGAATCTTCAACTCCTGGTGTATTCTCTATTCTTGATTCATACTCTGGAGAAGAACTGAACTCTATGAAACTTGACCATTCTGTTGTCCAAATTATCCCCTTGACACTGAAGGATTCATCAGAGCAGCGACTTCATCTGATTGTTGATTCCAATTCCAATGCTCATTTATATCCGAAATCTCCAGACGCCCTCAATGTATTTTTTCATGAAATGTCAAACCTGTATTTCTACTCTGTAGATATTCAGGCAAATGTTATTAAAGGGTATTCATTACAGAAGTCATGTGGTCTCAATTTGGGTGACGAGTACTGCTTCAGTATGAAGGAGTTATGGTCCATCATCTTTCCTTCTGATTCTGAAAGGATTGCTATCTCTGAAACGCGAAAGATGAATGAGGTATGTTCATTATCTACTTCTTTATTCATGGAATATCTTGTAACTTAAAACTAACTACAAAATAATATTTTATTTGTCTCATTTTCTTATTTGAAGGTTGTTCATACCCAAGCTAAGATAATTGGTGATCATGATGTGATGTACAAGTACTTGTCAAAGAATTTAGTTTTTGTTGCTACTTTGTCTCCTAAAGCTGCTGGTGATATTGGATCTGCGCTACCTGAAGAAGCTTCACTTGTTGCATATCTTATTGATGCAGTCACTGGACGCATACTCCATCGTGTGACTCATCATGGTGCACAAGGCCCTGTACATGCAGTAAGTATATCTGTATCTCCTAGTCTTTTGCCACTTGCACTTGCAGTCCCTGTTTCCAGTGATGGCCCATTTGGCTCTTA
Source organism: Miscanthus lutarioriparius (assembly GCA_904845875.1). Classification (NCBI taxonomy): domain Eukaryota; kingdom Viridiplantae; phylum Streptophyta; class Magnoliopsida; order Poales; family Poaceae; genus Miscanthus; species Miscanthus lutarioriparius. The sequence continues at coordinate 50,500,770 of CAJGYO010000016.1, read as the reverse complement.
ATATATGCATACCAAACTTGCTTGCATGGCATAATGGAGTTTTGAAACACGCACTATCATATGCTGTTAATATGTTGGTTCAGAATAAATTTATCTCAACAAAGCTATGGATCCAGAATGTTTTTGTGCATTTCATCACTTCTGATTGTAAAAGGTTCTCTGCTTATAACATGATTAATGCTTCTTCTAGGTTTTGAGCGAGAACTGGGTTGTCTATCATTATTTTAATCTGCGAGCTCACAGATTTGAAATGGCGGTGATTGAGATATATGATGAATCTAGGGCGGTATGACTTATGCTGTCTTAATTATGTACACTTATTTTTTGTTATGATGGTGGTAGTAATATTAAGTGCACTAAGTATTTTATGCAGGACAATAAAGATGTCATGAAGCTCATACTTGGGAAGCATAATCTTTCGGCACCAATTACATCTTATGCGCGCCCTGAGGTGGCAGTAAAATCCCAGTCATTCTTTTTCACCCATTCAGTAAATGCAATGGCAGTTACACAAACGGCTAAGGGGATCACTTCCAAGCAGCTTCTGATTGGTACTATTGGTGACCAGGTCTGTTGTCTCTATTTCTTACTTTTCCAGTGTACAATAGAGCAGTATAATGTGTGCTACTATTTCTATTTTTATTTGTTTATTAGCCATTATTCTGTGCTGCCTTTCTTTTCTTTTTTTAAATGTGTAAGGTAAACTGATAGCATTTTTTAGGATAAACTTTGGGCATTCGAGTTACCAATGCAAGCAGGTTCAATTTTGTTTGAAAATTGTTTTATTAATATCTATTACTGTAGGCTTGAAATGCATAGGAATTTCCTAGTCTACTGCTCCATAGCAATTCAATCAGCATTTTAACATGTCTATACAGCTCGACCTCAAGTGCTCATTCAGTGGCACTGGAATAGAATTTATTCTTCCGAGTTCTGTAAGGTGGAGCCTTTTCCCATATACTGCTGCTGCTTAGTTGGATTAGATCTATCTGAGCTAATACGGATGCATTAGTGAAATGAATATTTTGCTGTTAACTCCTTGCTTGGTGATTATGTACTAAGTACCATTCGTACAACATGGAGGTAGCACTGACATGGGCATCAGGATTGGTTCCAACATAGCTCCACTTGTCTGCTCAAGCTTAATATCAGTTGACCATAGATTTCAACTGTAAGGAGACCCATGCATCATAGGTCAAGCCATTTAAAATTAGTGGGGCCTATTTGTTTGGTCAACATTATATTGGATATAAATGGGTTGCACTGTTTTTAGATTAATTAATTAATGTGGAGGGTTAATTGTCATTTATATGGGTAAATAATGCTAGATTGACATTCTTCTCAATCATATGGCAGGTTTTGGCACTTGATAAGCGCTATCTTGATCCGCGTCGTTCAGTGAACCCGACACAACAAGAAAAAGAAGAGGGCATTATACCATTAACAGATTCTTTGCCTATAATACCCCAGGTATTTGTTTCGGTCTTGATATTCCATACATCTTCCTTGTACAATATTTAATTGTGGATATTTTGCCATGATCTTGTATCGCAAAAAGGAGAAATCGTAAATAGGTGTTACATTTGGATTCTTTTCGTTATTATTCATATGATTAAAATGGCGGCATATGTTTTTAATAGTCAAGGACCTATGATGCAAGTTGCAAATCTGAGTTATGGTACTTGTTTCAAGTACAGGATTAATTTCTTAATACATTCAAACTATATTGCTTCAAGTACAGGAATGCTTAACATGTGTATACTGTGGTGTTTTCATCATTCTGTAATTTGACTGGGATACCGTAACTAGCTTCAACAGAACATTCAAGTTGTTTATGCATTCTTTGGTGATGGATCTGGCTTTTAGTAAAATTAGAAACATATTGTTTCTGAAAAGTTCCATAACTTCTTGCATTTTTTTCAAACTACGACTCAGATATCTAGCATTAGTAGTGGATGGTTCGAAAAATGCTTATATTCATAAAATGCAGCACATGTATTTTATTTTTGTGAAACATAACTAACAATGGTTATCCGAAGATTTGGACATTGGTAGGAGAGAGCAAGAAAAAGGTTGGGATGAGATATTTTTAGAGGGGGGATATAGTAATTGTTTGTGTGACTCCTGATGGATACAATGCTGCCACTTTCAATTGGGATGACACAGACCATCATCAATGAAATAATTTCCGAACTACAAATACCTCAAATACACCGAAGGGAAAGTAATGAACCCTTGCCATGTCAAATTCAACTAATAGTTAGATGTCTATGAAAGGTATAAAATGGAATAATAGACAACTTTTGGTTTGATTTGTGTGATGGATACAAGGCTGCCCCTTTCAATAGGGATGACAGAGTAACTTGGCAATGGGGCGGGTCCCCGCGGGTTTTGGACCCGGTGGGGGTGGGGGCGGGGGTGGGGTCAGGTCTGTGATTTCTCCCGCCGGTGCTTCACGGGGACCCAAAATTTTAACAGCCATGTAATAAGGCCCAGCCCAAGAGTAACCCTAGGTATATAAACAGCAGCTACTGTGACGCCGCACGGGAGTACAGGACGCGCCAGCACCTCCGCTCGGTGCGCTCGCGACCTCGCGTACTCCCCTGCTCGTCGCCGCTCGATCCTGCATGGGCGCAGCACTGCTGCCTGCTGCTGCGCTGCCGTATAGGCGAACAGGAATCCTGCGCAGGCATAGCTGCACAGGTGCAGCACACTGCCTGCTGCATGTGTCTCTGTGCTACTCCTTTCATGTTCTAGCACTATCCCTTCAATCTATCTATTCATCTGCTTCCTTGCGACCTTGCATGTCTCTGTGCTACTCCTTGATCGTGCTTCAATTTTTATCTGGGAGCACTACTAGTTGGTTGTAACTCTTCTTTTTTATTTGGTAGCAAATCCCTTGTAATAATATCAAGCTTTCCTGTCGGGTTTTGGGGGTGGGTCTGTGGATGCTGTTACGAATAATAAAGGTGGACTCAACTGGATTGATACTATTGAGGCCCAAAGGTGGGACAATACATAGAGTACATGGGAGACACAAGACGTAACCCTAGACTAGAGAGATTGCACTAATGTCCTTTGACTATTATACCTTAACAGATGCTTCACCCGGCCCCGTTGCCATCAGACCATTATCAATGAAATAATTTCTGAACTACAAATACCTCATATACACCTAAGGGAACTAAGTAATGAAACCTTGCTATGTCAAATTCAACTAATAGTTAGATGTCTATTAAAGGTATAAAATGGAATAATTGATTTGTGTGGTGGTTTGCTGATACCGGCAATATTCATGAGACATTCATTTTATTTTCGTTTGTTTAATTTAGCTTCTGCTAATGGGTGATTCACACTTTTCTCATTGTTTCCCCTTCAGTCCTTTGTGACGCACTCTCATCAAGTGGAGGCCCTGCGAGGAATTGTTTCTATTCCTGCAAAGTTGGAGTCCACTACTCTTGTTTTCACATATGGTGTTGATCTATTCTACACCCAGCTTGCTCCGTCAAGAACCTATGATTCCCTCACCGATGAATTCAGCTATGCGCTGCTTCTAATCACAATTGCAGTCTTGGTTGGTGCCATTATTGTTACTTGGATTTGGTCCGAGAAAAAGGAGTTGAGAGACAAGTGGAGGTGAATGAGGCCTCAATGTTCTGATGTGGACGAAATTTTGGGCCCTAGTCAGCTTCCTTGTCCTTCCCCCTTTTCATTTTAGTGCTAGAGTTTGTTTCACTTTTGATTAGGCCTTTATTCATGTAACCATTTGACAACAAAGCCTATCTGCTGTGAATTGACACACTGCCGAAGCCTTATAGAAAGCCACTTGTGCAATTAAAAGTTCTAGAAATGACATGAAAGGATTATCAGAGCGCAGGTGGCATGAATGGATTGCTTATAATGTGTAAGCTGTAACCAAACTATTTAGCAGATTGTAGCAAATTGTTGTTGATAGAGGGTTTCCGCTTCTCTTGTAACTTAATGAGCTCGTCTTGTTTCAATCATTATACTTTTCTTGACAGAAACTGTATTTCTCTTCCTCTGTACTGTCATTACTTCTGTTGTTTGCCTGTGATAGGCTGGGCTACACAAGATGCTCTTTGCTGTGGTTGTTCTGAAGGTGATGTAGCAACCTCATCATTGAACCAATGATGCATATTGCTACTTCCTGATAGATCGATTTTGTGTGTATGTTAACGATATCAGTGATCAAGTCAGGTACCGTTTAAAGATTTATAGTATTCTGTAAACAAGGTTATCTTTCTTTTGAAATCTGGATGCTACACCATTGCATATTATTGGTTGCCATGCTCAGATCTTAAACTTCAATAAAGTGTTGATATAGTACTTTGGGCCCCTGGGTCTGTCAAGTGACATGCAAGCCTGTCTAGCCTGTCTCAGGTTCTTTCATGTCATGCCCCATCGCCCTTTTGCAACCAACCTAAGGTGGAAGTGAGCTTTCAGGTCGCCCATGCAAAAATCACAGGTATGGGTTCTCTTTTCTGTGGGGGTAAACTGGTAGAAGTCGTGAGCTTCAATCATGGTAATATGGTATGCTCGCAACGGTGGAGCGCTCTCACCGGTTTAGCCCCAGCCCTGGCACATGGCGGCAGGGATGAGATGTGAGATGTCTGCCATGATCGGGAGAGATCAGGTAAAGCGGTGGCTTTTCTGGCCGAAGCACTTGCGAGTTGTAGATGATGGAAGTCGAGTTCTCAAGCTTAAGGCAGCAGGAGGGGTCATGTCCATCCATTGAGGCCTTTGCTTTTCTGTGCCTTTTTCCTTCCGGTGCTTGGTTCTTTGCCCCTCCCATGCTAAACTTCTGAGCAATGCTTGCTTTGTGGCGAGGTCGTATGGCTCAAACCCAAACCCAACTTCGCTTTCATCAGGTTATTGTGGGCAATAGTCAAATAATCGACCCCCCAGAATCAACGGTTTTTGCTAGACCGATTTGACCCTCTTGCGCGCTTTGCACCGGTAAATCTGTCAAATCCTCAGCATCTTTTGCAGCTAGCTAGACCTTAGGGCCTGAAGCGTTGCGCATCAGCTAGCTCTAGCTGTGGTGCCGCTTTACCGGGGGTTCCCTTTCGCAGTTGCAAGTACCCCAGGTGCTGCTGGGGTGCACTGGCCAAAGTGGTGATGGTGTACGATGTGAGGCCTCCTTTTTACCTGATGGAACGGGGGGCTATGGACCAGCACTGCACTGTGGTGTGGCGAACGCACCGCGGCGGCTTGCCTGAGCCCGAAATGTGTCAACCGCCGGCACAAGGAGACGCCCGGGCCTAGCAGCTAAACCGACCGTGACGAGAGCCATTTCCCTTTCCTGTGTGAGCTGGGAATGTGACACGGCGAAAGTGCGTGCTCATCGTGCCGTGACACGGCGCACGAGGTTGGCCGGTGGTGGACCGGTGAGTCCAGGGCGGTGGTTTCCCTGAACGTGCCAGGCCGGAGTGAGCCGCTCCGAAATCGTGCTGTGCCCGGGCACTGGTAAGGGATGGAGGCGATGACGGCGACGGGCGCGACGGCGACGGCGACTGGCGTGGGTGGTGGCCAGCCAGCTCGCGTCGGGTTATGATGGCCAGGTTTTCTCCGGGAACAGGTTTTCGCCGGAGGGTCCATGGCCTCGCTCTCTGCTTGTGTCGGCGGTCACTGCCTTCTGGTTGAATGGGTAGGCGGAGGATCTTCTCAGCTGAGCCCCCCGCATCCCCATGGCCCATGGATCGAGTACGTGCGCTTGTTGCGTGACTAGCAGTGCTGTTTTGGCCAGAGCACGAGCACCGTCACCAGGGGCACAACAGCGCAAGACAGATGACGCTTTGCCCTTCTTCCGAAAGTCCAGTTGTCTAAACACCCGGCCCCTAGAACTAGATGCCCACTGGCTACAAAACGTCCCAGTTACTTGCCTCTTTCAGTCTATTAACCACGTAATTTGCAAGGGGCTTGAGCTCGACAAATAGGTTTAACAAGCTTGTTTGTGTACTTACGTTGCTTGAGGTTAATCTAACTTGGCCCGGCGCATGTAATTGATCTCTGGCGACAAACCACGAGAAAGGATCGGAGTAAATAGGTACTTTTGACGAATGAAAAGACAAGAGAAACACGTACGTGGTTTGAATTGGTCTTCATGTTTTTATCTAACTATCTAGTAGCACGTCTACTACATATTTTCCCAATTAAGCATTAATATCTACTCCCTCCATTTAAATTCCTTCGGGCTATTTTAGGGACATAGCTTTTGCTACACACCTAAATATATATTGTGTCTCGATGCATAGTAAAAACTATGTAGCTAGAAAAGCCACAACGATTTACAATTTGCAATGGAGTATTAATATAGGGGCACAGAACGTAAAGCATATAACACCACTAAAAATTCCATATAAGTTTTCATTATTACTACAGATATGTATCATCGTCGTCTCTAAAGTAGCCATCACCATCGGTTTCGCCCTCGGTGGTGAAAGTCATTGGTGTTAATATCGATTATTAGCGCCGGTTTCGGACTAGCGGTGAAAATCATTATCATCGTCGGTTGGTTATACAAACCGGTAGTAAAAATAAAAAAACAAAAAAGCCCCCAAGCTTGTCAAGCCCCGCCAAGCCCATCAAGTCCATCGAGCATCAGCCGCTAGTGGATTTGGATACATCTATTTTAGCATCCATATCATAAACAAATGCAAATATGGATATCCATATTCAAATTTTATCAGATACAAATTTGAACAAAATGGATAACTGGACATCCATTTCCACCCCCTAGTTAATCTTTCTGATTATATGCTCTGGACACTTTGACATGGATACTATATCGAAGAATTAAGACTAGTACAATAACTGAAATATCTGTGATGTGGCGGATTTCTAAACTTTGACCACTATTCTCTATAACTAAAATATTCATAAGAGAATCGTTGACAGGGCGTGCGAAAAATCGTTGGCGTCGCGCATGCCCGGCGCGGCTTCGCTAGCTCGTGCCTGCAGTGGACCCGGCGTCGTGCGAGCGATCACCGAGAGAAATGAAACATCGTTCTCTTCTCCGCTCAATTGACAGAAGCGGCACGCCTCTCAGCTTCTGCCGCGGCCACCTTGGTCCCTGCATCGGCGAGCTCCCCAGCTCCGGTTCGCCAGCGATGGCTGGATCTGGTGGATCCGGTTCCCCTCTACCTCTCCCACACCTTCTTCCTTATCCATGGGAAAAGTTCTTCCTAGGTTGGATTCACCCGGCAGCATTTGACGGCGGCACAAGGCGAGGCCGCCGCCGTAGTATGGGAAATGGCGGCGGTGCTCGTCCGCGGCCTCCGGGGGCGACCTGTGGGCGCTGGTTGATGCTGCGCTGGACGCGGCCACGCGGGACTACGCCGACGGCATCGTTGAGTGCCTCTACGCCGCCGCCGGCGGCTATAGCAACTGTGCCGAGCGTCCGCCGCATGTTGCTGCTTTAGCGTCGGGGGGCTGGATGAGGAGGACGGAGACGAGGTGGCTCCGGCTTCTCCAGTGGTGGAGGCGGAGGCGAAGGCGGTGGCGGAGGCGGACGCTGATGCGCAAGCCGAAGGCGCAGAGGAGCAGGCTGTGCTAACACAATGGGTGGGCCAATCGGTTTGCTTGCTTGTTTCAGATCTGCAGCAGCAACTGCCATGGGAAGGGTAAGGTTTTGAAGCTTATGTTCATGTTCGTGCAGGAGACTGACATCGGGCGACAGATGAATGGTCTGCGCAAGCACTCTTCTGCCGAGGTCAGGCGACTGGTGAAGCAGCTCATTAGATGATGAACATGGACACGAACACTGTTAAATTGGAGAGATGATTTTCTGTTTCGAATATATGCTGCCTAATTATCCTCTTTTGTGGAATCTTGTATTGCTTGCAACTTGAAGTAGCAAATAACAGATTGTGCAATGAAAGTAGCTATTATCTATGGTGACACATCTGTATTTTATTAGAGCCTTGTATGTTTACCTTTTCTTTATTGATTGTAGACTATATGTAACAAAGACACCTTCATTGTTCGAGCCTTACAGGTTTCAGCGTTTCAGTATTCTCCTAGCCCACAGAGGCATCGTGAGTGCAACATATCATCTTTTAAATTGTAACACCTCTGGTGTTTTGACCTAGCACTAAAATTTGACATGTCATCATATGCATTGCAAAGCATTCATGGAGTAGAAAATTTTGAATGCATTCACTAAATAAGCTTTATTTCATAATGTTGTTATTTCATGTGATGTGTTTCAAAACCCTAAATAAAGATCATGACCACAAGGGTCAAATTTCATGTGATCATGTGAGGCCATGTGTCATTTGACTCAAATAACCCTAATGGGCCATGTTACTAGTCAAAAATCAAAGTTAAAGTAAAAGAAAGACAAATCAAATTTGAATTCAAATTCAAATTATAAAAGTCCTTTTTGCCCCTTTTGACTAATTCAAAATCCATGTGGAATTTGGGGTTGAGGCAAAAAGCAAAGTTGAATATTATTTTATGTGTATCAACTTTGGTATTCAAAGTTTTTCAAGTTTACATATAAAATTTGGAGTAATTTTGAAATGATTCAAATACTCAAATGCACCCCAAATTCAAATTTTAAAATGGAGGCAGAATTTGAAAATGTTCATTGAAGCAAAGTTGTAGAGTTTGAAAAGTTGAGCAACTTTCATTTTTAGAGATTTTCAACTTCTTTAGAAAATTTGAGAGTAATTTACAAAATGAACTCGGTGGCAATTCTGTAATTTCTCGGAACAGTAGCCGACCACCGCCCCACCGCCGGCGTCCTTTCTCCGGCCTTCCAGGCGCGTCCGCGACCGCCCTTGGCTTCGCGCTGGCACGGGGAGCACTCTGCGTGTCGAGTCCGCGCGCTCCTGGCCGCGCTATAAAGCCCAGACGTCGCCGTTCATTTTTCTTCCCTCCCTCTGTTTTTTCCGACGCCGCCGTCTCAAACTCCGGCGAGCTTCTCTCATCTCCTCAGCGCAAGCAATCCCCGTAAAAGCCGTGTTCTAGTTCCGCCTGCTCCTCGCGCATCCGACCGAGCTATTGCTACCGCCTAAGTTCGCCGAGAGCTCGCTGTCCACGTTCATCTTCCTCGCGGCCGGCGACCTCAACGGAAATGTCGATTCACTGTGGCCAGCCTCATCCAGTGAGCCGCTGCCCTTGATTGTTGACTCTATGGCTTCGCCTCGATGTTGTAGTGTTTATTCCAATCTTGCCTGCTTGTTTTGCCCACTGCAGTCGCCGGAACTCCATCGTCGACGAGGTCCGCTCCGCCGTGATCCCGGTCACCGTCGAAACGTGTCACCAGAGCTTCTCCGGTCCCGCTTGTTGCTTCAACACGACCGGGGTGAGCCCCTAATGCTTCCTGTACTCTCTGTTTTACTGTTACCGGCCTTGTTTCGCCGGCGTAACGCTGCCGTGCCACCGCGTCCGCCATGGCCGGTGTCAGCCTTATTCCATGCCGTAATCAACCTCCAAAGTGCCACTAATAGATGTGCCTAGCTCTTGTGAACATGTTAGTGCTTTGGCCGTCGTTGTTGGGCTCATCGTCGGCGAGTTTGCGCCAGTCAGCGCCGTCGCAACCACGGTCAATGCCCGAGGTTGGGGATGACAGGTGGGGGCCGGTTGTCAGTGAGAGCAAGAGAGAGAATAGTGCTTTTTGTTATTTTCTGATTTTGAATAGTGCTGAATCTTTGGAAAATTGTAGGAAAATAATCATAGCTCCAAAAATTCTGAAAAATTTTTGTGTAGCTTCTGTACATGCTCTATTATGGTTTAAAAATTTGAAACTTGAAATTTGAATAAATTTTTAATGTTCAAAAATTTAGTCAATTAATTGATAAATGCAATTTCCATAATTTTTGTAGGTCACTGTGTAGCTCCAAAAATTATGAAATTTATTTTGGTTCACTAATTTGTTATGAGAAAATTTACATAAAATTTTGAGGTCATTTGGAATAAGTTTATTTTTGGGCTTATTTCAAATTAATTAAAAATTTAATAAAAGCAACCCTAATTGTTAGGGTTAGGGTTTAATTTTTGTTTGGGTCATGTTGTGTGACCAGTAGGGTTTCAAGATCAGTTTGGTCAAGTCACATGTGTGGTTCTTGCCGGTAGAATTGCAAGTTGGTTTTGTTGGCTTGCAACTGTACCGTGAAGGAAAATCGTATTCGAGGTGTTGTTACATTTCATGTACCGTGAAAGCATCATGTTTACATTATCATCATGTTAAAGCATATGTTATCATTTCATGTAGAACCCGAGAGTGAAACGATTCTAGTTGAGCAAGTCCTGAAAGAATCCCCGGTTGTCACAGGATTTGATAATTATGGTACTGATCCGGAACCTGAGATCGTCAACGAAGGCAAGCCCCGGTTTATGCATTAAACCATTACCTTGTTTACTTTGAAAAGTTTATCACCTATGTTACTTATTGCATTAAGTTGATTTACTTCAAATGTTACCTACTTGATGCATTGCCTACCTTGTTGATTGTTTACCATCCTTGAAGATGATTTCATTTACAAAGGCGTAGAATTGCTTAGTATGCTTTATGATAGGTTTTCAAAGTAAAAGTTTGGATACAATCAAAGATGGCATACTGGCCAAAGAAAGAAAGAAAGAAGATAGAATAAACTAGAGACTAGTCGGGTGGCTTATCTTGAATGTTGGGTAATGTTGCCGACTATGTCGCTTAAAGGTCACTCATCGTGGATCTTCTGAACGAGACACTTTGTAGTACTGGTCACATACTCTGGTAAGCCTACTTCGGCTAATCCGATACTAAGACGAATGCCCACGCACTGGGAGTGGTGAGATGGCGGGAGTAGCATGTACCCTCGTGGCTTGAATGTGGCCGGATTTGAGGCGTGCTGTGCTCTCGGGTGGCGTGGAGATGACTTAGTACGGGAGGATCCGGTAGCGAGGTTGATATATGCAAGATTAAGTTCTACATATGTCGTGTGATAAGGAATCCCTAGCTGGGACTTGAATCAATTCGAATTGCCGGTGCTCCGTGGATATGGAGACTCGATTCATTACAGAAGCAATGCAGGACTGGTGAATTACTAAAACATGAGAAAAAGAATGGAATGAGAAGGATTGGAACATGGGATATGAACACTTAGTTGGAGATATTGAACTAAAGTACTTAGGGGTAAAACTTGAAACTTGGATCAAGAATAGTAAGCTTTTGGCAAAGAACTTTTGAATCTTTCTACATCCTTACCTTGACCCAACACCTGCATCCCTAAGACCTTCACCCTTTTTCATCAGGTCAGTCTTGTTGAGTACTTTTGTACTCAGGGTTTATTAACCCTTGTTGCAGGTGAGTCGCATGCGCAGGCTTGTTTTGGTCCCTGCTGCATGTCAGTGTTTGAAGTCGATGACGATGAGGAATGATGAATGGCCTTTGGACAAGGCACTAGTTTGTGTGAAATAAATAATGTTAATGTAATATTATCCCGCTACTATGTTTGTATGACACTTATGGTTATGTAAGTTTGAAACAACTGGTTTGTAATATTAAAACTTAAGTCTTCCGCTTTATAATCTCTGGTATGTATATTGAAAACTGTTGTAATCTGCAATGACTGTGATTGGGATCCTGTTTGAAAAAGATTCGTGGATGATTCGGGTTTCCCGAGGACACCCGACAGACCTGTTAAGTTGTTGGGAACTTGTGTACGCTATCTGAGGTCTGTTGAGACATCAATAGGTGCACGTGGGCCCGATTTCTTAGGAGGTTCTGCCACATAAATGCAGTAAAAATGTACTTATGGAGGTACACTCTTTGTTTCTATAACTTTAGATGGTTCAGCTTTAGAGAGGGCTAACAATGGTTTTGAGTCAACAATGTATGCAAAGCGTAGAACCAGCTGATGTTAGGAGAATTTGGTACTCTTTGGATCAAATGTTACTACTTTGAGAACATTTTACACTGGAAACTTGTAGTACTAGCATAAGCAGTAGCAGAACTGTATCAGTAAGGACTCATATTCGAAAATTCTGTTGTTTTTGCTAAAGTGATCTCAGCTCACTCATTGTGGCCTGAACAATTAATTTGGCCTGCTCTTGAGGGACAAGAATTGATGCATTTGCTTAATTGTTCTATTTTGTGAATAAATATCAATTAAGTTTGACATTAATGTGGCCCATAGCGTCAGCACGGGTAAATGTACTATGTAAATTTAAAGTGCCGGTTGGAAATATGAACTGATCTTTCATCATGATTTCCATGTGTTCAGGTCGTTGAAGCTGCACTATTTCTATAATACAAAGATTGGAGCAGAAACGGTACACGATGATGTGTTTTTTTACATATAGCTCTTGCTCTTCTTGTAGAAAACTATACACGATGATGTGTTTTTTTACTGCATACTCCATTTAAGCATTGTCACTTACATGTTTCTCAATCATTGGCTTCAAACCTTTAAGCTGTTACTCCCATCCCCTGATCCCCTACTTTATTGGGATTTCAATTTAGGCAACTTTCATTATAGTGCACACAGTGGAATTCAAACAGCATTGCTTCCAGTTATTTCCATCTCTTATATGCCTTACAGAAGCCAAACTGCAAATTCACAGTCCATCTGTTTCCTATAACACATTTCCCATCTTAGCTAATCCGAGCTTCTGACCTTCAGATACATCAACCAGTACAAACAATAAGAGATTATATACTCCCAATTTTGGCTACTAAGTGACAAACTCTGCAGCATGCTTGTTCAACTGCTCTGGTAACCTTGATGTCCTCAATTCCTTATCCATGCTCTCCATCTGCATGGCATAATGTGGAAAATCAGTATATCACACACTAGCTGATATTTAAATTTTAGGTTGTCAACCACTCACACTAACTACATTAGCTTTGTAGGACGCTGTGTAAGTAAAAAAAGAGTTAAACAATTTCTATGGCATACTGATCTGCTGTAAAATAACTTGATATTTAGAGTCAGCTAGATGGACGCTGTGTAGTATTCTAAGTTTTTAGGCATGAGAATGACTTGGGACTTCTTTCGATTAAATGAATAGAATTACCAAAAGAGGAAGGTGTCCACACTGGCTGGTAAAAACCTAAAAAACATTTGATTCAGGATCAAACATCATTGTTGACCTTAGAAGTTCGATGTATCAGTCACATTGTTACAGTGTAGGCAACTAGCCACAAACTGAAGAGGCATGTTTTGGTTGTCACCAACTATCTGAGACTGCTGCTAAGGCATATTTTCTGTAGTCTTTCTTGCTATCAGTGCTATTTATGATATATTTTACCTATCTGATGTGTCCTGTGGAACCTTGAAGTTATGTTTTCAAGATCCGGTTTCTGGTGAAATCTTATATTATAGATTTGGAATTCATCAGATTCATGGAGGGAGAGGACGATTGCATTGAAGCTATGAATCTGGATGATCGCTATATTAAAGCATACTCATGCCAAATTACTGCATGAAAAGAACTTGGGAAGGTTAAGGAGGCAAAGGATGGTATTCCATGCTCTAATCCTTCTGTCTTTGTCTTTTCTATAATCAATTTTTTCACTTTCTGAACATTGACCTGTATTGTACACCAATTATGTGTATAGATGCTGAATTTGCCATCAGTCTTGATCTAAATAATGAAGAGCTAAGAAAGCAGCATTCTACCGCCAATGGCAAGATCAGATTCATAGTATTCCAGAAGAAGCACCACACAAGGCTCTTCCCAAACAACACAAATGATCACCGATGGACGGACAACAGTGGAAATATTCTACCGAATTAGGAATGTAGACATATATGCTGCTGTTTTTAGTTCATTTTTTGACAATGATTTTGCTCAAATCTTTCTGAAATTTGCAGGCACTGTAGTTGATAGGAATATCTGCCACACAACAGAATTTGATTTCTTCCTGTGCAGCCATGCTGGAATCAAGGTATGTCTGACATTTTGTAATTGCATCTGAAGATTAGCTGCTTGTGAAATTGCAGAGAACAAGCCATCCTACACATTATGACGTGCTGCGAGATGACAACAAGTTCACTACAAATGCTCCGCAGTCTCTCACATATAACTTATGCTACTTGTTAGCATGCCCTTCGCTGCCATCTTGTTTTTTTTGCTAAACTCATTTGTGTGACGGGTCTGTATTTTCTTTTCTTTCAGGTATTCAAGCTGCTCTCGTTGTGTGTCAATCGGTATGTCCTCTCGTGTCATTGAGAACTTTAGTTATGTATTTTCCAGTGCAAAACATTGCTATGGATTTTTTGTATTTCTTAAAACTGCAGAGTTCCGTTTAATATCCATAAAATACTTGCTAATGCTAATTCTTATACTAGAAGAATAGTGAGCAATATCTTCTCAAGTACATGGAGCTGAAGATTCCCAATACTTAAAAACTGTTCAGATCAAACTCTGGAGTTGGCTCAATCTACCAATTTAGGTGGCGAGGACGAGCTCTCCAAAGGCAAACCTCCAAGGCTCAAGTTATCCCGGTAAGAAGGGCAAAAGGTTGGAAGGGAAGCACATGATTTAGTAAAATGACATAGCTTAGTTGGAATCGTTATCTATAACAAGTATTGTGATTTCAGGTACTTCTTTATGAGAAACCTTGTTGCTTGTTCTTATTATCTAAGAATGGATGACAAGGGTCACAATTATATATTTTCCTGCCTTAAAAAAAATTTGTACCACAAAGATCGTCACAGCTGGCGTCCATGGTTGTACTGTTGTTTGCAATAATAATACCTGTGACAGGCACTAATATTTACATATATACTTGAACCTGTGTGCATGATGGTATGGAGATGCGGCGAAACTTATTTGTGGATTTATTAGCGCACGAAATAAATGGATATCGGAGATTTCTTCATGCCGATATAAAACATTATCTTATCCGCATCACGGAAAGGTCTATACAGTAGAGTTTTGTGAGTCCGCGACGCCGCGCTCTCCGTGGCCATGTTAATTTCACGAACTTTGCTTTTTGAATTTGAATTAAATATCACTTTAACGTTGGTATTTCAGTACTGTTATCTTATCGTGCGATTCGTATGTTTTTAGTATAAAAGTTTAGTTATCCCGTAGCAACACACAGACACGAACCTAGTTTACAAAAAAAAAAGTATTTGTATTATGAAATTACATTCCGTCATAAATCTAATAACATCACTTTGAACTAATGTATATAATCTTACACATATTACAGATCATCTTTTGGGAAGTTCCATTGCATGAATCCCAACGCTAACTACAACAACATAAATTAAGATTTGACTTCTCCATTAACTCTGCGTTAATTATTTTAAATGCAAATCTCATATCTACATTTTGCACTCACATCCCATCAAATAATTCCGCTCTAGATTACTCTTAGTCTACATAGCAGATGCTTCACCACTTGTTTATATTTAACGGTGATGACCCGAGCTTGTTGGAACCTAGCTAGGTCATAGGGTGGGGGGCACGCCATTGTGGTGCAAATGTTTTGGCTTGTCAATCGAGGTACATGTGCAAATCAGATCTTCTCCTTATCTCTCTGTTTTTTTCCTTTACATAGCTCTCAGCTTTTCCTCTTTGTTCAGTGTTTTTCTGGTTTCAGCAAAAACTGCTCTAATACCTGTAACACACTAGCTAGCTCATCTCCTAGATGAGTTGATGGTCTACAAATATTCCAGTCCCATTACAATAATTTTCTCCCAGCATTTGTAGCTCGAATATTTCATCTCGATAGCATCTACTCATTTCTGGTTGCATTGAGGTAGATATAGGCCGAGTTTATCTGAAAGTTCAGTCATGATTCCATGGCAAATAATGCAGCCGCAGACTTGATCAAATGCGCTTTAATCTTTTGAAGGAACCTCAGCTTTTTACCGTCTCTAAGCTAGAGGTCGAGCTAAGCTGACCATTGTGATTTGTGAACATGTGTCCATTGTGAACGCTGAATATAAAGTAGATTTTTCCTATTAATAGATGCCCTCACCGACATTTCGCTGCTGATGAAAGTGGATTAGACATGCTGAAAAGGCAGGTCTTTTCCTTTCCTACAGAACAAGCTACTATCGATTCCTATATATATTGTTGTGGCTGAAAACATATATATTTTTTAATCGTGTCTCCCGTAAAATTTGTTCTCTCTAATAGATCATGATAACATGTCATGTTTATATGTTGTAGCATCAGCAATCACGTCCTATTCCATTTATCATCAGCATCGAGCCATTTCTTTCTTCAACCTCTGAATCGAAAATGGTCGTGTAATTATGATCATGGATGCAACAGGTGAACCTGTGAACCGAAGACTGAAATATATAAATAGGAATATGCGATTGAATCACGGAAGCTGTCGATGTTAATTTACGCCACAAACTCTGGAGCAACCTGAGCAGCTAGATGGATCTCTCAATCAACCGAGACGTTCTCCTGTAAGTAAGGGGTGGTTTTATTCTAATAGGAAACCTATTTCATATGCAATCTACGTGACATTTCAATGCTAGAGGTCAGGAGAGAATCACTTTATTGTAATCAACAGACTGAAAGCAAATAATTGGCAAAAAATCATATACATCCCATTGTTGATTCAAACTCAATCTCCTTTCAAAAACTAATAATTGACTAACAAAATAATTCCAAATCTAGGTCTAGTGATAGACCCAAACTTAATCCCTATTAAAAAAATGATACCATAAAAATCAAGACATGACCACCAAACAAGGGTAAGATCTTGTTCCCCTACTAAATTTAACATAGGACGTTCAAAGATTTGATCTAATTTCATTTATAATTGACTTAACCATGCAAAGAGAGAGATAAAGAAGAACCTAATTAATCAGTTAATCTTGTACTAAACCTTCAAAAAGATGTTAATTAGGAATGACATGTACTTATTTCTAGATACTTATCTTGTAGAGTCTCATCTTTTAAAGAAATTAGAAGATACCCCGCGTGTTGTTGAGGGGATTATGAAGAAGTTAGAATGAAATTGAGTAGAGATGATGTATATGGATAGCTTGCAATTAGAGTTGAAAATTAGTAGGATGACATGGTTATTTGTGGGAGATGATCTGAATATAGTTAGTTGGGAGTGATGTGGATGAATTGCATGTTAAGATATATTTGTAGGCCATGTTCGCTTCGCTGAAAAAAAAAGCCGAAACACTAGGAGTGATGTGGATGAATTGCATGTTAAGATATATTTGTAGGCCATGTTCGCTTCGCTGAAAAAAAAAGCCGAAACACTGTTCCGGTTGATTTGTTATGAGAGAAAAACACTGTTTCGGCTGAAAAAACAAGCTGAAAAGTACGGATTATAAGAGAAGTGAACAAGGCCACAATAGGGATTAGCTTTATAAGAGATATAAATCAGTAGCAAAACCTCCTCATTTAGATTTGTAAATTTTGAGAAGTTGTAGGAGCTCCCACTTCCTTCTTTCTCGAGCTACAGTTCTATCCCGAGTAGAAAGCAAGAGGATCTGCTACATATACTGCAGATATTTTCCAGAAGCTAGCCGTCTTTAATTTAACAATAACCTTTATTCGCCTCAGAAAATATATTTCGATATATGCGGCAGATTTAGAGGGATGAGGTTCATTAAAGCGGTTGACAATTGAGCTACTTTTGCCCAAAAAAAACCATTTGGCGTCGCTAGGAGTCAACAGGGTTGGTGTGAATCGTGTTGGGCTGGCCCAAAACATCTATGCGGACAGTCGCGTTGAGGAAAAAAAAAAGTATTCCGTACGTCTAGTTAATAATGTAGTATCTACTATACGTACTTGGCGATCCGCGGCCGTCGACCGTCGTTACGTACGCACGCCTACTAGGTACGTCGATCGAGGAGGAAGCGGCTTCCCATGCGGCCGTGCCGTACGTACGCGTGGGGGCGTGTCGCCATCCGGCGGATCCCGCGGTCGGGGCCGTGTCGCCGGCGCGCCCGACACCCCATGCCCGCGCGTCCTTGTCCGCCGCTCCGATCCGCCTCCCTCTTTAATCGCTGGGTGCGAGACGAGACGACGACCACGCCGGAGTACGCATGCAGTACGCGTCACATCGACCACGCCGGGTCGCCGGCCGGCACTGCGCGTGCTCGGTGCTGGGATGCCTAGCGACTTCCGTTCTTCACGAGGCGTGTAGTATGTGCATGCCAGGGTGTATGTCCAAGCAAGTGCATGTACGTACACGTACTCGATCGTCGTCCTCGTTTCATGTCACCATGGGGTGCGCGCCTGCGCGTATATACTCTACCGTACGGACCCTAGACTATAATGTACACCAGTGAGCCGACAGTGCAAGATTCCTCACTATAGCATTTCGTTTGTATTTGTGAATTATTGTCAAACATTGACTAATTAGACTCAAAAGATTCGTTTCGCAAAGTACAATTAAACTGTGCAATTAGTTTTTGATTTCGTCTACATTTAGTACTTCATACATGTACCGTAAATTTGATGTGACGGGAAATCTCTTTCTACATAGTGCATTTTTCAGCAGTTTGAGAGAACTAAACATGACCTTGGTGTGTTTTTAGTACTGTAGCATGATGCGGGTACAAGAACCTGCATCCAGTATTGCACTTGTGAAAGGGCGATGCACGCAACTCTCCGCCCAGTTCTGCTAACACACGAATATTCTCCGGCCAGTTCTGCTTCTAGGCTTCTCTTTTATTTTTCCTCCCTTTTTTTTTCTGGTCCTTTTTTGGAACGCACGACTGCAGTTTTCAAGTTCAATTCAAGGCTGGACACTGGGCAGCTTTTTCTGTGTGTTCACACACGGAGACGGAATCCTTCCATTCCATGCTATGCTATGCATCAATGCATGCAAGGGTGGTGCCGTGCGTGCAACACCATATGATCCAACTGCCTCTCGTCTGCCTTGGCTATCCATCTGGCTTCTCGCTAGAGAGATTCTTGTTATTGACGTGCGCAACCACCCCGAGATCGATGTGTCACCGGCGTCTCACATTATTTGCATCTTGGTAAATGTTGTCATGTGAGACGCAAATAAAGCATTCGCATGCTGCCTGGGTCAGTTTTAGACTTTGGGGTAATTTACATACCGAAGCGTAAGCGTTACTAATACTAGTAATTAGAACATATCAATGCAAAGCACTGATAATGGAACTCGTACGTGGCCGGGCAGATGCATGGTGTATACACAAAAATTCTCTATCATTACCCCTTGAAAAAGGCTCGGCCGCCTAAGCGACAACTGATGACATCTACTACTTGTATATCACCTACTACGTAGTATGTAGTACTAGCTGTTTGATTTTTTTTGGTAACATTGCCTTTGCAGAGGATGGGGCAACCTACGACGAGAGCATGGTAACATCTACTACTTGTATAGCATGCAAAGTGCAACTTCGTCGCACGTTACTTCAGCACCGCGTGCAGTTCATTGCTACAAAGGGGCACAGAACAGAATCTTCCCTTTGCATTGTTTAATACTACCCTGAAAAAAATGCAAATATGGGTTTAGTGCTATGAAAAGTTATTCATGTTTGTTCAAGTTTCTAATGAATAATATTCATATTTATAACTTTAAATTAATTTATTATAAAAATACATTTCGTAATTAATTTAATGATATTTATTTACTATTATAAACATATTTTTTTACTTATAATTGGTCAAACTTAAGATATAAAACATGACAATGGATAGGAAGCAGGGCAGACACGCACGCGTGGGGAGACAGAGAAAACATATGGAGAAGGGGAGACGCAACAAAGTACTGAAAAGTGCACGCCCTTGTGCTTCAAGCTCTGTCGCTACCCGTTCTTTGCTTCTTCTCCCAAATGTTTGTGCTGTCTCGTTCGGTGTACTAGTTTACTCTAGGCAACAAAAAGCACCAGCAGCACTCCTTATTACCCCCTAGCTATACTCGTTTCAATTTGGCAAGGGGGTAATTAACCATGAAACAAGGATTATATAGTGAGAATGAGGGTGTGTTTGGTTGATGACTAGCTTGCCACAGAGCTCAATGTGTCCCTCAATGTGTCTAAAGGTAGCCAGGGTTTGCTTCATCAAACTTGGGGCATGCCATAGGTGGTTTGGTACTTAGGTATGCTGCTGTTTATTTTCTATGCTAAAGATAGCCAAAAGTCCGACACCGGTTTTTGGTCAAACTTTTGGCCAGGCTAAGGTTTGGCTACAACATGTTTTGATTGCAAACCAAACACACCTAAAACTCGAAAACAATCAAATAGCAACACCATTCGGGATTTTAGGAAATTAAATGAACAGATCATCAGGACATAAAAGGGCATGTTTGGTTGAGCCCCTGCCAGGCAACAATCTCAACCCCATGCGCCCAAAATCAGACACCTGGGGACACTGCCTGCACCAGGAGCCAACCAAAGACCCAAAATTTGTTTCCTCAGTCCTTTCCGGCACAAATGAGTATCTGTTTCATAATAATGTATAGTCAACATATGTGCAAAGACTTCTCGAAAAGAAGTGTAAGACATCCAACATCATGCCCTCTTTGAATATGGTGTTAAAAAAGTTCCCATGTTTAGAATGCAGTTTTGCACTATTGATTATTGATAAAAGCAATGAAATATAGATTATTATGAAAAGATTAGTGTTAGAAAAGCCATTAACACCAAACATGCCTATATTAACTTGGTTAACGTAGTATTAAGTAAATATTAGTGTAAAAATATAACTCAAAAAAATACGAAGGAATGAAAACAAAATTGTTAAAGAAGAACAATGTGATTTAGGTCAACTCAATCTTAAGTAGTGACCATTAAAAACCCTAACTCCAAGTTGACAACATTCATTCTACAAAAGAAACGTGAAGACTTTCATAAATCAAGAAAACTAATCACAAACAGAAACCATGTGCCAAACATATATAAGTCATGAACTAGAGGAGATGGGCACACTTTAATGAAGCACTCGCACCTGCTTTGGTTTAGGATGATACTTTAGCTTATATAGTCCTATAAATCATTCACATAAATCACTTTCCATAAGCTAGTGCAAGTCGACAATGTTAGATTGATCTCTAATTCCAAATTGGGCCAAACGGCCTAGTTGGACCTTTGATCCGTGCCCTAATCAGGGGCGTCCAGCCCACTATGGCTGGAGGGCCTCTGTCACACTGCGCTATATATAGAGGTGGGGGCCGGCGGCTCTGGGTATGAGGTTCGCCTGAGCCGAGCTCCCCACCTTTAAACCCTAACCCGATTTAGTGAGGGGCACAGCCAGTGACGGGAAGCACCACCACCACTGCACTGTGCTGCCACCGGTCTTCACCGTCGTTCACCGCGCTGCCGCCTCGCCGGCGCGTGGGAAGACGGTCGAGCCATGCGAGCTCCGACAAAGGGCACCATCGCTAGTCCGCTCGACGGCGACGCGGTCACCCGCGTGGGGGCGCGCGCACGCCGGCGAAGGGGCTGGCGACAGCGCTATGCTTCACTACGTCTCGCGTCTCGCTCTCGGTCGCTCGTTGTTGCTGCGCTGAGAGGGAAGGAGCACGGCGAAGAGAGAGGAAGGAAGGCAACCGAATGCGTTAGGGTTTGGGGGACGACGCCATGCGGGGGGGGGTTGTTCAACCGAACCGCACGCGCGACCGTCCGATGCAGATGAACGGTGACGACAAGAATCGGACCGTGTTTCGCCTAGGCGCAGTGAAGCGGTGGGTGGGCGGCTTTTACTTTGACCCCAGCCCAAATTCTTGCGGCTGGGAAGCACCTGCCACAATGAGAATAAAAAAGTGGGCGGGAATTCAATGTTTCAAATTGGTTTGGGCCAAATGAACAGTGTTCATACGAGTTTAAGTTTTATTTTTTAGAAGCAATTTTTTGATGATATTTGTCTAGTTTAATATCTATGTTAAGATTTGAACCAACGGGATAATTTTCTAGGGAATACTTGAGAAAAGTTTAATGCTTCTGAAAAATAGATAATGAATTTTTTTACGTTTTCCGCTGCTAAAGAAATTATTTATTCTCCAGTTATTTTGAACCAACGCGATATTTAATTGGAGAAAAAGAGATTTTGACATGATTATGATGTTATTATTTTCTGACTAACGTTGTTAATAACAATATCGTAATTTTAATGATTTTATGCATTATTTTATTTCTGCCCAACGGTGATGTAGATTTAATGTATAAACAGTTATATGTTTTAATTTTGACCAACGTTGGAATCAAGGCATGCAATTGTTGTTATTATTTATGTTCTCACTCTATATGAATTGTGTTTTCAGGCGGATACAACTTGATGGGTTGTATCAAAAAGATCCCCACTCTCAAAGGTGACAACTACACGGAGTGGAAGAAAAAGATTGACCTGGCCTTCATCTTGGCTGAGGTGGACTAGGTAGTCACCTCACCGTGTCCCACTGAGCCCGTGGCACCGGTGAGGAAGACAAATGAGGCTGATGCCGCTTAGGCAACTAGAGATAGGGATTTTGAATCTCAAAAGATGTCCTATGACCTTAAGCATAGAAAGTGGGTCACTGCCAACAAGAAATATTTGGCTATGATAAAGAACACGATTGAGCCTACAATTGTGGGCTCAATCCTAGAGTGTGACACGGTCACCGAGTACCTTGATAGAATAAAGAGTCAGTTGACTAGCTCTTCAAAGACATATGCTACCCAGCTGATAAAGCAGCTGATGACAGAGAGGTACTCTGGAAATGGTGGCATAAGAGAGCACACACTAAGGATGAGCAATTTGGCATCCAAGCTAAAACCAATGGATCTGGCTCTCAAGGAAGAGTTCCTTATCCATTTGATTTTTGCTTCCTTGCTAAAGGAATTTGACACTTTTGTTGTCAACTACAACATATAGCCCGAGAAGTGGGACTTAGAGAGGCCCATGGCTATGTGTGTGCAAGAGGAGGAGAGAATGAAACTGCCAATGGTGGCACTATCAATTATGTGAAAGACAACAAGAAAAAGAATAATAAAGCTAACTCAAAGTCAAAGGGAAAGGGTTCCATGCTGCATCAGTCTCAGCAGAACAAGTTCACAGTAGAGAAAGGCCAGTGTCTCTATTGCAAGAAGACGGGACATTATAAGAAAGATTGTCCTGATTACTTAAAGATGATCATGGCAAAGAAAGATGAGAACATTATTACGTTCATAAATGAATCCCTGTATGTACAATATTCGAAATCTACTTGGTGGATTGACTCAGGTTCAACTATTCATGTTGCTAATTCCTTACAGGGATTTTGTTTGACGAGGACTATGCAAAGAAGAGAAAGACACGTTAAAGTTGCAAATGGAGTCCGAGCAGATGTTGAAGCTGTTGGCGATCTTTCTCTAGAGCTTGCTGATGGCTTCACACTTTTACTTAGAGATGTACTTTATGTTCTCTCTTTACAGAGAAACTTGATTAGTGTTTCATGCTTGGATAATGATGGATATGATTGCCATTTTAGAAATGGCAAATGTAAGATAACATTTAATAATGCATGTGTTGGTCTTGCTATCTTACAAAATGAGCTTTATTTGTTATTACTACGTGATGATGTGAATGTTGTATGCGATGATGGGAACGTTGCGTGCGATAATGAGAATCTATCCTCGTCTACGGATGTAAACAGAAAACAAAAGAGAGCTCACGATGTGTCGTCGAAATTATGGCACTGTCGTTTAGGCCATATTTCGAGGGGGAGAATAGAAAGACTAATTAAGAATGATATTCTTCCTCCATTAGAGTTCTCAGATTTAGAACAATGTAGAGAATGCATAAAAGGAAATTATGTAAAGAAAATTAAGAAAGATGCCAAACGAAGAGCAGGAATTTTATAGATTATTCACACAGACATCTGTGGTCCATTTCCTGTAAAGAGTGTGGATGGTTATGATTCATTCATAACATTTACAGATGATTACTCCGTTATGGCTACATTTATCCAATCAAAGAAAGAACAGAAGCATTGGATAAATTTAAGATATTTAAGGCAGAAGTTGAAAACCAACACAATTTAAAGATTAAGATAGTCAGGTCCGACCATGGGGGGGAGTACTACGGTCGGCATACCCCATATGGACAAGTTCCTAGACCTTTTGCAAGGTTCTTACAGGAGAATGACATAGTAGCCCAGTATTCTACACCGGGCAAACCTCGGCAAAATGGAGTAGCTGAAAGACGCAATCATACCCTGATGGATATGGTGTGCAAGATGATAATTTACTCCACCTTACCGTTGAGCCTGTGGATGGAGGCGTTAAAAATTGCCATTCATATTCTCAATAGAGTACCAAGTAAGTCCTTGCCCAAAACACCGTATGAGTTGTGGACAGGAAGAGTACCCTCACTAAATCACTTACGTGTGTGGGAGAGTCCTGTTGAGGCTAAAGTATTTAACCCAAACATTAAGAAGCTAGATCTCAAAACAGAAAGTTGTCATTTCATTGGCTACCCAGAAAAGTCAAAAGGTTTTCGTTTCTATTGTCCAGACAGACATACAAAGTTTGTGGAAACGAGACATGCTGTCTTCCTAGAGGATGAAATGATGAGGGGGAGCATGGTAGCTCAAGAAATTGACCTTGAAGAGAAGCGGGTGTATGCGCCCACTCCGATGATTCATGAGCCATTTTCTCATTATCTGGTGTCGCTGCACTAACAGTGCAAGATACTGTGGTGCCAGCACCTGTTGTTATTCCGCCTGTGGCAACAATGAATGACGATGAGGAACCTGTTCTTGAGGATCCTATAGAACCTATTGCCACACATGAGGGGGAGCAACAACAGCCTCAAACAGAAGATGTGCCAAATATGGAGGCCCCTAGAAGGTCTCAAAGAGTTAGAAAATCAGCTATTCCTACTGACTATGAAGTATACAACACTGAGGAATTTCAAATGGAGGATGATCCCACCTCATTTGAAGAAGCCATGAGAAGTGATCATTCATCAAAGTGGCTTGAGGCCATAGAAGATGAAATGAAATCTATGAATACTAATAAAGTTTGGGACTTAGAAATAATTCCTAAAGGAGCCAAAATAGTAGGCTATAAATAGGTCTACAAAACAAAACTTGACTCTCAAGGGAATATAGAGAGATATAAAGCGCGTCTTGTGGCAAAAGGCTTTATGCAAAGAGAAGGGATTGATTACAATGAGACCTTTTCTCTAGTCTCATGTAAGGATTCTTTCAGAATCATAATGGCATTAGTGGCACATTATGATTTAGAATTACATTAGATGGATGTAAAGACGATATTTCTCAACAGGAACTTGGAGGAAAATGTTTACATGGCACAACCGAAAGGTTTTGTCATGGAAGGAAAAGAATGAATGGGATGCCGCCTAAAGAAATCTATTTATGGGTTAAAACAAGCTTCAAGACAGTGGTACTTGAAGTTTGATCAGACAATAAGGAATTTTGGGTTTAAAGAGAATGTAGAGGACAATTGTGTCTATGCAAAGTTTAATAATGGGAAGTTTATCTTCCTTGTCCTGTATGTGGATGATATCTTACTTGCTAGTAGTGATGTCAGTCTACTACTGGAGACAAAGAAGTTTTTGTCGTCAAAATTTGATATGAAAGATCTTGGTGAAGCTTCGTTCGTTCTAGGGATCGAGATTCGTCGAGGTAGAAGTAAAGGGGTATTAGGACTGTCACAAAAGGTATACATAGAAAAGATCTTAAAGAAATTCAATATACACAAATATAGTCCCTCACCTGCTCCTATAGTCAAGGGCGATAGATATGGGGATTTTCAATGCCCCAGGAATCAGTATGAGATCGATCAAATGAAAATGGTTCCGTATGCTTTAGCTGTTGGAAGCTTACAATATGCTCAAGTATGTACGCGCCCTGACTTGGCATTTGTTATCGTGTTACTTGGCAGATTCCAGAGCAATCCTGGAACAGAACACTAGAAATTAGTAAAGAAAGTCTTGCGTTATTTGCAAGGAACGAAAAACCTCATGATGACGTATAGAAGATCAGATTCACTCCATATAGTGGGATATTCAAATTCTGATTGTGCGGGAGATGATAGAAAATCCACGTCTGGATATGTATTCACTCTCGCAGGGGGAGTTGTTTCATGAAAAATCTCAAAGCAAGCCATCACTACATCGTTCACAATGTATGCCGAGTTTGTAGCGTGTTATGAGGCAACGGGGCAGGTGAACTAGCTAAAGAAGTTCATACCCTGTTTGAAGGTGGTTGACGACATCTATAGACCACTTAAGTTATACTGTGATAATAATCCGGCAGTATAGTATGCTCACAACAATAAGTCAAGTGGTGCTGCTAAACACATTGACATAAAGTATTATGTTGTGAAAGATAAAGTCTGGGATCATGTCATAAGTCTTAAGCATATAAGTACCAAAAAGATGCTCGCGGATCCGCTTATAAAAGGCTTACCACCCAACGTGTTCAGAGAACATGTAACCGGCATGGGTTTAAGGGAAAGCCTATAATTCCTGGACAAAAGAAGGCCCAAAGTTAAGTATCTATTTCAGAATAGAGTGGTGTGTTGTAGTTGTTAAATCTATCAGCAATTGACTGTGACGATGAAACATGCTCTATGCGCTAATCTGTAATGGAATGAACAAAAGTAAATGATATGAAATTGAAAGATGGTAGGAGATCAAGGGGGAGATTGTTAGATTGATCTCTAATCCTAAACTAGGCCCAACGGCCTAGTTTGGCCTTTGATCCGTGCCCTGATCGGGGGCGCCCAGCCCACTATGGCTAGAGGGCCCCTGTCACACTGCACTCTATATAGAGGCGGGGGCCGGCAGCTTTGGGTACGAGGTTCGCCTGAGCCAAGCTCCCCACCGATAAACCCTAACCCGATCTAGTGAGGGGCGTAGCCAGTGACGGGAAGCACCGCCACCACTACACTGTGCCGCCACCGGTCTTCACCGCCGGTCGCCACCGCCCATCACCGTCACCATCCTCACCGACCGTCGCTGCCCTCGCGCAGACACTGACACAACGACCTTGGCCGGCACCTCTAGATCGAAGGCCTACGATGGTCAGTAACCTAGCACTACTCCTCCCTCTAATCTCTGTCTAGTTCACGTACTAGGACATGTTATCCATTTACAAGATGTACCTGGCTAGATCTATGACTATGTGATCATAATAGATCTTAACAGACAATGGTCACAACTAGCAAATCTATTTAGATTTTCTAAACCATGAGAGGTAAGTAGGAATAATCACCTAACTTAAACCACTAAAAGTTAAGCTTATTTTAACTAAAGATAAACATGTCCTAACTCTAGTTCATGGGCTGAGTATCAGCTTGACAATTGAAACTTTGAGCTTAATTACCCGCTAAACAATGCCACTAATGACTTTCCACCCTTAAGTAAAGTTGTGGATCATACTACGGTGAAGATATTTTGTATTGGGTTTCGAAACCAAATCTACTCAGAATATGCCGAGATCGGGGTCAAAACCGGTAACATGCTGCTGTTTCGGACCGAGAGCACAGACGCGTGTTCGCTGAAATAGTGCTACTATTCACTGACCCATTGATTTGATTAATTTCTAAACTACTATTCACACTATTCACATGAGTCAAATAAAAATCGTAAAATACCAAATCTACTTTTGTTGAACTCATCATGACTAAACCTACACGGTGAACATATAAAATCATATGCTTTTATGCAAAGTTTTGTTGTAATAGTAAATCTGGGGTTTATTGTGTTTAACTGATAAAGATAGTTTCTATGATCAAAATGCCCCTGACTATTATGGCACAACCCTTCTTATCTAAAAATCATAACTTTTGCATATAAAGTCAGGTGAAAACAAATTTTATATCAACAACTATAGAGCTCAATCAAACCTACAACTTTATAATTGATAGGTTTTTTTATTTCAAATTAGTGTCAAAACTTATTTTTAAATTCGCAGATTTTGAGTTTCAAAATTTAAAATTATTCAACGACCTTGGATGTTGACGTGTTATACAAAGTTGCAGTTATCAATACGATCTATAATTTTGTAGTTGATAAATATTTTATCTAAAGTCATTTAATGTCTGAAATATCCATTTTATTTTACATTTCAAAATTCAAAATTTAGAATTTTCAAATGACTTTGGACATTGACACGATATATACCACAGTCAGTGAAAATTTTAATTTTGAATTTAAAAATAAAAGGTCAAATGAATATTTAGGATTCTAACCTGAGAATCTAAAAATAATTTTTCACACTATAAATAAATTTAAATAAAAACTTGTTGACTAAAAAGTTTTAGATCTCACTTAGCACTATAATTTTGATATGAAATTCGACGTCTTCTAACTTCATATGCAACTTTTATGATTTTTTAGATAAATATTAAGAGTTGTAGTATAATGGTTAGGGGCATAATGGTTGATTTTCAACTTCTCTCTCCCATGCACCCCTAGAAAATATTATTTTAACAGTCATAGTGTCTAGAAGCAAACTACGAGAATTGAAGAGTGTTTTCTAGCAAAGACAACATTTAGTAATGCTTATCAGCAAATTCCAACACTGAAGAGTGTCCTACACCAAATTTACCCTTACAAGATTGTCGGTTTGAAGCCTTAGCATAGGCATCAATCCCAAGTGGGAGAAAAATTTGCATAGTGGTAGTGGTAACCGTGGAAGTTGAGAAAACGATGGCCGGCTCGGTGTAGCAGAAGGGAGTGGCATCATTGTGGCCCAAGGTTGGGGATGGAGATGACACCGAGCTCATGGAGGAAAATGACGGATCTCCTCGTTGATGCTCCTCCTTTGGCAACAATGACTTTGGGATCATCCTCAGTGGTTGTGGCT
This sequence comes from Miscanthus lutarioriparius, assembly GCA_904845875.1. Lineage (NCBI taxonomy): Eukaryota > Viridiplantae > Streptophyta > Magnoliopsida > Poales > Poaceae > Miscanthus > Miscanthus lutarioriparius. The sequence goes on along the minus strand of CAJGYO010000016.1, from coordinate 50,472,056 downwards.
TCAGGATGCTCCCTCGAAGGTGGTGCGATGAGTGTTGACGGTCGTTACACGCTAAATCTTAAGCATCAACAAAGTTAATATTTGAATGAATAAAACATACATAATTCACAATTACAACATCTAGAATGGCAAAAACATGTTTTTGGAAGATACGACCTATAGGGTCCCACCACACTAAGATTGGACCAAAATGGGCTTAAGGAGGGTCGCTCGAAGGCCCTTTAGGTTGGCCAACCTAGGCTTTGGCCCTTCAGCTTGGGCCATGATGAGAAACCACAATTTCAAGCACATGCAGCTGTTGGTTATACGTTTGTTGATTGATGAATGGCTCGTTATTTGCACACTAAACCAATTGAGCCACACTCCAAAGCACCTGAAGGTCCACCAAGTAGAAGGCGAAAATATTCTCTAGAGATAGGGTCAGTCGACCCTTGTCCATGTTGTCTGATGCCTCATTTCCACTAAACTGCCTCAAGTTTTGTCACATGCAAGAAAGCACAAATTAGGGCAATTCTAGATGGTGGTGGGAGGTCAGTATGATCCAAGGGGCCTTGCGACGCTTGCACATTGAAGCGCCCACTTGGCCACTCCCCCTCCATTATAACTAGAGGGCATCTCTTCACTTGTAATCACAACTTAGAGGATTCCACACTTTAGTACCAAGGCAAAACTCTACCTCTCTAGTAGTGTTACAAAATACCTTGGTGGATGCTGTCTCTATTTGAGTAAGCATTCGAGTTTCTTTTGGTCTATGGTAAGGCATGAGTAAGTATTAATTTCTATTGTTTGCGGGAACACCGCTCGTATTGAGTGCTCTAGTTTTCTATAAGATCTAAACTAGAGTAGTAATCTTCAGTGTAAATGTGGTGCTTATATTATAGTTTACTTGTGTTTGCTGCTTGCCTCATGGATGATTGTGGTAGTCAGTAAGTTGTGATATCACTACCTACCTACGTAGTCCAGCACATTCGAGCAAGTTCTTAAATCATAGGTCCACATGTTGGAACAGTTTAGCACCCTTCTCATCCCTTTCCATTGCTAGCTAGGTTAATGTCCTGAAGTAAATAGCTGAAGTGTATCCTTGATTGATCATCCATCATAATCATAGGATGATCTTGTTTGTTAGGAGTGAAAAAAGCATGAAAGAGCATACTTGCAATACATATATTGTATAGTCAAACCTCGGATCCAAAGAGAGTTAACTCATACAATCAAATTAAGATGTGCATGTGTGTGGGTATATGGTGGATATATATGGTGGCTAACCTAATTCTACTATACTCCTTGAAGATATATCTCTCTTTTAAAATTGGAAACAACTTTGCAAGAAAACATGGGCTATTTTATTCATCTCTTTTTTTCAGGTGGGCTTCTGAGTACCCATTGTTTTAGATATCTCGGACACTTGTCTATTTTTTTCTCATCTTTTTTTTCTTTTATTTTTATGAATAACTTTTGCATAGCCCCATGCTTCTTTTCTACAACAAAACTTTTGAGAGATAGCAACAAGAACTTGAAGCATTTATTTGGTAGATATCCTATCAAGAATATTTTTGGTGTTTACTCCCAGTGTAGAAGTAAAACATTTTTGGGTGGATCTAGATAGAATGGACTGTTTTTGCGTCTATCCCTAGTGTAGGAGTAGTGCATATGTGGGTGGTGTGTACATGATCTTGATTTTAAGAGCATGAAAACCTCTCATAAGGCTCAACAAAGCTTGACTAAACTCAATGCAAAACAAGCAGTATATATGTAGAAGTTTTCCTATTCTAAATATCATATATGGCCCTGGTAGGAATTCAAGCTTTGTCATAGTGGAACTCATCATGTAACATTTTTATGTTTTCAAAAGATAAATCTTCAGAATTTTAGTATCACTTGAAACAAGATAAACAACAGTTCAGACCTTCTCGTATTATATCCATCAATTACCTAGTGTTTACACCAAAATTTAGGAAGAAGAACGCGAGAACTCGAAGCTTCCAGGATTGTGTCATCAAGGAATCGATTAGATGTGAATTGGTATTAGCTAGTTTAGATGTGATGTTAGAATAAGCTATTTTATGGATGGCATCAGCAGACGGCGTCAATGGGCTATACTTGAGTGGTGCTAGGAAGATGTATCGGACTCTATAGATAAGGAAAATTGGGGTCTAGGTTATTATTAATTTAGGAAGTTTTCTTTTATTTCAAGAATTGTAATGAGTCGTATTTGAGTAGGATTCATATTTAGGTTCTGGGTATAAATATTAAACCCTGATTATTGTAAAGAAAGGACGAACACTCAATCAATACAATCTTTCTGGCTTTTGCCATCGTATTAGGAGTAGGAGTACTGTAGATCTCGGCGAGTTCTTCAGCAAACATGCCTGCATCGACTGATCGACCTCTAGCTTGCTTGTGAGTACCGTCATAACTTGTATTGTGCTTGTAAAGCTGCATCAGCTGATTGATCTTTTATGAGCCATAATATAAGTTAGTTATCGATATGTATCACAGTTTGTACGGCTGCATCAGCTAATTGATCTCTTACGAATCATAATATAGGTCAAAGTTATTGATCTTGTGTTAAATAACTTATTATTTAATACAATATCATCAGTTATTGAATCTGCTAAGATTAGTAAGATTTTTCTTGTTGTTTTTGGTTGATTCACCAGTTATCGATCTTGCTATAATTAATGTTTTATTAATTATAACAAAATCACCCGATTGAGATAGAGATAGATCGACATCATATCATCTTAATTGGTCGTCCTTTGATCTGGTCACACTTCAAATCTTATAATTGATGGCTTAATTCCGCTAGATCGGCTGTTTTATCTCTATTCTAGTCAAACATAGTATGCATCCAAAGACATGTTTCAATCTTAAATAAACTCACTAGTTAATGAGATCTAATCTAATGACACTACCATAGCTACATCGATCCGGTCGAACCTTACTGGTAAGACTTTAGATTAGAAATTATCGATTAGTGGTCTTGTTCATGATCAAGATATGTACTCTATTTGTTTGCTATGACTGTATCAGCTATTTTAACCAATTTGCCTATACTCTCACGCATATAGCATGTTTTCATGAATCTGGCAACATATAGATGGTTTTATAGATTTTTTGGCTTTAGTTTATTATCATTATCATAGCTGCATTGATCCGATCAAACCTCATTGTTGATGATAATAGATTAGACTCAAAACTGTTTGTAGATTCTTTTATATTAGATAGTCGATTTGTTCGTATGTTATACTCTTTTCATCAGACTTATTGGTTCGACGCTTTATATCGATCATGTTCCATTTAGCTGATGATGCTTTCTGATGTTCCATGAGCATCGGTTATTTTGATTCGTATCATTATCATTTAATATCAGCCGATAATCCTTGATTTAAAGATCTTCATTTCTTGGATACGTTGGATATAGACTATTTAGTCGATAGCCTCATTGAATCGGCTATCTAGCCGTATATTTAGAACTGTTTGATGCAACACCGACATGTTTCACCTTAAATTATTGATAAGATTTTCTCTCATTGTCAATTGCAGGTCAAATTGACTGGCACGTCATTGAGTTTTTAGAATCGGCGGGTTCTGTGTTGAAGCCAAGCAGATCTTTGGTCTGGTTCCACTTAGATCTTTTGGCTTGCTGTGTGTTGATCACATTGCCACATTTTTGTGTTAACACACTTTTTGGCACGCCTAGTGGGACCACAATCATCATGGCGGTTCACAACAACAAGTACATTCTTATGGTGCTTTATGAAGACTTACCTGATGAGGATAAAGATGTCATTGGTAAGGCTATAGAGGAGTTTCAGAACAAGTGTTTGTTGTCATACACCAAAACACGTGACAATAAAGTTATTCAGAGATATCCACTACCGAGAGTTTTGATGCATGGACAGTCAGATACAGACAAAGTTGATGATAGACGTTTCTTTGTAGAAGTTGTCAACAAATCTGTTCATGATGCAATGCTAAATCATAATAAAATTTTCTTGAATACATTCAACAATACCATGAAGGAGGTGTTTCATGGATTTTCACTTGATTAGGTTGGACCGGCATATTACAATATTCCACATCCACTGCCAAGAAGCAGCACTAGCTAAGAATAATGATGCCGAGGCAATTCAGAATTCATTTGAGCAAATTCAGGATGCTACTATTAATCAAATGCAATATAATCCTAGATCATCAGTGCAGCATGTGCAACAGTCGACAGGGCAAGTTCAGAATCAGATGGTTAATTTTGGTATATCAGGCCAAATACCACCGTCGACTCCAAAAATAGCACCATCAGTTTAAAGGATTCATAGAGATACAGATCCTAATGTTTTCAATCAGAGATTTCAAGCAGTAAATCAACAAGGGGCTCGACAGATAGATATTCCACAAGGATATCATTATGGTTCAGATTATAATACTCTCAATATGATTCCAAATCCAGGATATCAAGGCACTTAGAATTTCAATTTGTAGATGGGTCAGCAATTGCCAAGAAATTCAAACTCATATGCTGATGAATTGTTGCTCAGAGTAACTGAAATGATAAAAAATCAATTTGGTTTAAAACCAAAAGGGCAGACCTTTTCGTACAAACGTCTATATCCAGAGTGGTATGATTTAGTGGCCCTTCCTACGAATTAAAGGCTTTTAGAATTTGCTAAGTTTACTGGTCAAGATAGCACAAGTACAATAGAACATGTCAGTCGATATCTTACTCAGTTGGGTGAAGCTTCTATTGAGGAAGCACATCGAGTTCGTTTCTTCTCTTTGTCCCTATCAGGACCAGCTGTCACTTGATTTTTATCACTAGCGGTTAATTCTATTGCCAATTGGAGTGATCTTGAAAAGAAATTTCATACATATTTCTACACTGGGATAGGAAAAAGAAAGATCACAGATTTGACAACTATAAAGTGAAGAGCTAATGAATCGGGTGCTGAATTCCTTCAGAGGTTCTGAGAAACAAGAAATTTATGCTTTTTGTTGAATTTAACTGATGATCAGCTAGCTGAGTTAGCCGTTCAAGGAATGTTGCCGACATGGCGAGAAAAGTTGCTCGGGCAAGAGTTTGATAATTTAGGTCAATTGGCTCAACGGGTGGTAGCACTTAATAGCCAATTGCAAAATATGTGCAGAGATACCCGATTCCAGAAGAATGCTGCAATCGCCGAAGCTTATAATCCATATTTAGTCGATGATGATGATGAAGAAGAGGAAATTGCTGTAGTTGAATGGAATTGGGGTAAAAAGATAGTAATGTTTCCAAATCCTTGGGAAAAAGAAGTTGAAGAAAGTTATGATTTTGATGTTACAAAAGCAGACAAACTTTTTGATTTCTTGCTTGACAAGGGACAGATTAAACTGCTTGCCAATCATGTTATATTACCTCCTGATCAGTTGAAGAATAAGAAGTTCTGCAAGTATCATAACACTACTTCTCATACTACTAATGATTGCAGGATTTTTTGGCAGCATATTCAGAGGGCTATTCAACAAGGGAAGCTTAAATTTGATATAGCTCGAAAAATGAAAGTTGATGACAATCCTTTCTCAAAGGATCAGAACATGGTTGATGCTAAGTTGTTCAAAGGGAAAGCTAAAGTTTTAACATCAGCCAGCGCAAGAGAAACTGGAACAGTTGATCCAGAGATGTAAATATCGGCTGATGAATATAGAAAAATGAAAAGGCGTTGTGACCAACAAAAGAGCCTATATGAACAGGGAGAAACATAGAGAGATGGTGCGATGAGACCACGTGTTACATCTAAAATTTTGTTGAATAAATGGCAACGACAGAAGGAGAAAGATTATCAGCGCTAGTTAGAAGAGAATGAATATCAATGTCAACAAGAAGAAAAGAGATATGAAAGAGAACAAGCTGAGTCACATTGGAATTGCCTTTTCTTCAGACATTGTTGGAATGAAGGTTTGAGATTGCCTACTAAAAATAATTGCCTAGAATATAACGAATAATATTGGGAGTTTAGGCAATCTCAAGTCAACCGCCGGTCAATCCATGATCGAATTGAATATCAACGTAATGATGTGGATCAACGCTTAAAAAATAGAGGCATTCATGATCGGCTTAGAAAGTGAGTTGTTGATCAGAACTGGGCTGATTGTGAAGAAGATGATGATGAAGAGTATGTTTGGTAGGAAGGACAGTGGTGTCTAGGAGGTTTAACAAGAAGTCAGAAGAGAAGAGTACAACACCTAAGGAGAAGAGAATTAGAACAGGCTCAGAAATCTAGTAAACCACAAGTATGGCGTGCTAAACAAATAGCCGATAAGGGGAAACCATCGGCTAATGTTCAAATGGCTTTTCTTTTACCATCTGAATTTAAAACTCCAGCAGATCAAGAAGTTTATTTGGATTTTGATGAATTAGAGTATGAAGAGATGGCAGCCCAGTTGACGTTGATACAACAAGCTATATTTGATAAACCAATTAAGCATCGGTATTTGAAGGCTTTATATGTGAAAGGTTTTGTCGATGGGAAGATGATGAGTAAAATATTGGTTGATGGAGGTGTTTCTATTAATCTGATGCCTTATACTACTTTTCGCAAGCTTGGTAAAGGACTAGAAGATCTGATTGAGACTGACATGGTGCTTAAGGATTTTGGGGGGTAACGCGTCCAAGACCAGGGGGCAATAAATGTTGAATTGACAATTGGAAGCAAGACTTTGCTCACTACATTCTTTATCATTGACGGAAAGGGTTCATATAGTTTACTCCTTGGTCATGATTGGATTCATGCCAATTGTTGTGTACCATCGACTATGCATCAATGTTTGATTCAGTGGCATAGAGACAATATTGAGCTAGTTCATGCCGATGATTCTGTGAGTATAGCAACAGCTGATCTAATATATTAGGAACTAGAAGATTTTGAGTGTTTTTCTGGCAAGCAATGGGAAGGAGGCTTCATTAGAATCAATGATGAAGGCCAACAGTCGATCTGAGTAGTCGGCTCTAAAAGTTTGTTTTAATGGATAATCCAATAGATGGTACAGATGGTAAACTAGGACATGGCTTTACGTCGATCGATGAGTTAGAAGAAATAGATATTGGTCCTAGAGATAGGCATAGGTCGACGTTTGTAAGTGCTAAGTTGGATACTGAGTATAAGCAATAATTGATAGATTTGTTAAAGGAATTTAAAGGTTGTTTTGCTTGGGAATGTTATGAAATGCCTGGTTTAGATCGATTAATTGTTGAACATCGGTTGCCAATCAAACCTGGATATTGGCCATTTAAACAAGCTCCAAGGAGATTTAATCTAAATATTCTTGATAATATTATGGAGACTGAAAGACTACTAGAAGCAAAATTTATCCGACCTTGCCGATATGTAGAGTGGATATCGAGTGTAGTTCCTGTGTATAAGAAAAATAGGAAGTTGAGAGTCTGTATTGATTTTAGAGATTTGAACAAGGCTACACCGATGGATGGTTATCCGATGCCAATAGCCGATATGTTGGTAGATGTAGTGGCCGGGCATAAGGTAATTAGTTTTATGGATGGTAATGCAGGTTATAATCAAATTTTTATGGCTGAAGAAGGCATAGCAAAAACAACATTTAGGTGCCCTGGTGCGATCGACTTATTTGAATGGGTTGTGATGACTTTTGGATTGAAGAATACTGGTGCGACTTATCAGAGGGCAATGAATTATATTTTCTATAAGTTGATCAGCAAGATTGTTGAAATCTATATTAATGATGTGGTGGTGAAATCCAAATGGTAGAAAGAACATCTGGTTGATGTGCGGGAGACTTTGGAGTGCACAAGAAAACATGGTTTAAAGATAAATCCTAATAAGTGCGCCTTTGGAGTGTCAGCTGGACAATTTTTGGGTTTTATGGTCCACGAGAGAGGAATTAAGATTGGTCAGAAAAGTATGAAAGCAATTGATGAGGCAGTACCTCCAACTAATAAAACAGAATTATAATCTCTGCTTGGTAAGATTAATTTCATTAGAAGGTTTATTTCAAATATGTCAGAAACGATTCTGTCGTTTTCTCCTTTGTTGAAGTTGAAAAATGATCAAGAATTTAAATGGGGTGATGTACAACAAAAAGCGTTTGAGAAGATAAAAGAGTATATGAAATCTCCATGTATGCTGGTTCCTCCTCAGCAAGGTAAGCCTTTTAAGTTGTACGTGTCGGCTGATAGCCAAACGATTGGATCGGCCTTGATGCAAGAGTTTGAAGGAAAGGAATGGGTTTTTTTATTTAAGTAGAAGACTTTTGGATCCAGAAACAAGATATTGTCCTATTGAAAAGTTATGCTTATGCTTATATTTCTCCTGCACTAAATTACGACATTATTTATTATCGGCTGAGTGTACAGTTGTGTCTAAAGCTGATGTGATCAAACACACGTTGGCAATGCCGATATTAAATGGGAGAATGGGAAAGTGGATTCTTGCATTATCATAATTTGATTTGAGGTATGAATCGGCTAAAGCAGTCAAAGGGCAAGTGATGGCTGATTTTATTACTCAACATCATAAACCAAGCATCGGCTATGTGGAACCTATGCCTTGGACATTATTCTTTGATGGATCATCATGCAAGCAAGGGGGTGGCATTGGTATTGTTATTATTTCGCCTCGGGGGGCAAGTTTTGAGTTTGCCTTTCAAACCAAACCAATGACATCCAATAATCAAGTAGAATATGAAGCTATTCTTAAGGAACTTCAACTTCTTTAGGAAGTAAAGGCTGAGTCAATTGAAATATTTGGAGATTCATAGCTGGTTATTAATCAGTTGATCGGCCTATATGAATGTAAAAATGATATTATGAGGGGTTACCATGATGAATGTTGAAAGTTACTTGAGGGGTTTCCCCTTACCTCTCTTCAGCATATTCCAAAAAGCACAAAATCAAGATGCCAATCGGTTAGCTTAGAATGCTTCAGGCTATCGAGTGTTCCAAGAAATCTTAAGTAGTGAGACCTTGGCTCATGATTGGAGAGTTGAAATAGCCGATTACCTCAAGAATCCATCATAGAAGGTTACCAAAAAATTAAGATATAAATTGACTAAGTATGTTTTGTTGGATGATCAGTTGTATTACAAAATAGTCGATGGAGTTTTGCTTAAATGTTTAAGTCAAGAGGAAGCAAGGGTATTGATGGGAGAAGTACATGAAGGAATATGCGGAGCTCATCAATCGGTTTATAAAATGAAATGGGTTATTCATAGGTCTGGATATTTCCGACCAATAATATTAGAAGATTGTTTTGAATATTACAAGGGGTGTCAGGATTGTTAGCTTTTTGGTAATGTTCAGAAATCGCCTGCATCAGGTATGAACTCAATATGAAGCCATGGCCATTCCGAGGCTGGGGAATTGATTTGATTGGCCAGATTTTTCCACCTTCAAGTAGAGGGCACAAGTTTATATTGGTAGCAACAGATTATTTTACTAAGTGGGTTGAGGTGATTCCTTTGAAAACAGTAACTTCAAAGAATATGGTTGATTTTGTCAGGGAGCATATTATTTATCATTTTGGGATTCCTCAAACCATTACTACTAATCAAGGAACAATGTTCATATCAGAGGAATTCAGAGACTTTGTTGCTAGTATGAGAATTAAATTATTAAACTTTTCTCCTTATTATGCTCAAGCTAATGGCCAGGCAGAGGCATCCAATCAAATTTTGATTAAGTTGATTAAGAAGAAAATTGAAGAGCAACCAAGGAAGTGGTACTTGACACTTAATGAAGCATTGTGGGCATATAGGATGGCTTGCCATGGATCGATTAAATCATCACCTTATGAGTTAGTATATGGGCATAATGCAGTTCTTGCTTGGGAGATTCAGACGGGATCAAGATGTGTTACTTTGCAAAATGATTTGACAGCCAAAGTCTATAAAAACCTTATGAAGGATGATTTGGAGGACTTAAGTTGTCATCGGCTGCGCGCTCTTGAAAATATTGAGGCCAATAAATTAAGGGTTGCAAGGCATTATAATAAAAAGGTCAAGAACAAATAGTTTTGCGAAGGAGAGTTAGTTTGGAAAGTAAGATTGCCGATTGGGTCTATTGTAACACCCTAGTGTTAAGCTTTGCATTTGGCACTTGCATTTCATGAGCACAAGCATCATCCAAGCATTCATGAACATGAGCATATGAAATTTCATCTCATTCTTATACATTATCACATGAAAGGTTGATTTTATATATATGCATATGCTTGCAATCATGTATGACCAATGTGAGAAATGGTTGGGAGGTCATGAAAACACCTTAGACACATCTAGAATGATAAATGGAACAATGTTTGTATTCATGACATAGACCAATTTTGCTTCTAAATGTTGGTTTCATTTAAAATGTCATTTTCATGATACTAGTTTCACCAAAGTTGAACAGTAGCTTAGAGTGTTTGCATGGCTGTGTGACCTAAATAAAAGTTGTAGTACTTAACTAGGGTAACAACTTTTATTTTTGGGTCAAGGTCTCATTTAGTGCATAGCATGCTAAAAAATAGCTCACAATTAGCAAGAAAATGCTGTTTCACACTTGATGAAATTTTTCTAAGTGTTGGGCTGATTTCAGTTTGCAAATAATCGACTTTGGGATGATTTAACTCGCAAACCATGGCGAATTAAGGAATAATCCCTAAAGCAAAGTTGTAGATGGCATGTAGCTCTACAACTTTCCATAATGGAGTTTTTGCAATGGACAAAGGGATTAGGATATATATGGGGTTGAAAAGGCGCTATTAGTTGTTGTGATCTGCCTTGACGACCGTGTTCACGTGCACAATAGTGGCTGACTGGCCACAGGCCATGGCCATCGTGTGGTGACCGTACACCGGCATTGGCCCAACCGATTAGGCCAGAGTAGGCACATAAGCGCCGCGCACTCACCGCTCGCTCTACTCACTTGCTCTTGCCTTCTCTCGCTCGCTCTGCCTCGCCAAAGCACCACGCCGAGCTCATTGTGTGCCGCTGTAGCTCTGCCATAGCTGCTCGCTGCCAACATAGCCTCACTGACCGATTCATCTCGGCCACAACTGCTTCACCATCACCTTCACCTCCTTGAGCCACCAGCATCACCTATCGACCCTAGATATAGCAGCATTTAGCCTTACCGTAGCCGCCGCCGTTTCACCGGAGTGCCGCCACGCTCGCGGCTCACCATGGCCTGGCCATTCCATCGCACCGCCTGCCTCCATCTTCTCTGGTCCAGCATCATGCTAGAGTCTAGATGCTTAGGCCGGATCTAGGAATGGCTCCACCGCTTGACTACGCCGGAATGAGTCGCCGCTCCACTCACGGCCGCCATGGTCGCCGTGGCACTCAAGCTCGCCGCCGCCGAGTTGGTTCACTGTCTCCCTCCTTTCTCTCATGTCTTAGGTCGGCTAACCCTAGACCTAGCTAGTGGCATGATGGAGACCCACCTTTTGCCGCTGTCTAGCTAGAATGATGAGAGCACAACTGTGCTCCGTGCACCACCGCACGACCATGCACGATGCCAAGCTCACCGACACCACCTCGTGCCCTCACCTGCACCATGTAGCTTCGCTAGGTCACCAGGATGGAGTAGCTATCCTCTCCTGAGTGTGTCATAGCTGGAGATGGCCGACGTATCGCCGCTTGACCTCCGCTATCCTCCACGGCCGCCATCGAGCTTGCTTCGACGAGCCACCAAGCCAACTAAGACTACCAGTCGATGCGCGGGGGTGAGAAAAGGGCAACGGTGAAGACGCTACCGCCGGAGACCTCACTGTCGGTGAGTTCTGGCCGGTCAGCGCCGTCCCCTTTCTTGGTCTCGCTGATGGGTGGGTCCCGTTGACCGTGGGCCTCAGCTGTCAGCCTGTGTGATGTTTTGATTTTCTAATTTATTTTTTAAGATTTGAATGCATGTTTCAAAAATTCATATCTTAAGTTAGGAGTGTCCAATTTTGGTGAACCAAATTTTGTTGGATTCCTCATGAAGTGTAGTATTTGATAAAAATATGAAATGCACTGTTTCTGATATTTTTCCTAGGAGAATAAAATATAGCTAGATAAATGCTTTTTAAATGGTTTCTATATTAGAAAATGCATAACTTAAGCTTGGTATGTGCAAAAATTGTGATTCCAATTTTTTTTGAGTTGGTATTGACATGCTCTAGCTAGGAAAAATACTAAACTTATAGTGGTCATACTTTGGATATGGTCTTTTTATTTAATCCTAAATAAATGCTAGCTTCTAGTAAAAATAAATAAGGAAAAAATACATAATTTGGGCTCATGCAAAAATTTGTACAATGTTCTTGTGTTATGGTAAAGCTAAGAAAAATAGTAAATCTGTTGTTTGGCACTTTTCACTATGCTAAACTATTTTTGTAAAAATAAGCCTGTGTAACTTGTCATTTCTGTAGAGGTAGATACGCTTATCCCAATTTCATGAAATTTGTACAGTGGACTATTAAGGTCATTTGTGGGCTACTTTAATTTTTTAAAAATTTATTGAGCACTAGAAGTATTTATCCTTTAAATCACCTTATTATCTAAGGAAATTAATAAATGAATATAAATAAATTAGTTATATTTAACCATGATGGTTTCTATGGTGCTTGTGATGCATATGGTCTGTTGATGTTATTAGTTAAGCTTAGGAGTAATTGGTTGTATGCAACTAGTTAGTTATCGCTTTATAATTCAACTAGATGACAACATGTATAGTTTCTGTTGTAGTGATGATTTCATGATGATAGTGATGTTTTTCTGTAAAGATGGTTAATAACAAAGTTGTAGATAACTTAATGATATACCTTGTGTTAAATTTTCATAGTCATAGGCCTTATGGTTTAGGAATTATGGCTTTTAGAAGTCTGCTGTCTGAAATGCTTGTCCTCTGGATAGATCTGAAAGATTGAATTGTTTGACCTAGATAACTACTAAATCACATTAAGAGGATTAAAACAAAGTTGTAGGCAATTTCATAAGATTTTCAGAATGTTCATAACCATATTATTTTGATGTGTATAACTCCAGTTATGGTCAAAACAAATGGCTGCTGTCTTGTAGTCTAGAAAATGATTTACATAAGTATTTGTTTAAGTTACTAGAGATGAGATATGCACCTACTCATTAAAAGTTAATATAACTTGTTATCACCTTAATGCAATGCTGTTGAAAACACTTATGAGGATGTATTCCTCACATCATATCATATTATACATGTCATCATATATGCATTCGTGACATCTTATTTTATGCTCATGCATATATGATCGTCCGAAGGGATAACCCGTTTGTAGTGCAATGAAGAAGAGGAGGAGGATCAGCAGGAGATGCCTTTGGCCATAGCTCTAGATGAAGAGGAGCAAACTCTCGAGGACCTCCTTGAGTGCCGTATCACCGACCAACCTCTTTCTTCAAAGGCAAGCCCTGGAGCATTCTAGGTCTCCTACGTTTTACAAAACTTCACTTGAGTCCTTTATGTTTGATGCATTAGGTTATAAGATTTGATTGGAAACACTTGATGCATAGAACTACCTTGTCCATATAAATATACCTTTAACCCTATGTAGGTCCAGGATCAAATATATGCTTAGCTATGCTTAGACTAGTAGAAGTCGGGTGATTTCCTATCACCTGCGAGATATAGGTGGATACCGAAGCACGGTTGGCTATATTTGCTATTGTGGAAAAGAACCATGGAGTAATGTAAATCGAGGCTAGGTAGAGTCTATGTGTAGGTTGACTCATGTGATTTCGTCTGTGCCGATTAAGGACCGTACCATTGCCTCTCACTTAGCTGGCTGGATAACTCGTTCCAACCACAAAGCCGAGTAGCTCAACTCAGGCTAGGCCTTGTTCTGTAAAAGTGCGCACTCTGGATGGTAGTAAGGATGTGCGGGGAGTCAGACATGAGCCCAAGGGTAGGCCAGGCCTAAACGTCCTGGCAGCTGGTCGTCCCTAATTGTGCGACGTTGGGCGAACCCAAGAAAAGTGGACCTGAGTTGTACCAAAGGTGACCTAAGGTGACCGTTGATCTGGTCTGCCTAGGTTTGTGTTAGGAATAAATTGCCAACTGGTTGAAATCGATTCGAATTGTTGTCTCTCCCGGACAGTGAGAAACTTGGCTAGTCCAAATATCGTAGTAATTGTATTACGGAATGATGGTTATGATGAACATGGAATTATTATACCGGCTATGGTTACTACTGTATGCTACTAAAAGGTATACCATATGTTTGGCACAGGCTAGTTGCTAATCTAGAGTTGAATAGCTATAATGAACTTAATGAACGAATTGTAACTGTATACTCGAATTGGCAAGCTTTTTATGTGCGGCGTTGTCGAAGTCCTCAATTAGCTCCTCGTGCATGTTGGGATCATCGGCCAATGGGAAGCCTGGCTCTATGGCGCGGAGGTTTTGCCCGATTTGGACTTGCACCGCGGCTAGAGCCACCGCTGTGCCGCAATGAACGCCATGGAGAGCAATCTCCTAGGCACGCGCCGGGATGTCATGTAGACGGTTGATGAGCAGAGGGCCTCGGGCATTGACGGCCGACGTAGCTACGTTCACCACCAGTTGGAGGTTTTCCAACTGTACCATCAGGGCTAACAATCAAAGAGGCAAGAAGATTATGAAGAAAGGTGTAGTGAAGTTAAGAATGAGCCGCCACCATGGCGTCGGACTCGGCCAGCCTCACCTGAGCGGCCTTGGTTTCCTCCTTTGTGGTGAGGAGGGCATCCTGGGAGGCCTCGAGACAGATCTCAAGCTGACCGTTTTCTCGAGTTGCCTCAGAATAACGGTCCTTGGTAGCACTCCCCTCCCAGAGGAAGCATCGGGTGTTGTCACCGGTATACGAGTCGGAGGAGTCCGACAATGAGTCCGGCATGGGGGCAGCAGCAGACGTAGCATTGGAGGGCTCGCTGGCCTTGGGAGGAGGAGGAAGGAGTCTGTTATTCAAGACAAATCTATGGACAAGTTAGAGGATGATTCATTGCCATAAGCAGAGGGTGTTTGGTATTACCTCATGCGGTAGAGGTGCTGGTTCATTAGCATCTCCTCCTCTAGGATTTCCTCCACTGCACGCTTGCCGTGTTTATCTTCGCCGGCCATGGGTGCTAGTTTAGATCTTAAGAGGAGGAGGGGAAACCGCTATAGGGTTCTTGAAGGTAGAAGGACACAAGAGAATGAGAATAGTTGTGGGTGTAGATGTGTTTGAGGCCTAAGCCCTTGACTGGTATTTATAGCCATGAAGGCGAGATGGTAGATATCTTGGGACGTGTGAAAGCAACCCCAATTGATGGAAGGGGAAGCGCCGCTTCACTAATACCGAGGGGAACACGGTGTTGATGACTAAGAAGGAATTCGAAGGGTTTTGTGATAAAAGTCATTTTCAGATTTAGTTAGGTCAGAGTAAAGTCAGAAATCATAAATTGGCTATTCTAGCCAAACCAAAAAGTACAGTTATCATCATGTTTATGTGCTACAGATATTGGAGTGTAAATTACAAGTTAAGAGCATCATGAATTGCTTGTAGTGCTTTTAGCCGAATAGCATCAACTTCTACAATTTGTTGTTTATCTTCTTCAGCTGATCCGGGAATGCTCTCAAGACTATTGCGAATAGCTTAGCCTTCTTTGATCTTGGTCAACATTTCTTGTTTCTTCTATTTGATAGCATTTGGGATCTGAGTCAAGTTGGACTTGTGACGTTCGATGGTGGGTTTCACACTTTCTAGTTCTTTTTAAGCTCAGCACGCCTAACTCTCAGCTGATATAGTTCTGGTTCAATTTTGGAAGAAGAATTCTTCAAATTTTCAATCAGCTGTGCTAATTCTTTGGCTTCCTGTTTGTTAGAATTCTTTTTGGCCATCAAAACTTCACAGTCAATCAGATTTCTTTTTCACCTTGGGAGCTTGGTCTTCGATATTGGATATAGGTATCAAGGCCTCAATAAGATTTGGGGTCAAATTATCCTTGATGGCCAAGAAGATTCTTCTCATTGGGTCTGCATCCTAGACCAAATTGACTATATTTCCCTCAAGCGTTGGCAACATGTCTTTTAGTTGATTTTTGGTCTCATCTAATAAAGTTTCTTAGGAAGAAATGGCTGATGAGCTAATGTCACTTTCATCTTTGTATTCTTCAAAGGTGAAGGAGTAGCTTAGAGCTAGAGAATTAAGTGTCTACATGTGAACAAAAGGAATCTTATTAGAAATGGCAAATGGGTTGATAATGAGATGAATGGTGAGGGGAATACATTACCTTTTCTGGAAGGAACTCTGGCTGAGGAGAAGGAACAACCGATGATGTGCCAACATCTTTTTCAACATTTGGTTGAATCGGCTCTGGACTTTCGTTGCTAGTGTCTGCAGGCATCAAGAAGTTTTTTGGTTTATATTTGTTATAGAAGGATAAGAATGGGCATATGAATTTCTTATCATTGATTGTTTGCTGAGTTAGAGAATCAATGGGCTGGGTATCGGCATCAATAGGATTATATTTAACTATTGGATTGTTAGACCTTTGCTCTTGTGCAGATGTTTTCTCAGGTGGCATCTAATAAAGGAGACTGATCAGAAAAGAGTGAGGATTACATAAGATTAAAAGGCTTGAGGAGATACCTTGGTAGCATTTGGAGGTGAAGTAGAGGGGTTCTCATTTTCTGCTGTTTTGGGTCTATCAGAAGCATCGGTTATTTCAATTGTAATTGGCTACATAGGGGGATTAGCCGATGAGAGGTTGGTAGAGGCCGATTCAAATGCCTAGGACAACAATTCAACACCCAAGGCAGATTGAGATGCAATAGTCGATGGTTGCAAGGAAGGGATTGAATTAGAAGTTGGATATCACCTTAAGAGGGAAGATAAGTTAAGTTACCTGAGCAATTGATGATTTTGTTCTGTGAAGTCTCTTCCCAGTGGTGGGTTTTAGAGTTATACCTTGGGTTGCCTTGCGTTTTGAAGACTGATATATGAGTATTGTTGAGGCAGCTGGGGTTTTCATCAACTTTTTTAGAGTGGGTGCAGTTGATCCCATTCTTGAGGTTGGACATGGTGGATAATATTCTATGGAATGCCCTTTCCTATCCACACTTGGCGGAACAAATTCAGTATCCTACAAAAGAGTTTATTAGATGAATTGATAGGAGAACTTATTAGATAATCCTTCTGAAAGAAAAGTAGTAAATTACCTCACTATTAAAAGCAAATTCTTCATCCAAGGCTAAATAGTTGGGATGAATTGGATTGCAAAAGAGGTGAGAGTGCCATTCTTGCCACCAGGAATCAAAAAAATTTGAGAAGGTAGCCCTTGTCCATTCATGCAGGCAAAGAGAAGGAAGGTCTGATCCTAGTTGAAAAACTCTAGAAGCTTCCATCATCTCACTAATACCTTCTCTTGGCTTCAGAGTGTTCCTAAAGATTAGCCGAGGAGGTAGTTGACCAAGGCTGAATTGATAGGCCACAAAAGAAGGATTATAGAATTCATAAGTTGGGAGGTTATCTAGGAGAAAAGAACCAGTAGCCATTTTGCCACGGCCATGGTGAAATTTGGCTAGCAGTACACAGGGTTTGATAATATAGCTAAAAATTGCAGCAGCTGTTTCATCTGAGCAACCTGATTCAAACCGAAATTTGACCGACAGAACTACTTCATTGTCTTCATCCTCATCATAAGGTAGCCAAGTCAAGATGTTTGCATGAACCCTTTGAAAAATTTCTTGAAAAGGTGGCCTATATCAACAACAATTGTTATGGCTGATGCAACTTCACCATAATTCATACATTGTCGAGTTCTTCCTTCTTTTCCTTTATAATCTTCAGCAAAGTTGGAAGAAGGGAAGCTCAGATTCCTAAGATTGGATCTTACAATCTTATGCATGTACAGATTCAGCCACAATTGTATTAACCATCAAGGGCCACTGATGGTATGCAGTGGTTCATTTTTCAGTAATTGAATAGATACTTGGTGCATCAGGTGATAAGCAAACCCTAGTAGATATTTTCCGAGGGGATTTCATTACCGGCTGCTAGACGTTCTGCAATGTATTTATGATTATAAGTTGGTCCGCAAGATGACACACAAAAGATGATTTTTTCCAGCCACATGTTTAGGAAAGCTACATGCTCTCTTTGATCAACAATCGATCCATCCCCAATATGGTTCAGAATATAGCTTGCCCATCCTATGCAGTATGATATTTTGGCTAATTTCTTGGACCTAGCACTTAAGAAATCATAGGGTTGCATTGATCCTGTTATTCTAAGGCCAGTCAACATGTAAATATCGGCCAAAGTGATGGTCATTGGACCATGACCAAAAACAAAAGAATTCAAAGTGTTGGACCAAAAGTAAGATGCAGAAATCAGAAGTGAGTCATTTCTCTCCATTCTAGATAGTGAGAGTGTCAAACATTGATTCAATTCATAAATTTCCCAATCTCTATCCTTTTTCTCTGATACCCTACGGAACTAATCCCTCCATCCCTTAGGCAATTTGGGCCAGTTTCTAAAGGGAGTTTTAGTGTTCCAAGAAGACAAATCTACTACAAATTCTTTGAAGGGGATTCGGTTGGTTTCTTGATTGATAAAATCGGATGGATTATGGTCGCCCATGGGTCCAAGATAATAGGCATTAGAAACAACAACTGATGGAATCAAAATTTCATTCCTCATTTCCTAGAGACCAGTTGGGATGAATTTAACAAAAAGGAAAATACAAAGTAGCGGCTAACACTTGAAAGGCAGAAGTTTGAAGGCATACCTCAAGAACATGGTCGCTGGTTGCCATTGTAGCCAAAATGGATCTGAATCTGAGGAAGGTTACTTGAACGACAGTTTGGTAGAACAGAGCATTTGCTAGGGTTAAGGTTTTAGCGGTGGCGGCTTTGACTGTTGAAGTTTGCTCGAGAAAGAAGGGGAAAGTAAGCAGGCCGAGTGAACTGGAAATGATACTATTGGGGTATTATATAGAATTTGGCCGGAGAAGTCAGGAGCCATGCGCTTATTTTGGAATGAGCGGTTGCAACATGGTGAACAGATGAATAGGAATTTTAGAATAAAATCATTTTTATCCCA
Organism: Miscanthus lutarioriparius; assembly: GCA_904845875.1. NCBI lineage: Eukaryota > Viridiplantae > Streptophyta > Magnoliopsida > Poales > Poaceae > Miscanthus > Miscanthus lutarioriparius. Next base: position 50,452,998 of record CAJGYO010000016.1, on the reverse strand, counting down.
AAATTGGGGGGCATGTGTTTACACCAAAATTTAAGAAGAAGAACACGGGAACTCAAAACTTCCAGGATTGTGTTTTCAAGAAATCAATTAGATGTTTATCGGTATCTGCTAGTTTAGATGTGATGTTAGAATCAGCTATTTTATGAATGACGTCAGCAGACGACGTCAATGGGCTATACTTGAGTGGCGCAAGGAAGATGTGTCGGACTCTACAAATAAGGAAAATTAGGGTCCATGTTATTTATTAAGTTAGGAAGTTTTCTTTTATTCCAAGAATTGTAATGAGTTGTATTTGAGTAGGATTCATGTTTAGGTTCTGGGTATAAATATTAGACCCTATTATTGTAAAGAAAGGACGAACACTGTAGCACCCAGTTTTAAGAACAAAACCAGGTACACACCATATGTGAGCCTCGAAAGTCAAATCTCACATACAGCTACAAATAAGGGTAATATCAAAAGACAATGCTCAATATATAATATACTTAGTATAAAGAATATAACCTTAGATAACAAACAGCAGAAAGACAACTCTGATCTTCGGGTGAAGACTCCAATTCCATAGGGACAACTGATTGGTTGATCATAAGCCTAATTCCTCTAAACTCTAGCAATCTGGTACCCATCCGGGATTTTTCCAAATAATTGAAAAATAAAACAAGCGTAAGTATATGTCGTACTCAACAAAAATATCATGGGGTTCATGAGGCTCAAAAGGCTGACACTGGTTAACTGCGATTAGCTTTTAATGAGTCATGATTTTAGCAATTGAGTAACAATAAGTTTTTGACAAGCCCATGTAAACACATGATCAGGTAAACATGAATAATGAATAGTATAAACAATTAACCATTAATGAGCATCTTTATCATCAGTGTTCCTCATCTATTCCATAAGGGTTCTAAGGCCGCTCGTGACCGTGAGCACGGCTGTTATAATAGTTTTACACTCTGCAGAGGTTCTACATTTTTACTGTGAGTCATGATTTACCCTTTCACCCGAGATTGTGAGCCTCTTAACCCACTACCCTAGAAGGTCGCAGCAGGGTTCACTATGAAGCCTTTCAAAGGTTCGTCAAACAAGTTAGGGCCGCTAAGGTTTCCCCATCAATAAGCATGAAGCCCCCTCCAGGGAGTGACTAACAAAATACCAAGAAACCAAAGTGCACCCTCTTGGCAGGCCGAGAGCATACCTGTCGAAGCCCCTCTTGTGCCATAAAGGTAACCACTAACAAGATAGAAAAGGTCCTCATACTGAGCTAAAACAAGAGCCATGTAGCCCTCACAGCTATACTATAAGTCCCAGATGATCACTTACAGATAAGTCCTTAGGGAGAGGAATCTAGAGCACCATAAAAATAGCCCAATGCTCTAGCCCCTTGATTCCATGTTGGTAAAAAGCATCTTTTAGTGTTTATTGCATATACCATTAGTCAAGTTACAAGATCATGGCTTTAGTTGAGCACTAGCATCATACTACCCAATGCAATAACACATAGGAATCAAGGTACAAGGTATCAAATATCTAGGATATCCTTATTGGCAACAAGGTAGACACATGCAATATGAATTAAGTGATTAAAGGTGAATAGGTAACAAGAATGGTCCCATGCTATACTTGCCTTAAACTTAGACCCTTCTTCCAATCCAAATCTTTAGAGATCTGCTTCTTGATTCACCACATATAGCTTACCGACTGGACATGATCATAAGCACCACACAAGCATACATGCAATCATACACGAAGCAAACAATAGAACTAAATCAGAACAGTACAACAAACATATGAAACAAGTGAAAAGGTTATAAAGATGTTCTACATGTTACTACGAACATACAGACATGAAAAGGTCATACACAAATCAGAGCTACAGTGAACAAGATACAACTACCGATAGATTCGTTTTAAAGGAGAAAAGAAAAATTATAAGCCTTATTTATTTTATTTATAAATTTAGTTGCATAATCATTATTCAAGTTAGGATTTAAACAATCAAATTCTAGAACTCTTGACATGAAAAACATTGATACTAATGCATAGATTTCATCGTTATGAATCTAACGCAACTTGAACGGGTCAAATCGGAGCTAAAACGGAGATTTTATGGCTAAAACAAGGTTAGTGGCACTTCTATAGATAGCTGGAAATTCATTTTCAAATTTAAATTAATATAATCAGAATTTAAACTATGCTAGGGACTGCGGGCATGATAAAGAAAAAGGACAGGGGCACTTTAGAAAAAGGTAGGGACAACGGGTTCAAATATCTAAAACCATAGGGACTCTTTAGCAAAATAGCAGGCGAATCGATATCTTCTAATCTTTGCCGTGAATCTCAGATCGGACGGCCGTGATGTGTTGGGGAAGATTTGGCCGGCCAAAATAGTGGCCACACGGCGGTTGCCTTGGCCGGACTTGAACATCCTCACCGGAGTTCACGTAAAACAGCCTACGGCCACGGCTAAGCAAAGCGAGGGCATGGGGATGCGTATCTCGAGCTCACAAACTCGATGGGGGGCCTTAGAGATGGCCACGAGGGCGCAGGGGTAGTGGGATGCTTGTGATGGCAGCTCGGCAATGATGGCGAGCTCGTTTTCACAAAAAGGAAGGGAGGGAGAGAGCAAGGGAAATACCGGTGTGCTCCTTACCAGCTTGCGAAGCTTAGGGATGTGGTTACAGTGGCAAAAGATCAACGACGGTGGAGATCAAAGCGACAGTGGTGGATTAGGGTTCTGGGGCTGCTGCGGTTCTAGCGATGGCGGTGCATGCTACTAGGGTCTTAATGGGATGGTGGCGCGGCACAAGCAACTACTATTTATGGCGCGGAGCGGTGTGGAGCGCACGCTAATCAGCAAAATCGGGGTGACATAGGGCTCTGGCTCGGTTCTATGTCTGGGTCGACGACGAGAGGTAGCAGAGGGCACTGACATGTGGGCCCAGGGTGTTAGCGAAATAAGGCGGGGGGTTGGGCTATCAGTGAACCAAGGGAGAGAAAGGGATGGGTGCTTGCGCGGCTTTGGCCTGGGCCGGCTTGCTTGTTGGCCCACGAAGAAGAAAGGAAAGGAGGCGAGCCAAAGGGAGGAACGGAAGTGCTAGGCTCGGCCAGAGCTGCTGTGGCTGGGCCAGGTTAGCGGGGCTAGGCCTGTGCACGAGAGAGGGAGAGGTGAGGCTAAACTAGGCTAAAAGGGAGAGGGGTGAGAGCTGGGCTGCGGTTCGGTGGTGCTCTAGGCCTATGGAATGGGAGAGAGAGAGGAAAGGAGTGAGGACTGGGCCGGCCCAAGAAGGAGGAGGGAAGAAGGAGGTGGGCTACACGGGAAAGGAGAGAGAGGAGCAGGCCACGGGGAGAGAACAAAATGGGAGTGGGCCGGTGCGCACGCTGGGCCGAGGGAAGGAGAGAAAGCAGGCCTTTGGGCCAGATGAGAACGAGATTTTCTTTTTCTTTCTTTTTCTGAATTCTATTTTCAAATTCAATAACATTTTAAATAAATTTGAATTTGGATCAAACCACTCATCACAATAAACAAAATACAATGGCATGAATGCACAAAAATGTTGCTAAATTCCTATGATAAATTTTAAATTAATAAAATTTTATTTTCCTATGTTTTCATTAGCACTAAAATTCCAAATAACATCATTTTAGCTCTATTTCCAAAAATTGAAATTTTAGGGTGTTACAATTCTACCCCCTTAAGATGAATCTCGTCCTTGAGATTCGCGGAGAGGGTGACAAAAGAGACGCAGATTCTTTGCCTTTAGATTCTTCTTTACTTCCTCATGTAGTTTTATCTTCTTGATAAGAATCACACTTTACTTTGCATACCTGCTAACCTTACTCCAAGTAACTTGCCAAACCGATCCCATGATCCTGACAGATACTCCAAACAATACTCAGGTAACTCTAATCACTTGGTCACCTTTCCTTTTTAGTCCATACTTATTAGACCTCTTTCTTCATATGTTCACCTAACAACGGAGCCTTCTTACTTTCTTGATCCAAAGTAGGTTCCATTACTAACTTTAAAACATTAATGACTTTATATGCTCAGATCAAATTGCTCAACTCTCAAACACAATTCTAAACAAAATGCAATGGCATGAATGCATAAAAATGTTGCTAAATTCCTATGATAAATTTTAAATTAATAAAAAATTTATTTTTCTATGTTTTCATGAGCATAAAAATTCCAAATAACATCATTTTAGCTGTATTTCCAAAAATTCAAATTTTAGGGTGTTACAAACACTCAATCATTACAATCTTTCTAGCTTTCGCCATCGCATTAGGAGTAGGAGTACTATAGATCTCGGTGAGTTCTTCAGCAAACATGGCTGCATCGACTGATCGACCTCCAACTTGCTTGTGAGTACCGCCACAACTTGTATTGTGCTTGTAAAGCTGCATCAGCTGATTGATCTTTTATGAGCCATAATATAAGTTAGTTATCGATCTATATCGTAGTTTGGAAGGCTGCATCAGTTGATTGATCCCTTATGAATCATAATATAGATCAAAGTTATCGAAGTTATCGATCTTGTGTTAAATAACTTCTTGTTTAATACAATATCACCAATTATCGAATCTGCTAAGATTAGTAAGATTTTCCTTGCTGTTTTTGGTTGATTCACCAGTTATCGATCTTACTATAATTAATGTTTTATTAATTATAACAAAATCACCCGATTGAGATAGAGATAGATCGACATCATATCATCTTAATTGGTCATCCTTTGATCTGGTCACGCTTCAAATCTTATAATTGATGGCTTAATTCCGCTAGATCGACTGTTTTATCTCTATTCTAGTCAAACATAGTATGCATCCAAAGGCATGTTTCAATATTGAATAAACTCACTAGTTAATAAGATCTAATCTAATGACACTACCATAGCTAGATCGATCCGGTCGAACCTCACTGGTAACACTTTAGATTAGAAATTATCGATTAGTGGTCTTGTTCATGATCAAGATATGTACTCTATTTGTTTGTTATGACTGCATCGGCTATTTTAGCCGATTTGCCTATACTCTCACGCATATAGCATGTTTTCATGAATCTATCAATATATAGATGGTTTTATAGATTCTTTGGCTTTAGTTTATTATCATGATCATAGCTGCATCGATCTAATCGAACCTCACTGTTGATGATAATAGATTAGACTCAAAACTGTTTGTAGATTCATTTATATTAGACAGTCGATTTGTTCGCATGTTATACTCTTTTCATCAAACTTATTGGCTCGATGCTTTATATCGATCATGTTCCATTTAGCTGATGATGCTTTCTGATGTTCCATGAGCATCGGTTATTTTGATTTGTATCATTATTATTTAATATTAGACGATAATCGTTGATTTAAAGATCTTCATTTCATGGATACGCTGGATATTGACTATTTAGTCGATAGCCTCATTGAATCGGCTATCTAGCCATACATTTGGAACTGTTTGGTGCAACACCAATATGTTCCACCTTAAATTACTGATAACATTTTCTCTCCTTGTCAATTGTAGGTCAAATTGACTAGCACGTCATTTGGTTTTTAGAATCGGCTAGTTCTGTGTTGAAACAAAGCAGATCTCTAGTCTCGTTCCACTCAGATCTTCTGGCTTGCTGTGTGTTGATCTCATCGTCACAGTTTTGTGTCAACACCTAGACTTAGATCAAGCATATGCTTCCCATGAGTTTTAAGCTCAGAGTAAATTCTTATATCAAAACAGCCTTGTCCAAAACTCAAGAGAATTTAAGGCTGAAAACGAGGTACTTAAAAGGAATTGCGATAGAGCAACTATTCACCATTTCCATTGCAAGAGATTATCCTCAGAGTTCTTTTTATTTTTCTCTTAAAAATAGAAAACTAGACACACTTTTTATTTGAATTTATTTTTCTAGATCACACCTTACTAATATATATAAGAAAGATAAATTTTTATTTTGCTTTTAGTTATGCATCTTTTTTAACTAGTATATAGCAAACTCACTAATACTAAAAGAAAAGGGAAAGACATACTTAACTAGATACATGGGGGATGCTTTTCCCTGAAGCTGGATGTTGTCGTGGTCCTTCTTAGAGCAGATTTGCCAGCAGATACCCTTCTCGTCCCGGTATAGATTGAGATGAAGACAATCGGGTGAACTTGCTCTTGATCTCGGTGCATTATCCTATAAAATATCAACAAGAATACCAAAACTCGTGAAATGGGTTAGGATAAGGGGTTAGTGGTCAGTTGTCTAGAGATCAGTTGTTCTTGAGGTTTGGAAATATTTTTGTTTTGTCAGAATTTTAGCAAGATGTTTACCTAATATATACTTTTTAGATTTTCTTATTTATGATATGTAGAACAGAAAATATGTATGCATGGTATTTTTTTAATTTTTATGCCACCATAGTGAACATTCCCATGGGTATTTACACCATAGATTAATTCTCATGGGGCTTTAGGATTTATAATGCAATGATGAAATGCAGTCATAAAACTTTTTATCTTTCATTTATTAATGCAATGCTAATGTTAAATACATCAAAGTGAAAATAATTCATGCAATGCAGGAAAGTAAATATGGATAACTACTTATGTTACCTCATAGTGAGGGTTCAGATTTTTAAGTGCACTAGACATGACTTTACTGGAGAAGAGCCCTTTATTTTTGGGTGCATCATCCGGTCTCAGAGATGGAGACCCTGATGGTTGCACCTCTTGTGATGTTGACACATATGACATCACCTTTTCCTTCCATACCTGCCTAGTCTGTGGACTTGACTTTGGCGGAGTAGGTTCATCTTTTGCAGGTTCTTCATCTTCCTCCCATTCATTCTTGGGGAGTTGATTCCTTTGGTGTTGGGATGATCGATGTCTCCTCCTGGAGCAGGACTTCTTTGGTTGTTCATAAGTGGTATAACTATTGAAATAACAGCGCACCTTCTCTCTAGAGAATTGGAAGTGGACTTGTCCAGATCCGGCGTAGATGATTGCGTTGGTAGTGTTAAGGAACAATCTTCCAAGAATGATGGGCATATCATCTTCTTCTTCACCCATGTCTAGAACCATGAAGTCAGCAAGGGCGTAGTGATAATGTATTCTTACCATGACATCTTGGGCTATTCCCTCTAGAAATCAGATTGATTGATCCACCATGTGCAATTGCATATATGTAGGGAACAAAGGTTCATCACCAAATAAATATTCATACGTTACCTTGGACATTATGTTAACACCCGACCCAATGTCACAAATGGTCTTGTGGAATATTCTTTGTCCAATGGTACACTCAATCGTGGGTATGCCTGGATCATCCTTCTTAGCAAGGAATGGTGAAGCGAGGAGGTGGTCGTACTCTGATCGGAGTGTGTTGATCATGTTGATTGATTCTTCTTATGGTTGCCTGGCCTTGTTCTTCCTCCTTCTTCTGTTGTTTTTCTTCTTGGTCATTGTTGTATCTTTGGGCTAGTATGGCGTTTGTGGATGTCCGGGAGATTGCAAGATACGATTCTTGAAAGAAAACTTTTCCTTTCTATCCTTGATTATAAAGCAGATCTTGGCACTGTCCACGTAGGTGATGGCTTTTGTGGTGCTTAGGAAAGGTCGGCCAAAGATGATGGGTGCCCTTTCATCTCCACCTGTTTCCAAAACCACAAAATCTATAGGAACATATGGTTGTCCCACTCGAACAATGGCATCTTCTAGAACTCCCTTGGGGTAGTAGAGAGACTGATCTGCAAGCTACAAACACATGTTTGTGTACAATAAAGTATCTCTATTCATTTATCATAGATTACCTTAGGCACAATGTTGACACTTGCTCTGAAGTCACAGACAGCTTCTTGGAAAATGTGAGGTCCAATGGCGATGGGGATGACAGGTCTTCCTAGATCGCTCTTCTTCTCAGGCAAGGTATAATCTATCCACCTTCCCATCGATGGTTGTATACAGTAATATGCTGCATTGTGAATATCAACAAGATTTGTAGTTTCTAGATCTTTCGATTGCCCCGGAATCTTACCTTTGTTGGTTGGAGGAACAGCAGCAGCCAGCTGAGCTATTTGTGATTCTATTATTTTATTAAAGCTATGCTAGTTTTTAATAGTAGAGGAGAGGTTATCTATTTTATTTCTCATGTTTTCTAATATTCTATCATTGGAAGCTAGTGTTCTAGATAAGCTCTCCATAATTTTAGCTTGGCCAGAAATCAATTATCTCAAGGGTGGTTGATTGAAATTATTGAAATTGTTACCTTGAGAGTTACCTTGGTAATTACCTTGGGAGTTTGACTTTTGTTGTTGATTCCATCCTTGACTTTGTTAAGGACAAAAGTAGTTGTTATTGATGAAGTTCACATCCTCATGAATTTTAGGGCAGCTGTTCCCTGAATGCCCAGTGTTTCCACACTCTTCACACATTATGCGGGAATAATTCATGTGCATGACTTCTTGCTTCTCATTGGTTTGGTCTTCGAGCTTCTTCATCAGTAGGTCCATCTTGGCAGACATCATGTCTACTTCCTTCAGTTGATGCATACCTCCACCTCTCTTGTGGGTCTGAAGATGTTCTTCACTCCAACCTTGGATGGAGGCCATCTTCTCCACAAGAGCTGTTGCAGCTAGAATTGTGAGCGATAGGAATGCACCTCTAGTAGCAGCATCCATAGTCTCATGGGTACTATTGGTCAACCCGTGGTAGAAAGTTGGCATGAGTAGCCAATTCTCCATCCCATGATAAGGACATTATGATATATAATCATGGAAGTATTCCCATGCCTTAGGGACAGATTCATCATGTTGCTGTTGAAAACTTGAAATTCTCCCACGCCGAGCATTGGTCTTGCCTGTGGGAAAGAATTTTGCTAGGAAGGCAGTGGAGCAGTTATCCCATGTAGTATTTCTATCTTTGGTGTAGAACCATTGCTTTGCCTTCCTCAAGAGTGAGAATAGGAAGAGGCGAAGTAGTATGTCATCTTGGGTCACTCCCTTGATGGTGAAAGTGCTTCAGATCTCCAGGAAGTGTTGGAGATGTGCAGTCGCATCTTCATGTGCCTTTCCACAAAACTATCTTGCTTGCACCATGTTGATGAGGGCTGGCTTGAGCTCAAATCCATTGTCTCCAACATTGACTGTTGGTCTAGTTCGGATGTTGGCTGTAGTTGGAGCAGAGAATTCATGGAGAGTCTTGTTAGCCATGGCTTCCAATTCTAGTGTTAAGCTCTATCTTATCTGGTTGTCTTCTGACTCTAAAGCAGAAACTTTCTTGAGTTTAGCTTTAGTTCTCTTAAGTAATGCTTCTGGATCATCAACATAGTTTGTTGGAAGATCAAAACCGATCATACATTACCCTACATAAGATACACAAGTAGACAAAATAAGGGTAAGCCTGCTTGAGCAGAGGTCAATGGTTTTCCTCGATCATATCAATAAGTATAAGTTTATCAATACTTCCTTTGCTTAGCTACCTTCCCCAGCAATGGCGCCAAAAATGCTTGTTGGTATTTATTGACTTGTCACTTGTTTTAAGTAGCCACCTATGATATGCCTACATCTCCTAGCATTACTTGTACTAGGTTTTAAGTAGACACCTATGATATGCCTACATCTCCTAGCATTACTTGTGCCAGAGATGGTTGTTGGTTTTACCTAGTATTACAACTAGAATGATACAAAGTAGTTCTCTGGCACACGCTTCTAGCCATGTCCTCATGGTGAGCATCCATCACCCACTGCGCGGAGACTTGCTCAGCCAACAACCTTGCGTGTGGTAGCAAGCTCTACACGAGTGACTGGATGTCCTCCGTGCTATGGCCATTGGGATACCCACTGCAGATGGTGGCGAAGTCTAGGTCCAGGTGGTACGTCACCACTGAAGTCAACACCCCCGATGCTTCGTAGAACAGCCCCTGGGTGATGAGGGCCCGAACCTCATCCGGAACCTCCACCAACCGGATGGCGGGCACGCTGGTACTTGGTGCCTACCCGAAGACCTCCAAGACGACAAGCTAGGCAACATTGCGGATCTAGTCAAGTTCCCCCTCAAGAGCATGTCGCTCTTCAAGGGACTTGCCCAGCACCTCCGCGTTCCAGCCAAAAGTCACCTTGGCCATCTCCAGGTCCCGCTCCAATGATTCCACCTTTCCACCCAGCTCTAGAAAAAGGACAACAAGCTCAGAATCAAGCTAAAAGAAGAAACCAACATGTCAAAAGTAGAAAAGGTACTTACCGAGGTGAGTGTTCTCGAGGACAGAGAGTCCCTATGCCTGCCGGGTCACCTGCTCGCGCAGCCAGGCATTCGCCTCCTCCGTCCCCATCACCCAGCCCCGAAGCACGAGCACTTCCTAGTCTGCCTCCAACCGGGCATTTCGCTTCAACTCCAGGACATTCCACTCGACTCCAAGGCATTCCACTCCAACTCTAGAGTCTCCAAGGATCTTTGGAGCGCTACCTCGGTGTTCGCCAGGGACTTCCATAGCTTTGCCTTGGTCTTTGCCTAGCGGGCCTTTGTCGCCTCAAGCCCCCGCTGGCGATGGTCGCTCGCTCCACCACGAGCTACTCCGCCGTCCATGCCTCAGTCGCCTCGGCCGCCTGGTCCTGGGACTCACGGTGGGTGGACTCCATCTGGTGCTCAAGCTCGGCCATCCGGGCATGCTCCATCCTGAGGAAATGGGACTTGCGGCATGACATCTCCTGAGACCCTGCAAAAACAAGAAGCAAGCAGGCTGAGGCAACCAACGAGAGACTAAGGGGTCAAGGACAAGCGTGGGAAACTCACATCCGTGGCATGGCGTAGGTCGACCTTGACCAACCATTGGATGGACTTAACCCGCTCCTAGGCATCCTCAAGCTTCATGGACAGCTTGGCAAGATCGGACTCCATGGTGAGTCCTCTCTCCCCAAGGATGTCCCAGAGCTGGCACTCCTACGAATCTCAGAGGATGAACTAGACCTTCATCGGGTCCTCAGGACAGGGCCACACTAGGTCAGTCTCCTCCAGCCCACTAGAGGGTCTAGCCTCCGACTGGACCACCACCAGCTCCTGTGATGGTGCTGGCAGCTCCACCACGTCATCCGCTTTGTTGTCGGAGGGGATCTCTACCACCTCGTCTTCGTGGGCCACTAGCAGATGTTCTAGTTCCGGACCGGCCGCATCTCCCAGCACCTTCGGCCCTGACTGGGAGGGTGAGCCGTGCAGCCCTTCGCCTGGTGAGGCAGGGAACCCGGTCTCCCTCTCCTCTTCCACCGCAGCCGATGGAGGAGGGGCCGCAAGGCTTACCTCCGACGTGACCCCTACCATCACCACCAGGATCGCCGCCAACACCGCCGCCGCTGCTGCCACCATACTAGCGACCTATCCAAGGGGCGCCGCCCCCCGAAGGGAAGGATCCACCGCCACCACCCTGCTCTCCCCGCCACTCGCCATGACGCACTGCAAGGAGGGCCTCCAAACCTCTTGCATGGGAGTTGGGGCAATGCTCAACCCCGTCAGCGTCCGACCGCTGTCCAAAAGTATAGGTCAGTCATACTCCAAAAAAGACTCAAACAGCAAGATCGAAAAGAAACAAAGAAAGACATACCAGGATGCAGGGCGAGGACCGCTCCTGGGCTACGACCCATGCCCCCTCACTTCAGTCGAGGGCGGAGTCGACCCAACCGGCTCCTGCCTAGCCCACGAGTCACCACGACCTTTGGCTCAGGGCACACCGACCAGAGCAGCAGGTGGGGCATCCTCCCTCTATGAGTCACGCGCTGGCACCTACCTCGGCGATGCGCGGGTGCAAGCTCGCTCCTCTGACCGCCTAGCTTGCTCGGCCGTGCCCACGGTAGGTGGGGACGAGACCGGCGATGCCACTGAAGGGCGCAGTGACCGCGTTCGCTTCGCCTCCCATTCAGTGGCAGGGTCCGCGCTCGTAGCATGCTTCCTCGGCACGGGAACATCGCCGCACCTCTCCGCCTCCTACTCACTGCCAGCGGACACGGCCGCAGGATCGCGACGCTTCGTCGAGGTCACAACGACCTCCCGGCTTACCTCCTTCTTGGAGAAGATCATGTCATCCACCTCTGTGGGGTCCTCCGACTCGAGCTCTGACTCAACGTCACTCCTATTTTCCCCTGCCTTCACATGCCGGGCGATCTCCTTCTCCTTCTCATACTTCCGCTGAGCCTCCTCGGCTTTCTTCTTCTTCTTGGCATCCGCCTCCTCCTTCTGGGTGGCCTGCCGAGCCATGCCCTCTGGCCCCTTCGGAAGGTGCGGCCAGGACTTGTAAGCTTCAAGTCCCTACAAAATAGGTGACTCAAAATCAAAAAAGCAGGAAAGCAAAGGGGAAAAGAACACGGAGTAAAGAGAGGGGAGCATACTAGTTTGAACACCACCGAGGCATTGAGAGGTCCGGGCTTCCCATCGACCTTCTCTTTGGGCTTTAGCTGCAGCACCAGGTCGAGGTGACTCCAGACCTCATTGTTCGGTAGCTCCTCTGGTGATGCACGATTGGGGTCTGTCGGGCCACCGTACTTCCACAACAGCCGCACCCTCTCCGCCAATGGAGCAACCCGACAGCGGTAGAGGGTGTGGAACACCCGCACCCCATCAAGGCCGCGCTGCACGAGCTTCTAGAGCTCTGCCTTAATGATCTCCACCTTCTTCTTCTCCCGATGGGAAGGGCCGCACGACCAACTTTCCCGCCTCTTCGGCCTTCCGTCGGTGAACGCCAGGAACGGTGCCTCCATCGGGTTCTTGATATAGAACCACTCCCCGTGCCACCCTCGGTTGGAGTCATAGGGGATGTACATGGGATATGAGCCCCCCGCACTCGGTTTCTTCTGTAGGGCAAAGCCCCCCACCGGCATGGCCTCGGGCGGATTCCCCACCGACAAAGTTCACCCAGAGAACAGCCGCCGATAGAAGTCCACGTGCGATTCCATCCCAAGGAAGGCCTCGCACACAGTGATGAAGCTGGCAATATGTAGCACCCCAATCGGATTGAGGTGCTACAACTCCAAACCCCACTCATTGAGGAGCCTACGTTGGAACCAGTGCGCGGGGTATTCTAGCCCATGCTCGTGGAAGGCGAGGAAGGAAACCACCTCGTTGGGCCAAGGTTGCGGGAAATCCTCCTTCCCGGGAGCCCTCTAGTGTGCCACCTCCTTCGGTGGCAGAAACCCCTTCACGGCGAAGGCCTCCAACACTAACTCCCTCATAGTGGATGACCTCTAGCCCAACATTTCCTCTAGGTTCGCGAATAGATTTGTGAGTTTTCTCCTCTCCCTCGCTCTCTCCCTTTTCTCTCCTAGGAACCGCCGCGGCACTCAGACGCTCTTGGCCAGAAGGAAGAAAGAGAAGAGACGACAGATGAGGAATAGGTGAAGGAACAGGGTGAAAGACCTCTCCCTTCTCCTACTTAAGGAAAAGGGCACAACAGTTGGGGAAGGCGCGGTGATCAGGGAAAAGCAAAATGATGGGGGCAAAAAACCCTCTCCCTTCCCCATTTAATGTAGATGGGATACGATGGGATGCGCCCTGACCGATGAGACACCCGCCTAATGGAACGGTGCCTAATCAGATGGAATGTGGCTTGGGTTTGGCCCACCACTATGGCACGACCAGGTGCGAAAAATAAAATGCCACCACGCGCAGGCGGTTCTCCGCCACCCCAGGCGGGACTTGGAAAAACCCAAACAATGGGATCTCCGCTAGGAGAGACCATCGAGGCTTCCTAAGTCGATCGAATGGCTTAGGAAAACACCAAGAGATAGGTAAGGAGCAAAGGGATGCCCCATGTAGGCCATGCTGACTCCATCACAAACGACGAGCATGGTTCCCGGTCGGACATTTTCGATTGGAGCTCTTCAAACCCCATCACTCGAGTCATCAAGGTAACACTACTGACCCTCACTATTTCTTTATATAATCATTCATACACACATTCATTCCATACGCCTATGCCCCCTAGATGATTCAGGCCTTGAATCACCCAGGGGCTCGGGAACTAAGGCATCGCACATGCAGCTAAATGCATCACAATGCTCCGTGTTGCATCACAAAGTGGCAGTTGCCTCATTCAACATTAGGAATGACCGACCGGGGCTCAAAGGCTGACCATGAAGGGCTCGAGGCCACCTTGTGTCAAACAGAGCCAGGGGAGAAAACACAGATGAGCCCCATGTGGCCCTCGCCCAGTCTACCCTGAAGCGGACAGGGTCATCTCAACCTTCTCGTTCGATCCTAAACCTCCCGCCAAACCCATAGAATCTCCATCGAGGGGCCAGCAGGCCACCCAGGTCGGTCTCTGGAATGACCCAGGCATCTACTGGGTTGTAGGTAAAGGAGCAGTGGAATGTCATAAGATGGCTATGCTGACCCTGTCACGAATGACGGACCCAGATTCCACTCGGTCGTACCCATTAGTGAACTCACCGAGCGCGTCACTCGAGCCCGAGCGATCGAGGCAAGTGACAAATTTTAGCCCCTCTAGTTGTGAGAAACCAAGGATGGGGTAACACACAAAATTCAAACCGACCCCTACCAAGCCCAACGGGGCTCGAGGGATCAAGATCCCTAAACTAACTATCTCGGCTACGCGGGCTACACCGAGGCTAGGATCCATGAGCTCCGTCTCGCCCGATCCCAAAAACTAAACTAACTGCCTCGGCTGCACGGGCTACACTGAGGCCAGGATCCACAAGCTCTGACTCGCCCGATCCCTAAACTAACTGACTAAATTGCCTCGGCTGCGCGGGCTACACCGAGGCCAGGATCCATGAGCTCTGTCTCGCCTGATCGCTAAACTAACTACCTCAGCTGTGTGGGCTGCACCAATGCCAAGATCAATGACTCCGACTTGCCTGATCCCACGGCGCGCACCGACGCCAGGATCCGTGATCTCCAACTCGCCTGATCCCTAAACTAATTGCCTCGGCTACGTGGGCTGCACCGAGGCCAGGATCCATGAGCTTTGTCTTGTCTGATCCCTAACCTAACTGCCTCGGCTGCGCAGGCTACAACGAGGCCAGGATCCACGAGCTCTGTCTCGCCCGATCCCTAAACTAACTGCCTTGGCTATGCGGGCTGCACCGATGCCAGGATCCGCCAGCTCCAACTCGCCCGATCCCTAAACTAACTGCCTCAGCTGTGCAGGCTGCCCCGAGGCTAGAATCTACGAGCTTTGTCTCGTCCGATCCTTAACCTAATTGCCTTGACTACATGGGCTGCACCGAGGCCAAGATCCGCGAGCTCTGCCTCGCCCAATCCCTAAACTAACTGACTAACTGTCTTGGCTGCGTGGGCTGCACCGAGGCTAGGATCCACGAGCTCCGACTCGCTCAACCCCTAAACTAACTGCCTTGACTGCACGGGCTGCACCAAGGCCAGGATCCATGAGCTCCGTCTCGCCTGATCCCTAAACTGACTACCTCAGCTGTGTAGGATGCACCGAGACCAGGATCCACGAGCTCCAACTCAACCGATCCCTGTACTAAACCACCAACTCCATCTCAACTAAAATACACGCACACACGCCCGCTGACAAAACGCCCAGACGATTCTACCTAAATCGCCCGGGGGCTCGGGGGCTGCACCTGCGGGTGTGCTCGCGCGCACCTAGTGAGAAAACAAAAACTTTCCTCGTGGACAACACAAAAAAACACCCAGACGATTCTACCCGAATCGCCCGGGGGCTCGGGGGCTCCTGATGGTTCATAAACCCGGGGTCCCTCATGGACCGGCTTCCCAACAAAGGCTCGGCCCAATAGATGACATTGCAAGCAATGCGCAACTCATTGGCCAACCCAAATACCTAGACGACAGACCAGAAGGATGATCCAATCTCCAACCGGAAGGCCTGGCCGAGGAGGAACGACGTCGCTTCCGACTCCGGCCCACCTCTCCGACCGGAGCGCTCGCTTCGGTCTCCAGCCCGCCTGTGGATGGCCTCTCCGACCGAAAGGTCTGGCCAAACACACTTCTGACTCGACCCGCTTCTCCGACCGGGGATGTTCGAACCCCTACTTACAACTCCTCTCGAACTGGTGCAATCAGAGCCGACTGGGACCAACTGACCGGGGATGCCCGCTCGATAAGGACTAGGAAATGGACAGAGAAAGTAAAGCAGCGCACTCAAGTCAATCGCAATACCAAGGATCGTACCATGTACACCTACAGGACAGTACCCTGTGACCTCCCTGGCATGACAGAATGCAAGCAGTGTTGTAGGCGCTGACATTTTCTCCTATAGTGTTGTGGGCGCCATCAACTCCCATACCAGACAAGTACGGTAAGGCTCCCCCATGTGCCTCTAAGGCATCGATAGTGTTGTGGGCGCTGACATTTACCGTGCCAGGCGAACATGGTAAAACCCCCTGCATGTCACTCGGCATCAATAGTATAGCAGGTACCGACATCTGCCATACCTGAAGAAGATGACGTATCCTCCCACATGCATCTGACATTCAATAGTATTGTGGGCGCCTACCATCGTCTTGTACCCACTGGCATGGGTAGCAAGACTTAGCAGCAAATGTACTCTCTCCCTCTCAATTGTAAGGCCATCCCCTTCATCTATAAAAGAGGATGCACTCTCTTCTAATAGATAAGTTGATTTAGATTGATCAATTCACTAGTTCACAACAATAGAACCGCTAGGTTCAAACCACAAGCACACGCTTGAACACATAGTGCATAGCGGAGCTCGCGTCACTCTTGGCCCCTATGACCAGAGTCCGACCAGACCTCTTGCACCCCCCATCTTTCTCCTTCTCGTTTGTAACCCCACTGCAAACTTCGAGCACCTGGGCTCAGGAATAAAGTCATCGACCGACTCAAACTGGACGTAGGGCATGTTTCCTAAACTAGTATAAACCCTATGTCATTGAGTGTTAGGCCACCTCCGATCACAACATACGGCAAAACTACAAATATTTACGTGTTGGTCACTTTCTGCACCGACACCATCCGTGCTCAAACCAAACCTTATGTTCCTTATTTCATTGGAAAATGCCTGCTTATAACTGTGATTAATAGCTCTCCACTAGGCGCCATTAGCCAAGTGCCACAACTTTCCATCATTCACTCGATCTTCTGCATGCCACCTCATCAGTTTCGCTGTCTTTGCTATGGCCAACAAATGCTTAAAGCGAGAAATTATTGGGAAATTCCACATCACCTTCATGGTTGGTCTTTTCTCATGGCTAGCTTGCATCATGGCATCATTGCTATTTTGTATCGTGAGGCATGGCAATGAGGACACGAATCCAAGTCTTTGTAATCTCCATGAAACAATATGCAGTCATTGGGACAAGCATGTATTTTCTGTACTTCGAGTCCCAATGAGCAGATCATTTGCTTGGCCTCATACGTGTTTTGAGGCAACTCATTCGGGCTTGGAACAAACTTCTGCAGCAGGGATAAGACATCGTTGAACCCAGTGTCCGATATTCCATTCCTTGCTTCCATCTCTAGAAGCAAAATATCAGCTTCCAACTTTGTCATAGTTGAACCATTGTACAACGAAGTTTTTACATGCTTCCTCATCTCCTCCAACTTCTTTTGGTTTTTTTCATTAAGGAAATCTGGCTTCCCAGCATCAATCATCTGGTCTAGAGCATCTCGCACTGCATTATATGCCAAACTCTCATTCCCCGGGACGGCAACGGTTTCTTTGACACCTTCATTCATGGTCTCTAGGACGGTCCCATTCTCATTCACATGCCCTGTTTCGCCTACATTTGTATCCCTATTGCGACTCTGTATACCTGCTGAAGCTTGTTCGTCAGGTGGGTTCTTGCCTTCTTCCCCATGTTTCGTCCAAACCATATTGTCTAGCAAGAAACCCCTCCGAAGCAGATGACCACTGATCAGCTCCATGCTATCCCACTGCTTAAGATTTTTGCAATCCCTCCACGAGCAGACGGGCAGTTTATGAAACCAAGAGCCTCAACATTATACTCCATGTAAGCAGTCATGGCATTGATATGAGTCAAGGCCTTGCACGATTGCAACTGAACTGTGATTCGTATACATCCATCCACGATCCATCTGTGTATAGCAAAGGCAAATCTTATAGCACAAAGAAATCAAAAATGAACGTGGAGGACCCGTTGAGCAAGAACATTGATAACATAATCATAAGCCCAATAGCATTAATCAAGTAATTGAATCTGTGAAGAAAATTTTGTTGACCTTGGATCAGTTAAGTGATGAGCCGGCTTCAATTCGGACATAGCCTTCAATAGATATTGGGGAACTACCAATGGTTGAGGAAAGGGAAACAATGGGATTCGCTTTGGGTATGGCTATGGTAGCGGATGGCTTTAAGTAAGGCAACCAATGCCATTGACCCGGTGGTGGAAATCAGCCTTTACCATCGCCTAGATATACAATCCGGTGGTGAAATACTCTATACCACCGGCTTTTGGCATTGCAAAGAATGGACACCGCACCAAACGCCATTATATCAGGCATAGGGGTCATACAGAAGTGTGAGCAGCATGACCCGTCAAGCACTGGTCTCCTACAACCTAGTTTGGACTAGTTTCAAATTCTTAAAAACTAGCCTATTTGGATCCCACCTAGTTTACAAAGCCAGATTCTTAAAAACTGTGAAAACTAGAGGGATCCAAACAGGGCCTAAGTTGATAGATTTGTAACGAAATTATCATCAATTTGCTCTATTACTAAGTATTTTGAACAAATCGGTTTATAGGCCACCAAAAACATTGGTCCAGCGACATGGCATATTACTAAGTGCGATGATAGCAGAAGAAAGAAGCATTGGTCGAACAAGAACTTTTGTTTATTATTTTATAAAATATATAGATACATTTCCAATGAGTGGTTGTACTCGTCCACAAAGATAATACACCTAAAAATAATCCTCTCAGAGCGAGAATGATGGTCGCCTTGGTCGCTTCGGAGGAGGCCCATCATCATTCATCGATGTCATCGTCCTTGGGCTCATCGTCGTTGTCATCCTCCTCCTCCTCCTCCTCCTCCTCCTCCTCGGTGTCCTCCTCCTCCTCGGTGTCGAGAGCTCCTTTTAGGAATCAAATCAGGATCCATGTACTCCCTCAAGGTCTCCTCAGACAATGAGTGTTGCTGGACCCCGTCCTCGTCGAAGGACGAGTCGTAGCTAGGAAACTTGAAAAACTATCCGTCGACATGGTTCTAGTGTGATGGAAGAATGAGATGAACATGGAAGAGGGGTGGTTTCATAGGGAAGTAGGCTTGAAGAATATATAGAGCAGGCCAGTAGGGGTGTTGGTACATAGTTGGGCATTGGGACATAATCTTATTTACTCACCTTCAATATTTACCGCTGGTACACCAAACGGTCATGTAGGTGCGGTGGCCATAACGCGTATCTCAGTCGGCTCGGTGTTCCAAATGACGGTGGAATTCAACCCCACTACCACCGCCGCATTGATGGTCTTCAACTACCGATTTCATTCCTTACGAGGCCTCTCTATCGATACAACCGACTATGGAAGCAGCGCACAATCGCTTCTTTTGCTACGGCATTGAAAGTGGTGATAGTAAAAAATCAATCTGTAGTAGTGCAATTGTAGAATGTGGTCGGGGTGATCCTTTCTGTTGAAAGTGATCACGATTTCTGACCATTTCAAAAAAGCTGGGACGGCTTCACCGAGGGTGGCTGCATTGACCTCCCTAACTATGTGTTTCTACCGGCGCTTGGACTCGTACGCCACTGGTCCACCAAAGATAATGAGGCACCTTTTCGAATTGGGAAACACATCGCCTTTCTCCTCATTGCTTGTGGATCCAGATGGTGCATCCATGCCTGTTTCCTTGTAGTCATCTTCGAAGTAGCATTTGATGAGATCACATTCCTCGAGGGTGTGCTTGACTTGATAGCCATGGTTGCAGCACATCAACTTGACTATCCTATCAAAACTGATGTGGTTGAGCTTGCCAGTTTTCTGCTTGTGGACCCTGTGGACCACTGTGACGAACTCACTGTCACCACACCTCCAGCTGTCCTTCTTGCCTTTCCATCGCTGATTATGGTCCTTAGCCTCGTCCATGGGTTTGGCTTGAGCCTTACATTTGCATTTGAAAAAGATTGCCCGAACGGCCACCTCGCCGGAGGCATGGCTTGTTGCGAGGTCGAGCAACTCCCGCGTCATTTGTGGCTTGCTGCATCTGAGCTCGTGGATGATGTTGGTGCTTCTTAGCATAAGCAGAAAAGTCCACAAGCGCACGGAAGTACCATTGTAGCACTTCATCCAGAAATATTCAGGGTATTGTATTTTTCCAAAGGAACGGTAGTGTAAGTAGTCTCTTGGCTAGTTTACATAGGAGAACAAGATGAAGGGTAACTTGGGTAGTGAGATTCTTCTAAGGGCAGAAACCTTAATCAAAGATATCTTTGTTACTACAGACTCACTTTGGGCACCGGGTTGCAACTAGTCTGTCAGTCGATGCCGGCCTATAGCTCTATGCCATATTTGAATGTGGGGATTACGAAGGATGGACAGGGCTATCACCACCTACCGCCTACCCCTCAACCGGGGGATATGAGGCAAACGAAGGTAACATGTAGCTTAGACACCACGTCAATGCCAACTATTACTACTCTAGCGTTGGCTAGGAACTTCCGTCTTTATCAAGAGTCCTCTACTAGAGCACCTACCATGAGGACGGACAATGAACCCGCAAGTAAGTAGTAACAATGATAACTTTTACTTAAGGGATCAAACTGAAAGATGAACACAAACTTCTTACTCCAAGTAGTAAGATGAACGTAGAGGTGCAAGTGTAGAGGGGCCGACAAGTCTAGCACTCCATCCACCCGATGTACAAAGCTTGCCAAGTACAAGAAGTAGAGAGCACCGCTACTCTGCTATTCCTCTAACTCTTTCCACTTTCACTCCCTACTCTAGTCTAGCTAGAAGCTAATGGAATGTGTGTAGCCCTTCTTCTTCTCCAAATGTGGATATCATGATGTGAGGTGAGGTATTTTTGGTAAGCACCCATGCAACCATCCTTGGGGCATTCATTGCATCGCCTCCTAAAGAGTAGGCCCAAGAGGCGGTAAGGGGATTGTGGCCGCACCTGGGTGCGCCCGCACCCTAGTTGGCCCTTCCCCACACCGCCTTCACTAGGTGGGCTTCTGGGTGGACCTGGACTCCTGCCACGCTGGTGTTCTGGCCTAGAATCGAAGTTTGGTTGGGCTTTGCTTATGTTTTGCTTGAATGTGCCTTCTCAGTTATGCATTTTGGTGCATTTCATGTATTGCCCTACAAAACATATACATACCAAAACTCATGGAAAATGTGAGTTGTAAACCCTAATTCTAAGTTTCGGTATTCATATTTGTTTTATTTTGTTACAATGTTGGCGGTAGAAATGTGAGTTAAGGACCACCAACGAGCTCCCCCAAACTTAGTCCTTTGCTCATCCTCGAGTAAACTTCTAACGACTAAGCAGGTTCATCTCCTTGATTTGAAAATCTGCATATAGGTTATTTTGAGCTTCACCTAAACCTGTGAACTTCCAAGTGTCTACCAAAATATCTTGGGCAATTGAAAAACGGAATAGCTTGGATTTAAAATCTTCTTACTCTATCCTGGCTCAGAAACTTGGGTTTTTGTCCGATTTTGAAAACATAAAGATAGCTTTCTGTTCCTTGAATGATTCTCTCGGGTCACTCAAATTTTGTAAGTGGTTAATCACCAAGGCATATTTTGAAGTTTTGCCTTCTCTTTTGATCATCCTACTTCTAATAAGTTTATATGGAGCTTTGGGTAAGGATGAAAGTTTGTGAAGCTCACTTACCTTGCATTTGTTGTAAAGTCAAATCCCGGACCGCACCAGAGAGAAGCGTCATACTCTTAGATCAAAACAGTGCAAGTGTGTGGATTTTTTTGGTGGAATTATACTCCTCTATTGGTTATGATCTCTTTTTATAGCTTTCATGTGCTAGCTTATTTTTTCTTTATGAGCCTTCATGTGCTCATGATTTCTTTTAATGCTTCTGGGACCTTCATTGTGTCTCTACATCTTTTTTTCTATACTTTGGGACCTTCATGTGTCCCATTCTTTTTCAATCTTTTTGCATAGCCTTACTGTCTCTTTCTAAAAATATGCTAGAGAGATCATATTTTTAGAGCATAGAGTATTTATGTTGGTGGCGATGGAAAACATGTTTCAGCGTATTCCTAGTGTAGGAATAGTTGTTTATTTGTGGTGTGTACGTGAGTTTTGATCTTGGGAGCATGAAACATCTCTCAACGGGGTCACAAAACTTGGCCACACTCTACACAAAGTAAGAGGCATATATGGAAGGTTTTTGTCATGAATGATTATATATGACCTTGGTAGGTATTTGAATATCATTCAAGTAACATGCTATTTAAATTTTGTTTTGTAAAAATAAATCCCAAGTACTTTGTAGAAAATGAGCAAGTGTCATGTCATCCTATTATATCTCATTCGTCAATTACTTAGATAAAATGGGTTCCTTATTGATAAGTGTTCACAAGCTGTTAGGAATTTTAGCAAGGAATAAAAAGTATGCAAACTTCTTAATCACAGGAAGACATTGAGATGGAGCATATTCTTTTTACTTTATAATTTAATCAGTTTTAAAGCTTCTTATTTAAGTATGGAATGAGAGAGAGAGAGAGAGTTGCACAAACCGAATTTGAATTTGATTGTCTTTCATGCAACCGAGTTGGAGGTGAGTGTGGTTCCTCCCCCACACTTGTTTTCATTCCTATTCTTATTTTGACAACAAGAAGAAAACAAGTGCAACAATATTTCGAGTAATAAAAGCTTTATTCAATTATAAAATGTAGGGGCATTACATGATGGAATTCAAATGATTAGAATGAAAAACTTGAAAGGAAATGATAAAGGAATGCGCCTAATTTATTGTTGCAGTGGGAGCTGCCTAGAAAGGTTGATTTAAAGCATGCTCAACTCCAGCTGCTTTAGTGACTCTAGCAACCTTTTCTCCAAAGCCGCGATGAAGCTCATTGATCTCATCACCGAGGTCTTTGATTTTCATTAGACTCTCGGCAAGACTTCTATTGCTAGCACTAAGGGATGCGAGCGTGGGGCCTTTGGGTGGCTGCTCGCTGTCATTGTCACTAAAGAATCCAGCGGGCTGCCCTCTAATTTGAGGCTTCACCATCCTCTTGAACCTAAGGGGTGCACACGAGGATTCCGACTCCCTCCCAGACGGAGCCGTCTTGCTCACCGGCTTTTTAGCCAGTTTGCACATGAGTGCCTTCCCATACCCTCCTTTAGGTTTGCGCTCACCTACCATGGTGTATGAGAGACTAGGCCTAGCAGTATGAAAGGACGAACTAGCGCGAGAGACCGTATTGCCCAAAGGCATTACAATAGAGCACTTGCTATGTACATTAATGTCGGAAGTCTTCTGCTTGAGGCCGATGGCGCCAGTGATAGGTTGTGTTGGCGTCGTCTTCTTCTCCTTGGCGCCACCTTGGGGCGCCTTGGAATGTGTCATGGTCTTGAGGCTCGAACCACCGCTTATGGCATAGCTTGGTGGTGCCATGATAGCAAGTGGTGCTTCGGTGATGAGCCTAGCTTCCTCCCTCACATAAGAGCTCTCAAGTACTATCTATGGAGGCTGGGATACCATCAAGGTTGTAGGTGGAGCATGAGCCTTTGTACAAAGTGAGAGCGTGGCTGGCCATTGCTGAGCTTAGACCTATGAGTGCTAAGCGGAGGGAGCAAATAAAGCTTGTAGCTTGGTGTGAGGAGAGGAGAGGCAATGGGGTGGTTCTTATAGGTGCTCCTGCCTCTACCATGATGGAAACGAACCAAGCACCATCATGGCTGTGATACACCGAGGATCAAGAAGATGCACGAGAAGATAGGGGGCCAGCGGAGCCAGGGGTGGTGCAGCCACACCATGGGTGCGCCCGCACCCCCTGGTGCTCCTCCTGGCCTAGGATTTTGTCCAGGTGCACATGTGTTTACACCAAAATTTGGGAGAAGAACACGGGAATTTGAAAGCTTCCAAGATTGTTCCAATCAAGGAATCGATGGCATAAGGATCGATATCAGTTGATTTAGATACGACTCTAGAATCGGATCTCTTTGGATGAGATCAACAGATAGCAATAATGAGCTACGGTTGGCGCCAGGAAACTACATATCGGACTCTACAAAAAGGAAAAGATTAGGGTCCAAGTTATCTTAAATTAGGAATGTTTTCTTCTATGCCGAAGATTGCAATGAGTCGTGCTCGAGTAGGATTCATGTTTAGGCTCTGAGTATAAATATCGAACCCCGGCTATTGTAAAAGACACACAATCACTCCAATACAAGTTACTTACTTTTTTCAGCTCTGGCCACCCCTTAGGAGTAGGAGTAGAGTAGATCTCGGTGAGTTCTTCAGCGAGCAGGGTTGCATCGGTCCGGCCGACCTCTAGTTTGTCTATAAGTACCGTCATGGCTTATACTTCTGTTCGTACGGCTGCATTGATCCGGTCGACCTCCACTGTGACTCTGGTATAAGCTAGTTATCGACTCTTGTTTAGTTCAAGTACGGCTGCATCGATCCAGTCGACCTCCACTACTCGAACTAGATTAAGGTCAAGTTATCGAGCAGACCCTTCTGGCTTGCTCGTGTGCCCTCGACATGGGACAAAATTTCCGTGTCGACACACGTTCTGGCACGCTCAGTGGGACCCCACAATCATCATGGCGGTTTACAACAACAACAACATCCTTATGTTACATTACGAAGACCTACCTGATGGAGATAAAGGTTTCATCAGCAAAGCTATAGAAGAATTTTAGAACAAGTGTTTGTTGTCCTACACCAAAACACATGACAATACAATTGTTCAGAAATATCCACTGCCAAGAGTTCTATTGCACGGACAGATAGATGTAGATGAACCTGAAGACAGGCGTTTCTTCATAGAAGCTATAAACAAATCTGTTCGTGATGCCATATCAAGCCATAATGAAGCTTTCTTGGACACATTCCACAATGCCATGAAAGAAGTGTTTCATGGGTTTCTAGTTGGCCAAGTTGGGCTGGCTTATTACAACATTCCACATCCATCGACCCAAGGGACTAATCAAGTCGGTACCAGCCATCAAGAAGCAGCACCAGCTGGTAATGATGATGTCCAGGTAGTTCAGAGTTCATCTGAACAAGCTCAAGGTACTACTACAAATCAAATACAGTATAATCCTAGATCGTCAGTGCAACATGTGCAACAGCCGACAGGGCAAGGTCAGAACCAAGTGATTAATTTTGGCACATTGGACCACATACCATCGTTGGCTCAAAAAATAGCATCATCAATTCAAAGGATCCATAGAGATATAGATCATCATGTCTATAATCAGAGACTTCAAGCAGCAAACTAGCAAAGGACCCAATAGATAGAGATTCCACAAGGGTATCATTATGGTACAGATTATAACACCCTTCAGATGATTGCGAATCCAGGGTATCAAGGTACACGGGATTTGAATCCATAGATGGGTCAGCAGGTGCAGAGAAATCCAAATTCATATGCTGATGAGTTGTTGCTAAAGGTGACCGAGATGATGAAGAATCAGTTCGGTCTGAAGCCAAAAGGGCTGACCTTTTCATACAAACGCCCATATCCAGAATGGTATGATTTGGTCGCTCTTCCTGCAAATTACATGCTTCTAGAGTTTGCTAAGTTCACTGGCCAAGACAGCACAAGCACAATAGAATATGTCAGTTGGTATGTGACACAATTGGGTGAGGCATCAGTTGAGGAGGCCCATCGAGTTCGTTTCTTCTCCCTATCACTGTCAGGGCCAGCCTTCATCTGGTTTTTATCACTGCCAGTCAACTCCATTGCCAATTGGGCTAACCTAGAAAAGAAATTTCGTACATATTTTTATACTGGGACTAGAGAAAAAAAGATTACCGATTTGACAACTATAAGGTAGAAAACTAATGAATTGGGCACTGAGTTTCTTCAGAGGTTTCGAGAGACTAGAAATTTGTGCTTCTCATTAAACTTGGCTGATGATCAGCTAGCTGCTTTGGCCATTCAAGGGATGCTGCCAACTGCTGGGACAAGAATTTGACAACTTGGGTCAATTGGCTCAACGAGTGGTAGCACTCAATAGCCAATTCCAGAGTATGCGTAGAGATACCCGATTCTAGAAGAGTACCATAGTGGCCAAAGTTTATAATCCGTACTCAGTCGATGATGACTATGAAGATGAAGAAGAAGAGGTTGCCATGGTTGAATGGAATTGCGGCAAAAAGATAGTGATGGTGCCAAATCCTTGGGGAAGAGGAGTCGAGGATAGCTATGACTTTGATGTCACAAAATCATACAAGCTCTTTGATTTCTTACTTGAGAAGGGACAAATCAAGTTGCCTGATAATCATGTTATGTTGCCCCCTGATCAGTTGAAGAATAAGAAGTTCTGCAAGTTCCATAATGCTACTTCTCATTCCACTAATGAATGCAGAATTTTTCGATAGCATATACAGAGGGCTATTCAGCAAGGAAGACTCAAATTTGATACACCTCAGAAAATGAAAGTTGATGATAATCCTTTCCCAGGAGATCAAAACATGGTCAACGCTAGGCAACCTATGCATTTTCTGAGAAGCACATTTTGTTATGCATCATATGCATTGCAAGGTATTGGTCATGTTGCAAATTTTGTTATGCATTCACTAAAACAAGTTTACATTTATGTTATAAGTATTGCTTGGTATTGTTTGAATCAAGTTTGCAATCGTTGTATTGATTTGAAATTCCGAAAACCCTGATTTTCAATATTTAAATCCGACCCTAAAAATCCATTTCAAAATTGAAGCACATTTTGGGGTTGAGTCTTAAAGCAAAGTTGTAGAGCTTGTCGAGTTGTACAAAGTTTATTTTTGGAGTTTTTCAAGTTGTTTAGTAAAATTTGAAGTTATTTAAAAAGGCGAAATTCCTTAAATATCCCCGCTTTAAATTCAAAAGTTCATTTCAAAATGTAGGCCGAATTTGGGTATGCTTAAAGCAAAGTGGTAGAACTTTTGATTTTGAACAACTTTTGTTTTAGGAGATTTTTTAGTTGTTATGAAAATTTGGGAGTAATTTGGGAATTTTGGCGGATGGCAATTCTGTAATTTCAATGAACAGTAACCGCGGAAGCCAACTCATCGCCGGCGATCTTCGGTTTGCTTCCAGGCGCGGTCGTGGCCGTTTTTGGCGTCGTGCTGCCGCGGTGAAGGCCACAGCGCAGCTTCCTTGAGCTTCTGAGCCGTGTTATTTGGACTGAGGCGCCGTCGTCGTCGTTCTTTCCTCTCCTCTGTTTTTCTCCCGCCGCCACCGCCATTCTCCGTTGAGCCCTCGCCGTCGAACTAGCGTCTGCGCCGTCGCAACGATGCGTGTCCTAGCTCCGCTAGTTCCTTGCGCACCCAGCCAGCTAGCTCTAGTCGCTTGATTTCGCCGTGAACTCGCCGTTCATCGTTTTCTTTCTCGCGGCCGGCAACCTCACCCGAGATTCCGTTTCACCGTGGCTAGCCTACTCCGGTGAGCCGTTGGCCTTGATCAGTGTACCTACGGCTTCGTCTCGATGCTGTGGGGCTTAATCATATGTTGCTTGCTAGTTTTGATCACTACAGTCGCCGGTTCTTCCTCACCGATGATCTTTGCTCCGCCGTGATCACCGTGGTCGTCGTCACGCCTCTCCGTTGCTTCTCCGACCTCGCTCCTTGCTTCAACGCGTTCGGGGTGAGCTACTGGTGTTTCCTGGATCCTTTGTTTGAGCTCTTCTGGTTTCACGTCGCCGGCATAGCGCTGCCATGCCACCGCGTCCGCCATGGCCGCCGTCGAGCTAGTATAGGGCCGTAATCAGTACAGATAGGGATGTCAATCGATGCGCCTAGTCTTGGTGATCTTTTTAGTACCTTGGTCGTCGCCGTTGGACTCACCGTCGGCGAGGAATGGCCGGTCAGAGCCGTCGCTGCCGTGGTCAACGTCGGAGGTTGAATATGACAAGTGGGACCCGGTTGTCAGTGACTCAGCGTTCAAAATGAATTTTCTGTTTTTCAGATTTAAATGAATAGTGTCTGTTTTTGTTATTTTTGTGTAGATTTATTTAGAGCTCCAAAAATTATGAAAATTTTTGTGTGATTTCTCTGTGATGTGTATTATTTAGGAAAAATATGAAATGTTGATTTTCAGTACTTTTTGAATGTGATAAAAATTGCTCAATTAATTAATAAATGAGTTTCTAGGATTTTTCTAGGCTTATTTATGTATCCAAAAATTATGAAAATTGTTTTGTCACTTAGTTATCATGTGATGAACATATACAAAAATTTTTAGGTCAATTGGAACAAGTTGATTTATTTCATAATTATTAATTAATTAATTAATTCATAAAAGCAAATAGTAACCTTTAGTGATTTAGGTTTTGTTTGAGTTTTTGATTAAGTGATGTCCTTGGGTCATTAGTTGGTAATGATCCTTGGCAATTGTTGTGAGTGTTGCGAAAATGGTTTAGTTGATTTAACTTGTAATTGTACCGCGAAGGAAAGTTGTATTCAAGTTGTTAAGTTTTGCATCCATCATCGAGCATCATATTTTGTATCCGCATCATGTTAAGCATGGCATTGTTACTACGTGTAGTGAACGAAGGTGAACACGTGGTAGTTAATCAAGTAGTTGAGGAGGTTGATCCATCTGTGGAGGTTGGTGTTGATATCGGTGGAGCGACTCCGGACTTGGACTTTTCCGTCAACGAAGGTAAGCCCCGGATGCATACAACCCTACCTTGTATTTTACAAATTGATTTCGCTTTTGCTTCTTTTTACTGCATTAAGTGATTAGGAGTCAAGTGAAAACCAAATTGGTACCTTACCAACCTTGTTATTCCATATTTACCATATTACCAGTTTTAAGTTTTGCTTAGTTATGCTTAGAACGGTGAAAGTCGGGTGATTACCTGTCATCTACAAGTTTTAAATGGAGCTTTGGTTAAATATATTAACTTGTGATATGGGAATGTGGAGTAATAAATCTAGACCGGGCGGACTCGGTGTGTGTGAGCCACAAGACATGGAGGTCTTGTGAGCAGGTTCTTTCCGCCTGTGTCAATTAAGGTCCGTCCGTTGTTGAATTGCATGAGGTGAGACTTTGTAGTACGAACCACATACTACGGTAAGCCTTAACTTGGCTATTCTATTACGAGAATGGCTACTCACGCACTGGGAGTGGAGAGATGGTGGGAATAGCGTGTACCCACGTGGCAATGGGCTGGATTGGTGGAGTACTATATTCTCGGGTGGCGCAGACCCATTCTTGTTTTAGAGGATCCGAGGGTAGGTTGGTATATGTAGGTCGGGGACCTGCATATGTCGTGTGGTCTGGAATTCCCAGCTGGGTTATAATCGGTTCGAATCGTCGTTGCTCCTCGGTTATGGAGACTCAACTCACTGTTCATCATCGTAGTATTAATAACTGGAACTTGAGGATGGTTTGAGAAGGTGTTGGTTATGAAGTTTCATGATCTCAATTCGGATTGTGTCAGCTTTGTATATGATCTTTATGAAGTTTTAAACGTTGATATAAAGAATTTTGTTAAAAACGCTTTTACGCAAAAAGAACCTTGTTTATTGCTAAAGTCATACCTTGAATCCCATGAGCCTGCGCATTCTGTGTTTTTTAAATTCTTATTTCGGTTAAGTCTTGTTGAGTACTTTTGTACTGTGGTTCATTGACCCTTGTTTGGGTGAGGCTCATGAGCAGATCTGTTTTGGATCATCTTTGCATGACTGCTGCGTTCAAAGCGATGCGATGACGATAATTAAATGTGTGGCCCTTGGGCAGGGCAGCTTTTGTTGTGTGTTTTGTATTATATTATAATGCCACTCCACTACTTTGGTTTGTTTTATTATCGAACTTAGTTGTATGGTTTGAAACAAATGGTTTGTAAACTATGTTATT
This sequence comes from Miscanthus lutarioriparius, assembly GCA_904845875.1. Lineage (NCBI taxonomy): Eukaryota > Viridiplantae > Streptophyta > Magnoliopsida > Poales > Poaceae > Miscanthus > Miscanthus lutarioriparius. The sequence goes on along the minus strand of CAJGYO010000016.1, from coordinate 50,423,077 downwards.
GTAAGTCTTCCGCTACTTTTACTCGATGTATCTATTTGAATAAACTATTGTAATCTCAGAATGACTCTCATCTTTGTGATCCCGCTTCGGAAATCGTGGATGATTCAGGGTTCCCGAGGACACCCGATAGTCTTCTTAAGTTACCGGGAACATATGCATAGATGTCAAAGGTCGTTGGACAAAGGAGTGTGCATGTGGGCCCTATAATTTAGGAGGTTCGCTTGCAGAATGGTATCGAGCGATTGTTACAAAGTTTTTGTGGTATTGGTTTACTTAAAACTTCAAAATGATTTGGGATGACTAAATTTAACTTGATTAATTTGGTCCAAATTGCTTCGACTTGTCTTATTTCTTTCTCACCATTCCTTATTTGATTAAAAAGGTTTTGTGTGGTGGAGTAGTAATCTTATTATGCCCTATATAAAAACAAATGTTGTTTATTCTCGTTTTAAGCTTTGGTGGTTTTGTTCGTCGTAAGCGATTCATGCATCATAATTAAGTTACTTGTTACTTCCTTCATCTCGAGTCCAGGGGTGAGTAGTGTGTATGGGTTGAGTGTGTAGTCCATCCTTACGCCCTTGAGACTATTGTCGATTGTTTTAATTGGATTAATCACGCTCAGACAAAGATGGCTCGTACCAAGAAGACACCCAGTAAGTCCACTAGACCCAAAGGAGTTCCTCGGCACCAACTAGCCCCTAGGAATGATGGTGCTAGCAGAGATGTGACTTTAGGCCCTGATCCTAAAGGCGGAGATCTGAGGATTTCTGCAGAGTTAGCCCAAGCTACTAGAGATAGGGCTATGGACGCCATTCAGGTGGGCAGATTATAGGAGCAACTAAGACGTCTCACCACCGCTCATAGGAACTGCGAACGTATGTTAGTTCATACGGTGGAAGGAAGGAATGAGGCTTGGCATAGGGAAAATGTAGCTAGAGCTAGAACTCATGAGTTAGAATTTTATGTAGAAGACTTAGAGGAGCATAATACCTATCTGCATGAGGAAGTTCATAGGCTAAGCAATCTCCTAGATCCAAATCATGAACCCCAAGCTGATGAAATGGATCCCGGTGTTATCCTTGCCGATGGTAGTGAATCGGAAGAAGAAGAAGAAGATCCCAAAGAATTAGTAATGATCGATGAAAGTGACAATGAAGGCGGTAATATTTCCGAATGGATACCGAGAGCACAAGTTTGATCATAAAAAGGAGTAGAGTTGTGAAATAGTTAGTTCTAGTTTAAGTTAAGTAGTCTTGTTTAAATGCGGTTTTGTGTTTAAATAAGTGAAACTAGTGTAATGAGTTGCGATCCGCTCTTTTATCAATCAATAAAAAATTTGGTGAAGTAAAGTTTGGTTTGTTGTGAGACAGATGCGTAAAGACGCTGGGTTCATATATTCTGGTACTTCACAAAATGAGAACGATATTCCAGATCCGCCACCAGTTCCAACAAATCTAGCGGATGCTATAGCCGCACTTGTCAATGTGACGGTTAAAAATTCGCGTTTGCTTCATGAGATGGCTCAAAGTAATCGTAATCGATGCATGGAAACCGTGGTCGCCATCATAATAGGCAGGAGGCTACATATGTGGACTTCACCGATACAAAACCCCCAGTGTTCACTAAGGCAGATGAACCATTGGAGGCTGACGATTGGCTTAGGATCATGGAGCAGAAGTTTGATCTTATACCATGCACTGAGTTTTAGAAACCAGTCTTTCTTTGCTCAAAGAACTTAGAGGTGCATCCGGTGCTTGGTATGCAAATCTTATGGCCATGCAACCCTTGAGTGTTCCGTTAACTTGGATGGAGTTTCAGATCGCTTTCTTTGAGCCCATTATATCCCGGAGGAGGAGTTATGGCTATGAAGCTGGATGAATTTCTTGCTTTGAGGCAAGGGGACCAAACCGTGATGCAATATGTGGGAAGATTCAATCACCTGTCACAATATGCACCTGAACATGTTAATACGGATGCCAAGAAAAAGAAATGGTTCATGAGGGGTCTGAATACCAAATTACAGACTATGATGACAACATGTACCAATGTCACTTATCATGAGGCAGTGAATATTGCTATTGCTTCAGAGGCAAAGTATCGGCAGCATAAGGAGCTTAAAAAGAAAAAGAGTATGCCGTCTGGATATTATGGGGGAAATCCGAAGAGGCAGAGGGTGATTTATCATCCAGTTAATCATAATCGTCCTCCTTATCGTCCGCCATAGTTTCAAGCCGGTCAGCAATCAAATGTCCATCCTGCTACAACTTATCAGAATCCACAACCGACAAATGCTCCAGCTCATTTCATGTATTTGATGAATTCAGTATTCATGCCTGAGCTAGACAAATTTGTAGTGGTGTTTATTGATTATATTCTAGTATATTCCAAGAATAAGGAAGAACATGCGAAACACCTCAGAATTGTTCTGACTCGATTGAGGGAACATCAACTATATGCCAAGTTTATTAAGTGTGATTTTTGGCTTAAGGAAGTACAATTTCTTGGACACATCTTGTCAGCGGAAGGAGTTGCTGTTGATCCAAGCAAAGTGAAGGATGTGCTTGATTGGAAACCACCAACTACAGTTCATCAAGTTCGGAGTTTTATGGGATTGGCGGGGTATTACCGTCGGTTTATTCCAGATTTCTAAAGTATCAAAGTCCATAATCGAAGTTATGAAGAACCAAGTCAAGTTTGCTCGGTCATCCGATTGTGAAGAGGCTTTCCAGACTTTGAAGAGACTATTGACCATTGCGCATCAAAGATTAGCCCAACCTGATATCGAGAAGCCGTTTGATGTTTATTGTGATGCTTGGTATTGGTATTGGATGTGTGTTGATGCAAGAAGGCGAGTCATTGCTTATGCATCCGTGCAACTTAAGCAACATGAAGAACACTATCCGACTCATGATCCGGAGTTAGCAGCTGTGGTCCATGCTCTGAAGATTTGGCGGCATTACCTACTTGGTAATATGTGCCATATTTATACAGACCACAAGAGCTTAAAATATATCTTTACTCAGTCAGAGTTGAATATGCGACAAAGAAGATGGTTAGAGTTGATTAAAGATTATGACTTGGAAGTACACTATCACCCTGGTAAAGCAAATGTGGTGGCAGATGCTCTCAGTCGCAAAAGTTATTGCAATTGCCTGACAGTAAAAACAATGGGTTTGACTTTATGTCAAGAGATGGAGAAGTTAAATGTAGAAGTAATTCAACAAGGTAGTTTGACCAACATAATTGTTGAAGCCACTATTTGAGATCAAGTTATTGCTGCTCAGAAGGAAAACAAGGGTGTAGCCCATATCAAGGAAAGAGTCAGGAATGGAAAGGCAGAATGTTTCAGTATAGATAATGAAGGTGTGCTATGGTTCAAGGATTGTTTGGTAGTACCAAAAGTTCCTGAATTGCGGCAGTCAATTCTTGAAGAAACACATGCTACTAGGTTATCTATCCATCCGGGAAGCAACAAGATGTACCATGACTTAAAACAAAGGTTTTGGTGGACAAAAATGAAGATAGAAATTGCGAGATATATAGCAAAGTGTGATACTTGTCAGAAAGTGAAAGCTATACATTTGAGGTCTGCTGGAGAACTACAACTATTACCTATTCCAGCCTGGAAGTGGGAGGACATAAGTATGGACTTTATTGTTGGTCTACCCAAGACATCAAAGGGATTTGACTCAATATGGTTTATTGTAGGTCGACTCACTAAGTCAGCACATTTTCTTCCTGTCAAGACTATATATCCCACTGTCCAATACGCCAAGATATATTTAGCAAGAATTATGAGTCTCCATGGAATACCAAAGACCATAGTGTCCAATCGGGGTACACAGTTTGTCTCTAGTTTTTGGAAACAATTGCATTCTTCATTGGATACCAAGCTCCTGTATAGTACAGCTTATCATCCGCAGACTGATGGACAGACTGAAAGAGTCAATCAAGTGCTTGAAGATATGTTAAGGTGTTGTTTCCTTAATTATTCCAACAAGTGGGACGAATGCTTACCTTTGGCCGAGTTCTCATATAACAATAGTTATCAGGAAAGCATTAGAATGGCTCCATTTGAAGCACTCTATGGTCGTAGATGCAGAACATCATTGAGTTGGTCTGAGCCCGGAGAAAGAAGATTCTTTGGAGTTGACCTTGTGAAAGAAATGGAAGACAAGGTTAGGCAAATACAAAGTAATTTGAAGATAGCTCAGTCCCGCCAAAAGAGTTATGGGTTTAGACGACGGAGACCATTGATGTTTAACAAAGGAGAATTTGTATATCTGAAAGTATCACCAATGAAGGGAGTTAACCGTTTTGGTGTTAAAGGCAAGTTGGCACCTCGATACATTGGACCATTTCAAATTTTAGAGAGATATGGAAAAGTGGCCTATCGCTTGAAATTACCAGAACATTTATCAGTTGTACATGATGTGTTCCATGTGTCTCAGTTGAAGAAGTGTCTCCGAGTGCCTGAGCAGAATGTTGAAGTTGAAGGAGTGGAACTTGAATCAGATCTGACTTATTCAGAATATCCTATCCGAGTGTTGGATCAGAAAGATCGTGTTACTCGGAGGAGAACAATAAAGTTCTACAAGATACAATGGAATCAACATTCAGAAGAGGAAGCTACTTGGGAATCAGAAGATTACTTGTTAGAAAAGTTTCCAGAGTTTCTTGCGTCATTATAGAATAGAGTACTGTTAGTTAAGTTCGGTTGTTACAAATTGTGTTTTATAAAGGAACCTCAGTTGTTTTATGGATGAGAATTGGATGTTTTTGGATTGACACATTTCCTTTTCCATTACTTACCCTATAGCTTTGAATCTCGGGGCGAGATTTCTTTTAGGGGGAAGGATTGTAACACCTCGGATGTTTAAATATTAAAAACCGGACATATCATCATATGCATTGCAAGGTATTGGTCATGTTGCAAATTTTGTTATGCATTCACTAAAACAAGTTTACATTTATGTTATAAGTATTGCTTGGTATTGTTTGAATCAATTTTGAAATCGTTGTATTGATTTGAAATTCCGAAAACCCTGATTTTCAATATTTAAATCCGACCCTAAAAATCCATTTCAAAATCGAAGCACATTTTGGGGTTGAGTCTTAAAGCAAAGTTGTAGAGCTTGTCGAGTTGTACAAAGTTTATTTTTGGAGTTTTTCAAGTTGTTTAGTAAAATTTGAAGTTATTTAAAAAGGCGAAATTCCTTAAATATCCCCGCTTTAAATTCAAAAGTTCATTTCAAAATGTAGGCCGAATTTGGGTATGGTTTCAAAACCAAAGTTGTAGAACTTTTGATTTTGAACAACTTTTGTTTTTTGAGATTTTTGAGTTGTTATGAAAATTTGGGAGTAATTTGGGAATTTTGGCGGATGGCAATTCTGTAATTTCGATGAACAGTAACCGCGGAAGCCAACTCATCGCCGACGATCTTTGGTTTGCTTCCAGGCGCGGTTGTGGCCATTTTTGGCGTCGTGCTGGCGCGGTGAAGGCCACAGCGCAGCTTCCTTGAGCTTCTGAGCCGTGTTATTTGGACCGAGGCGCCGTCGTCGTCGTTCTTTCCTCTCCTCTGTTTTTCTCCCGCCGCCACCGCCATTCTCCGTTGAGCCCTCGCCGTCGAACCAGCGTCTGCGCCGTCGCAGCGATGCGTGTCCCAGCTCCGCTAGTTCCTTGCGCACCCAGCCAGCTAGCTCTAGTCGCTTGATTTCGCCGTGAACTCGCCATTCATCGTTTTCTTCCTCGCGGCCGGCAACCTCACCCGAGATTCCGTTTCACCGTGGCCAGCCTACTCCGGTGAGCCGTTGGCCTTGATCAGTGTACCTACGGCTTCGTCTCGATGCTGTGGTGCTTAATCCTATGTTGCTTGCTAGTTTTGATCACTGCAGTCGCTGGTTCTTCCTCACCGACGATCTTTGCTCTGCCGTGATCACCGTGGTCGTCGTCACGCCTCTCCGTTGCTTCTCCGACCTCGCTCCTTGCTTCAACGCGTTCGGGGTGACCGACTGGTGTTTCCTGGATCCTTTGTTTGAGCTCTTTTGGTTTCACGTCGCCGGCGTAGCGCTGTCGTGCCACCGCGTCCGCCATGGCCGCTGTCGAGCTAGTATAGGGCCGTAATCAGTACAGATAGGGATGTCAATCGATGCGCCAAGTCTTGGTGATCATTTTAGTACCTTGGTCGTCGTCGTTGGACTCACCGTCAGCGAGGAATCACCGGTCAGAGCCATCGCTGCCGTGGTCAACGTCGGAGGTTGAAGATGACAAGTGGGACCCGGTTGTCAGTGACTCAGCGTTCAAAATGAATTTTCTGTTTTTCAGATTTAAATGAATAGTGTCTGTTTTTGTTATTTTTGTGTAGATTTATTTAGAGCTCCAAAAATTATGAAAATTTTTGTGTGATTTCTCTGTGATGTGTATTATTTAGGAAAAATATGAAATGTTGATTTTCAGTACTTTTTGAATGTGATAAAAATTGCTCAATTAATTAATAAATGAGTTTCTAGGATTTTTCTAGGCTTATTTATGTATCCAAAAATTATGAAAATTGTTTTGTCACTTAGTTATCATGTGATGAACATATACAAAAAAATTTAAGTCAATTGGAACAAGTTGATTTATTTCATAATTATTAATTAATTAATTCATAAAAGCAAATATTAACCTTTAGTGATTTAGGTTTTGTTTGAGTTTTTGATTAAGTGATGTCCTTGGGTCATTAGTTGGTAATGATCCTTGGCAATTGTTGTGAGTGTTGCGAAAATGGTTTAGTTGATTTAACTTGTAACTGTACCGCGAAGGAAAGTTGTATTCAAGTTGTTAAGTTTTGCATCCATCATCGAGCATCATAATTTGTATCCGCATCATGTTAAGCATGGCATTGTTACTACGTGTAGTGAACGAAGGTGAACACGTGGTAGTTAATCAAGTAGTTGAGGAGGTTGATCCGTCTGTGGAGGTTGGTGTTGATATCGGTGGAGCGACTCCAGACCCAGACTTTTCCATCAACGAAGGCAAGCCCCGGATGCATATAATCCTACCTTGTATTTTACAAATTGATTTTGCTTTTGCTTCTTTTTACTGCACTAAGTGATTAGGAGTCAAGTGAAAACCAAATTGGTATCTTACCAACCTTGTTATTCCATATTTACCATATTACCAGTTTTAAATTCGTATATGCCAGTTTTGCTTAGTTATGCTTAGAACGGTGAAAGTCGAGTGATTACCTGTCATCTGCAAGTTTTAAATGGAGCTTTGGTTAAATATATTAACATGTGATATGGGAATGTGGAGTAATAAATCTAGACTGGGTGGACTCAGTGTGTGTGAGCCACAAGACATGGAGGTCTTGTGAGCAGGTTCTTTCTACTTGTGTCGATTAAGGTCCGTCCGTTGTTGAATTGCATGAGGTGAGACTTTGTAGTACAAACCACATACTCCGGTAAGCCTTAACTTGGCTATTCTATTACGAGAATGGCTACTCGCGCACTGGGAGTGGAGAGATGGCGGGAATAGCGTGTACCCACGTGGCAATGGGCTGGATTGGTGGAGTACAGTATTCTCGGGTGGTGCAGACCCGTTCTTGTTTTAGATGATCCGAGGGTAGGTTGGTATATGTAGGTCGGGGACCTGCATATGTCGTGTGGTCTGGAATTCCCAGCTGGGTTATAATCGGTTCGAATCATCGTTGCTCCTCGGTTATGGAGACTCAACTCACTGTTCATCATCGTAGTATTAATAACTGGAACTTGAGGATGGTTTGAGAAGGTGTTGGTTACGAAGTTTCATGATCCCAATTCAGATCGTGTCGGCTTTGTATATGATCTTTATGAAGTTTTAAATATTGATATAAAGAATTTTGTTAAAAATGCTTTTACGCAAAAAGAACCTTGTTTATTGCTAAAGCCATACCTTGAATCCCATGAGCCTGCATTCCTATGTTCTTTTAAATTCTTATTTCGGTTAAGTCTTGTTGAGTACTTTTGTACTCAGGGTTCGTTGACCCTTGTTGCAGGTGAGGCTCATGAGCAGATCTATTTTGGATCGTGCTGCATGACTGTCGTTCAGTGCGATGACGATAATTAAATGTGTGGCCCTTGGGCAGGGCAGCTTTTGTTGTGTGTTTTGTATTATATTATAGTGTCACTCCACTACTTTGGTTTGTTTTATTATCAAACTTAGTTGTATGGTTTGAAACAAATGGTTTGTAAACTATGTTATTGTAAGTCTTCCGCTACTTTTACTCTGATGTATCTATTTGAATAAACTGTTGTAATACTACAATGACTCTGTAATGTGATCCTGCTCGGAAATCGTGGATGATTCGGGGTTCTCCGAGGACACCCGACAGTCTTCTTAAGTTACCGGGAACATATGCATAGATGTCAAAGGTCGTTGGACAATGACAGGTGCATGTGGGCCCTATAATTTAGGAGGTTCTACCACAGTTCTCGAGGCTACTTTAGATGGCTCTGCCTTCTCTGACTTTGGCTAGCAGTTCCTGTTTCTTTTGCTGTATGGCATCAGATATTTGATCTAGGGTGGACTTGTGACGATCAATGGCGGCCTTCAAGTGTCGTAGTTCCTTCTCAAGTTCTGCATGCCTGGCTTCTAGTTGAGACAATTCTGGATCAATACTGAGGGAGGAGCTCTTCAAGTGATCAATCGACTATGATATTTCTTTTGCCTCTTGCCTGTTAGAGTTCCCCTTGGCCAATAATGTTTCACGATCAAACAGATTCCTCTGAGCCTGTTTCACCCTCTGGACATGATCTTCAAAGATAGAAAAGGGAGACAAGACTCTAGAGAGAACTGGGGATGGATTACCCTTGATGGCCAAGAAGACTCTATGCATTGGATCAGTATCTTGGACCAAATCGGCTATATCCTTCTCAAACATTGGTAGAACATCTCTTAGCTGATTCTTGGTCTCTTCTGGCAAGGTTTCCTTGGAGGAAGTGGCTGATGAACTGATTTCATCTCCATCAAGATACTCCTCAAGATTGAAAGAGTAGCTCAGGGCTGGAAGATCGAATGCCTACATTTAAAGAGAATCTTGATTAAGAGGATTGGATTAGTTTATGATGAAATGAACGGTGAGATGAACACAATACCTTTTTCATAGTAGCCTCTACCTAAGGAGAAGGGACGCTGATGATGCACCAATATCATCTGGTTGAATCGGCTCTGAGCTTTCAACAATGGTATCTGCAGTGTCAAAGGAAATTTTGGTTCATAATTATTGCAGAAGAATAAAGGGGACATATAACTTCCTACCATCAGTTGCACACTGAGCTGGGGAATCAATAGTCTGAGTGTCGACGGCAATAGGATCACCTTCGATGCCGACAGGATCATTAAGTGGACTGTCAGGCTCCTGCTCTTGCATGGGTGTTTCCTTAGGAAGTATCTGGCATGATAAAGAGCCAGGTGAAGGATGAAAACCAAGTAGATCAAAAGATTAAAGAAAATGCTTCGGCAAGCGTCAAGGATAAAACTCACATTTTCTATCGTTATGGAAGCATCAGTTATTTCAACCAAAATTGGCTCCTTTTGAGGATCAGCTGATGGAGGCTCAGTTGGTGCTAAGTCAAATGTCTGGGATAGCAGTTCCACACCTAGAATAGGTTGGGACACAATGCTTGATAACTGTGAAGGAACAAGGTCAGCAGTTGCACAACATTTTGAGAAGGAGATGAATTGCTTACCTGAGCAGCTGATGGTCTCATTCTGTGGAGCCTCTTCCCAGTAGTAGTTTTCTAGGTTGTCCCTTGAGCCACCTTGCACTTTGAAGGAGGTTATGTTGCAATGGTGGAGGCAGCAGGAGTTTTCATAAAATTCTTCAGTGAAGGCGCAGCTAATCCCATTCTTGAAACTGGGCATGGAGGCTGGAAATTTATAGGACGCCCCTTCCTATCCAAGCTTGGATGATCGAATTCAGTATCCTAAAAGGGTCGATTAAACAGTTGGCAGGAGAATTCACCAAGTAATTTCTCTGAAAAGGGCATGAAAGTTTACCTCACTATCAGAAGCAAATTCCCCGTCCAGAGCTATGCACAAAGGGTGAACCAGCCCACAGAAGAAGTGGGAGCGCCATTCTTGCCACCAGGAATCAAAAAGAGTGGAAGATAAGATAGCCCTGATTCAGTCATGCAAGCAAAGGGAAGGAAGATCTGATCCCAATTGAAAGACTTTGGAGACTTCCATCACCTCACTGATATCTTCCCGTGGCTTCAGTGTGTTCTTGAAGAACAGTTGAGAAGGCAATTGACCGAGGCCAAACTAACGAGCCACAAATGAAGGGTTGTAAAACTCATAAGTTGGAAGGTTGCCTAGGATGAAGGAACCTGTAGCCATTTTGCCCCGGCCATGACAAAATTCGGCTAGGATGCAGGGCTTGATAAAAGATTGTAGCCACTGTCTCATCCGAGCAGCCTGATTCAAATCAGAATTTGAATGGAAAAATCAACTCATTGTTTTCATACTCATCATATAACAGCCAAGTCAGGACTTCTACATCAAACTGTCGACACAGAATTTTCGTCTCGTGCCGAGGACACACGTAGCAAGCCAGAAGGGTCTACTTGATGGAGCTGTCTATCCACCTAGCTTCAGCGCAGGGATGGTCGATCCTGCGCACTCCTCCCGAGACATGCCAATCAATTTGACCCTGTAATTGACAAGGAGAGATAGTTTATCAGTAATTAAGGGTGGAACATGCCGGTGTTGCCAGACAGTCCCGAATGTGTGGCTCTGAGAGCCGATATGAAAGGAGATCGACTAAACAGTCGATTCCAGCATATTCGTGAGAATAAATCGGTTAAAGCATGTTGGGTTGTATAAGAAGAATCGGTTATCATTCAAGATAAATGTCGTTATGTGTACAAATATTAATCAATGGCAATAAGATGTCAACAATGATTGGTTTATGCTAAGCCAATGATTACAAGTAACCGAACCCCTTTCTATATAAAGAAACAATTCAACACCATTTAACCGTTTAATAAAGATAAATCTAGTGAACATGTTAGATCTCATCTATCGCTATGACCAGTGGGGCATAAGGCAGAATCATGCAGGCCGTAGAAATAACAATAGACTCGACGACCCTAACTCATTACTAATATCAGTGTGCATGAGGCAGAATCATGCAGGCCGTAATACAATAATAAGTTCATGGGGCTAACACATCTTTCAACCTATCTTTAGTTCAACGGTCTCGTGATGCGAACTGTTCGTGGAAGCACTCGATATCGGCTTAAATAGCCAATTTAGGCATAGCGCACAGTTAAAGTCATGCCTTATCAGGAATAGATCTACCAAATACTGATCCCCACTCCACGGTGCTAACAGTAGGGTGTGAGGCAGAATCACATAGGCCATGATAACGGACCATGGAATGGTTTTCACTAGCTAATAAATCTACTCAAGATGCACCATGCTTTAACCGCACGCTATGCACGATCAAGATTGATGTAAAATAGCCAATAAAATGTAACTCATCGTTTAATGTGTATGTCGACATAGAATTTTCGTCTCCGTGCTGGGGACACACGTAGCAAGCCGGAAGGGTCCGCTCGATGGAGCAGATCCGCCTAGCTTCAGCGCAAGGGTGGTCAATCCTACGCAATCCTCCCAAGACATGCCAGTCAATTTGACCCTGCAATTGACAAGGAGAGAAAGCTTATTAGTAATTAAGGGCGGAACGTACCGGTGTTGCCAGACAGTCCTGAATGTGCGGCTCTGAGAGCTGATATGAGAGGAGATCGACTAAATAGTCGATTCCGGCATATTCATAAGAATAAATCGATTAGAGCTCATGGGTTTGTATAAGAAGAATCGGTTATCATTCAGAATAAATATCATTTAAGAAAACATTAATCAATAATAAGATATCAATGATGGTCGGTTTATACTGAGCCAATGATTACAAGTAATCGAACTCTTGTTTATGTAAAGAAACAATTCAACACCACTTAACCATCTAATAAAGATAAATCTAATGAACATGTTAGATCTCATCTATCGCCATGACCAGTGGGGCATGAGGCAAAACCATGCAGGCCGTAGAAACAACAATAGACTCGATGACCCTAACTCATTACTAATATCAGTGGGGCATGAGGCAAAATCATGCAGGCCGTAATACAATAACAAGTCATGGGGCTAACATCTCTTTCAACTTATCTCTACTTCAATGGTCTCGCAATGTGATCTGTTCGTGAGAGCGCTCGATATCGGCTAAACAGCTGATTCAGGCATAGCGCACAGTTAAGGTCATGCCTTCTCAAGAATGGATCTATCAACTAACGATCCCCACTCCACGGTGCTAACAGTGGGGTGAGAGGCAGAATCCCACAGGCCGTGATAACGGGCCATGGAACGGTTCTCGCTAACCAATAGATCTACTCAAGATCGAACAAGCCTTAACTGCACACTATGCATGATTAAGATTGATATAAAACAGCCGATAAAAACATATCTCATCGTTTAAGATGTAGATTAGATTAGTTTTAGATTGGCAAATGATTGGTTAAATAAGATATAAGGCTGATCCAGATCAATCTCAATCGGGCAGAGTGATATTGCTGTAATTAAATAGACAATGAAAGCAATAAGCAATATTGGTAACTTAATGAATCTACCAAAGACTGTGTCGCACCCAATTTTGCAAAGCAAAACCAAGTACTCATATATGTGCGCCCAGGATGTCCAACACACACATATATCACAAATTGCAGTAGTATCAAAGTAAAGTACTTATTACATCGCATATCTCATCATAAAGTTAAAAACAAAGTCTGCTCGAAGGCAATATTATTACAAACACAGCGGAATAACTAGCTCAAGCGCCATTGGGGACTCCAAGCTGGTGAACGTCTCCCTAGTAGTCCTGGACATCCTCTGGAAACTCTTCATATCCATTATACATTACCCATCAAGGATTTTCATTGGATGTAAAGCAAGTGTAAGCTCACCATGCTTAGCAAGTATAACAAAGGGATCTATGAGGCTCAAATAGGCTTGACACTGTTTGACTGCGGTTCGCAATTTTAGTTGTTCAATTTTTAGCAACCTGAATTACTAATTTAATGAACAGTCCCAATTCCCAAGTGGTATTAAAGTATCATCAAGCTTTATCTCATAACCCATCCATCCATTATCCACAGTAACCACTAATCTCGAAGGATCCAGACCGCTCGTGTCCGTGAGCACGACTGTTATAACAGGTTAATTATTTCTGCAGAAATTGTACATCTTTACCCACCGAGCCGTGATTCCCAATGCCGGGGTTCGCGAGACCCACTACACCTCTTCCCAGGAAGTGTGGCAGAGTTTCACTATGAAACCCTTAGCTAGTTGCACTAACAGGTCGTAGCTACAAGGAATGGCACACGTGGGCATCGCAGCACGGTGCACACCCAAACAGAAAAAGGAAAGATACCCTCTTACCCCTTACTGGAGCTACAGACGAGCTAGTACAAACTAGATAATAGGTTAAAGTCAGAGCCATTTGACACTCGGGGTTGTACGGTCCCCTCTGGGTTGACGCTCAGGATAAAGTCCTTATGGAGAGGCACTAGAGTACTCAACCCGTACACAGCCCCCTATCTGTTGCTAAAAGTTCCATTTTATCACATTGCATATAGTCTTTAAGTATGTTTAACAATTACTTCATGTTAAAGCGGCAAACATCTATCCAAAATGCCTACCCAATAAACCCGGTATCAAGGATATGTGGTACAATGAATCATCTAGGTAAAGTCCTTAAAGGCAATTCAAATTAAACACATGCATGAATGTAAGTGGTAGTAGTTCATAGGTAACAAGGGGCCTTTGGTACACTTGCCTTCCTCAAAGTAAATCACAGGAGTATCTTGCTTTGATCCTCTTTGGGGTCCTCGGTCACCTCGAATGGCTCACCCTCTAATCGTGATCCAATCATCAATCAAGCATCATTCCAATCATTACATGCATACAAGATAGAACTCTATTAGAACAGTACACCAAACAGTGAAAACATATGTTGAAAAACTTACAGATCTGTTCTCGCATTTCTCTGAACACATGAGCGAAAGAATCACTCAAATCGGACTTAAAGCGTGAAAGTTATGCATGAAATAAGATGTAATGGCAATTACAGTAAATAAACTAACCTATTTTCAATTAAAATAATTAAAATATAAATTATCACGGTTATAGGACTGCGGGCATTAAATCTGGAAAATACTGAGGGCCTAACCGAATAAAAAAAGCAGGACTGAAAAATAACTATTTTGAATTAAGTTGACGCTTTGGGTTGATTACGATGAAATAGAGGGCTTTTACGAAAACGCAAGCGCTTGGTGGCCCGGGGTTTGACCGCGGTGGTTGGTTGGGCGGCCACGTGGCGTGCTTGATAAGCGCGTGTGCACCACTTGAGCATGGCGCGCTGACGTGGCGCCGACGACCACGGTGGATCGAGTCCACGGTCCGTTGTGGACCGAACCGGTACCCGCTAATCTGGACCGCTCCTTGATGATCGAGCAAGCGAGAGGAGAGTGGGGGGGCAGCAGTCGTCGGGGAAGAAGAAGGACCGACGGCGGCGCCATGGCGGCGTGTTGGAATCACCGGAGCGGTGCTCCACGGCGTGAAACCGGGAATGGAAGGTACAGGGAGGGTCGCGAGCTCACCGTGAGTCGGATGGGGCGTTCTCGGCGCCGGACGGGCCGCTCACGCGATGCGATGTCGACGGCGGCAGGGGCTCTGGAGAGAGAAAAAGCGCGCGGGTGAGGGTGTGGCCGGGCAAAACAACGCCAAAACACGAAATGGGGAGTACCTATGGGCGCGGGGAGGTCCGGCGGTGCTTCGGGTGGCCTTGGCGTCGGCGTTCGCGCTCGGGAGGGGGGTTCTCACCGGCGGCGGTAGCTCTGGGTAGTGGGCAGAGGATGGGGAGAGAAGGCGGGGTCGGCTCGGGGTTATATAGGCCAGCCGGTGGGGAAAATAGGGAAGGGAAGCGGTGGATTGGCCGCTTTCCATAAGCGGGCGACGGCGCGGATGGCTTGCCATCGGTGGTGACCAAGAAAGGAAAGCGCCATGTGAAGAAACGAAAAAGCGAGGAAGAAGAAAGGAAAGAAGAAGAAAGGCGCAGTGAGGTGGTGGGGGGGACAAGTGATGAAGAGAGAGAGAGAGAG
Source organism: Miscanthus lutarioriparius (assembly GCA_904845875.1). NCBI lineage: Eukaryota > Viridiplantae > Streptophyta > Magnoliopsida > Poales > Poaceae > Miscanthus > Miscanthus lutarioriparius. The sequence goes on along the minus strand of CAJGYO010000016.1, from coordinate 50,407,900 downwards.
AGCGGCAGCAGGTGAAATAAGCGAGCCGCATGAAGCAGCAATTGGCAGACGGCCGAGAAAGTGCACTTGCTATGGCCAGCCATTGGGCCACCATGCATGTAGCAGCAGTCAAAAGGGAAGGGAGCAATGGCAGCTAAGCGAAAGCAGCAGCAGCAGTGCGATCATGAAGCAGGCAGCTGGGATAGGCCAATGGGAGGAGGAGGGGAAGAGGGCCGGGCTTCTTGGGCGGAAGGTGTCTTTCTCCTTTTTTTTCAAATCAAATGTTTATCAAATTCTATTTTCTCCATTTTCATTTTTAAGCCAAATTCAAATAAGTTTTGAATACAAATTTCAAATCTTCTAGCCCTACACTCAATCAAAACCCATATGATTCGGCATGAATGCAACAAACAAGTTTCTAAACTTATAGTTTATTTTATCTATATCTGATATTTATTATTTGGCCTATGTTAGAAATACCTAGAAAATGTAATAAATGCTAAGAATTAATTGCTAATTTGTGGTAAAAATTTTGGGTGTTACAAACCTACCCCCTTAAGATGAATCTCGTCCTCGAGATTCGGATGGTTCAAAGAGATTGGGATAGTGGGTTCTCGGATCTTCCTCTCTTTCCCAAGTTGCCTCATCCACAGAAAGTACATTGCTCTTTGAACCTTGCACATTCTTATTGTTTTGCTCCTTGTGATTCTCTCCATTTGTTTCTAGGATTTTCTTTGGATACTCTTTGTATGATAGATCCCCTCGGATATCCAGTTCTTCTAAAGGTAGTTGTTCTCTCGGTACTCTCAAACATTTCTTAAGTTGCGACACATGGAAGACATCATGAACACACGAGAGGCTGCTCTGGTAATTCTATTTGGTAAGCAACTTCTCCTCTCCTGTTAATGATCTTGAATGGTCCCACATACCTAGGTGATAACTTTCCCTTGGTATGAAATCTCTTTACTCCTTTCATGGGTGAAACTTTGAGATAGACAAAGTCACCAATTTCAAATGTCAAATCTCTTCTTCTCGTGTCCGCATAGCTTTTCTGTCGGGACTGTGCAACCTTTAGGTTTTGCCTTATCATTTGCACTTGTTTTTCTGCCAGTTGCAAAACATCTGGTCCAAAGACTTGGCTTTCCCCCGTTTGATTCCAAAACAATGGTGTTCTGCACTTTCGCCATACAATGCCTCAAAGCGGTGCCATTTTAAGACTCTTTTGGTAGCTATTATTGTAGGAGAATTCGGCATAAGGTAAACTCTTATCCCAACTTATCCCATCTTTGCAGAGAGCACAAGCTCTTAGCATATCCTCTAAGATCTGATTTGTCCTTTCGGTTACATCCATCTGTTTGAGGATGGTAAGTGAGCTGAAGTTCAACCGTATCCATTGACTCATGCAATTTACGCCAAAAATGTGATGTGAACTGTGTACCCCTATCCGAAACAATCTTCTTTGGTACACCATGTAAACATACAATCCTTTCCATATATAACTCGCTAACTTTGCACTCGAATAAGTTACCTTGACCGGAATGAAATGGGCCACTTTTGTCAATCGGTCAACAATCACCCGAGATAGAGTCAAATCCTCTCTCGTATGTACGGGGTAATCCAACTATAAAGTCCATTCCAACTTCTTCCTATTTCCACTCGGGTATCTTCATAGGTTGTAGTAAACCTGCTTTGGCCTCTCGATGTTCTGCTTTCACTCTTTGGCACGTGTCACATATAGCCACATGTTACGCCACGTCTCTCTTTAGTCCATACCACCAGTACCTCTCTTTAAGATCAAGGTACATTTTAGTACTTCACAGGTGTATGGAATAAATTTGAGTCATGAGCTTCCCTCAAGATAGACTCCCTAATAGATTTTACTTACGGCACACAAATCCTTTTTACCGAACCATATCTTGTCCCTTGATCATCCATATGGAATCCGGGGCTTTACCAATCACTATACGCTCTGCAATATCCTTAATCCTCTCATCACCCAATTTGTCTTTCTGAATCTCTTGTTCCAGAGTGGATTCCACCTCTAACTCCATGGTGTTGGCCACAATACCCAAATTCAAGTATTTGAACTCCTCACACAACTCTTCGTAGTTGAGTTGTATAGGCCATGTTCACATAACTCCTTCTACTCAACGCATCTGCTACAACATTAGCCTTTCGGGTGATAGTGGATATCCAAATCATAATCCTTGATTAACTCGAGCCATCTCTGTTGCCTCAGATTCGAGATCCGATTGCGTGAATATATACTTCAGACTCTTATGGTCCGTGTAAATCTCGCACTTATGACCAATCAAGTAGTGCCTCCAAATCTTAAGAGCATGCACCACAGTTTGCCAATTCTAGATCATGAGTCGGATAATTTAGCTCATGTTTTTCTCAAATTTGTCTAGATGCATAGGCAACAACTCGCCTTCTTGCATAAGAACACCTCCTAGACCTTGCCGTGAGGCATCACAATAGATAGAGAAACTTTTGGTGAGATCGGGGTAAGATGAGCCTTTGGGAAGTCGGTCTCTTCTTCAACTCCTCAAAAGCATCTGGCATTGTTTAGTCCATACAAATTTGGCATTCTTCTCTAACAAGCGCAGTCATGGGCTTGGCTAACTTAGAGAATCCTCGATGAATCTCCTATAATACCCAGCCATACCCAGGAAACTCCGAATCTCACTAACATCCTTAGGTGGCTTCCAACTCAACACATCTCTAACCTTCTTGGGATCTACTGCTACTCCTCCATTAGAGATTATGTGACCAAGGAAAGATACTTCTTTTAGCCAGAACTCACATTTGCTGAACTTGGCATAAAGTTGATGTTCTCTAAGCTTCTGCAATACCAATCTCAAATTCTCTTCATGCTCTTCTTCATTCTTAGAATACACTAGTATGTCATCAATGAACACGACGACAAACTTGTCAAGGTACTCCATGAATACCTTGTTCATAAGATACATGAAGTAGGCGCGGTGCATTAGTCGAGACCAAAAGACATGATTTGTGAACTCATACAGGTCCATAGCGGGTCACAAAGGCGGTCTTGGGAATGTCGAGTCGTCTTATCCTCAACTGATGGTATCCAGATCGAAGATCAATCTTGGAAAACACACAAGCCCCTTTCAATTGGTCAAATAGGTCATCAATTCTAGGCAATGGGTACTTGTTCTTAATTGTGACCTCATTAAGTGACCTGTAGTCTATGCACATCCTTTGTGTACCATCCTTCTTTTCTACAAACAGTACTGGTGCACTCCATGGTGATGAACTAGGTTGAACATAACCCTTATCTAGCAATTCCCTTAGTTGTTTCTTAAGTTCTGCTAATTCATTCACTCCCATTCTATAGGGTCTCTTAGCTATGGGTGCAGTTCGGGTAAAAGTTCAATTATAAACTCGATGTCTCGGTGGGTGGCATACACGGCAATTCCTCGAGAAAGACATCCGGGTACTCATTTGCTATCCTTATATCTTCTAAGGTTGTGCCTCCATCTGATTGACCCGACAGATTTCTGTAGCAGACTGAGTTGCCACAAACACCACTTCTTCCCCAGTTGAAGTGATAAGATTTACCGAGCTATTACCACAATTAATAAGCGCTTTACGCAACCTTAGCCAATCCATACCCAAGATGACATCGATACGGTGGACTTTATGACTACAAGATTTGCTTGAAATTCTACCCCCTTATCTTTGAGACTAGCAGCTAAGCATATCCACTCTGCTTTCATTACCCCCGGGTGAGCTTACTAACATGTGTTTCTTCATAACACTTCTTTGGAATACCATGCTTCTTTATGAATGTATATGTTATGAAGGAATGCGAAGCACCGAGAATCAAAAAAGCATCTTTGTAGCTGAGTTTGAGTTGACCGGAAAGCGTGCCGATCACCACATCCGGTGCCTCTGAAATTTGTTTCAATGATAACATGGTTCACCTTTCCCCGAACGTAGATTCTCTTTGGGAGTTAATCTTCTTGGGGCATCTATTAGAGTAATGTCCCGGCTCTCCACAATTGAAGCACTTGTTGTCATTAATCGCATTTGGCGCTTTTGGTGCGCCATTCCTCTATGAACATTGGGGGCATTATTCCTCACTTGGTACATTGTTGGGTTCTTTCTTTGGCCCAGCTGGTGCCTTGCTCTTTCTTCTTCTTCTTCTCTTCTGTTGGTTCTTGGTTGGGACTGTCTCGACCTTGATAAGCGCATCTGAGGTTGAGCTTGTTGAGGGTTGGTACGAAGCGAGAGTTGCTCCCATTGCTGCCCTTGAAATTTTCTCTTCTTGTCCTCCATCTGGCGGCGCTTGTTCTCAATCACTAAAGCTTTGTCCACCAATTTCTTTGGAAGTCAGCAAAGGTATGGGACAACAGGTGGTCATCGGAGACCATCATTCAAGCCCTCCATAAACAGCTCCCGCCTCTTTCCATCCTCGTCTACCTCGGTAGGTGCATACCGTGACAATTGTATAAACTTGTCACGATATTCAATAATGATCATGCCCCCCGCTTGAGAGCCAAGAACTCCTTCTTGACTTCATCGATCCTGCGCAGCACGTGATGGGTGCGAAAAGCACTCATGGAACTCAGCCCAAGTGATGGGATTAGCTTGATGCGGCGAAGCGAAATGAATCCCACCAATCTAGTGCAGCTCCTTGCAATTGTCCGAAGCATATAAAACCTTCTCCTTATCATCACACTTTGGGCAATCTCCAGTTGCCTCTCAATGGCACGTGTGCGGTCGTCACCTGAAGTGGGTCAGTGAGTGCTTGAATACAGGTGGGTGTCCTTTCAGGAACTCTCCCTTTTATCTCGACATGAGGGGTGCATTCCCATTCCCTTGCCCCATGTTACGCATGTTCGGGGCCATCTGCTTTGAAGCAAGCGTATACGCATCATCATCAATTTGCTCCATGGTGACTGGAGGTGGTGGTGGCAGTTCCTCGCCTCCCTGGTTGTTCCTCCTGGTGTTCACCATCTGTAGAGGCATCATATAAGTCTCACATGTCCAAGCATATAACTCTTACAAGATACTGGTGTAACAAGAGTAGGTGTAGACAAGAGATATATGTAGGGTATGCAAGAAGATATTTGTTCTGAATTTTTCCAGCGAGTTGGAAAGCAGCAGTGCTGTAAAATGAGCATATCTCAGTCTCTGTTTATCATATGATCGCGTAGCATACCTTTCTGGAAAGCTTATGAAATTCTCTACAACTTTTGTTTAGAATACTTTTTTCAGATTCCAACGTTTACTTAGTCAAATTCAGACGATAAGAAGTACTGTTCCGGAATCCTGACAGCACAGAAACCTCGACTTACAACAGTTGTATCTCACAATTTATAATAGCTATTGAGGTGATTCCAGAGCCAAAAGAAAGATGTTGAAGTCTACTTATCTCCATAAAAATTTCATGACCTTTGAGTATCTAGATTACGAGATATGAACTGATAAAGACAGATTGTTCCGAATGATACAGAATGGACAGCATGATAAAACGAAACCCAACTATTTATTCATAATATCCTTAAACCTTAACCTTAACTAAATGACCGTGGACATGCCCACAAGTCATCACAATCATATCAAAGATCCAAATCAAACATTATTCATAATGATAAACATCCAACCATGCAACTAACACTTGTCCAACCATTAAAAGAAAGAAACTAAATACTCTCTCGCGTAGCTACGCGTGCTTATTACATATTTTTAAGACTCTCCTATGGGTACGGGTCGACGGTGGTGCTGGTGCTGGGGTCTCTAGACTCTCCTCTGGTCCTCGGGGGTGACTGAGCGGGTACTCCTGAATCCTCCACATCTGGACCTCCTAGCTGCTGCTTCAGTGTAGCGTTCTCACGAGCCAGCTGCATGTAGGCCCTCCCCATGACATCGAGCTCATCCAGGGCCTGATCCAAGTCAGTGTGGGTCTCAGCCAAGCACAACAGGGTAGGTCTCAGCCTCAGGTTCGCCTCTCCAAGCGGTGCAGCGATGTTGCACGTAGACTGTCCGCTCCGACGGCGAGGAAGATAGCGGTCATCCTCCCAGGCGATGTCGTCGAAGTGACGGTCGCGGTTGACCATCAACGCCTGTCGAGCTGCATCCCTAATGACGGCTGCACGTGTGAGCCGTGCAGTGGTGGTGCGGTGGATGTAGCGCACCCGAGTCCCCTCTCGGATGTACACTTCTGTCTCCCAGAAGCCGGTGTAGTCGGGGTGGGTCCAATGCTCCGTCCTGTACTATACAGTGCCTCCGGGGTGGTAGCGATGCACAAGTGCGAGAAGCCTAGGGTGGTAGTAGCCATCACCCTCCAAGTCGTAGTGGATCTCCGCAGTCCATCCCTAAGCCAACGGTGCATTGTGATCATCATCATTGTCATCATCCCCATCGTCTCCACCGTCTCCATCGTCATCACCTCCATCAGCATCAGAATCATCAGAACCATCTCCATCATCGGGGTCACCAGCTCCCTCCTGGCCACCTTGTTCCTGTACTTCCTCGGGATCTTCCTCAGACTCCTCTATCTCAATGGGTCCCTCGAACATGGGTCCCTCCTCTGTTTCTTCATCCATTGGATCCTCCAACAAGTCCTCCAGAGGTTCCCCCATGGGTACCTCCATAGGTGGTTCCTCCTCCCCGGTTCCTCGAGCCTCCACCGGATGTCTTAGGGACACGCTTGCCCAAAGTGAACTGGTCCTCTGGTGGGTATCGGAATGGTCCTCTTCATGTGGTCGACTTTGGTACTGCAGGCCATCTATAAGAATGAAAAGGTTGAGTATTAGAACAAAATAATTTTTGGCAATAGATAAAAAACAGAATATAAGCAAAAATTTTATAGCAAAGTAAAAGTAGTAAAATAAAGATAATGAAATCCTAAAAACGACCATTTCTATCTAGGTTGTTCGTCTCCTGATCGATTAAAGCTTTGATACCAATTTGTCGCACCCAATTTTGCAAAGCAAAACCAAGTACTCATATATATATGCCCGGGATGTCCAACACACACATATATCACAAATTGCAGTAGTATCAAAGTAAAGTACTTATTACATCGCATATCTCATCATAAAGTTAAAAACAAAGTGCGCTTTCGAAGGCAATATTATTACAAACACAATGGAATAACTAGCTCAAGCGCCATGGGACTCCAAGCGGTGAACGTCTCCCTAGTAGTCCTGGACATCCTCTGGAAACTCTTCATATCCATTATCCGTTACCCATCAAGGATTTTCATTGGATGTAAAGCAAGTGTAAGCTCACCATGCTTAGCAAGTATAACAAAGGGATCTATGAGGCTCAAATAGGCTTGACCTTTGTTTCATGCGGTTCATAATTTTAGTTGTTCAATTTTAGCAACCTGAATTACTAATTTAATGAAGCAGTCCCAATTCCCAAGTGGTATTAAAGTATCATCAAGCTTTATCTCATAACCCATCCATCCATTATCTACGATAACCACTAATCTCGAAGGATCCGGACCGCTCGTGTCCGTGAGCACTTGGTGTTATAATGAGTTAATTATTTCTGCAGAAATTGTACATCTTTACCCACCGAGCCGTGATTCCCAATGCCGGGGTTCATGAGACCCACTACACCTCTTCCCGGGAAGTGTGGCGAGTTTCACTATGAAACCCTTAGCTAGTTGCAATAATGGTCGTAGCTACAAGGAATGGCACACGTGGGCATCGCATGACACGGTGCACACCCAAACAGAAAAAGGAAAGATACCCTCTTACCCTTACTAGAGCTACAGATGAGCTAGTACAAACTAGATAATAGGTTAAAGTCAGAGCCATTTGACACTCGGGGTTGTACGGTCCCTCCTGGGTTGACGCTTCAGGATAAAGTCCTTATGGAGAGGCACTAGAGTACTCAACCCGTACTCCAACCCCTATACATTGCTAAAAAGTTCCATTTTATCACATTGCATATAGTCTTTAAGTATGTTTAACAATTACTTCATGTTAAGCTACTTGCAAACATCTATCCAAAATGCCTACCCAATAAACCCGGTATCAAGGATATGTGGTACAATGAATCATCTAGGTAAAGTCCTTAAAGGCAATTCAAATTAAACACATGCATGAATGTAAGTGGTAGTAGTTCATAGGTAACAAGGGGCCTTTGGTACACTTGCCTTCCTCAAAGTAAATCACAGAATCTGCTGATCCTGCTTTGGGGTCCTCGGTCACCTCGAATGGCTCACCCTCTAATCGTGATCCAATCATCAATCAAGCATCATTCCAATCATTACATGCATACAAGATAGAACTCTATTAGAACAGTACACCAAACAGTGAAAACATATGTTGAAAAACTTACAGATCTGTTCTACGCATTTCTCTGAACACATGAGCGAAAGAATCACTCAAATCGGACTTAAAACGTGAAAGTTATGCATGAAATAAGATGTAATGGCAATTACGTAAATAAACTAACCTATTTTTGAATTAAAATAATTAAAAATATAAATTATCACGGTTATAGGACTGCGGGCATTAAATCTGGAAAGTCTGAGGGCCTAACCGAATAAAAACAGGATGAAAAATAACTATTTTGAATTAAGTTGGAATGCTGGGTTGATTACGATGAAATAGAGGGCTTTTACGATAAACGAGCGCTTGGTGGACCGGGTTTGACCACGGCGGTTGATTGGGCGGCCACATGGCGGTCTGCCGATAAGTATGATGCACCACGCGAGCATGGGTATTGCCGACGACGTATTGCCCTTGACCACGGTGGATCGAGTCCACGGTTCATTGTGGACCGAACCGGTACCACTAATCTGGACCGCTCCTTGATGATCGACGGCGCGAGGAGAGGCGGCAGCAGCAGTCGCCGGGAAGAAGGACCAACGGCGGCGCCATGGCGGCGTGGAATGGAATCACCGGAGCGGTGCTCCACGGCGTGAAACCGGGAATGGAAGGTATCTGAGGAGGGTCGCGAGCTCACCGTGAGTCGGATAGGGGCGTTCTCGGCGTTGGGGACGGGCTCGACGAGCGATGTCGACGGCGGCGGGGCTCTGGAGAGAGAAAAGGCGCGGGTGAGGGTGTAGCCGGGCAAAACAACGCCAAAACACGAAATGGGGAGTACCTATGGGCGCGGGGAGGTCCGGCGGTGCTTCGGGTGGCCTTGGCGTCGGCGTTCGCGCTCGGGGGGGGGTTCTCACCGTGGCGGTAGTAGCTCTGGGGTAGTGGGGGAGGATGGGAGAGAAGGCGGGTCGGCTCTCGGGTTATATAGGCCGACCCGGTGGGGAAAATAGGGAAGGAAGCGGTGGATTGGCGCTTTCCATAAGCGAAGTGACGGCGCGGATGGCTTGCCATCGGTGGTGACCGAAGAAAGGAAAGCGCCGTGTGAAGAATAGAAAGCTGAGGAAGAAGAAAGAAAGAAGAAGAAAGGCGCCGATAGGTGGGGGGGACGGTCTGTGCAGTGAGAGAGAGAGAGAGAGGCGAGCGGACGCTGGTGAAGCTAATCAAAGCCGCAATGACAAGCTGAGCAGTGGGCCGCTGAAGTCGGCTGTGTGGGTGGTGGGCCCCACACGCGATATGAGCAGTCTGGGAAGGGAAGGAGCAGCGGGCCCAAGCGAAAGGCCAGCATGGCAGGTGATCATGAGGCGAGTCACTGAGACAGCCAAATGAGGAGGAGGGGGAAGAGGCCGGGCTAATTTGGGCGGAAGGTGTCTTTCTCCTTTTTTTCAAATCAAATGTTTATCAAATTCTATTTTCTCCATTTTCATTTTTAAGCCAAATTCAAATAAGTTTTGAATACAAATTTCAAATCTTCTAGCCCTACACTCAATCAAAACCCATATGATTCGGCATGAATGCAACAAACAAGTTTCTAAACTTATAGTTTATTTTATCTATACAGTATTTATTATTTGGCCTATGTTAGAAATACCTAGAAAATGTAATAAATGCTAAGAATTAATTGCTAATTTGTGGTAAAAATTTTGGGTGTTACAGACTGCCATTCAAAGGTAGAGCCGATAACTTGACCTTGATCTAGTTCAAGCAGTGGGGTGTGAGGCAAAATCACACAGGCCATACTTGAACTAGGCAAGAGTCGATAACTAGCCTATACAAAAGTTGTAGTGGGGGTCGACCGGATCGATGCAGCCATACGAACAGAGGTATAAACCATGACGGTACTTATAGACAAGCAGTGGAGGTCGACCGGATCGATGCAGCCGTACTTGCTGAAGAACTCGCCGAGATTTACTCTACTCCTACTCCTACTCCTAAGTGGTGGCCGGATCCAAAAAAAGTAAATTGACTTGTATTTGATTGATTGATTCTTTTTACAATAGCCGGGGTTGGATATTTATACCCAGAGTCTAGATATGAATCCTACTCGAGCATGATTTGTTACAATTTTTGGCACAAAACGAAAACATTACTAATTTAAGATAACTGGGACTCTAATCTTTCCCTTTTTGTAGAGTCCAACATGTCTCGTCCCAGCGCCGATCATAGCCTCTGTCATTACCTGCTGGCGCTATCTGAAGAAAGCCGATTCTAGTGCTGCATCCGAACCAGCTGGTTTTGATCTACACGCAATGGATCCCTTGCTAACATGATTCTAGAAGCTCTTGAGCCTCTGAAATCCTCTTTCCAAATTCTGGTGTAAACACATGCCCCCCAATTTTGGGATAAAAGTGATTTTATTCCAAAATTATCACGTCTTCATCTTCGATGGGTTTGCAGTCACGAGTAGAGAATCTTGATTTGGGGTCTACTATTTGTCGTCGCCTATGTCAACTCATGAGCCCATGCTTCACAACTTTTACGAGAGCATCATTGCTTCACGGGCACTTGGATTCATCCTTCCGGGCCGGCTATAAAATGCCTATCCGACCCCGGCGAGAGCAACTCAACTATTCAACTATGTTTCTCTTCTTCCTGCCCTCTCGAGCTCTGACTTCACTGGACCCTCCATGGTTCATCCCTTTGTTATGAAGATCTTGAGTGGTTAGAAAAATTCTTGTGCATAGTGTGATCGTGTCGCTCATTCGAGCACCTTGTCGAGCAAGAGAATCAGCTATTGCGACTAGAAGAAGTCTTGTGATACCACCCGAGTCTTCTCTCCATGCTCGCAAAGCTGTTCTAGTGTTTGCAAGGGCTAAAATGTGTGGACACCTTCCCCTCGTTTGCTTCATCAAACGCCCACTAGGAGAGCCATAGGCTTCTTTACCGCAGTTCCTAGTCACTGAGAAACTGGTTAGGCGTCTGTTAAGCGGGTGGCCTTTCCCTTTCCTCTGATATAAGTTTGCTAACTGGCCGATGTGACTTAATTCATGATAACTTTCGGCCTTGTGGGGACCCAGACTCCCTTCGATCCAAAGAAGTCTTGGGGGGTTAATTTCTGGTCAATGTAAATTCTTTGTACCCATCCTACGACATTTCATAATATGGGGAAGCAATAAGTCTGAATCTGTTATCTCTTCGTTATCTATCCCCTAAAATCCCAGAGTGCTGATCTGTTTCCGTATCTGTTTTTAGTTTTCACACTCCCGACAAAATCCATCTCCTTGCCTCCCCGGGCGATATATACGGACCATGGCTGGGCTTAGAAAGCTACCTGTCTCGTCTCAAACCTTCTACATCCTTAGTATAGTTCCTGCTCTTCTGTAGGTTTGAGATCATGGAGAACAGCAAGAGGCCTGCTGAGGATGCTCTTAACGGGCCTGCATCATCACGCCAGTGCCTTCATTGCCGGGAAGGTGCCACTCGGGATGTCCCCATCGTTCTGGAGCATAGGGTCAACCCGGCTCAGCCTTCAAGATCATCTTCAACACTGATTCGTCGCCAGCTCCCTAGTTATCTAAGGAGGCAGATCGATAATGTCGATCTAATCGCTTCCATCGATCAGACTGATCAGAGTCTATCCAGCTGCCTTTCCCTCGCGGAATCGGCTCTGGCCATGATTCAAATCGATTGTCCTTCGAGGCCGACCTTAGGGAATGGATGGCCAGGGCTGAAGCCAGAATCACAGGTGAGATGGCTACCACAATCTCCTTAGCTTTTCCTAACTTTGCTTTCGAGATTTTTTGATCATCCATTCCTTTGAATTTTTAGATCTAACTGCTTAGTTGGAAAGCCTTCGATCAGCCGCAGATCACGCGGTGGGATTTGTCAATGCCAGGGGCACTGTTCCGACAGCTTGTTTGCATGACATTCCAAACTGCGTCAGGGAGGTTGCTCTCCATGGTGTTCGCCATGGCATTGCCACAGCGTTGGCCACTGCACAAGCCCGCTCTGGCCACAATCTTCCGCTTCTTCCTCATGGTTTCCCGGATGCAGTGCCCCCCGGGGATCATGAGCGTTTGATTGAGGAATTCTTTAGCGCCGCCAACTCTGTAGCTTTCAATACTTCGGCCGATGATGTAGCGAGCAAATTGTTCCTCAACCCGTAGCTTGTAATGAGTGATTTTTTAGCAAACAATTCCCTCGTCCTGAATGATTTTTCTTTGTTTTGCACTTTATGCATATTACTTCATCCATGTTTGCTTTCCCCCTATAGGTGATACGCATTGTACTGGCTTTTGTCCTTTTGGGTTCATTTTTGCGCTAAAGGCGATACCTTTCTGACATCGGCTATTAGAGCTGTCAACCGAACAAATCGGCTATTTAACTGTTAATCCAAACACTAGGATAATATTTCTTCAGATATTTCCCATTGATTGCTCGGTCGAACTCTTCTTCTCCTCCTAGTGTCTCCAAAATATACGCATTACCAGGAGCACAACGTTTGATCCGATAAGGCCCTTCCCAATTGGGTGACCATTTGCCGAACTTACTATCCTTTGACCCGATCGGTAATTTCACTTTCCAGACCAAATCTCCTTCAAAAAATTGCTTATTCTTGACCTTTTTATTGTAATATTTTGTGACTCTCAGTTTATTGGCTTCAATATTTTTGAGAGCGCGCAGCCGAAGGCAACTTAAGTCTTCTAAGCCATCCATCATAAGATTTTTGTAGACTTCGGCTGTCAAATCGTTCTGTAACATAACACGCCTCGATCCAGTCTAAACTTCCCAAGGAAGAACTGCGTTATGGCCATACACAAGTTCATAAGGTGATGTTTTAATTGATCCATGATAGGCCATCCAGTATGCCCATAATGCCTCATTAAGCGCGAATGCCACTTCCTTGGTTGTTCCTCAATTTTCTTCTTGATCAACTTAATCATAATTTGATTGGACGCCTCTGCCTGGCCATTAGCCTGAGCATAGTAAGGAGACGAATTTAGCAGCTTGATCCCCATACTGGCAGCAAAATCTCTGAATTCCTCTGATGTGAACATGGTCCCTTGATCGTTAGTGATGGTTTGAGGAATCCCAAAACGATACACAATATGCTCCTTGACAAAATCAACCATATCTTTTGAAGTTACCATTTTTAGGGGAACTGCCTCATCCCACTTGGTGAAGTAGTCTGTTGCTACCAATATGAACTTATGCCCTTTGCTTGAGGGTGGAAAGATCTGGCCAATCAAATCAATTCCCCAGCCCCAAAATGGCCATGGCTTGATTATTGGGTTCATGGCCGATGCAGGTGATTTCTAGACATTACCAAAATGTTAACAGTTTTGGCATCCTTTGTAGTATTCAAAATAGTCTTCTAATATTGTTGGCCAGAAATATCCAGTTCTGCGAATAATCCATTTCATCTTATAAGCTGATTGATGAGCCTCACATATCACTTCATGCACTTTGCCCATCAAAACCTTGGCTTCTTCTTGATTCAGGCATTTGAGTAATGCCCCATCGATTGTTTTGTAATACAGCTGATCATCTAGTAAAACATACTTAGTCGATTTATACCTTAGCTTTCTAGTAACTTTCTATGACGGATTTCTAAGGTAGTCGACTATCTCAATTCTCCAATCATTATCCGAGGCTTCATTACTCAGGATTTCTTGAATCACTCGATAACCTGATGCACTTTAAGCCAAACGGTTAGCTTCCTGATTCTGCGCCCTTGGAATGTGTTGAAATGAGACATGAGGAAATTCCTTGAGCAACCTTTGGCACTCGTCATAATATCTCCTCAGAGTATCCTCTTTGCACTAATACATGCCGATCAACTGATTAATAATTAACTATGAGTCCCCAAATATTTCAATCGCTTCGGCCTTTACCTCATGAAGAAGTTGAATCCCTTTTAGAATAGCCTCATATTCTACTTGATTGTTGGTAACCACTGGTTCGGTTGGAAAAGCAAACTCAAAATTTGCCCCCTGATGCGAAATAATGACAATACCAATGCCACCACCTTGCTTACATGATGACCCATCAAAGAATAACGTCTAAGGCACCGGGTCTACATGATTCATGCTTGGCTTATGATGCTGGGTGACGAAATCAGCTATTACCTGCCCTTTAACTGCTTTAGCTAATTCGTACCTCAAGTCAAACTCTGACAATGCGAGAATCCACTTTCCTGCTCTCCCATTTAGTATCGGCATCGACAACATGTGCTTGATCACATCAGCCTTGGAAACAACCATGCACTCGGCCGATAATAAGTAATGCCGCAACTTGGTGCAAGAGAAGTATAAGCACAAGCATAACTTTTCGGTGGGAGAATATCTTGTTTCTGGATCTAAAAGCCTCCTACTTAGATAGAAAATCACTCGCTCTTTTCCTTCGAATTCTTGTATCAGGGCCGATCCAATTGTTTTGTCATCGGTTGATATGTACAACCTGAAAGGCTTACCTTGCTGAGGAGGGACTAGCACGGGTGGATGCTTCATATATTCTTTTATCTCCTCAAATGCCTTTTGTTGTACGTCACCCCATCTAAATTCTTGATCATTCTTTAATTTCAACAAGGGAGAAAATGGCAGAACCCTTTCCGACAAATTCGAAATAAACCTTCTGATGAAATTAATTTTTCCAAGCAAAGATTGCAACTCTGTCTAAGTAGTCGGGGGCACTGCGTCGTCAATTGCTTTCATGCTCTTCTAACCAACTTCGATTCCTCTCTCGTGGACCATAAAAGCCAAGAATTGTCCAGCTGATACTCCAAAAGCACACTTATTATGCACTAGTTCGTTCTTCAATAATTGGGCAGTTACTTGATACATCAGATGATAAGCAGCCCCTAGCAGATACTTTCCAAGGGGGACTTCCTTGCCTACTGCCAGATGCTCTGCCATAAGCTTATGGTTGTAAGTCGGACCACAAGACGACCCACAGAAGACGAATCTCTCCAACCACATATTCAAAAAAGCTACATATTCCCTCTCACTGATAGTTGATTTGTCTCCAATATGGTTCATAATATAACTTGCCCATCCTGAGAAATCTAATATTTTAGCTAATCTCTTGGAACTAGTGCTCAAGTATTCATAAGGCTGCATTGATCCAGTTATTCTAAGGCCGGTCAACATGTAAACATCGACCAGGGTAATGGTCATCGGGCCATGATTGAAAATGAAGGCGTTTAGGGCATTGGACCAGAAATAAGATGCGAAAATCAAGAGTGAATCATTCCTCTCCATCCCAGACAATGAGAGTGTCAAACATTGATTCAAATCATACACCTCCCAATCTCCGTCCTTTTTCTCGGATACCCTATGGAACCAATCTCTCCACCCCTTGGGCATTTTAGGTCAATTTCTGAAGGGGGTTTTGATAGTCCAGGAGGACAAATCTACTACAGATTGTTTGAAGGGGATTTGGTTAGTCTCTTGGTGGATAAAATCAGAAGGGTCAGAGTCACCCATAGGCCCAAGAAAATAGACATTGGAAGCAACAGCCGATGGAATCAAGACTTCGTTCCTCATTTCCTAGAAATCGGATGAAATAAATTTAAGAAAAAAGGAAATACAGGGTAGCAGCCAGTACTTGGGGAATAGAAGCTTGGAGGCATACCTCAGGGACGTGGTCGCTGGTCGCCATTAAAGCCAAAGTAGATTTGAGTCTGACGAAGAACACTTGAATAATGGCTTGATAAAATGGAAGATTTGCTAGGGTTTAAGGCCTTGGCGATGACGGCGTCGGATATTAGGATTTGCTCAAGGTAAAGGGAAAAGGCAAAAAGGTCGAGTGAGTTGGAAGAGGTACTATTGGGATATTATATAAAACTTAGGCCGGGAAGCCAGGGATCATGCGTATATCTCGGAACAGAACGGTTGCGGCGTGGTAAACGGATAAATAGGAATTTTGGAATAAAATCACATTTATCCCAAAATTGGGGGGCATGTGTTTACACCAAAATTTGGGAGAAGAACGCGGGAATTCGAAAGCTTCCAAGATTGTGCCAATCAAGGAATCGATGGCATAAGGATCGATATTAGCTGATTTAGATACGACTCTGGAATCGGATGTCTTTGGATGACATCAGCAAATAGCAATAATGAGCTACGGTTGGCGCCAGGAAACTACATATCGGACTCTACAAAAAGGAAAAGATTAGGATCCAAGTTATCTTCAATTAGGAATGTTTTCTTTTATGCCGAAGATTGTAATGAGTCGTGCTCGAGTAGGATTCATGTTTAGGCTCCGGGTATAAATATCGGACCCCGGCTATTGTAAAAGACACACAATCAATCCAATACAAGTTACTTACTTTTTTTGGCTCCGGCCACCCCTAAGGAGTAGGAGTAGAGTAGATCTCGGCGAGTTCTTCAGCGAGCAGGGCTGCATCGGTCCAGCCGACCTCTGGCATGTCTATAAGTACCGCCATGGCTTATACTTCTGTTCGTACAGCTACATCGATCCGGTCGACCTCCACTACGACTCTGGTATAAGCTAGTTATCGACTCTTGTTTAGTTCAAGTACGGCTGCATCGATCCGATCGACCTCCACTACTCGAACTAGATTAAGGTCAAGTTATCGGCTCTATCTAAGGGTGGCATTCCTTTGGATAGATTCATTAAGTTACCGATATTATTTATTGCTTCAATTATTTATTTAGTTACAGCAATATCACTTCGCCCGATTGGGATTGATCTAGATTGGCCTTATATCCTATTTAAACCCATCGTTTGCTAATCTAAAATTGATCTAATCTGCACCTTAAATGATGAGTTATGTTTTATCGGCTGTTTTATGTCAATCTTGATCGTGTATAGCATGCAGTTAAGGCGTGACTGGTCTTGAACGGATCTATTGGCTAACGAGAACCGTTCCATGGCCCATTATCATAGCCTGTGTGATTATGCCTCACACCCCATTGTTAGCACCGTGGAGTAGGGATTGTTATTTGGTAGATCTATTCCTGATGAGGCATGACCTTAACTATGCGCTATGCTTGAATCGGCTGTTTTAGCCGATATCGAGCGCTTTCACATATGCAGTTCGTATCATGAGACCGTTGAAGTAAAGATAGGTTGAAAGATGTGTTAGCCCCATGATCTTATTATTGTATTACGGCCTGCATGATTCTACCTCACGCCCCACTGATATTAGTAATAAGTTAGGGTCATCGAATCTATTGTTGTTTCTACGGCCTGCATGATTCTGCCTCATGCCCCACTGGTCATAGCGATAGATGAGATCTAATATGTTCATTAAATTTATCTCTATTAAATGGTTAAATGTTGATGAGCTGCTTCTTTTACATAAAAAGGGATTTGGTTACTTACAGTCATTGGCTTAGCATGAACTGATTATTGTTGACATCTAAATAACGAGATTCATCCTGAACGATAACCGATTTACCTTCCATAACTCCATGAGCTTTAACTGATTTATTCTTATGAATATGCTGGAATCGACTATTTAGTCGATCTCCTTCCATATCGGCTCTCTGAGCCGCACATTCAGGACTGTCTGGCAACACCGGCATGTTCTGCCTTAAATTACTGATTAGCTTTCTCTCCTTATCAATTGCAGGGTCAAATTGACTGGCACGTCTCGAGAGGAGTATGCAGGATCGACCACCCATGTGTTGAAGCTAGGCGGATCTACAGCTCCATCGAGTAGACCCTTTCGGCTTGCTCATGTGCCCTCGGCACGGGACAAAATTTTCGTGTCGACAACATGCATACGTGTGGATCCTAGAGATGCTAGTGCTCGGATTTGATTCAGCAGGTTCAGCGAGTGATAAAGTGAGATGCACATGATCATGATGAAATGAGAGAATATTCATGTTGCAAAATTTTCACATGATCTTGTATTAATGAGTGAATATACATGTGATCAGCAAAAATCAAGCAAGATAGAGCAAGAATCTTGGTTTTTCTAGTGAGGGCATAAAGGTCATTTTACCATGATGACTTGCTTAAGAAAAGAATAAACAATATTTTTATATTTTAAGTAAATGAAAGAATATGTTAGCATAATTAATTTTTAATTTTTTATAAATTTTGAGTGAATTTATAAAAAGCAGTTAAGTCTATTCTATCTATTTCTAAGTTAGTGTTATAAGAAGGCTCTAGGAAAACTTTTAAACGTTGACCGTTAACTTTGAAAATATTATCGTCATCGTCCTGGATGGTGATCGCGTCGTGTGATGAAGTGTTGATGATGGTGTATGGTCCTTGCCATTTGAGTTTGACTTGTGAGTTGAATAGAAGAACTTTATCTCCCTCCTTGAACTCTTTGTATTGGATTAGGTGATCGTGCCATCTTTTAGTTCTTTCCTTGTAGAGCTTGGCACTGTGGTACGCCTTCTCTCGCCATTCTTCTAGCTCGATAATTTGTTTTGAGGATTTCTGCCAGCTAGCTTGAAATCCATATTCTAGCTTTTGATTGCCCAGTGAGATCGATGCTCAAGCTCAACAGGCAAGTGGCAGCTCTTTCCATAAACTAGCTAGAAGGTGACATGCCGATGGGTGTCTTGTATGTTGCCACTGGTTTGAGGATGGTATGAAGTGGCAATGTTGTGCTTAGCTCCAATCTCTTTCAGGAATGTTCTAAATGTCTTATCTATGAAGTGAAATCCCCCATCGCTTATCACCATCCTTGGTGTTCTAAAGCGAGGGAAGACTATTTCATGGAATATCTTCCTTGTATGCCTAGCATCAGCAGCTTGACAAGGTAGTGCTTCCACCCATTTTGATATGTAGTCAACAGCAACGAGGATGCACTCACAATCTTGGGACTTTTGAAACGGTCCCATGAAGTCAATGCCCCACACATCAAATATTTCTATTTGAAGATTATAGTGTAGGGGCATTGCATTGCAAGCATTGATGCTTCCTTGGAATTGGCACTTCCGACATCATCGAATGAACTTCTTGGTGTCCTCATACATCATTGGCTAGAAGAATCCGTGCTGCTAGATTTTGGCTTGTGTGCGGAATACTCATAATGGCCTCTGTACGGTGTTGCATGGCATTTTTTAATGATTTGCAGCCCCTTCGCTTGTCGGGGACCAATACTAGGGTACCCAAAGAGGCGGAGCTAATAACCATCAATGTTGATTCATTCAAGCAGTTAAGAGCGCAACTATAGCTCTTGACAACCATCGAGGCCGTGGGCTCTGCCTCGTCCGACCCCCGAGGGTTGGCTCCACATCGGCCGACCACCGAGGTCGCGGGCTCTGCCTCATCTGACCCCCGAGGGTTGGCTCCGCCTCAGCTAACACTAAGGCTGCGGGCTCTGCCTCACCTGACCCCCAAGGGTTGGGTCCGCCTCGGCTAACCCCCGAGGGGTGGCTCTGCCTCATCCGACCCCCAAGGGTTGGCTCTGCCTCGATAGACCCCTAGGGACAGGCTCTGCCTCGCCCGACATCTGAGGGTGGCTCCACCTCACCCGATACTGAGACCACGGGCTCCTCCTCGGCCAACCCCTGAGTGTTAGCACCACCTCACCCGATGTCTGAGGGCTGGCTCCGCCTCGCCCGACCCCTCGGGAACGGATCCTAATGGAAGCTCACGCCGCCACCAACCACTACCGGCTAGAAAGTACGACCCAAGATCAAACTTCTAGCATCGAGCAGGGAGCAGTCACATCTCAACATGACCCCTCCCCATGACATGTCATTCTAGGGAACTCACATCACCCATAGTGACGGACACGTGGTCACTATGCTGCCTACTCCCTGTACGGCCACTGATCGGCACGCTGGTTCACCGTGCCACCCACCGGTGCGGAGTGGGACATTATGACCCGCTGACATTGATAGGGCATGGCACCATCAAGCAGACAGGCATCTGGCGTGGGGCTTTCCCAGTCACCACCTGTCGTGTCAGTGGAACCCGCGCAAAGGAAAAGGAAGGCCCGGTGACCCTAAAGGACTCTCTCTCTTTCTCTCTCTCTCTCATTCTCATCTTTTCTCACATTGTAACTCATGCTTTCCCTTGGCCTATAAAAGGGAAAGTAGGCCACCCCACTAAGGGGCATCGAACAATCGCACCGCATCGCACCAAAAACCACTAGCGTCAAACCTCGAGCACATAACCGAGCAGCGACCAAGCTCTCAGGACCCATTCGTTCATTCCACCAGAGAATTGGGACTTGTCCCTCTCTCGCCCATTTGTAACCCCTACTACGGACCTTTCAGTGCTAGTAACATGAGCAATAGCAATGAACTGGACATAGGGAGAGTCCACCTGAACTAGTATAAACCTCGTGTCCTCTTAGCACACCATTCAAGCTAGACACGCAATAATACAAATTTACTCATTGGTGTTTACTCAAAATACTGATAGATGGCACGCCAGGTAGGGACCTTTGCACATCTCGACATCAACACTAGGCTTTGGATGGCCAATCACGACATCAGCTAGGTCCCTGGTACACACGTGCGCTTTGAGGACCTAGACTTCACCGTCACGACGGAGGGAGAGTTGGCGCTGGCTTCTGCCATCGTCCAATCTCCATTCTGCCAGCCTCGATGCGATCACCGAGGCATTTGAAGAGCTGTGGCTATACTCACCAGTGGCCCATGCCCCTAGGAGCAGCCAGCTCCTCAGCTTTGACTACGGAAGGCTAGAGCGCTAGCTCAGCACCTTCTTGGGACCCAACCGTCCTGGAGGACCTACACCGCCTCACCTTCTCCTTCACCAACGTCATGCCACAGCTCGCTGGGAGAGAGCCCCACTCCCCGGAATACCTCATTCGGAGTGCCCCGATAGTACTCTCGTTCAGTCTCCGCAATGCCGCAGAGACCATTGGCCACCTTGTGGTGCCACGCATGCCTCCATCCCCCTCGAATGATGAGTTCATGGGGCTGACCAAATACGTCATAGAATCTTTCCATGACCTCCTCGCGAGAGAAACAGAGTCACCGTCCAGCTATGACTCCAGTAGGGGAAGCCATCACCCCTCTCGTGAATGCTTCATGGCAGGTACCTCCAAAGGACACGTTGAAAGCGTCCACGAGGAGGAGGCTACCCCAACGAATGACCTCAATGACGAGGTCGAGGGGGAGACAACGGCCCCACCTCGCATGAGGGTGGAGCAACTAAAGGCCTGACTCCAAGAGCTTGAGGAAGCGCGACTCCAGCTCGAGCAGGAATGCATGGAGCTCGATCGAGAGATTGAGCGCCACGGAGATGGTGGGCGCGCGCGTGCCATGGCCCACGACGTGAACTAGAGGATCGTCGCGGATGATGAGGCCCAACCACACTTTGCCTAGGTGAGCCAGAACATCGCTGCTGCGATGGCCTTGCTCCATGGGCTTCCGAGGCCCATGACGACTGAGGATCATTGGGCCCACCTCGAGATTCATACGCTGCTCGAGCGTGCAGCGGTGCAGTAGGCCGAGAGCTCACTGTCTCAACGATGAGAACTCGACGCTAGCTAGCACACACCCTCAGAGCGCCCCGACAAGGACGTGTCAGTCCACCAAGCACCACAAGGCAGTAGGCAGCTCACCGTGGTCCTGGTGCATCAGCGTCTCGGTAGCAACCGTGATGCACACGACACCCTAGACACCCGTAGATGTACCCACGATGACCCGAGAGAGGGAGCTAGCCGTAGCTATCACCCTTGTCATGGTGGACGCTATGACAGCGGTGAGGACCGAAGCCTGAGATTCAGCCTGCCGGGGCCTCAGGCCTTCGATCGACACATCCTCAACGCTGCCTTCGCACCAAGGTACCGGCCACCAACCAACATCCCAAAATACTCTAGGGAAACAAACCCCAAACTGTGGCTCAAGGATTATCGACTTGCCTGCCAAGCCGGTGGAGCGAATAATGATGATTTCATTATCCGCAACCTTCCATTGTTCTTGGCTGACTCGGCGCGAACATGGTTGGAACACCTTCCGCCCAACAGAATCCAAAGTTGGGCGGGCCTGAAGGAGATCTTCGTGGGGAACTTCTAGGACATGTACAAGCACCCTAGGAACCCATGGGATCTCAAGAATTGCCAATAGAAGGCCAAAGAAAACCTCCATGGGTACATTCGGCGCTTCTCCCGGTAGTGCAATGAACTGCCTAATGTAGCCAACACCGACGTTATAGGAGCTTTCCTATCTAGGACCACCTGTGAGTCCTTGGTTCACAAGCTGGGACGCAAGGGCCCACGAACCACCAAGGAGCTCCTCGACATCGCCACCAGCCACGCCTCGGGCGAGGAGGCGATCGGAGCGATCTTCGACAACCTTAAGGGCAAGGCAAAGTGGGATGAGCATGCCGGCGATGGCGCCGCCAATCATCCCATCAAGAAGAAAAGCAAGTAGCGGCGCGAGGGCTTGCTCGGAGGGGTGGTCGGAAGCCCACGGAGGGCACTTCGAACCACTTCGAGAAGTTGCTTGAGGGGCCATGCCTGAACCATGCCTTCCCTGTTAAGTATCTGTACAAGGACTGTGACCTCATGAAGCGGTACTTGTCCAGAGGCTCCAACAAAGGGGAGCATGGGAAGGACCCCGACCCGACCACGGACGACACCAAGGCGAAGGACGGTGGCTTTCTGATGCTGAATAGTTGCCTCATGATCTTCGGAGGGTAGGCAGCCTATGACTCCAAGCACCACCAAAAGGTCACGCACCATGAGGTCTATATGACTGAGCCAGCCACACTACCTTCCTCCGGTGGTCGGAGTCTGCCATAACCTTTGACCGGACTGACCACCTAGAGAGTGTCCCACAACTAGGGAGATACCCGCTCATGGTCGACCCAATCGCCAACACAAAGTGGCTCACCAAGGTGCTCATGGATGGAGGCAGCGGCCTCAACATCATGTACGCCGAGATGCTCGATGCCATGGGCATCGATCAAGCGCGCATTCGGCCGACCGGAGTGCCTTTCCATGGCATCATGCCTAGAAAGCAGGCCATGCCACTTGGGCAGATCGATGTGCCCATCACCTTTAGGGGTCTGTCCAACTATAGGATGGAGACCCTCACCTTCGAAGTGGTTGGGTTCCATAGAACCTACCATGCCATCATGGGATGACTATGTTACACGAAGTTCATGGCCATCCCCAACTACACCTACCTAAAGCTAAAGTTGCCAGGCCTACACAGGGTCATCACCATTGGCACCTCCTTCTAGTGTGCCTACGAGTGCAAGGTCGAGTGCTGCGATCATGCTACGGCAATCATCGCCTCTGGAGAGCTCGAGACCATTAGAAAGGAGGTCACCGAAGAAGCACCCGACCCCAACCAGTCAACTGGGTCTTTTGAGCTAGTGGAAGGCTCCAAGGAGGTCCTTATAGACCCCAACAGCCCCGAGGGCAAAGTGGTGCACATTGGTACCACGCTTTCCTCCAAATAGGAAAGCGCACTCGTTGGCTTCCTCCACGCCAACAGAGACATCTTTGTGTGGAATCCCTTGGACATGCCAGGCATTCCGAGGGAAGTCACCGAGCATGCCTTGAAGATCCTCCTAGGCTCCAAGCCAGGGAAGCCATGCCTGCGTCGCTTCGACGAGGGGAAACGTAGGATCATTGGTGAGGAGATCGTGAAGCTTTTGGCGGCTGGGTTCATCAAGTGTACCACCCGAGTGGTTAGCCAATCCCGTTCTTGTACGAAAGAAGAGTGGGGAATGCAGAATGTGTGTTGACTACATGGGTCTCAACAAAGCGTGCCCAAAGGATCCATTTCCTTTGTCGTGCATAGACCAAGTAGTTGACTTTACCTCAGGCTGTGAAACCCTCTGCTTTCTTGATGCGTACTCCGAGTACCATCAAATTGCGATGAAAGAGTCCGACTAGCTCGCGACATGTTTCATCACCCCCTTTGGATTGTTCTGCTACGTCACAATGCCGTTCGGTCTGAAGAATGATGGGGCCATGTACCAGCGGTGTATGCTCAAGTGTTTCAGAGACCTCATTGGGCGGACCATTGAGGCCTACGTAGATGACATCGTGGTCAAGTCCAAACAGGTTGACTAGCTCATAGCCGACCTGGAGCTAACCTTCTCAAAACTCCGAGCAAATGGCATTAAGCTCAACCCCGAGAAGTGCATTTTTGGGGTCCCAAGGGGCATGTTGCTCAGATTCATCATCTCCGAGCATGGCATCAAGGCCAACCTAGAGAAGATCTTGGCCGTCACAAGGATGGGCCTGATTTAGAACGTAAACGGGGTACAATGAGTTATAGGGTACCTCACCGTGCTCAGCCACATCATCTCATGCCTCGGCGAATGAGGTCTCCCCCTTTATCGACTTCTGAAGAAGGCTGACCACTTTGAATGGATGTTCGAGGCCCAGGAAGCACTTGACACAGTCAAGCAACTTCCAACGGAGGCCCTGATCCTAGTTCCTCCGACCAATGGGGAACCCCCTCTACTCTACATTGTGGCCACCACGCAAGTGGTCAGCGCCGCCCTGGTGGTGGAGCAAGAAGAAAAGGGGCATGCCCTCAAAGTATAGTGCCCCATGTACTTCATTAGCGAGGTCCTATCCGACTCCAAGACCTGCTACCCCCAAATCTAGAAGTTCTTATACGCCGTCCTCATCGCCAAGAGGAAGCTATGCCACTACTTCGAGTCACATCCAGTGACAGTTGTGATGTCCATCCCCCTTGACGAGGTTGTCCAAAACTAGGATGCCACGGGAAGAATCATGAAGTGGGCACTCGAGCTGATGGGTCAGGGCATTACGTATGCCTCCCAGATGGCCATCAAGTCTTAGGTGTTGGCTGATTTCATCGCAGAGTGGACCAAGGTCCAAATGCCACCAATGGTTGTCGACCAGGAGTACTAGATGATGTACTTCAACGGATCGCTGATGAAGAAAGGCGCTGGCATGGGGCTGGTCTTCGTTTCACCCCTCGGGGTATGCATGAGGTACATGGTTTGCCTCCATTTCACTTCCTCCAACAATGTGGCTGAATATGAGGCTCTCATCAATGGCCTGCGCATCGCCATCGAGCTGGGCATCCGACGCCTCAATGTCCGGGGCGACTCCTAGCTGGTCATCAACCAAGTCATGAAGGAGTCAAGCTGCCATGATGCCAAGATGGATATATACTACTGAGAAGTCCGCCAGCTGGAGGACAAGTTCGATGGTCTCGAGCACAACCACATTCCGAGGTGTCTCAACGAGGTGGCCGATGAGCTGGCAAAAGCATCATTTGGCCGAGAGCCGGTGCCAATGGGCGTCTTCGCCAGTGATCAGCACAAGCCCTCGGTTCGCTACGAAGGGTTGAAACAAGCCAGTTATGATCCAACCGCCCTGGGCTCAGGGGCTGACCAACCGTTGGCTCCATCGGACCATAAAGTCATGGAGCTCGAAGAGGACCCAACAAAGAGCTCGACCCTCTAGTCGACTGGTGGACGCTCTACCTCGACTACCTCCTCCGTGAGGCACTATCGATAGATAAGACAGAGGCTCGATGGCTCACACATCGCGCCAAGTCCTTCGTCTTTGTGGAGGGCGAACTCTATAAGCAAAGTCACACCAGGATCCTACAACATTGCATCCCCATCGAATAGGGGAAGCGTTTGCTGAGCGATATCCACGGTGGGGTCTATGGTCACCATGCCACGCCTAGAACCCCAGTCGGAAATGCGTTCTAACAAGGCTTCTACTGGCCAACCGTAGTAGCCAACACCGAGCAGATCATGCGCACCTACGAAGGGTGACAGTACTACACCCAACAGACTCACCTACCGGCCCAAGCGCTCTAGATGATCCCCATCACATGGGCGTTCGCGGTCTGGGGCTCGATCTGGTTGGACCTCTCAAAAGAGCACCCGAGGGCTACACCCACTTGCTTGTCACTATAGACAAGTTCACAAAGTGGATAGAGGCTCGACCGATCTCCATGATCAAGTTCGAGCAGGCTGTGCTATTCTTCCTCAACATTGTCCATCGCTTTGGAGTCCCGAACTCCATCATCATGAACAATGGCACGCGGTTCACCAGAAAGAAGTTCCTCTAGTGTTGCGATGAATACC
Source organism: Miscanthus lutarioriparius (assembly GCA_904845875.1). NCBI lineage: Eukaryota > Viridiplantae > Streptophyta > Magnoliopsida > Poales > Poaceae > Miscanthus > Miscanthus lutarioriparius. Next base: position 50,381,663 of record CAJGYO010000016.1, on the reverse strand, counting down.
ACATCCGAGTCGATTGGGCCACCGTAACACACCCCCGCACGAACGGGCTGGTCGAGCATGCAAACAGCATGGTCCTACAGGGCCTCAAGCCTAGGATCTTCAACCGGCTGAACAAGTTTGGTGGACGATGGGTCATCGAGCTTCCCACGGTGCTCTAGAGCCTGAGGATGACCCCCAGCTGGGCCACTGGCTACAGGCCATTCTTCATGGTCTATGGTTCCGAGGCCGTCCTCTAGACCAACCACGACTATGGAGCGCCAAGGGTCAGGGCGTACGACGAACAAGGAGCTGAGGCATCCCTCGAGGACGCCATGGACCTACTGGATGAAGTGCGCGATGTTGCCCTCCTCCACTCGGCCAAGTACCAGCAGGCGTTGCGATGGTACCACAGTCGTTGAGTGCGGGGTCGGGCCTTCAACGTCGGAGACCTAGTCCTCAGCCTCATTCAGAGCAGCAAGGACCACCACAAGCTCTCCCCGCCATGGGAGGGACCATATGTTATCACGGAGGTGCTTTGACCAGGCAGCTATAAGCTCAAGACCATCGACGGCGAGGTCTTCTCCAACGCCTGGAACATCGAGCAGCTACATCGCTTTTACCCTTAATAAACACACACTTTCTCTTATCAGTTTCGTTATCGAACTCCCCAATCTTTTGTGACACCCGACCCTAGCAATGGTGAGGGGTCAGGCCTCACTCGGGGGCTAATAAGAGCATATCTATCTGGTAAACAGTCTCTACGTCCGACCCTTTCTCACGATTAAGACCCAAAAGCGAAGATTGCAGGAACAAACGCTGAGTAAAACTAGCTGGACTATGAACAAACCTACGCCTCGGCAGCTACGATGCCTTTGCTCACCAGCGTAATTAGAGTTTTCTTTTCCGCATCCTAGGCTTTTTGGCCTTAGCCACTAAAAGAATCGGTATGCGTTTAAGAGTCTATCTGCTTAGCAAACATTTTCTGTGCCCGACCCCCTTTCAGGTTAAGACCTAGGAGCTAGGGATGTGGGAACAAGCTCTGAGTATAACTAGTTGGACTGCGAGAAACCTATGCCCCAGTGGCTACGGCGCCTTTACTCACCAGCGTGATCAGAATTTGCTCACCCACACCTCGAGCTTTTACGACCTTAATGGTGGAAAGGTTCGGAATGCACTAACCTTTTTATACAAAAAGGGGAGAAGGGCCAAAAACTATTTGGCCATAACAAAATCTAAGAAGCTTGTCTATTCATTACAAGTTTGCCACATGGCTTATCTACCTAACTAAGCTTTTGGGCGGCATGTCCTCATCCGCACATCCGCAGGTAAGTCTTATCCCGGTGGGTAATACAAAAATCGATCGAAGGACTTGGCCACTGTCGAGAAATGGGTAGGGAGCAGCAGGATGCCCCACGCAGGTTATGCCGACCCTATCAAGAATGACGGACCTAGATTCCACTCGCTTGTATCCGGTAAGAGCTTCCCGAACCCATCTCTCTTACCATCAACGTAAAACATATGCCCAAGTCGATCGAATGGCTCGAAGCCGCTGCCGAGAGACGGGTCACCATTACTTTACACACATTAAATTCACTACCGAGCTCCCAACCCCAGCAATTTTAGGGGATCGAGCATCGCTTGGGGCTGGTAGGAGTGTCTATTCCATAGACATTCTCTATACCCGACCCCTCCTCAAGTAAGAAACTAGAGGCAAGGTGTGCGGAGACAAGCACTAAGTAAAGCTAGTCTGACTACGAGAAACCTATGCCCCAATGGCTACGGCATCTTTGCTCACCAGCTCGGTCAGAGTCTTCATCCCTGCACCCCGTGCTTTGGCCTCCATCTTCTCGGGAAGGGTTTGGAGGGGTCCACCTATAGAATCTCCATCGAGGGGAGGCCAGCAGGTCACCCAAATCGGTTGAATGGCTCGGGCCACTACCGAGAGATGGATAGGGAGTAGTGGGATACCCCATGCAGGTTATGTCGGCTCTGTCATGAATGTCGGACCCGGTCCCCATACGGACATATCCGGTAAGAGCTCCCCGAACCCATCACTCATGCCATCGAGGTAACTTTACCAACCCCCACTTTTCTTTTCTATTATATGATCATTCATTCATCCATTCTCATGCATGCATACATTCATTCATTCATTTCATCCATTCATACATACATTAATCCCATACATCCAAGCATTGCATATGCAATTGCTGCATCACAACGCTTCGTGTCGTGTCATGAAGCGGTAGTCGTCTCATTCGATATGAGCGGCAACCGACCAAGGTTCGAAGGCTAGCCCACGGAGGGCTCAAGGCCGCCTTGCATCAAACAGAGCTAGGGGAGAAAAACATAGATGATCCCCAACAGCCTTGCCCGACCCTGCTCAGAAGCGGACAGGGACATCTAGACCTTTCTCATTCGATCCTAACCTTGAGCCAAGCCCACAAAATCTCCATCGAGGAGAGGCCAGTGGGCCACCTGAGTTGCTCTCTGGAGTGACATGGGCATCTATCGAGAGGTGGGTTAAGGAGTAGTGGAATGCCACTTGAGGGCTTTGCCAACGCCGTTAGCGGATGATAGACCCGGATTCCACTCAGACATGCCCATTAGCGAGCTCACCGAGCACAACACTCGAGCCATCGAGGCAAGTGTTGTTAGCTCAGCCCCTCTAGTTGCGGAAACCGAGGATGGGATGACGCATGAAACATGGCTGACCCCAACCAAGCCCCATGGGGCTTGGGGTCTTGAGCCGCTCGACCCTAAATTGGGAGACTGGGATTCGAAGGCTAGCCCGTGGAGGGCCCAAGGCCACCTCGCGTTAAACAAGAGCCAGGGGAGAATACGTAGATGAGCCACAATGGCCTTCGCCCGAGTCGCCTAGAAGCGAACAGGGTCATCTCAACCTTCTCGTTCAATCCTAACCTCTAGCTGAGCCCACAGAATCCCCATTGAGGGGGCATCTGCTGGAAGGCGGGTTAAGGAGCAGTGGAGTACCACATAAGGGCTTTGCCGACCCTGTCACGAATGATGGACCCGGATCCCACTCAAACATACCCATTAGCAAGCTCACCGAGCGCGTCACTCAAGCCATCGAGGTAAGTAACGTTAGCTCAACCCCTCTAGTTGTAGAAACCGTGGATAGGGCGACGATCACAAAAACACCTCCACGGCCCACCTAGGCCTAGGAGATCGAAGGACTGGCCCATCAATGGTTTCAACAACCGCTCTGGCACCCTTAGAATAAGGGATAGAAAGGGATGGACCCATAAGCAGCCAATACCCAGGCACACAAGCGCCACGGGCTTCCTGGCTCATGTTTGAGTCTCGGCCAGATTACGATCCTTGGTTTTTTTTTCTTGAAGAAAGGCACATAGCCTTCGGGACTGATTGAACGGACCCGAGACCTATACGGATCGACCGGCAAGAATCTAGGGTCGGTCACCAAGCTGACCCTAGCTAGATCCCCGTGAACGGGATGCCAGGATCCCAATGAAACTAGCTAGCTAACAAACCACCAAGTTTCACAGCCATACCCACAAAGGGTCCGACCTCGACAAGCGGGAATCACCGTCCCTAGGACATGCCATGGGCAACAAAAGAAGGCCAAGGCCCTCAGAGTCCTCCCTTTCAGAAAAACCTTCGAAGGAGTATTCCACTCCTCCGTAGGCTCGGGGGCTACTATCGGGGACCAATACTAGGGTACCTAAAGAGGAGGAGCTAATAACCATCAACGTTGATTCATCCAAGCGATCAAGAGCGCGACTACAACTCTTGACAACCACCGAGGCCATGGGCTCCACCTCATCTGACCCCCGAGGGTTGGCTCCACCTAGGACAACCACCGAGGTTTTGGGCTCCACCTCGTCTGACCCCCAAGGGTTGGCTCCACCTTGGCTGACACTAAGGCCGTGGGCTCCGCCAAGCCCGACCCCTCAGGGTTGGGTCCACCTTGGCTAACCCCGAGAGGTGGCTCCACCTTATCCGACCCCCGAGGGTTAGCTCCGCCTCGGCTAGACCCTGGGGATAGGCTTTGCCTCGCCCGGTGTCTGAGTATGGCTCCGCCTAACCCGATACCGAGGCCACAGGCTCTGCCTTGACCGACCCTTGAGGGTTAGCTCCGCCTCGTCCGACGTCTGAAGGCTGGCTCTGCCTTGCCCAAAGTCTAAGGGCTGGCTCCGCCTTGCTCAACCCCTCAGGAATGGATCCTAACGGAAGCTCACGCCACCGCAAAACCACTACGGGCCAGAAAGTATGACCCAAGGTCAAACTTCTAGCATCGTGTAGGGAGCGGTCACGTCTCAATATGACCCATCCCCGTGACATGTGTCAACACAGAATTTCGTCCCATGTCGAGGACACGAGCAAGCCAGAAGGGTCTGCTTGATGGAGCTGGAGATCCGCCTAGCTTCAGCGCAGGGGTGGTCGATCCTGCGCACTCCTCCCGAGATGTGCCTATCAATATGACCCTGCAAATGACAAGGAGAGAAAGTTTATCAGTAATTAAGGGTGGAACATGACAGTGTTGCCAGACAGTCCCAAATGTGCGGCTCTAAGAGCCGATATGAAAGGAGATCGACTAAATAGTCGATTCCAGCATATTCATAAGAATAAATTAGTTAAAACTCATGGGGTTGTGTAAGAAAAATTGGTTATCATTCAGGATGAATATCATTCTTTAAACAAATATTGGTCAATGGCAATAAGATATTAACAATAATTGGTTCATGCTAAGCCAATGACTGCAAGTAACCGAACTCCTTTATAAAAGAAATAGTTCGTCATTATTCAACCATTTAATAGAGATAAATCTAATGAATATATTAGATCTCATCTATCGCTATGACCCATGGGGCATGAGGCAGAATCATGCAGTCCGTAGAAACAACAATAAACTCAACGACCATAACTTATTACTAATATCAGTGGGGCATGAGACAGAATCATGCTAGCCATAATACAATAATAAAATCATGGGGCTAACACATCTTTCAACCTATCGCTACTTCAACGATCTCGTGATGCGAACTATTCATGAAAGCGCTCGATATCGGCTAAAACAGCCGATTCAGGCATAGCACAGAGTTAAGGTCATGCCCTCTCAGGAACAGATCTACCACATAACGATATCCACTCCACGGTGCTAACAGTTGGGTATGAGGCAGAATCACATAGGTCATGATAACGGGCCATGGAACAGTTTTCGCTAGCCAGTAGATCTACTCAAGATCAAACACGCCTTAACCGCATGCTATGCACGATCATGATTGATGTAAAACAGCCGATAAAACATAACTCATTGTTTAAAGTACAGATTAGACCAGTTTTAGATTAACAAACGATGGGTTAAAAAGGATATAAGGCCAATCTAGATCAATCCCAATCGGGCGAAGTGATATTGCTGTAATTAAATAAATAATGGAAGCAATAAGCAATATCGATAACTTAATGAATCTATCTAAAGGAACACCACCCTTAGATAGAGCCGATAACTTGACCTTAATCTAGTTCGAGCAGTAGAGGTCGACCGGGTCGATGCAGCCATACTTGAACTTGACAAGAGTCGATAACTAACTCATACCAGAGTCACAGTGGAGGTAGACCGGATCGATGCAGCCGTACGAACAGAGGTATAAACCATGACAGTACTTATAGACAAGCAGTGGAGGTCGACCAGATCGATGCAGCCATACTTGTTGAAGGACTCACCGAGATCTACTCTACTCCTACTCCTAAGGGGTGGCTGGAGCCGAAAAAGTAAGTAACTTGTATTTGATTGATTGTGTGTTCTTTACAATAGCCGGGGTTTGATATTTATACCCGGGACCTACGTATGACTCCCATCTAAGCATGACTCATCACAATCTTTGGCCCTAAGAAAAAACATTCCTAATTTAAGATAACTTGGACTCTAATCTTTCCCTTTTTGTAGAGTCCATCATGTCTCGTCTTAGCGCCGATCGTAGCCTTTGTCATTATCTACTGGCGCTGCCTGGAGAAAGCCAATTCTAGTGCTGCATTCGAATTAGCTGATTCCGATCTGCACACAATTGATTCCCTGCTGACATGATCTTGGGAGCTTTCGAGCCCCTGTGACTCTTCTTCCAAATTTTGGTGTAAACACATGCCCCCCAATTTTGAGATAAAAGTAATTTTATTCCAAAATTATCACGTCTGTGCTCCCGATAGGTCCGTAGTCACAGATAAAGAATCTTGATCTAGAGTCTACTATTTGTCGTCGTCAGCTCATGAGCCATGCTTCAAAACTTTTACGAGAGCATCATTGCTTCACGGGCACTTGGATTCATCCTTCCAGGCCGGCTATAAAATGTCTATCCGACCCTGGTAAGAGCAACTCAACAATTCATCCATGTTTCTCTTCTATCTGCCTCCTCGAGTGCTCCTGACTCCATTGGACCCTCTATGGTCTATCTTTTGCTATGAAGATCTTGAGCATTTAGAAGAATTCTTGTGTATAGGGTGACTGTGTCGCTCATTCTAGCTCCTCGTTGAGCAAGAAGACCAGCTTTTGCAATTAGAAGAATTCTTGTGATATCACCTAAGTCTTCTCTCCATGCTCACAAAGCTGTTCTAGTGTTTTCAAGGGCTAAAATGCGTAGACATCTTCCCCTTGTTTGTTCCTCCAAACGCCTACCGGAAAAGCCACAGGCTTCTTTCCCATGATTCCCCAGTTACCGAGAAATCAGTTGGGCATCTATTAGGCAGGCGCCCTTTATGGCATAATTTCATTAACGGGCCGATGTGACTTGGTTCACGATGAGTTTCGACCTTGTGGGGATCCAGACTCCCTTTAATCCAAAGAAGCCCTGATGGGTTAATCTTTGGTTAATGTAAATCCTTCGTATCCGTCCCACGATATTTTGTAATTTGGGGAAGCAATAAGTTCGAATCCGTTATCTCCTCATTATTCGTCCCCTGAATTTCTAGAGTGTTGATCCGTTTCCATTTCTGATTTCAATTTCACACCCCCGGCGAAATCTACCTTCTCGCTTTCCCGGGCTATATATACGGGCCACTGCTGTGGATCAAAAAATAATCCGCTTCGTCTCAAACCTTCTTTGTCTTCAGTATAGTTCCTGCCTTTTCGTAGGTTTGAGATCATGGAGAACAACAAGAGGTCTGCTGAAGAGGCCCTCAATGGATCTGCATCATCGCGCCAACGCCTTTGTCGCCAAGAGGATGCAACTTGGGGTACTCCCATCGCTTTGGATCAGAGGGCTGACTCTGCCCAACCTTTGGGGTCATCTTTGGCACCAATTCGCTGCTAGCTTCCTCATTACCCGAGGAGGCAGATCAACAATGACGATCTGCTGGCCTCCATCGACCAGACTGCCCAGCATCTGGCCAACTGCCTCTCCCTTGTAGAATCGGCTTTGGCCATGATTGAAGGCCGATAACCCCCTGAGGTCAGTCTGGTGATAGAAAGGTTGGCCAGGGCTGAAGCCAGAATCATGGGTGAGATGTCTGCCATAATTTCTCTATTTTCTTCTTAATTTTGCCTTCAAGATTTCTGATCACCCTTTCCTTAAATCTTTTAGATCTAACTGCTCAGTTGGATAGTCTTCGATCAGCTGTGGATCACGTGGCAAGATTTGTCAATGCCAGGGGCACCGTTCTGGTGGTTCGCTTGCATGACATCCCAAATCGTGTCAGGGACGTCACCATTCATGATGTTCGTCATGGTGATGCCATGGCGCTGGCTGCTGCACAAGCCCGTTTTGGCCATAATCTTTGGCTTCTTCCCCATGGTTTTCCGAACGTAGCGTACCCTAGGGAGCATGAGCGCTTGGTTGAGGATTTCCTAAGCGCCGCCAACTCTGTAGCCTTCAACACCCTAGCCGATGACATAGTAGGCAAAGTGTTTTCTAGCCCGTAGCTTGTAATAGGTGACGTTTAGCAAACAACTTCCTCATCTTGAGTGATTTTCCTTTGTCTCGTGCTTCATACACATCACTTCGTCCGTGTTTGCTTTGCTTCTATAGGCGATACACATCGTACCGGCTTTTACCCCTTCTGGTTCATTTTTGCACTAGAGGCGATACCTTTCCAATATCGGCTATTAAAGCTATCAACCGAACAAATCATTTATTAAGTATTGATCCAAATGCTAGGATAATATTTCTTTAAATATTTCCTGTTGATTGCTCAGCCAAATTCTTCCTCTCCTTTTAGTGTTTCCAAAATATAAGCATTACCAGGCGCACAACGTTTGATCTGATAAGGTCATTCCCAGTTAGGTGACCATTTGCCGAATTTACTATCCTTTGACCCTATCGGCAATTTCACTTTCCAGACCAAGTCTCCTTCAGAGAATTGCTTAATCTTGACCTTTTTATTGTAATATTTCTCAACCCTTAGTTTATTAGCTTCGATATTTTCAAGAGCACGCAGCCGAAGGCAACTCAAGTCCTCCAAATTGTCTATCATAAGATTCTTGTAGACTTCGGCTGACAAACCATTCTGCAGTGTAACATGCCTTGATCCAGTCCAAACTTCCCAAGGAAGAACTGCATTATGGCCATACACAAGTTCATAAGGTGATGTTTTAATTGATCCATGGTAGGCCATCCTATATGCCCACAGCGCCTCATTTAGCGTCGAATGGCACTTCCTTGGTTGTTCCTCGATCTTCTTCTTGATCAGCTTAATCATAATCTGGTTGGACGCCTCTGTCTAGCCATTAGCCTAGGCATAGTAAGGAGAGGAATTCAGAAGCTTGATCCCCATACTGGCAGCAAAATCCCCAAACTCTTCTGATGTGAACATTGTTCCTTGATCTGTAGTTATAGTTTGAGGAATCCCAAAATGATACACAATGTGTTCCCTGACAAAATCAATCATGTTCTTTGAGGTTACCATCTTTAAAGGAATTGCCTCAACCCATTTAGTGAAGTAATCTATTGCTACCAATATGAACTTATGTCCTTTGCTTGAAGGCGGAAAAATCTGGCCAATTAAATCAATTCCCCAACCTCAAAACGACCATGGCTTGATTATTGGATTCATGGCCGATGCAGGCGATCTCTGGACAATACCAAAACGTTGACAGTCCTAGCACCCCTTGTAATATTCAAAACAGTCTTCCAACATCGTTGGCCAAAAATATCCAGCTCTACGGATAATCCATTTCATCTTATAAGCCGATTGATGAGCTCCACATATCCCTTCATGCACCTCACCCATCAACACCTTAGCTTCTTCTTGGTTTAAGCATTTGAGCAACACCCCATCGACTATTTTATAATATAACTAATCATCTAACAAAACATACTTAGCTGATTTATACCTTAGCTTTCTGGTAACTTTCTGAGACAGATCTCTAAGGTAATCGGCTATTTCGACTCTCCAATCATCACTTGAGGTTTCACTACTCAAGACTTCTTGAAACACTCGATATCCTGATGCACTTTGAGCTAGACGGTTAGCTTCTTGGTTTTGTGCTCTCAGAATATGTTGGAAAGAGATATGAAGAAACTCCTTGAGTAACTTTTGGCACTCGTCATAGTATCCTTTCAAAGTCTCTTCTTTGCACTCATATAGGCCGATCAACTGATTAATGATTAACTGCGAATCTCCAAATACTTCAAATGCTTTGACTTTTACTTCATGAAGAAGTTGAAGTCCCTTAAGAATAGCTTCATACTCTGCTTGATTGTTAGTAATCATTGGTTCAGTTGGAAGAGCAAACTCAAAACTTGCCCCCCAAGGCGAAATAATAACAATACCAATGCCACCACCTTGCTTGCATGATGATCCATCAAAGAACAACGTCCAAGGCATTTGCTCTACATAACCAATGCTTGTCTTATGATGCTGAGTGACAAAATCAGCCATTATTTATCCCTTGACTGCTTTAGCCGATTCATACTTTAAGTCAAATTCTGATAACACAAGAATTCACTTTCCCACTCTTCCATACAGTATTGGCATTGATAACATGTGCTTAACCACATCAGCCTTGGAAACAACTGTACACTCGGCTGATAATAAGTAGTGTTGCAATTTAGTGTAAGAGAAATATAAGCACAAGCATAACTTTTCGGTGGGAGAATATCTTGCCTCTGGATCCAGTAGTCTTCTACTCAGATAGAAAACAACTCTCTCTTTTCCTTCAAATTCTTGCATCAAGGCCGATCTAATTATCTTGTCATCCGCCGATATGTACAGCTTAAAAGGCTTACCTTGTTGAGGAGGGACCAGCACAGGTGGACACTTCATTTATTCTTTTATCTCTTCAAACATCTTTTGTTGTATGTCACCCCACTTGAATTCTTGATCATTCTTCAACTTCAACAAGGGAGAAAATGGCAGGATCCTTTCCGACAAATTTGAAATGAATCTTTTGATGAAATTGATTTTACCAAGCAGAGATTGTAACTCTGTTTTGGTAGTCGGGGGAACTGCCTCATCAATTGCTTTCACGCTTTTCTGACCAACTTCAATTCCTCTCTCGTGGACCATAAATCCCAAGAATTGTCCAGCTGATACTCCAAAAGCGCACTTATTAGGATTCATGTTTAAACCATGTTTTCTTGTGCATTCCAGAGTCTCTCGCAAGTTAGCCAGGTGCTCTTTGTACACTTTAGATTTTATCATCACAACATCGATGTAGATTTCAACAATCCTACCGATCAACTTATGGAAAATGTAATTCATCGCCCTTTGATAAGTTGCACCGGCATTCCTCAGACCAAAGGTCATCACAACCCACTCGAACAGATCGATTGCGCTGGGGCACCTGAAAGCGGTCTTGGCTATGTCTTCCTCAGCCATGAAGATTTGGTTGTATCCTGCATTGCCGTCCATGAAGCTAATAACCTTGTGCCCGGCTGCTGCATCCACTAACATATCAGTTATCGACATCGGATAACCATCCATGGGTGTGGCTTTGTTCAAATCCCTGAAATCGATGCAAACTCTCAATTTTCCATTCTTCTTATATACAGGGACAACATTCGATATCCACTCCGCATATCGGCATGGTCGGATAAATTTTGAATCCAGTAACCTTTCAGTCTCCTTTTTGATATCAGCGAGCATGTGAGGGTTGAATCTCCTTGGAGCTTGTTTAAACGGCTGATATCCAGGTTTGATTGGCAACCGATGTTCAACAATTGACTGGTCTAAACCAGGCATCTCATAGTATTCCCAAGCAAAGCAGTCTTTAAATTCCTTTAATAGATCAATTAATTCCCGCTTATACTCCGGATCCAACTTAGCACTTACGTACGTCGGCCTAGGTCTATCTCCAAGACCAATATCTACTTCTTCCAATTCATCGGCCGACGTGAAGCCATGTCCTAGTTTGCCATCTGTACCATCTATTGGATTATCCATTAAGACAAATCTTCAAAGCCGACTGCTTGGATCGGCTGTTGGCTCTCACCATTGACTCTGAATTCTGATGGCAACAGAAAAGCCATCTAGATATTAGCCGATGGTTGCTTTCTATTGGCTGTTTGCTTAGTATGCCACACTTGAGGTTTATCGGATGCCTAAGCCTGTCCCACCTCTTTATTATGTAGGCATTGCACCCTTCTCTTATGGCTTCTTGTTAAACCTCCTGGATAGCATTGGCCTTCCTGCCAAACATATTCTCTTTCGTTGCCTTCTTCTTCATAATCAACCCAGTCCTGGTCAACAACTCTTTTTCTTAGCCAATTATGAACACTTCCATTTTTAAGCGCCGATCCATGTTATTATGATGATATGCATCTTGAGTATGGATAGACCGGCGGTTGGTTTGAGATTGCCTAAACTCCCAATATTGATTGCTGCATTCTGGACAGTCATGTCTGGTAGGCAACTTCAAACCTTCATTCCAGCAATGTCTGAAGCAAGGACAATTCCAATGTAATTCGGCTTGTTTCCTTTCATACCTCTCTTCTTTCAGTTGATGCTGGTATGCTTGATCCTTTAACCAACGCTGATAATCCTTTTCCTTCTACCGCTGTCACTTATTCAACAGGACCCGAGATGTAACTCGTAGCTTTGTCGCCTCATCTTTTAATGTCTTCCCCTGCTCGTATTGGTTCTTTTGCTCGGTGTGACATCTTCTAATCTCTCTGTACTCGTCAACCGATATTTGCATCTTGGGGTCGACTGTTCCAGCTTTTCTTGATTTGGTCAATGTTAGGACCTTAGCTTTTCCTTTGATCAGTCTAGCATCAACCATATTCTGATCTCCTAGGAAAGGATTATCATCATCTTTCATTTTCGAGGCGTGTTAAATTTGAGCCTCCCTTGCTGAATAGTGTATATGTTGCCTGAAGATTCTACATTCATTAGTGGAATGAGAGGTAGCGTTATGGAACTTGTAGAACTTCTTATTCTTCAATTGATCAGGGAGCAATATAACATGACTATCGGGCAACTTGATCTACCCCTTCTCAAGTAAGAAATCGAAGAGCTTGTCTGATTTGGTGACATCAAAGTCATAGCTCTCTTCGACTCCTCTTCCCCAAGGATTTGGCACCATTACTGCCTTCTTGCCACAATTCCATTCAGCCGCAGCAACTTCTTCTTCTTCATCTTCATAGCCATCATCGACTGAGTATGGATCATAAGCTTCAGCTACTATGGTACTCTTCTGAAATCGGGTATCTCTGCACATACTCTAGAATTGGCTATTGAGTGCTGCCACTCGTTGAGCCAATTGACCCAAGTTGTCAAATTCTTGTCCTAGCAACTTTTCTTTCCACATTGGCAGCATTCCTTGAATAGCTAAAGCGGCTAGTTGATCATCAGCCAAGTTTAAGGAGAAGCACAAGTTCCTAGTTTCTCGGAACCTCTGAAGAAACTCAGTGCCCGATTCATTAGTCTTCTATCTTATAGTTGTCAGATCGGTAATCTTCTTCTCTCCAGTCCTAGTGTAAAAATATGTATGAAACTTCTTCTCTAGGTCAGCCCAATTGGTAATAGAATTGACTGGCAATGATGAAAACCAAGTGAAGGTTGGCCCTGATAGGGACAAGGAGAAGAAATGAACTCGATGGGCATCCTCAATTGATGCTTCGCCCAATTGTGTAAGATACCGACTGACATGTTCTATCGTGCTTGTACTGTCTTGGCCAGTGAACTTAGCAAACTCTAGGAGCCTACAATTTGTGGGAAGAGTGACCAAAAAATCATACCATTATGGATACGGGCATTTGTACAAAAAGGTCAGCCCTTTTGGCTTCAAACCGAACTGATTCTTCATCATCTTGGTCACTCTTAGCAATAACTCATTAGCTTGTGGATTTGGATTCATTTGCACTTGCTGACCCATCTGTGGATTGAAATCCCATGTGCCTTGATATCCTGGATTTGGCATCATGTGAAGGGTGTTATAATCTGTGCCATAGTGATACCCTTGTGGAATCTCGATCTGTTGGGTTCTTTGCTAGCTTGCTGCTTGAAGTCTTTGATTGTAGACATAAGGATCTATATCTCTATGGATCCTTTGAATTGATGGTGCTATTTTCTGAGCCAACGATAGTATGTGGCCTGATGTGTCAAAATTGATCACCTGGTTCTGACCTTGCCCCACCGGCTATTGCGCATGCTATACTAGCAATCCAAGATTATACTATATCTGATTCACAGTAGTTCCTTGAGCCTATTCAGATGAACCCTAAACTGCCTGGACATCACCATTACTAGCTGGTGCTGCTTCTTGATGGCCGGTACCGACTTGATTAGTCCCTTGGGTCGATAGATCTAGAATGTTGTAATAAGCTGGCCCACCTTGACCAACTGGACACCCATGAATCGCATGTCTCATGGCGTTGTGGAATATGTCCAAGAAAGCTTCATTATGGCTTGATATGGCATCACGAACAGATTTGTCTACAACTTCCTTAAAGAAATGTATGTCTTCATCTTTAGTTGTATCCATCTACCCGTATAGTAGAACTCTTGGTAGTGGAAATTTCTGAACAATGGTGTTGTCACGTGTTTTGGTGTAGGACAACAAACACTTGTTCTGAAACTCTTCTGTAGCTTTGCTGATGATACCCTTATCCCCATCAGGTAGATCTTCATAATGCAGCATAAGGATGTCATTGTTGTTATGAACCGCCATGGCGATTGTGGTGTCCCACCAGGCGTGCTAGAAATGTGTGTCAACACGGAATTTCGTCCCGTGCCGAGGACACACGAGCAAGCCAAAAGGGTCCGCTCGATGGAGCTGGAGATCCGCCTATCTTCAGCGCAGGGGTGGTCGATCCTACGCACTCCTCCCGAGCGTGTCACTCAATTTGACCCTGCAATTGATAAGGAGATAAAGTTTATCAGTAATTAAGGGCGGAACATGCCGGTGTTGCCAGACAGTCCCGAGTGTGCGGCTTTTAGAGCCGATATGAAAGGAGACCGACTAAATAGTCGATTCCAGCATATTCATAAGAATAAATCGGTTAAAGTTCATGGGGTTGTGTAAGAAGAATCGGTTATCATGCAGGATGAATATCATTCTTTAAACAAATATTGGTCAATGGCAATAAGATATTAACAATAATTGGTTCATGCTAAGCCAATGACTGCAAGTAACCGAACTCCTTTATAAAAGAAACAGTTTGTCATCATTCAACCATTTAATAGAGATAAATCTAATGAACATATTAGATCTCAAATATCGCTATGACCAGTGGGGCATGAGGCAGAATCATGTAGGTCGTAGAAACAACAATAGACTCGATGACCCTAACTTATTACTAATATCAGTGGGGCATGAGGCAGAATCATGCAGGTCATAGTACAATAATAAGATCATGGGGCTAACACATCTTTCAACCTATCGCTACTTCAACGATATCGTGATGCGAACTGTTCGTGAAAGCGCTCGATATCGGCTAAAACAGCCAATTTAGGCATAGCACACAGTTAAGGTCATGCCCTCTCAGGAACAGATCTACCAAATAACGATCCCCACTCCACCGTGCTAACAGTCGGGTGTGAGGCAGAATCACACAGGCCGTGATAACGGGCCATGGAACAGTTTTCGCTAGCCAATAGATCTACTCAAGATCAAACTCGCCTTAACCGCACGCTATGCACGATTAAGATTGATGTAAAACAGCCGATAAAACATAACTCATCGTTTAAAGTACAGATTAGATCAGTTTTAGATTAACAGACGATGGGTTAAAAAGGATATAAGGCTGATCTAGATCAATCCTAATTGGACGAAGTGATATTGTTGTAATTAAATAAATAATGGAAGCAATAAACAATATCGGTAACTTAATGAATCTATCCGAAGGAACGCCACCCTTAGATAGAGCTGATAACTTGACCTTAATCTAGTTCGAGCAGTGGAGGTCGATTGGATCGATGCAGCCATACTTAAACTAGACAAGAGTCGATAACTAACTCATACTACAGTCGTTGTGGAGGTCGACCGGATCGATGCAGCCATACGAACAGAGGTATAAGCCATGACGGTACTTACAGACAAGCAGTGGAGGTTGACCGGATCGATGCAGCCGTACTTGCTAAAGGACTCGCCGAGATCTACTCTACTGCTACTCCTAAGGGGTGGTCGGAGCCAAAAAAGTAAGTAACTTGGATTTGATTGATTGTGTGTTCCTTACAATAGCCGAGGTTTGATATTTATACCTAGGACCTACGTATGACTCCCACCTAAGCATGACTCATCACAATCTTTGGCCCTAAGAGAAAACATTCCTAATTTAAGACAACTTGGACTCTAATCTTTCCCTTTTTGTAGAGTCCATCATGTCTCGTCCTAGCGCCGATCGTAGCCTTTGTCAATATCTACCGACGCTGCCTGGAGAAAGCCGATTCTAGTGCTGCATTCGAATCAGCTGATTCTCGATCTACACGCAATTGATTTCCTGCTGACATGATTGTGGGAGCTTTCGAGCCCCTGCGACTCTTCTTCCAAATTTTGGTGTAAACAACATGTCATTCCAGGGAACTCACGTCGCCCACGGTGACAGACGCATGGTCACTATGCTGCCTACTCCCTGTACGACCGTGGATCGGCACGCTGGTTCACCGCGTCGCCTGCTGGGGTGGAGTGGGATGTTACGACCCGCTAACATCGGCAGGGCATGGCATCATCAAGCGGATAGGTGCCCAGTGTGGGGCTGTCCCTATCACCACCTACCATGTCAGCAGAACCCGCGCAAAGGAAAAGGAAGGCCCTGTGACCCTAAAGGACTCTCTCTCTCTCTCTTTCTTTCTTTTTCTCTCTCTCTCTCTCATTCTCCTCTTTTCTCCCGCTGTAACCCGTGCTTTCCCTTGGCCTATAAAAGGGAAAGTAGGGCACCAGACTATGGGGCATCGAACAATCGCACCGCATCGCACCAAAAACCACTAGCGTCAAACCTCAAGCACATAGCTGAGCAGCGACTGAGCTCCCAGGACCCATTCATTTTTTCCACCAGAGACTTGGGACCTGTCCCTCTCTTGCCCATTTGTAACCCCTACTACAGACCTTTCAGAGCTAGTAACATGAGTAGTAGCAACGAATTGGACATAGGGACATTTCGCCCGAACCAGTATAAACCTCGTGTCCTCTTAGCACACCATCTGAGCCTAACACGCAATAATATAAATTTACTCGTTGGTGTTTACTCGAAACACCGGCACCGTTGTTGGCACGCATCTC
Organism: Miscanthus lutarioriparius; assembly: GCA_904845875.1. NCBI lineage: Eukaryota > Viridiplantae > Streptophyta > Magnoliopsida > Poales > Poaceae > Miscanthus > Miscanthus lutarioriparius. Next base: position 50,365,051 of record CAJGYO010000016.1, on the reverse strand, counting down.
CTTAGAAGGCCATCCGAACATACACGGTACAGATACGGATCATCCCAAAGGTGACGTCGGCTTTCAACTTGCAATTTTCTCTTATTTTCACCTAGTGGTACATATCCTGAAACCATGAAATTCATGATGTTTGCGTATCATGGGTTTGTGTCCATTACCTTGAGTAGCATGTCATCGCGTAGGAAGTCATTTATTGGCAGTTCCTGCATGTTAGTGATTTGCATACACGACAAATGATCTGCAACGGTATTCTCTACTCCCTTTTTATCTTTTATTTCAAGTTCAAATTATTGGAGTAAGAGAACCCATCTTATTAATTTAGGTTTAGCGTGTTTCTTAGCGAGGAAAAATTTAAGTGTAGCATGATCAGTATAAATGATAACTTTTGCACCCACTAAGTAGGACCTAAACTTGTCGATAGCAAAAATGACTGCTAAGAGCTCTTTTTCTATGGTAGCGTAATTAAGCTGTGCTCCTGTCAGCGTTTTGCTAGCGTACACGATTGTCACTAGCATCACACATGATCTCTAACGGCAGTGACCAATCGGATGGTTGGATGATCGACGCTGAGATGAGTGCTTTCTTAAGAGTGTGAAAAGCATTTAAGCACTCATCTCTAAACAAAAGGTGCATCCTTAGCTAGCAGGTTCATGAGGGGTCTAGCGATTTGTGAAAAAACTTTGATAAACCGCCTATAGAACCCTGCATGACCTAGGAAGCTGCGGATCCCTTTTACATTTATGGGGTGGTAGTTGCTCAATGACTTCTATCTTTGCCTTATCTACCTCGATCACCCTCTCAGACACAAGGTGCCCAAGAATGATCCCTTCACATACCATGAAGTGGCACTTTTCCCAGTTAAGTATTAGGTCCTTCTCTTGGCATCTCTGCAAGACTTTGTCTAGATTTTCCAGATAGTGGTCAAAGGTTTTTCCATAGACCGAAAAGTCATCCATGGAAACCTCCATGATCTCTTCTATCATGTCTGAGAAAATAGACAGCATGCACCATTGAAATGACGCGGGCGCATTACACAACCCGAACAACATTCGGCGATAAGCGTAAGTTCCATACGGGTATGTAAATGTTGTCTTGCTCTGATCATCAGGGTGGATAGGAATCTGATGATATCCTGAATACCCATCGAGGAAATAGAAAAAAGAATGCTTTACCAACCGCTCTAACACTTCATCAATGAAAAGCAGTGGGAAGTAGTCTTTCTTTGTTGCCGCGTTGAGTTTTCGGTAATCAATGCACATTCTCCACCCCATGACGGTACGTTGTGGAATTAACTCATTTTTATTATTTTCAATTACCGTCATTCCTCCTTTCTTTGGAACCACTTGGATGGGACTAACCCAATCACTATGTGGTATGGGATAAATAATCCTAGCGTGAATAAGTTTGAGGATTTCCTTCTTCATGACTTCCTGCATTGCATTATTGAGCCTACATTGAGGATCTCGAGATGGTTTACTCTCAAGGTCAATCGGAATGCGATGGGTACAGAGAGTTGGGCTAATCCCCTTGAGGTCTTATAAGGAATACTCAAAGACTGACCTATGTTTCTCTAAGATGGCGATGAGTTTGGATGTCTCCTCATCAGAAAGCTTATCGCTAATGATTATAGGAGTGTTTTGTTGCCATTTAGGAAAGCATAGCATAGACTAGTGGGTAGGGGCTTTAGCTCAACCAGAGGTTGTGCTGGTACTTCCTCTTTAGGAAGATCTATGGTTTCTCCTAAGTCGTCCTCTTCTTATACGAAGAGTTTTGCATCTTTTTCTAAGGATGACTTGGGGGAATCAAAGGGCAAAACCGACATAACTTCCTTGGGTAGATCAAGATGGGGAAGAGATTCTGCCACTGAGTTTTTGGTTCAAGTGATAGGAATGGTGAAGGTGTCTCTTCCCAACTTTATGTCCAATGCCCCTGATGAAGGAGGCTCCACGATAAGTTTTTCTAAGGTATGCCCTATCAAGATGTCGAAATCCTAGATTTCAAAGACATGGAAATCAAGGGCTACTTCAATATCCCTATGATGTAAAATTGTATCGTGGAGAATCCCAAGCCCTTTTAGGCTAGTTCTTGGACAAGACCTAAGGGACTTAACTATTGGAGCCAGGGATTTTTCACCTAGATAAGCAGATGTGAAGGATGCAGACATTAGGTTAGCTCCAACAGATGGGTTATACAGCACATCCACCCAAGTTCCTTGAATTTTGTAATGAATGGTTGAAGAGGGGGTGAGTATTTGAATTTCTTCAGAAGAACGCTCTCCCTCATCCACCCATTCACTGCTCATGATAACGGTCAACTCCTTGATGGACTCTCTAAGGGATTCTTTGTCTAATGGTTCAAGAGGAGTGATAGGAACTGGTGGCCTCTTTTGGCAGGAGTACTTTGAGGTGTTTCCAAAATCTTTGAAAAATTCATCCTCAAAATACGGAAGATCCAAAGGTTGGAAACCTTCCTTCAAAACATCTGACTCGGGTGAGGGTCTCTCAAGGGTGTTATGGGTTCGGCTTCAGCCGAAGAGACTTCCTTGTGGCTCAGCTCGGGTTCTACACGAAGAGGTTCTAGTAGGGGAGTGTTCTCTAGAATGCAGTCTAGGAGAGCTTCTCCTTCAACTATGGTTTTGTGAATAAACGAACCTCTGGTAGCTATGTCGAGCTATAGTGCAGATTCCTTTCTAAGCCCTAGCTAAAAATGTTGTAAAAGCACATGGTTGGGTATAGACAAGTATGGGCTAGATCTCGTTAAAATTGAGAATCTGTCCCAGGCTGCACCTATGGTTTCCTTCTCTTTTTGTTGGAAGTTGAGTATCTCTTATCATAGGGCAGCAATTTGGGATATAGGGAAGAATGCAAGATAGAATCTATTCCGTAGTTCTTCCCAATCGACAGCTACCTTCCCTACGTTGTGGGTGTACCATTGTTTCACCCTCTCATCAAGTGAGAAAGGAAACAACTTCCACTGAAGTGTTTCTTATGACATGCCTAAAATGATCAGGCATTAATAGAGCTACTCAAACTCCCTTAGGTGGTGATAGGGGTTTTCGTAATCTAACCCCAAGAAGGCTTGTTCCCAAACCATAGCTATAAAGCCAGAGCAGAGTTCATAACTTGATGTTGTGATTGGCTTTGAGGATTGTGGTGGTTCTACGAACTCACCCTTGGGAGCAAAAAGGTTTTGAATGGTAGGTTGCTCCATTAGAGAAGAGTAAAAAGAAAAGAAAAGAAAGGTAAAAACAAAGGATACACGGGCAAACTAGGTTTAGAGACTAAAACGACAACCATTCCCCAGCAATGGCGCCAGAAATGCTTGTTGTGCTTCTTAGCGTAAGCAGAAAAGTCCACAAGCACATGAAAGTACCATTGTAACACTTCACCTAGAAGTATTTAGGGTGTCGTATTCTCCAAAAGGAACGGTAGTGTAAGTAGTCTCTTGGCTAGTTTACCCAGGAGTACAAGATGAAGGGCAACTTGGGTAGTGAGGTTCTTCTAAGGGCAGAAACCTTAATCAAAGATAACTTTGCTACTATAGACTCACTTTGGGCACTGGGTTGCAACTGGTCTGCTAGTTGATGCCGGCCTGTAGCTCTATGTTGTATCCGAACATGGGGGATTACAAAGGATGGACAGGGTTGTCACCACCTACCGCCTACCCCTCAAACAGGGGATATGAGGCAAACAAAGGTAACATGTAGCTTAGACACCACATCTACGCTAACCATTACTACTCTAGCATTAGCCAGGAACTTCCATCTTTATCAGGAGTCCTCTACTAGAGCACCCATCATGAGGACGGACGATGAACCCGCAAGTAAGTAGCAACAATGATAACTTTTACTTAAGGGATCAAACCAAAAGATGAACACTAACTTCTTACTCCAAGTAGTAAGACGAATGTAGAGGTACAAGTGTAGAGGGGCCGACAAGTCTAGCACTCCGTCCACCCGATGTACAAGGCTTGCCAAGTACAAGAAGTAGAGAGCACCGCTACTCTGCTATTCCTCTAACTCTTTCCTCTCTCACTCCCTACTCTAGTCTAGCTAGAAGCTAGTGGAATGTGTGTAGCCCTTCTTCTTCTCCAAATGTGGATATCATGATTTGAGGAGGGAGGCTCCTTTTATACCTTGAGTATGACGGTTTGGTGAGGTATTTTTGGTAAGCACCCATGCAACCATCCTTGGGGCATTAATTGCACCGCCTCCTGAAGAGTAGGCCCGAGAGGCGGCAAGGGGATTGCAGTGGCACCCAGGGTGCGCCCACACCCTAGTTGGCGTCTCCCCGCACCGCCTTCACCAGGTGGGCTTCTGGGTGGACCTGGACCCCTGCCACGCTGGTGTTCTAGCCTAGAATCAAAGTTTGGTTGGGCTATGCTTATGTTTTGCTTGAATGCGCCTTCCCGATTGTGCATTTTTGTGCATTTTCATGTATTGCCCTGCAAAACATATACATACCAAAACTCATGGAAAATGTGAGTTGTAAACCCTAATTTCAAGTTTTGGTATTCATATTTGTTTTATTTTGTTTTAATGTTGGCGGTAGAAATGTGAGTTAAGGACCACCAATAGACGAGTGCTTCATTGGTCGTGCTAGAGATGAACGCTCCGATCAGTCCACATCTATGATGTCAAGAAGCTCGTTGCACTGCTTGGAAAAGCAGTGGATGTACTCACATAGAGTTTCTCCTGCTTTTTGCTTGCAAGCTTTGAGATCCTAGGAATTTCTGGGGCACACGTATGTGCCCTGAAAGTTCCTGCAAAGATGCGCTTGAAGTCTGCCCATGAGTGGATGATGTCCATAGGGAGATGCTCGAGCCATGCTCGGGCACATTCCACGAGGTAGAGTGGAAAGTATTGGATGATGAAGAAATCATCGTCCGCCCCGCCTGCTCGATAGGCGAGGCGAAAGTCTTCCAGCCACACAGCGGGGTTGGTGTCCCCGGAGTACTTGACGATGTTCATCGGCACACAGAAACGTGCTAGGAATGGTGTCTACTAGATCCTCTTCGCGAATGCCTATGGGCCACAAGCGTCCGGGCTCGGGCTACATCGAGCTTCTCGGATCCTAGGATGTCGGCCATGGTTGTCCGAGTCACTATCGCTGTAGTGTGGCTGATCCTTGCCCACCAGGTCTAGCCCAGGCTGTCTGGCACCTTGAGTCAAATGATCATTGTGGTTCCTAACATAGCGGCTGCGCTCAGGGGAAGGCTCCCACCTGTGCGCTGCACCACCATTGCTGGGTCGGAGCATGCTTGGCATGTGGTACCCCTCAGGGGTGCCATGTGCTGAAGAGATGTGCACAAGGATGGCCTCAGGATGCTGCCTCTCCACAGAGCTTTGACCCTATTGTACCACTGTAGTTTCCTTCGCAGCTCCTGGTGAACGCACTTTCCTTCATCGGTCAAGGGTTTAGGGGCCATTCGCATGATCATGGTGGCCGCCGTGACATTCTAGCTAGCTCGAGGGAAGACGGGCATCTCCCTCTTGCCTTATTGGTTTTGATCATACACACTATGTGCCTACGCCCGCGTGCCCTCAGCGTCAAGGTGTTATGGGCTGGGACATCCGACGTCGTGGTGCTCGTTAGCCTATTTGGCTTCATGGGCCCTAGCACGTTCTAGGTGCTCCTGGTCGTACTCTGCCTGTTCCCTAGGGTGCGTGGAATTGGGTAAGCATCATCCTCGATGCCATTCCATCCTCTAAGAGGTGCAACATATTGCATTCCCTCAACGGATGGCAGCTCCCTTCGGAATTAGGCTCGGAGTCCGTGTTCCTAGGGGTCATCGGTAGGAGATCACAGATGGACTTAGGTTCCCACTCGATCATCCCCATAAACCCAGAGGACTCTAGCATCATTGTATGACCATGGCGCCTGGTGAGCTCTCGCTCGAAGAGTGCGATCGCGTCCCTCATCCCGGAGGGCAGTGCGGTGTTGAGGTTCTAGAATTCAGACTCTGGCGACATGGGCCCACTCCTGGAGAGCTAGGCAAAAGCATTCACCAACACGTAGAGAACACGTTGGCTCAGCTCTGGTTTGAGGTTCACCTCGAGATAGGCATCGATCCTGCATGCTAGCGCATTAGAATTAACGATCGCGGGACCGACGTGGGCCGATCCATGATCAATCATTAGGATCTATGGTGGAGCCACATTCCCTTCGTAGAGGCATAGCTAACCCAAGTGGTTGGCTATGAAGTCTAGGTCCCCGAAGCATAGAGCTTGGACAGAGAGAAGACTATCAATGGGAGCTGGCCTGTCGACATCGGCGAACTTGTGGCTTTCATAGCGGATGCGGCCACCAGGGGCCGTGCCAAGAGAAAGTCGGACGTAGGTGCAAGGAGCCATCACTTCCTTCTCAACAATGAGAGTGCATGACTGCCCCCTACCTAGCATGCCAATTGTTGGTGTTTTATAAACCATACTAGTGAATTTATACAATTGTCGCGCTGCTCTGGAAAAATGATGGTAGCATCCAAAAGTCATGAGGATTTATACTGGTTTAGGCCGGAGCCCTGCGTCTAGTCTTAGAGATGATTGAGTGCGTGTTCCTCGCTTGAATGCTCTAAAGTTCTTACAATGGGGTGCAAGAATGGTGGAAGAGGTAGGAGAGCTAGAGCTAGAATATGGACTACCAGAATGAGAGCCTCGAGAGTCTAGGAATGGTGAAGATGATGAAGATATGTCTGGAGGGGTGCCCTGGCTACCCTTATATAGAGTCCGTGGCTAGGTCACATACAAAAGAAGGAGGTTCTCTCGACTGAGGGGTCGTGAGCTTGAGGGAGGGAGCCTAGCTAACTTGGCTTGCAAGAAACACCATCTTATGGGGCACGTCTGGACATGGTTGTCATCATGATCTTGTGTCCACGCCGCAGCATGGTGTGACATGGTGCCATAGTGTCGTTTGTGCTGGCATTGTGGGCACGTTGGTGCTTCGCCAGCCATTCTATGCAATGTGGTCTTCGTTGTGGCCTTCATCATCGCTTCCTAGTCTCCTAGGGGCATCGTATAGGAGTTGGTAGCCATCTTGTTAGCCTATGGAATTGGTGGCCACAATCCCAGGCTCTAGGGTCGTGGCCCCTATTGGCTTGGATGGCCTCTAAGTCAAGGCCGCTGTCATGCATCCCATCCTGTAGTGGGTGGAGTAGTACGTGTATTTTGTTGGTCCATATTTGGGCGGTAGGTGTTGGTATTTATTAACTTGTCACTTGTTTTAATAGCCACCTATTATAAACATATATCTCCTAACATTACTTTACTAGGTTGTCATCCCTAGTGATGATGCCAGAGATGCTTATTGGTACTACATAGCATTACTACTAGAATAATACTAAGCAGTTCTTTATTAATTTATGTGACTAGAAAAAATATATATGAAATATATAAATGAAAGGAATCTACAAGCGCATAGATAATATACCATTGCAGCACTTCACCCGAGAGTATTACATGTATCGTTATTTATATTTTTACCATAGGGAAGGTCTGGCATGGACATGTATTGATAAGTTATACTATTGATGGAGAAATAAACCATAACCAATGTTCTACTCATAACAGGGGTAAGTCATAAGATAAGATATATGATAAGTATTGATTAATAATAATGATAAATCACTCAGAGTACTCCTTCTATGGCATTAGCATGGTTAGGTAGAATATTAGAGGAATAATTCCTAAGTCATTCTTAATTACAAGTCAAAGCATACATTGATTAGTGCAATTATACCTAGTAATCATTGTTAAGATCATTGTCATATCTACACATAAGGGATATTACTAAGGAAGATTAAAAATAGAGCTTGTTCTTCCTTCGTAGCCGGACCCTACATGCATCTATATTCGGGGAGTGGACTATATAGGACTCACTAGGAGTGTCACATCCACGAACTACCACATGACCTAGAATATAGGGTGTATCCGCATGTAAACAACGTATAAGCACCATGCTTACACAATGTCGACCACCCACCCATGGATCCTTAGAGTGAGCACTATATGAACTTATGCATGAACATGATGATAATCCAACTATACTAAGCATATAATCAAAGTAGACCATGAACATTATAATGAAGAACATGAATAAGATGAATACTAATATTGTCATAACAATTGTAGATAGCATATAAAAGTAATAGAGATATAAAAGAGAGGGGGTACAAAGATTATACCAAACCACGCTCTTGACACGATCGAAATCCAAGCGAAGCCTGCTTGCCTCCCTCTAGACCTAGCCTAACTAGCTATGCCCTAGAATATGATGGAGCTATGAGGATGATTAGGGTTTTTGTCTTCTCAAATGACTTGATGACTAGGGTTATGCCTAGGGGGTGGCAGGGGCTGGTATGTAACACCCTTAGTGTTACACTGTAAATCATTTGCTAAAACATATCATGAGCATCTTGTTTATGTGTTAATGCATGTAATAAAAAGTGTTGATCAAATTCCGTAACTAAAAACGATCAACGGAAGTGCAAAACGAAAGTAAATTCCATAGTCATGTTATATCACTTAGGGTTTAAAACCAATTTTTATTAAGCAACAATGCTATAGAACATGTATGTGATACTTGAATAAAGTTTGAAGGACAAATTTTGTAGATGACGATGAAATACCTGCGATCAAAAATGATATCACTAGCTAACATTTCTAATAGCTTGGAAATCAAATTTGAAGCAAATCCAACACAAGACTTGGACAATTTCTTAAGTCTAAAAATAGATTGACAAAGCTATGTTTGGTAATTTTTGCTGAGAAATTGGGTTAAGGAGTGGTGTGGTATTATGGCTTGTTTTAGTAGCCTCATATGCCCTCTTAGGTATAGCAACGCTGTTTTGGATGTTTGGTCAACCGATTGAGTGAATTGGACGCTTCAAAAAGCATGCATGGCACGTTTTTGGTCGGGTTCCTCAAATAGGCGTGGTCACCGTGCTCCTGAGCCATTGTCGACACGTTGGTCGTGCGTGTACGCGTGTCTAGCTGCGCTTGGCTAGCCACTATAGCCCATAGCCCTAGCGTGTAGCTGTCCCTCCTAACTGCCATGCTGCGCGCTGCCACTGGCGCCACCACTAGGGCCTTCCACGTTCGCTCTATTGCTCGGCTTGGGTCCGCCAGCCGTTGTCGCTGCTGCGCAGCTGCACGCACAACGCCACACACATCGGTGTCATGATCAGTGCCTAGCCTCTCTCTTTGCTCTGGTGGCGCTGTGTCAATATGGGATCGAGGCCGCTGCCTTTCGCACGCGCGCTTATCCCCACTTGCGGTCAATGGTGCCCTGTCGAGGTGGCGCGGAGCTCCCGTGCGTGGCACATCACGCCAAGCCACTGCTGGCCGCACCCTATGTAGGACATGGCATTGCTGTCCTCTCGCCTTGTTCTTTTCTATTGAATGGCTACGCCACGCATCGTGATGTCCCTTCTCTGCATCTCTCACGTGCGCGCCGTTGTGGCCGCCTGGGATGGGCAGGCGGGACCGAGCCATGCCAGAACCAAATCCACAGCACCTGGTCATTTTCAACGCAATTAATCACGCCAGGTGCTAGTACTCGAGTCCTGCTACTGCCTAGTCCTCTCTTGCCTTCAATTGAGCCCAACCGAACTCCAATTGGTCATTTCCCTTGCCGCCGAGCCGTTAAGGCCGCCTCCAGCTGAGGCGGATGACAGACCCGACCCCAAGTACTGATTGAGCCAGACAACCACACCATTAGCTTCGTATTCCCCTCCAAGTCACCCTGCGCACCCCACTTGCACTGCCACTACTTTCTCGACTGCTTTCCTGACGCCGCTGATGCGGCCGCGCCACCATAGTCCATCGCTGGGCTTGTCATGTGTGCATGGCCGGATGCGCCCGATCCGTCCCCAGTCAAGCCACCACCACAGGTAGCTACGGGGTGAGTTGTTGATGCCCACCCATTGGTTCTATCACCTCTGTTGTGACTAGGCTTGCTGGAACACGGCTGCCGCCGCCGCAGGGTGTCCGCCACAATGGAGGGAGCTTCTGGACGCGTCCCCGCTCATCTCTTCACCGCCCATCAATTTGTATCTACATCTAGGTGAGCATCAGTCCCTTAGAGGGGGCGGGGAGGGGCTCGGACGGCCAGCGTGGCTGTCCAGTGCCATCATCGTCGCACTGGTGCGTGCGGGGGTGGCTGGAGGAACAGCTCAATGTAAAGAAGCGAATGAGAAAGGGCTTATTTGTATAAGAGCAGTCTATAGGAATAGTGTTGCAGACCTCAGGGTGAATCATCGGTAGCTCAAGGGTGTTTTTGCAAGGTTGCCAGTGCACGCGGCCTCCCCGCATGGGCCGCTTTTGCTGGGCTGGTCCGTTGGCCATGGGCCGCGCTCATGTGTGCGATGTGCTGTGTGGGCCACGCGTTGCGGGCCGCACGGAGAAATTGGTTTTCCTTTTTCCAGGGAGTTAGTAAATGCTTTTCTAATTTAGTTTTGAGCTGATCTTTGGAAAATTATAGTAAATTCTATAGGTATCCAAAAATAGTGAAACAAAATTTGTTAGGTTCACAAAAATGTGATCTATCTATTGGTGTAGTTAGTTTATAGTTATCTATGATAATGTTAGGTTCATTAATTCATTTAGGAAAGCTTAGCATTATTTAGATTAATATTTGTAGGAATTTTTGTGGCAAATTGGTAATAGGTTTGATCATGACATTTTTACAGTAGGTTCATGGTATTATTATGTGCTCACTGTAATTTTTGTAGCCTTAGAATAGTTTGAGAAATATGGTAGCTAAGTACTCCTTGTTGTAATATATAGGAAATCATTAATAAGAGTAAGAATATATTTTAGTTGCCAAGTAGCGCTTGTTGGCGAAACCTTGCTGGTTTGATGGGAGTGATGATTAGCTCGGTATCTAGTCTTTAGAGGTAGTTGGTGGCTTAGTAGATATATTCTTATTTTAAGTGTTGCATCATCATTTCATGCACGTAGATAACGAGTTGGTAGAGTTCGCGACCACGGGAGAGCAGGAGTATGAGGAGGTAATTGAAGAGTACGAGGAGGAGATTCTCATACAGAAGGGAGTCCCGAAACCACCAGCGACTGACTTTGCTAACACCCCGTCTGCCCAAGGCAAGCCACTGTGCATAACCCTTATTTTGAATGATCACTGGATATATGTGTGATGTGCGTTTATGTTACAGGCATTTTATGGAAACTACATGTTGGTATAGAAAGTGACCAACTAGTAAATATTTGTAGTTTTGCCGTACGTTGTGATCGGAGGTGGCCAAGCACTCAATGACATAGGGTTTATACTGGTTCAGGCAACGTGCCCTATGTCCAGTTTGAGTCGGTCAGTGACTTTATTCCTAAGCCCAAGTGCTTGAAGTTTGTAGTGGGGTTACAAACGAGAAGGAGAAAGATGGAGTGTACAAGAGGTCCGGTCGGCTCTGGTTGGAAGGGCCAAGAGCGACAGGAGCTATGCTATGAGCTAAGTGTTCAAGCGTGTGCTTGAGGTCCAAACCCGGCAGTTCTGTGGTTGTGAGCTAGTGAACTTGATCGATGTTGATTAACTAAAAAGGGCTCTATCTTTTGGGAGAGGGCATATCCCCTTTTATAGATGAAGGGGATGGCCTTACAAGTGAGAGGGAGAGAGTACGAATGCTTCTAACCTTGTTGCCCACACCAACGGGCACAGAATGATGGTAGGCACCCACAACACTGTTGGATGTCAGATGCACATGGGAGGTTCCATCGTCCTTGTCTGGGTAAGGCAGATGTCGGTACCTGCATACACTGTTGATGCCCAGAGGCATGTGAGGAGTTTCACCATGTGCACTTGGTATGGTGAATCCCGGTGCCCACAACACTGTTGATGCCCAGAGGCATGCGGGGGAGCCTTACCGTATGGGAGTTTAATGGCGCCCATAATACTATAGGGGAAATGTAGGCGCCTACAACACTATTTGTGTCAGGGCGGTTGCAGAGTACTGTTCCGTGCAGGGTATGGTCCCTGGTACTGTGGTTTGACTTGTGCACCTCGCCCCGCTTTTCTCTGCACGTCTCCTGGTCCTTACCGAGTGGGCGTTCCCAGTCGGCTCTAATCGCGCCAGTTGGAGAAGAGCGGTGAGCAGGGGCTGGGGGTATCCCCGGTCGGAGAGTGCGGGGTTGGAGTCGGAAGCGGTGTTTTTGGCTAGGCCTTTCGGTCGAAGAGGCTGTCTAGAGGCGGGCTGATGACTGGATCGAGCACTCTGATCGGAGAGGTGGGCTGGAGCCGGAATGTCGCAGAACTAACCAATTTATAAGAATACAAGTACAATGGCAATCCATGGCGGTCGCCTTTCATCATACTTGAACCCATATAAACCCGGTAGTCCGTCGAGTACCATGACGGGTCTCGATAAACGATTTACAACAACCAAGATAGACAGATTCAACATACATGCCACATATTACATAAAGTTCACAGATACTTTTCATCATCCAGTACTGAATAAAAGTTATTACAAACCGAGTTTGATAAATAAAGCGGAAGCAAATAAGTTCGAAGATAAAGTTTCCAACATAGTTTGATCTGATTGCCAAGCTAGATCACGGTCCACAAAAGCAAGGATAGGAATTACTAAAGAAGCCTGCCCAAGGCTTACTCCTCATCCACAATGGGATAGAAGCAACTCTTGCAATAACCATGATACACGGTGCCATCGCAACATTGGGAAAATAAACCACGAGTACGAGAAGGTACTCAACTAGACTTACCGTCATGAACTAGAAAATAAAATGACTCAAGGATTATGCAAGGTTGTATAAGTGGACGTAACTTGACAACATTTTGCGAAAAAGGCAATCGATCCGTTGTACAATTATGATTCCTTTACCAAGTTAATTATAACTATCCATTTCTAGATTAGCAACTATCCTGTGCCAAACATGTGGTATCATTTAGAAGCATACAATAGTAACCATAGCAGGTATTGAAATTCCATTTTCTTCCAAGAACCATCATGTTCCATAATACAATTACTACGATGTTGGGACTAGCCAAGTTTCTCACTATCCGGGAGAGGCGGCGATTGAATCGATTTCAACCAGTTGGAATTTATTCCTAACACAAACCCAGTCTACGACCACGATAGCCTTAGGTCACCTTTGGTACAACTCAGGTACACATTTCATGGGTTCATACTGCGCCGCTAATCTGGAACACCGGATGCCGGGATGCTCGAGCCAAGCACGCCCTTGGGCTCGATCGTCGTTCCGGAAGGAGCAAGACAATGAAGCGATTCCGGCCCGAGTTGAATTACTCGGCCAGCGGTCGGAATGAATTATCCGGCCAGCTAAGTGAGAGGCATCGTTCAATCTTGTCGAAGCACCAACAACGATGCGGTCCTTAATCGACATAGACGGGATAAATCCACACCCAAGACCTCCATGTCTTGTTGCTTCTCTATCTACTTCCCGTCCGGTCCCGATTTACTTTTACCACATGGTTACATTCCACGATAGCGAGATATAGCCAACCGTGCTCCGGTATCCACCTATATCTCGTGGTGACGGGACATCACCCGACTTCTACCGGTCTAAGCATGGCTAAGCATATATATTCGATCCCGGACCTATACCGTTCTGGTGTAATATTTGGACAAGGAATGTACATGCATCAAGTGGTTTCATTCAACTCTTATAACCTAGTGCATCAATCATAAATACGTAAGTAAACATTTGTAAATTACTGGGAGACTTATAATGCTCCGGGGCTTGCCTCGCAGAAAGGAAGTAGGGCGATGGTCAGGGCACTCCGGAAGCTCTTCAGGGTTCTGCTCCACGCCTTCGGGAGCTGCGGCTTGCGGATCCTCCTGCGGGTTCCCTTCCTCTGCTTCTTCGAATTCCAGCAATGTGATCTCTTCCTCCGATCCTAGATGCATGAGTATGGTATAAGTATTACGAATGCATACATGTTAACAAGTGCATCACGTTGTTTGAGTAGGCGCATATCTCTTCTCGATTATTACTTAACTACTTCTACAATGCATCGACTATGCCACAAACAGTAGCTACTTGTTTCACTCATAACTGGAGTTCTACAAATCCAAATCCAGTGATCCTAGACTTTCTGGAAAGCTTATCAAATTCTCTACAACTTTGCTATTAACCATTTTTATAGTACACCTCAGTTTCAACATGCAACTCATCACACTCTAGAATCAGTCCGAAAATGATTTAACATGCAATATAAAGTAAGAATACTTCTACTTCAGGTAATCATTCAAAATTTGACAACCTAGAACCTACCAATAGGTTAAGCATACCAAATACAGTTAAGATGATATAATGGTGAAGCCCAAACTATTTATTAAATTGTCTTTATTATTTTATTTAGATATCTAGGTTAAATAATAAATATATATCAGATGTGCTTAATAAATTCTCAAAAATTTACAGAGCCTTACTAACACTATCAAAAGACTACTGTAAAAATTTCATGTCATTCTACCAAGTAGAACATTCTATACAAAAATGACAAGGCAGCAAGGCTTGAAATAGCATAAATGGAAAATCCTATTGAAAAGTGTCAAGCAACAGATTTCATATTTTTCTTAGCATCCATATGGTACTAGGATTACCTCCAACAAATTTCATGAATTTTGGACTCATACTTAATTTATGAAAATTCATGCAAGGATTAACTAGTCATAAAAGAAAAATCTATAACTTCAAATCTACCCATGCACTGGTCCTCAAATTTTTACCAGAGTTCACACATGCTAAGATTAGTTCACCACAAAAATTTCATAATTTTTGGAGCACAGGAACTCTAGATATAAAATAAACAAATTTGAATGCATTCAAAAGCACATTTCAAATCCCTATTTAAATCTCCAGAAATTTCTACTGTTGAAACCAAGAATATATTTTTCTTAAATACTACACTTCCTAAGGAACACAACCATATTTATTTCACAATTTTAGGAGCTCCCAAACTGATGATACAAAATTCGCAAAACAAATCAAAAACTGGAACATTTGAACTAGCCTACAACACACACATTGCGCTGCACTCGCGATCTCGTGATCTAAGCGCATCTATTGAGCCACTTGGCCGGCCCTATTGTCGGCGGTAAGTGGACGACGGCGGCGGCAATGGCGGAATGGCGGCGGAGGCGGGACGGCGAGACGTCGGTGAAAGCTACGGTGGCGCAAACACAAGCTCGGGACGAGCATCTCGACGAGCTATGGTTGGCCTATATGGCGCTCAAGCGTGGCATGGGGTGGTCTGGTTAGGTGGGACCACGGCGGCGACGGAGGGTGGCGGAGGAGCTCGGCGAGGCGGTGCGTGGGGTTAGAGCTCACCGAGCTTGAACAACGAGCCTTTGGAGGACGCGCAGAGGATCTTTGGGGTGGCGGTGGAGCTGTTGCGGTGGTGCTTGAGTGGCAGAGCGCGCTGCTGTGGCGGCTATGGCGACAAGCGAACTCTGAGGAGCTCGGCGGCTGCGCTATGGAGGGAGGCTGCGGACGGCGAAGGAGGAGCGGAAATGGCGAGGGCGCTGGGCGTTATGGGCGTAGTCTTTGGCGTGAAGAAGGCGCGCTTGGCTGCTTGGCTTAGCCCATTGCGGTGAAGCGCGGCGCTGCCACGCCACGCCACCGCGCCGCTGTGGCGACCACGGCCTGAACCGGTCGGCCACTGAACGCAGCGATTCAGTTTGTCATTGACCCGATAGGAGCAGCCTAACAGCGGGTTTTTGTGATGATTTATCTTACAATCCGTGACGAATTAGCGCTAGGTTACTAAACCAACTTTGTAGACCTAAGTACCGGTTACAAATGTTGTTCAATGCACTTGTTCTAAATCGCAACCGAAACCGAGAAAAATCGATCCAAAGTCAGGCTGACAGCACTGTCAGAGTATGACTTAGAACAAAAATGGCTAAGTGTTGAAAACAGTGATTCGATGATTTTTGAAATCCAAATTCAAGCAGGTTAGGAGCTGAATCAGTCAAAGGCCCAAAAATCAAAGTTGTTCCTTATGTTAAACACTACAACTTTGCTTTAGTGAACTCCTCCATGCAAGGTCTCTAACACCTAGTTCAACTTTAGTCAAACATGTCACTTTGAAAACATGATACCTACACAAACCATGGCTAAATGACCAAACTAGCCTTAGCACTAAATACCAAAGTTGTTCCTAATGATATCCTAAGCATGTTTAAACAATTTGCAAGGTCATTTAAGCATTTCATGTAGTAGTCACTCATATAGCTATTCAGGTCAACACATGAAATATCACTTAAGTGCTTGATCATGAAATGTGGCCTTCATCAACAAGGTTCCTTTTGTTAACCTAAGTGTAGCTAAGGTGTTTTAGTGACTAGCACTACCCACTTGCATTCATTTGCACATGATCATATGCATATGTTCCAAGAAACACGGAATAACAAGCAATGTTTCATATGTTTCGATCGAATGTTTCAATTGTAAATGATGATTTATGAATGCTTGATGCTCATGATCATGTTATGCAAGTCAAGTTATGCAAGGCTAACACCCGAGGTGTTACAGCCCCTCCCCCTTATAAAAATCTCGTCCTGAGATTTGCAAGACCTACCATTCTTGGAAAAAGGCGGGATAAACTTCTCGCAGATAATCTTCTCTTTCCCACGTAGCATCTTGTTCACTATGATTGTTCCACACCACCTTATAGAACTTAATGATCTTACTCCTTGTCACTCTCTCCATCTCTTCTAATACCTGAATTGGTTTTTCTTCATAGGTCAAATCCGATTGAAGCTGCACGTTGGTGGGTGCAATAGCTTCTTCCGGTACTCGAAGACATTTCTTTAGCTGAGAAACATGGAACACATCAAAGATTGCACTCATCTCTGGTGGAAGTTGTAACTTATATGCAACCTTCCCTTTTCGTTCCAAAATTTTGTATGGCCCTACATATCTTGGTGAAAGCTTCTTTTTCATCCCAAATCTTTTCACGCCTTTCATGGGTGATACTCTCAAGTATACATAGTCACCCACTTCAAAAGTTAGTGGTCTTCTTCTTACGTAAGCATAACTTTTCACATCGGATTGAGTTGCCTTCATGTGTTGTTGGATGATACGTACTTGCTCTTCGGCTTCATTGACAAAATCAATACCAAAGTATCTCCTTTCACCGGGTTCAATCCGGTTCAAGGGAGTTCTGCACTTTACGCCATACAAGGCTTCAAATGGAGCCATTTTGATACTCGCTTGATAAGCTTTGTTGTTATAGGAGAATTCAGCTAAAGGTAACCATTTCTCCCATGAACCTTTTGAAGATATAACACAAGCTCTAAGTAAATCTTCTAGGATCTGGGTTTACTCGCTCTGTCATTCTGAAGTTTGCGGATGATAAGTCTGAACTTGATTAGCTTGGTTCCCAAAGCCTGGTGTAAGTGCTCCCGAAACGAGCTATGAACTGTGGTCCTCTATCTGAGATTATGGTCCTGGGTACTCCATGCAATCTCACGATCTGGGAAACATATAACTCAGAGTATTTCCCCACGTGATATGTGGTGTGAATCTGGTACAAAATGCTTTGATTTGGTGAGACGATCAATAATAACCCATATTGAATCATGACCTTGTGGTGTCGTTGGAAGGCACTGTGATAAAGTCCATGCTGATTTCCTCCCATTTCCATCCTGGAATAGGCAATGGTGAAGTAATCCAAAGCCAGTTTTCATATGGATGCTTTTTACTCTCACTGCAGTTATCACACCTAGCAACGAGTTGCGATCTCTTTCTTCATCTTAGTCCACCAAAATGGGTTCTTAAATCTTGATACATTTTACTACTACCGGATGGATAGACAATTTTGATGAGTGAGCTTCTTCTAAAATTTGACTCCTTAGCTCACGGTCTTTTGGTACCACTAGTCGGTCCTCGAACCATAATACACCTCTTTCGTCCAATCTAAAATGTTTGGTTTCTTGCTCTTGCATTTTCTCTTGATGTGACTTATTCCCACATCTGTTCTGTTTGTAGCTCTATGATTTTGCCCTCAAGTGAACAATCGATTGTGATATTGTGTAGTACAGCAGGATGTAACAAGTTGAATCCATCTTCCAGCAATGCTTCCACAGTGTTATAATGGGACTTCCGACTAAGTGCATCGGCTACTACATTAGCTTTACCCGAATGGTAATGCACTTCTAAATTATAGTCCTTAATCAATTCTAACCATCTTCGTTGTCTCATGTTTAGCTCTGGCTGGGTAAAGATATACTTGAGACTTTTGTGGTCAGTATAGATATGACATACATTGCCCAACAAGTAATGTCTCCATATCTTTAGTGCATGGACAACGGCTGCAAGTTCCAAATCATGGGTAGGGTAGTTGACTTCATGTTTTCTCAATTGCCGTGAGGCATATGCAATTACTCTCCCTTCTTGCATAAGCACACATCCCAAACCTATTCACGATGCATCACAAAATACATCAAAAGGCTTTTCAATGTCCGGTTGTGCTAACATGTTGCTTTGTAGTCAACAAAGTTCGAGAGTGTGAAAGGTTGTTTCACATTCGGTGTCCATTTGTACTTCTCATCTTTACGAAGTAGTCGGTCATAGGCTTAGCTATCTTTGAGAAATCTGGAATAAACCGACGATAGTATCTCGCTAACCCTAGAAAACTCCGAACTTCATGAACCGAAGTTGGGGCTTTCCAATCCATGACCTCTTGTACTTTGGATGGGTCTATTGAGATTCCATCTCTTGATAAAATGTGACCTAAGAAAGGTACTTTGCTCATCCAAAATTCACATTTGCTAAACTTGGCATATAGCTTATGCTCCCTCGACCGATAGGACAATCCTCGGATGCTCCTCATGATCGGTCTCATTTTTCGAATAAATCAATATATCATCAATAAACACGACCACGAACTTGTCAAGTTCGGGCATGAATACCGAAGTTCATCGGTACATGAAATAAATTTGGAGCATTTGTTAGTCCGAAAGACATAACCAAATACTCGTATAAGCCGTACCTCGTAGAGAAAGCGATTTTAGGTATATCCTCCGATTACGATCTTTATCGATGGTAACCCGATCTCGAGATCAATTTTGGAGAATACCTTTGCCTTCGCTTAACCGATCGAACAAGATGTCGATGCGGGGCAATGGATATTTGTTTTGATGGTCACAAAGCATTGAGTGGTCTCGTAATCTACACACATTCTCGGTGACTTATCCTTCTTTTTTCAAAAACAATTTGGGCATCCCCACGGAGATGAGCTAGGTTGGATAAGACCCTTGTCCAATAGATCTTGCAATTGGACCTTAAGTTCCGCTAACTCATTGGGTGGCATTCTATAGGGCCTTCTGGATATGGGTGCAGTACCTGGCACTAATTCAATCTTAAATTCCACGTCCCTATCCGGTGGTAGACTGGTAATTCCTCTGGAAATACATCAGGAAACTCACAAACCTTTGGGATATCACATATTGTGGTGGTTTGGATATATACAGAGCTAAATGTTGGGGTTTGAAATCGCGGGAGAGTGGGACTAGAAAAGCATTCCCTCCCGTGGGTTCTCTCAACATAATAGTGCGGGTGCTAGTGTCAATAAGAACACCATGATCCTTCATCCAATTCATGCCTAAGATTACACTTATTGATAACCCGGGCAATATTATCAAATCCGTGGTGTACTCCTCCCTTGTATCACGATGAGTACATTTTTACTATCTTTTGGTAATCACAGTACCCCCCTCTTGAACTTATGTTAAAACCCCTTTGTTTACTTCAATTATTTCTTGACCATGTCTAGATGCAAATGCTTGACTCATAAATGAATGAGAAGCTCCCGAATCAAATAAAACAACAATGAGGACACTTGTTGACAAGAAACATACCAGGTAGTGACAACTTCTCCGGCGGGCACCTCTTCTCTGACGGTATAATGCACTTGTCCACGGCGTGCCTGGCATTCACCGCCTCTCGATTGTTACGATTTGGGTTGCCATTCCTCTTAGGGGTGGGGACATTCCTTGGACCATTGACCCCAGTTGGTTGCAGTTGAAACATGGTTGATTATCGAATCATGTGGAGCTGTCACGATTGCCATTTCCTTTTGGTAAGGCAATAGTGAACGCATATACGGAGCGGTTTCGTGGCTGTTATTCTAAGCTTTCGGTGGTGGAGGCCTGAACTTGGGTGCAGGTGGACGGAATTGTGGCCTCATTGCGATAGGCGCTTTTGGATGGAAAGATCCGGATGCACCGGCCTCATAGGCCCTCTTGCGACCTTTAGCATGCGCATGCATGTTGTTGTGGTTTTCTTGGGTCAAGGCATCACTAATAAACTCGTTATCGTGGTACATCGAGAATTTGCCATAGTCTTCATCGGTTTGGTACCCAACCCTCGCTTGAAACTCTCTATTTTTTCTCTTGATATCCACAAAACCGGGAGCATATCTTGACAAGTTGTTGAATGCGTGCATATATACTCTGTGAGTGACTTTGTTCCTCGAGTGAGCCTCATAAATTGGGCCGCTTTCATGCGATCGGCCCGGGGAATATGATGTCCCTAAAAGCTAGCTTGAATTGTTCCCGTGTCACTTTCGCGCATTAGCGTGCGAGAGACGACGGGAAGTGTGTCCACCATATCCCTGCTTTGGTCCTTGCAATTGGTGAGAAGCATACTGCGCTTTCGGATGCTCCGTGACCCTTAGCGGGCGAAATTTTTGCTCGATGGTATTCAGCCACTCATCGACTGCGGTGGTTCCTCGACCACCTTGAAGATTGGAGGCTTTGTGTCCGAAACTCCTTGAATGTCTTGTGCTGATTTGGCTCGACCCCTAGTTGTTGTGGGTGGCCCACGGCGGTGTTTTCTTGCGATAAGGCGCCAAAGCTTCTTCCATTGTCCTTTGGCTCCCCAAAGGCTGAGCAAAGAACTCCTGGCAGGCGGCATGGCGGCGGCGGTGGTGGTAAGTCATCACCATTGCCATCGTGGATCGCTACTACCGACTCAAACTGCAGGGTGCGGCGTCATCTGAAGTTGCAACAATAAGTGATTATTGGTTGATGTCAAGAGATTGCAGATGAATCATAATCATGCCAATCTGAAATCTTTGGAGAAATTCTCAAATTCACAATAAAAACAGGAGAGGCATAACAATTCATTCTCGCAACATGGCATCCCCAATTTGACCACTTATCGCGCTCATAACGCATGCAAAGTTAAATCGTGATCACCAACAAGGAACGGAATGGCATTGATGTTCAACCAAAGGTGCACTTAATCAACATTACATGATAGTCCGGTTACAAATGCCAAATTCAAGCTCTGGTCCATTACATGAAGAAAGGTGATACATTAGTCCTTCCACTAAGTGCTAAGCGATCTAATCCTCATCATGATCACTATCGAGGTCGGGGCCTTAAGATCATCTCCTTCCTCCGGTTCTACTTCTTCTTCAAGCTCCACTTCTTCTTCTCCTTCCTCGTACCCTTCTAGATCCATTTCTGCGGCTCCGGGTGGGACATAAGGGTGGGTGATTGTTCGGAAGATGAACCTCTTCATGTGATTATCGTTGTATTCTCCGCATTAGCCAAGCTTCTTTGTCCTAGCTCAACTGTCGAGCTCTTAGGACATTTTCCACTGGACCAGCTGCATTTCATTGGTGAGTTAACCGAGTCATCTCTTGGTGAGCCTTTCAATCTCGGCGTCGTGCTCCCTCTGAAGGCGGCGACGTCGGTCCTCATGAGCATGACCAAGAGCACCGGACACACGTCGAGGCTACCTTCAACTCCATCTAACACTCTCATCATTGCGAACATGGCGCTCATGGAAGGGTTATCAACACATTACTGCTTTCTGCTGCACCAATCTCCAAAGATTTTCCTCTTGTCTGCTTTGCCATGAGTCGGTGGAGGGTTACCTCTTGGAAAGACTCCAACCAAAGCGGCTACCAGCTCTGAGGAAAGCGATCCATGATGTCCCTCAGATCCCAAAGGCTGCCCTACCACCGCTTCTTGTGATCCTCCTTGATTGACTCATAACACCAGCTGTCCACTCGGAATCGTCACCTCGGGGACGAACAAGCAGCCTCCACAAAGTAACTAAGAGACCTTCCCCCAACTGCTCATTCGCCCGAAATAGCGGGGTTCCATTCCATCGGGATAGCCTACATAATCGAGCACTCTCCACAAGAGTGTAGGCATCCCAAACTCTCCAAGGCGTGTGGCGTTGGCGGGTGCGTGGAGCAAGGCGGCGGCGGGGCTCTCGCCTCCGGTGGACTTGTGAGCTGATGTCTGCTTGGTGTGTGCCATCTGCACCATTAACATGTACCCCTTGGAGAGACAATGCCATAATGGATAAGAGTTACATAACCGAGTAAGAATTTTATAAGGGGAGGAACAATGTAATTATGTGAATGGTAATTATCATGATGCATGCTCGTTAAAGACGTCCTCACAAACTTAGGAAAAAATTTTGTTTCTAGCGGTAGACACGGTGGCATACATACGTTCTCTCATAAATAGCGTAACTAAGTCGAGCTACACGTTTACGTTGTTAGTGTGTACTGCATAAGATCTCATTTCAGCCCTAAACCCATAATGAATATGCATAATGTAATTGTAAATACTTCCATATATGTATACCCATACATATACTTCCGTATCAATCTACCCGACAATAATTTAAACCCACAATTAAATACGTACCATATACACATGCAAGCATGCATACATAGCCGTACCAAAGCTACTCTTCCCGACCGCATGCTCACATCTTGCGGTCATACACTCATCTTACCTTGGCGTGAGGCATTTGATCCATACATTACCATTCAAGTGAATGGCATCCATACAATAGCACGCCAAATTTGAGACTTTAAGTAAAAACCCCATGTTAGTACTTAAATAGCCACCTAATAGTCCTTAATTTGGGCATAAGGAAAGTGATCATTGGCACACTTTAGATTTCAAATACCTATTATATAATTATTAGTTGCTAGAGAAGGGTTTTGGAAACAAAACTTTTGTTTTAAATACACTTGTGACAATTAACGTTGAATCTTGCTCGATACCATTTGTCATGCAGAACCGACAAATTTATAAGAATACAAGTACAATGGCAATCCATAGCGGTCGCCTTTGTCATACTTGAACCCATATAAACCCGGTAGTCCGTCGAGTACCACTGACGGGTCTCGATAAACGATTTACAACAACCAAGATCGTATGAGGATTCAACATACATGCCACATATTACATAAAGTTCATGAGATACTTTTCATCATCGAGTACGAATAAAAGTTATTACAAACCGAGTTTGATAAATAAAGCGGAAGCAAATAAGTTCGAAGATAAAGTTTCCAACATAGTTTGATACAGTGCCAAGCTAGATCACGGTCCACAAAAGCAAGGATAGGAATTACTAAAGAAGCCTGCCCAAGGCTTACTCCTCATCCACAGTGGGATAGAAGCAACTCTTGCAATAACCATGATACACAGTGCCATCTGCAACATTGGGAAAATAAATCCTGAGTACGAGAAGGTACTCAGCTAGACTTACCCGTCATGAACCAGAAAATAAAATGACTCCAAGGATTATGCAAGGCTATATAAGTGGACGTAACTTGACAACATTTTGCGAAAAAGGCAACTGATCCGTTGTACAATTATGATTCCTTTACCAAGTTAATTATAACTATCCATTTCTAGATTAGCAACTATCCTATGCCAAACATGTGGTATCATTTAGAAGCATACAATAGTAACCATAGCAGGTATTGAAATTCCATTTTCATCCGAACCATCATGTTCCATAATACAATTACTACGATGTTGGGACTAGCCAAGTTTCTCACTATCGGGAGAGGCGGCGATTGAATCGATTTCAACCAGTGGGAATTTATTCCTAACACAAACCCAGTCTACCGACCACGATAGCCTTAGGTCACCTTTGGTACAACTCGGTACACATTTCAGCTGGTTCAGACCGCTACCGCTTTAATCTGGAACACCAGATGCCGGGATGCTCGAGCCAAGCACGCCCCTTGGGCTCGATCGATCATTCCCGGAAGGAGGCACAATGTGAGAGCGATTCGGCACTGAGTTGAATTACTCGGCTTCACGGTCGGAACGAATTATCCGGCCAGCTAAGTGAGAGGCATGCGTTCAATCTTGTCGAAGCACCAACAACAGAGACGGTCCTTAATCGACATAGGCGGGGATAAATCCACACCCAAGACCTCCATGTCTTGTTGCTTCTCTATCTACTTCCCGTCTGTCTCGATTTACTTTTACCACATGGTTTCATTCCACGATAGCGAGATATAGCCAACCCGTGCTCGGTATCCACCTATATCTCGTAGGTGACAGGACATCACCCGACTTCTACCGGTCTAAGCATGGCTAAGCATATATATTCGATCCACTGGACCTATACGATTACAGGTGTAATATTTGGACAAGGAATGTACATGCATCAAGTGGTTTCATTCAACTCTTATAACCTAGTGCATCAATCATAAATACGTAAGTAAACATTTGTAAATTCTTGGGAGACTTATAATGCTCAGGGCTTGCCTCATGAGAAAGGAAGTAGAGGCGATGGTCGGGGGCACTCCGGAAGCTCTTGAGGTTCTGCTCCACGCCTTCGGGAGCTGCGGCTTGCGGATCCTCCTGCGGGTTCCCTTCCTCTGCTTCTTCGAATTCCAGCAACGTGATCTCTTCCTCCGATCCTAGATGCATGAGTATGGTATAAGTATTACGAATGCATACATGTTAACAAGTGCATCACGTTGTTTGAGTAGGCGCATATCTCTTCTCGATTATTACTTAACTACTTCTACAATGCATCGACTATGCCACAAACAGTAGCTACTTGTTTCACTCATAACTGGAGTTCTACAAATCCAAATCCAGTGATCCTGGACTTTCTGGAAAGCTTATCAAATTCTCTACAACTTTGCTATTAACCATTTTTATAGTACACCTCAGTTTCAACATGCAACTCATCACACTCTAGAATCAGTCCGGAAATGATTTAACATGCAATATAAAGTAAGAATACTTCTACTTCAGGTAATCATTCAAAATTTGACAACCTAGAACCTACCAATAGTTTAAGCATACCAAATACAGTTAAGATGATATAATGGTGAAGCCCAAACTATTTATTAAATTGTCTTTATTATTTTATTTAGATATCTAGGTTAAATAATAAATATATATCAGATGTGCTTAATAAATTCTCAAAAATTTACAGAGCCTTACTAACGCTATCAAAAGACTACTGTAAAAATTTCATGTCATTTTACCAAGTAGAACATTCTATACAAAAATGACAAGGCAGCAAGGCTTGAAATAGCATAAATGGAAAATCCTATTGAAAAGTGTCAAGCAACAGATTTCATATTTTTATTAGCATCCATATGGTACTAGGATTACCTCCAACAAATTTCATGAATTTTGGACTCATACTTAATTTATGAAAATTCATGCAAGGATTAACTAGTCATAAAAGAAAATTCTATAACTTCAAATCTACCCATGCACTGGTCCTCAAATTTTTACCAGAGTTCACACATGCTAAGATTAGTTCACCACAAAAATTTCATAATTTTTGGAGCACAGGAACTCTAGATATAAAATAAACAAATTTGAATGCATTCAAGAGCACATTTCAAATCCCTATTTAAATCTCCAGAAATTTCTACTGTTGAAACCAAGAATATATTTTTCTTAAATACTACACTTCCTAAGGAACACAACCATATTTATTTCACAATTTTAGGAGCTCCCAAACTGATGATACAAAATTCGCAAAACAAATCAAAAACTGGAACATTTGAACTAGCCTACAACACAGCTGTCGCTGACCGGTGGGACCCGGTGGTCAGAGGACCCCACATGTCATTGACTCGAAGCGAGCAAGCGGGGCTGCTGCGTGGTCTTTTGTGAGCCGAGCTTCGCCGGACGGCGAGGTTGCCAGCGGTGACATCATCACTACGCGATCTCACGTGATCTAAGCGCATCTATTGAGCCACTTGGCCGGCCCTATTGTCGGCCAGTAAGACGACGGCGGCGGCGGCAATGGCGGAAGCGGCGAGCGAGGCGGAGCGGCGGCGAGAGCGTCGGTGAAAGCTACTGGTGGCGCAAACACAAGCTCGGGACGAGCATCTACGAGCTATGGTTGGCCTATTGCGGCGCTCAAACATGGCATGGGGTGGTCTGGTTGGGGTGGGACCACGGCTGACGGAGGGTGGCGGAGGAGCTCTCCGTGGCGGGCTTGGGAGGTTAGAGCTCACCGAGCTTGAACAGCGAGCACTTTGGAGGACGTGGTAGGATTTGGGGTGGCGGTGGAGCTGTTGCGGTGGTGCTTGAGTGGCCAGGCGCGAGGTGTGCTGCGGCTATGGCGGCGGCGGAGCTGCGGGAGCTCGGCTGTCGCTGCGCTATGGAGAGGCTGACGGACGAAGGAGGAGCGGAAATGAAACCGAGGGCGCTGGGCGTTCTTGGTAGGGTGCTTGGCGTGAAGAAGGCGCGCGCCTGGCTTGGCAGCATTGGCCAGAAAGGAGAGCAGCCGCGATCTGTGCTTGGCACGCATGGCGACCACGGGCCTAAACCGGTCGACCCTTTGAGCAGCGATTCGATTTGTCATTGACCCGATAGGAGCAATGACTGATAGCGGGTTTTCGTGATGATTTATCTTACAATCCGTGACGAATTAGCGCTAGGTTACTAAACCAACTTTGTAGACCTAAGTACCGGTTACAAATGTTGTTCAATGCACTTGTTCTAAATCGCAACCAAACCGAGAAAAATCGATCCAAAGTGGTGTGACAAAGACTGCGAGTATGACTTAGAACAAAAATGGCTAAGTGTTGAAAACAGTGATTCGATGATTTTTGAAATCCAAATTCAAGCAGGTTAGGAGCTGAATCAGTCAAAGGCCCAAAAATCAAAGTTGTTCCTTATGTTAAACACTACAACTTTGCTTTAGTGAACTCCTCCATGCAAGGTCTCTAACACCTAGTTCAACTTTAGTCAAACATGTCACTTTGAAAACATGATACCTACACAAACCATGGCTAAATGACCAAACTAGCCTTAGCACTAAATACCAAAGTTGTTCCTAATGATATCCTAAGCATGTTTAAACAATTTGCAAGGTCATTTAAGCATTTCATGTAGTAGTCACTCATATAGCTATTCAGGTCAACACATGAAATATCACTTAAGTGCTTGATCATGAAATGTGGCCTTCATGAACAAGGTTCCTTTTGTTAACCTAAGTGTAGCTAAGGTGTTTTAGTGACTAGCACTACCCACTTGCATTCATTTGCACATGATCATATGCATATGTTCCAAGAAACACGGAATAACAAGCAATGTTTCATATGTTTCGATCGAATGTTTCAATTGTAAATGATGATTTATGAATGCTTGATGCTCATGATCATGTTATGCAAGTCAAGTTATGCAAGGCTAACACCCGAGGTGTTACACGGAAAATGGGTGATGTTACTTCTCGACCTGACCTTCCGATCGGAGATTGGATCACTCCTCTGGCCTGGTGCTCAGGTACTTGGGCCGGCCCATGAGTTGCGTGGTGCCTGCTTGGGCCGAGCCTTGGTGTGGAAGCCGGTCCCCAAGGGACCCCGGGTTTATGAACCCGACAGGAGCCCCTGAGCCCCCGGGTGATTCAGGCAGAATCGTCTGAGGGATTTTTGTCTTGATGGCGGGTGCGCACGAGCGCACCCATGGCTGTAGCCCTTGGGTAGTTCAAGCAGAACTATCGGGGGTTTCTGTGCTGTTAGTGGGGGAGGTTTTCGTCGGTGGGTGCGCGCGAGCACACCGCGAGTGTAGCCCCCGAGCCCCCAAGCGGTTCGGGCAGAACCGTCTGGGGGGTGTTTGTTTAGCGGGTGTGTGTGCGTGTTTCTAGTTGGGATGGAGTTTTGTCAACCAAGGCATCATTTATGCAGCCAAGGCGGTTAGGCATGGAGATTGGACTAAGACGGAGCTCACGAATCCCGGCATCGGTAAGCACCGTGGGATCAGCGAGGCAGTTAGTCAAGGGATTAGACGAGATGGAGCTCACTAATCCTGGCGTCGATGCGTGCCATGGGATCGGTCGAGGAAGTTAGTCAAGGGATTTGGATGAGACAGAGCTCACTGACACTGGCGTCGATGCGCACCGTGGGATCAGGTGAGTCGGAGTCGTGGAGCGCAGTCAGAGCGTAGCTAGATGGGGTGAGATCGGGGTCGTGGACCCAGGGGTTTTTGGAGCGTAGTCAGAGCATAGTCGGATGGGGCGAGATCGAAGTCGCAAACCTAGGTGTTTGGAGTGCAGTCAGAGCAGAGCCGGATGGGGCGAGATCAGGGTCACAAACCTAGGTGTTTTTGGAGCGTAGTCGGAGCATAGCCGGATGGGGCGAGATCAGGGTCGCAGACCCATGTGTTTGGAGTGCAGTCGGAAGGGGCGAGTTCGGGGTCGCAGACCTAGGCTTTATGTGTCTTGAGCCCTCGAGCCTTGCTGGGCCTTAGTAGGGGTCGGTGTGAGTTGTGTGCGTTACCCCATCCTTGGTTCCTCACAAACGGAGGGGCTGAGTTTTGTCGCTTGTCCCGATCACTCGGGCTCGAGTGACGCGCTCGATGAGTTCGCTAACGGGTATGATCGAGCAGAATCCAGGTCCGTCGTTCATGACATTCCACTGCTCCTTTACCTACAACCCGGCAGATGCCTGGGTCATTCCAAAGACCGACCTGGGTGGCCTAACGGCCTCCCCTCGATGGAGATTCTATGGGCTTGGCGAGAGGTTTAGGATCGAACGAGAAGGTTGAGATGACCCGGTCTACCAGACTGGGTGAGGGCCGCACGGGGCTCATCTACATTTTTCTCCCCTGGCTCTGTTGTTGCTCATGTCGAATGAGGCAACTACCATTTCATGACGCAACACGGAGCGTTGTGGTGCATTTCGCTGCACGTGCGATGCTTAGTTCCCAAGCCCCTGGGCGGTTCAGGGCCCGAATTGTTCGGGAGGCATGGGTGTATGGAATGAATACGCGTATGGATGTATGAAATGATTATAAAGAAATAGAGGGGGTTGGTAGTGTTCACCTTGATGACTTGAGTGACGAGGTTTGGAGAGCTCCAGTCAGAAATGTCCGACTGGGACCCATGCTTCGTCGTTTGTGACGGAGTCGGCATGGCTTATATGGGGCGTCACTTTGCTCCTTACCTGTCTCTCGGTGTTTATCCTAAGCGATTCGATCGACTCAGGGGGCTCGATGGTCTCTCCCGGTGGAGATCCTATTTTCGGGTTTTTTCCAGGTCTGTTCTAGGGAAGCAGAGAGCCACCCACGTGCGGTGGCGCTTTGGTTCTTGTGTCTAGCGTGTGGTGGTGGATGGTCGTGCGATAGTGGTGGGCCATGCCTAGGCCACGTCCTGTCCGATCAGGAGCCGTTTCATCGGGCAGGGCATGTCTCATCAGTCAGGGCGCGTCTTGTCGGTCAGCGTGCATCTCATCTGCATTTAATGGGAAAGATAGAGTTTTTTGCTCTACTGTTTCACCTTCCCCAATCGGTGTGCCCTTCCCTAACTGGTGTTCCCTTTTCCTTAAGTAGGAGAAGGGAGAGGGTTTTTGCCCCTCTCTTTTGCCTATTCCTCATCTACTGCCTCCTTTCCTCTTCCTTCTTGCCGTGAGCATTCCTGAGAGCTACGGTGGTTTCTAGGAAAGAAAGGGGAGAGAGCAAGGAGAAGAGAAGAACTCACCAATCCTTTTGCGATCTTGGAGTGAAATGTTAGACTGGAGGTCGTCCACCATGAGGGAGTCGGTGTTGAAGGCCTTTGTTGCGAAGCGGGTTTCTGCCATCGAAGGAGGTGGCACACTGGAGAGTTCCTGGGAGGGAGGAGTTCCCGCAACCTCAGCTAGGCGAGGTGGTGTCCTTTCTTACCTTCCATGAGCATGGGTTAGGGTACCCCGTGCACTGGTTCCTGTGTGGGCTCCTCAATGAGTGGGGTCTGGAGCTGCAGCACCTTAATCCAATGGGGGTGCTGCACATCACTAGCTTTGTCACCGTCTGCGAGGCTTTCCTTGGGATGGAGCCACACGTGGATTTCTCCTAGTGGCTGTTCTCTGGGAGAGCCTTGACGGTGGGGAATTTGGCCAAGATCGTGCCGGTGGGGGGTTTTGCCCTGCAGAGGAAACCGAGCACGGGAGGCTTGTATCCCGCGTACCTACCCTGCGACTCCAACCGGGGGTGGCATGGGGAGTGATTTTACATAAGGAATCTGGTGGAGGCGTCATTCCCGGTGAGAGGCTAGAGAAGCAGGAAAGTTGGTCATGGGGTTGTGCCCGTAAGGAGAGGAAGAAGGTGGAGGTCATCGAGGAGGAGGTCTAGAAGCTTGTGCGGCGCGGTCTTGATGGGGTGCGGGTGTTCCACACCCTCTACCGCTACCGAGTCGCGCCATTGGCGGAGAGGACATTGCCAATGTGGTTGTACAGCTGCCCGTTGGACCTGGACCGCGCATCGCCGGAGGATCTGCCGGACAACGAGGTCTGGAGTCACCTTGGCCGGGTGCTGCAGCTGAAGCCCAAAGAGAGGGTCGAAGGGAAGCCCACGCCTTTCAATTCCATGATCGTGTCCAGACTGGTATGCTCCCTTATCTTTAGTCCGTTCTTCTTCCTCTGCTTTTCCTATTTTTTGATTTGGAGCCACACATTCCACAGGGGCTTGGAGTTTCCAAGTCACGGACGCACCTTCCCAAGGGTTCGGAGGGCGTGGCCCAACAGGCCGCTCAGAAGGAGGCGGCAGACGCTAGGAAGAAGAAGAAGGCCAAGGTGGCTCATCGGAAGTACAAGAAGGAGAAGGAGGTTGCCCAACGCATGAAGGCCGAGGAGAGAAATAGTGACGTCGAGTCCGAGCTTGAGTCGGAGGATCCCACGGACGTGGACGACATGGTTTTCTCCGAGGAGGAGGAAAGTCGGGAGGTCGTTGTGACCTCGGCGGAGCGTCACGACCCTGCGGCCACGTCCGCCGGTGATGAGCAGGAGGCCGCGTGGCACGCAGTGGTTCCTATGCCAAGGAAGCGTGCGGTGAGTGCGGACACCGTTGGCGAATGGGAGGCAAAGCAAACGCAGTCACCGCGCCCTCTGGTGGCGTCACCGGTCTCGTCACCGGCTGCCATGGACGCGGCTGAGCAGGCCAGGCGGTCCGGGGAGCAGACTAGCACCCGTGTGTCGCTGGGACCGGTGCCAGCGCATGGCTCACAACCGGGGGATGCCCCACCTGCCGTGGATGCGGTCGAGCAAGCCGGGCGGTCCAAGGAGTGGACTGGCACCCATGCATCACGTGAGTCGCAGCAGGAGGATGCCCCACCCACTGCTCTGGTCGGGAAGTCCTGAGCCAAGGGTCGCGGCTACCCGCAGGCCAGGCAGCTACCGGTTGGGATGACTCTGCCCTCGACTAAAGTGAGGGGGCATGGGTCGTAGCCCGGGAGTGGCCCGTGCCCTGCAGGCCCGTCGACGTCGGGTCTTTCCTTCAGAGTCATACCACTCACCTCCTGGTATGTTTTCCTTTGTTCTTTTCAATCTTTTGTTGTTGAGTCTTTTTGGAGTGTGACTTACCAGCACCCTCTGTCAGAGGCCAGGCGATGACGGGGCTGAGCATCGCCCCAACTCCCATGCAGGAGGCATGGAGGGCCACCCTGCAGCATGTCATGGCGAGCGGCGGGGGGAACAGGGTGGCGGCAGCAAGCCCTTCTCTTCCGGGGGTGGTTGCTACTACAGTGACAGCGGCGGCGGCAGCATTAGCGGTGATTCTGGTGCCGATGGCATAGGTCACGTTAGAGGTAACCTTTGTGGCCCCTCCTCTATCAGCTGCGGCGGAAGAGGTGAGGGAGACCGAGCTCCCTACCTCACTAGGTGGAGGGCCACACGGCTCACCCCCATGGTCAGAGCGGAAGGCGCCGGGGAGAGACATGGTCGGGGCAGAGTCGGACCCGGTGGTGGCCTGCAACCGAGGTGGTGGACATACCATCAGACGATGAGGCTGACAACATGGTGGACCTGCCGGTGTCATCGCGGGAGCTGGCGGTGGTTCCATCAGAGGATGGGCCCTCCGACGGGCTGCCGGAGGGCGACTTGGAATGGCCCTGCCCCGAGGACCCGGCAAAGGTGCGGTTCGTCCTTTGGGATTTGCAGGAGCATCAACTGTGGTTCATCCTTGGGGAGCAAGGACATGTCGTGGTGTCCGAACTTGCCAACCTGTCTGCGAAGCTCAGAGATGCTCAGGAGCGGGTTAAGTCCGCCCAGCAGTTAGTCGAGGTTGACCTGCAGCTTGCCGTGGAGGTGAGTTTCCTGTACTTGTCCTTGACCTATGCATCTTTTGTTGGTTGCCTTAGCATGCTTGTTTTTCATAGAGTCTAAAGGGGATGTCATCCCGCAAGTCTCGCTTCCTCCAAATGGAGCATGCCCGGGTGGCTGAGCTTGAGCATCAGCTAGAGTACGCTCGCCGCAAGTCTCAGGACCGGGCGGTCGAGGCAACCACGGCGCGGGCGGAGGGGCAGCGTGCAGCAGAGTGGGCGACCACTGCCGAGCCGAAGTGGACCACCCTGGAGTCAGCACGGAAGGCCCTAGAGGCAGAGCAAAGGGCCCTAGAGGTGGTGCGGAAGGCCCGGTCAGAGGCAGACCGGGAAGTGCTCGCGCTTTGGGGCCGGGTGATGGGGACGGAGGAGGCGAGCGCCTGGCTGTGTGAGCAGGTGGCCCGGCAGTGCATACCTTTTCTATTTCTCATCGTGTTGGTTTCTTCCTTTAGCCTGTTTCTAAGCTTGTCGCCCTTCTTTCAAAGCTGGGCGGAAAGGTGAAGTCGCTGGAGCAGGACCTAGAGACGGTCAAGGCGACTTTCAGCCAGAATGCAGAGGAGCTGGCCAAGTCCCATGAGGAGCGACATGCTCTTGAGGGGGAACTTGACTAGGTCCGCAATGTGGCCCACCTTGTCCTCTCGGAGGTCTTTGGGTCGGTGCCAAGTACTAGTGCGCCTGCTGTTCAGCTCGTGGAGGTTCTAGATATGGTCCGGGACCTTATCACAAGCGGCCTATTCTATGGAGCGTCAGGGGTGTTGACTTCGGTGGCGATGCACCACCCAAACCTGGACTTCACTACTATCTACAGTGGATATGCTAAAG
Organism: Miscanthus lutarioriparius; assembly: GCA_904845875.1. Taxonomy (NCBI): domain Eukaryota; kingdom Viridiplantae; phylum Streptophyta; class Magnoliopsida; order Poales; family Poaceae; genus Miscanthus; species Miscanthus lutarioriparius. The sequence continues at coordinate 50,331,915 of CAJGYO010000016.1, read as the reverse complement.
GCTTGAGCACGGAGGACATCCAATCAATTGGGGAGAGCTTGCTGCCGCATGCAAGGTCGGTGGCAGATCAAGTCTCTGCTCAGTGGGTGATGGACGTTCGACGTGAAGACATGGCTAGGAGCATGCATGGGGAGGACGTTGCCCAGCCTGCGGATGGCATGGAGCCTAGGTCAGGGGTGGACGTCGCCCTAGCTTCGATCGAGCCGATTGTTGTGCCGCCAAGAAGTGAGCCGTCTGTGCCTTCGCCGGTCACACCGACAGCAGATGCCGCCGATCTAGCCCAACAGCTTGTAAAGTATGAGTAGTTTAGTAAAACGTAAAAAGTTTTAAGTTCATGGGGAAGCCCCCGTGTAAACGTTCTAGTGTAGTTAATGACTACAATCGTTTTTGTTTTCTGTGATGGAGTTACTCCGTTCGGGGAAGCTTGTTCCCTTTTCGTTCCTTAGCTTTCCCTTAGCATAATTTTGTTTTTTATTCTTTCTTTCTCGTACCTGCCTATTTGTCCCATAGGCTACAACCTTGGGAGCCCAGGGCGTGGCCCATGAGGCTCAGCTGCTTGTAACCGTAGGAAAAGGCGGGGTGCGATCGGTCGGAATGTTTTAAAGCAAAGCTATGTAAGGAGAAATAAAGGAACGAACTACCCTTTTGATTGGGTAGGAAGGAAATTCACCATATGATAGTAAACAAAACAGAGAGGTAGTAGTGCCCACTAGTGGAGCCCCCGAGTGCCCCGGGCCAAAAAAGTGTTCAGGTCGGGGTGCTTTTATAGGAGCATACGCTAAGTAAACAATGGTAAGACTAAAACTTAGGGGGAAAAGCGACATACCTGTTCCAAGCATTCAGAGAGAAGGGCATTGTTGTTGTCCTTCGGTCGGTAGGCGTCCGATCGGATCACTTCGTCCTTCAGTCGTCCGGATCCTTGGCCACTACGCTCCCTTTCTCGGTCGCTGCTTCTTTGCCTTTTTCTTCCTTTGGTCTGCCAGCCATGCGTAGAAGGCACTTGAGGAGCTGGCAGTCCTTGTAGAGGTGTTTGATGGGGTAGTCGTGGCTGGTGCATGGGCTCTCCATGAGCTTGTGGAAGTGGCCCAGAGGGTCTTGTTGGGGCTGTGTGCCCGCATGATCAGCCATGGCGACCAACACGGAGTTGGCCGGTCGGCTACGATTCTTTCTATTCTTTTTCCCCCTCTGCGTGGAGGGGCCCTTGTCCTGATCCTGGCACTTGGCCTTACCCTTGCCCTGGCCTTCGTTGGAGCGCGGCAGGAGCAGCACTTGTTGGAGATTTTGGACAAAGGTCCGCGGTCCCAAGCCATTAGGGCTAGGACTCTAGTCGCTGTTGTGTGTGTCTCGGTTCGGCCTAAGCCACGCGTAGGCAAGCAGTCGGTGTGGAGCGGTTGTCAAGTCAAGGCGAGGTGCCAACGCGACCTCCAGTGCCACGCTCGGCGGTTGTGGTGTTGATCGGGTGGAGCGACCCATCTGCTGCGTCCCCATTCCCCTGGTGGGGAGTGAGGCCGCAAGTCATCGTCGTGATACGGAGGTCTCGCTTGTTGCATGGCAGCGGTCTCCACTAGTGCCTGGAGGTTCCGGTGGATCGCCTGTTCATGAGGGTTGTTTGGCTCGGACAGGCCGCGTAGAAGCATCGCCACAGCGGCGATGTTTTGACTGGCCTGAGCGAACTATGGGGGATCGTTCCCCCTGTCCATGGTGTTGTGCTGGGCCTGACGGGCGTGACCCTGAGCGCTGCTCGCCGGTCTATGAGCATGGGGCGTAGTGTGGTGCGGTGAGCGCGTTGGCGCAGTCGATGGCTAATGTAGCCACTATTGCCGTAGTGCCTCACCGTGTTCCCGTGCGGGCTCGGGGGTCTCCATACGAGAGTTCGGTGAGGTGTGAGTCTGTGAGGACTGTGCTTCTACCGGTGGGTGTAACGTCCCACCTCCTCGAGGCCAGGCCCACTTACATCTGGTAGCTTTCCTAGGACATAGACTACCCTCACAGACCAACCCCAGTCTTTTCTTACGCACTTTGTCCTCACTCATGCGCCCCCGGGAAGAACTTCCCAGTCGGTCACCCATCGCTCTAGGTCAAGCACGCTTAACCTTGGAGTTCTTAAGAGATGGGCTTCCAGAAAAGAAGTTGCAACTTATTGGTATGAGTATCCTATTAAGCCCTGGGCCGGGGTGTTACATCCTCACCCCCTTAGGAGACCGACATCCTCGTCGGTCAACCCCAGGCCAGGAACGTCCCCTCTTGGCCACGTCCATGTGTCCAGTGCCAGCGCATGTGCCATGCTGGGTGACACCTCTGGGTCCACACCAGCCATGCGCACAATGCCTGCGCAACTGACACACGCACCCGTGAAACCGCAAGGGTCGGCTCTGATATCATTCTATAATGTCCCGCCTCCTCGAGGCTAGGCCCGCTTACATCTGGTAGCTTTCCTAGGACATAGACTGCCCTCACAGACCAACACCAGTCTTTTCTGCGCACTTTGTCCTCACTCATGCGCCCCGGAAGAACTTCCCGGTCGGTCACCCATCGCTCCAGGCCAAGCACGCTTAACTGTAACACCCTAGGTGTTTGGCTTCCACAAAATTGCATTTCATTTCATAAACATATGCATCATCTATGTCATCATGCCATTGTCACTGAAACATATATATGCAACATTAGCAAATTCTGTTTGTTTCATACTTGATTGCTTATGAATGGTAATAGTGCAACATGTGAATGCAACATGAGTTTCTTATACCTTGAAACATGGCAACATGGTAGGAATGTGGCAAGTTAAAATTTCAACAAAAGTAATGAAACATGTGAAACATGGAATTGCAACATTTGAGTGAATTGATTGTTTTGTTGCTTCATCGCATGTGATCAATAGAAATTGGTATAGCACTTGTGCAAAGTGGTTGATTATGGTCTAATACACCTTAACTACACTTAGGGTAATTGATGGGACATTATTCATGTGGAACAAAATGACTAAAATGCCCTCTAGTGGAGGTTTGACTTAGAATGACCCATAGTGTGACTCTGTTTGACTGATTAAAAAGACCAACCTAGAGACCTTGCATGGCTTTGCACCCTTTACCAAAGTTGTAGCCAATTTATCAAGGAACAAAAGTCTCAATATGACCATCTCATGAAACTGGCTAGAACATGCTCAAACAGGGCCCATAGGTCAGGTTTCCCTGCTGATTTCAGACTTAGAAAAATTCTTCAGTCAAGTCCCGACTTACAGTTTCATGAGCCCCTCTTTGCGACCTTGTATCTCCCAATCCAGACCGAATTAGTCCAAGCCCCAATTGACAATGTTGTAGTACTACTGTAGATCTACAAATTTGTTGTTACTACCTACCGCTAACTCGGGCTAGATTACGAGCAATGAGGCAATGAAATGGCGCTGTCAGTCATGCCACCGGACCCCGATTCAATCGTTTCAGAAAACGTTCAGTGAACGTCGTGGCCGACCGATTCATAGGCTAGCCACCACGTGGCGTGCATGCCCAGCTAGCACCTCCACGTCGCGCGCCCGTGCTCCCAAATGAAAGCCAAGCCAACACCTCGCTCACTCCCTCTTCCTCTCGCCATTTCCCCCTCTGCCGTTCTCTTCCACGCGAGCGCGGTGACCGGGACGCCGTGGTAGCTGCCGAGCCAAACCCACTCAACCGAGCACCTTTGTCCGATTCCTCTGAGCCACAGCACCACCGTGAGCTCCTCCACGTCCACGACCACACCGTCATCTCGTTTTCGCCACAGGTAGAGCTCACCGTGAGCGTGGCTCCACCGGATCGCCATGACCACCGCCGGCCGAGCTCGCACGTGGCCGTGCTGCTCGAGCCTCTTACCATCCCCTCTCTCCCTTGCGCTAGGTCCTGTGAGTGCTACTAATGCTCGGTGAGTAGGCCACTAGGGCCGCGACGCCATCACCTCGCCGGAGCCGGCCAAACCGTGGCCGTCGCCACCCCCTTTAGCCGCGGTAATAGCTACAATTGAGGGTGTCCCTGGATGCACATGGGTGAGGCGAACACCATAGCACCGATGTCCTCGCTGGAGCTGTCATCGGCGATGAGCTACGCCACCGTCCTTTCTTCCTCCCATTTCTGTCTCTCTGTCGTGCGGGCCCCGCTTGTCAGCTGGCGCGTAGAGGCGGGAGCCTAACCTGGGCCGCGCCGCTTCTAGGCTGCGCTGGCGTATGCGGGCGTGTGCTTCGCGGGCCGCCGTGTGCTTTCGGGCCGGCCCAGCAGTAGGGTTAGGTTTTCAAATTTGTTTTGTTTATTCTTTTTCACAGATTTGTGTACAATTTCAAAAATGTGTATCTCCTAGTTGGTAGATCCAAATGATGTGGTTCCAATTTTGTTGAGTTCATGATAATGTCTAGTTTATATTAAAAATATAATTTATGCCATGTTCTGTTATGGAAAATGGAGTTGCTAATTATATCTTTTAATCATGAAGGAAATAGGGGTAATTATATCTTTTTCTATGTAGCTCCAAATGGCATGAAATTTTTATGGTGTACTGCTCATATCATGAATAGCTTGTAGTTAAATTTTCATATATTTTGGACACTGTATGTAGGAGATAGAAAATTCTCTTGTTTGCATGGATGGATCTTGCGTGAATTTTCATAATTTTTCTATAGATCCAGTAAAGGTAAAATTTGGTGAGTGCTATTCTTATGCTAGAATGATGCTAGGAAAAATGAGAAATCTGTTGCTTGACACTTTTTAATAGGGTTTCCCAATTATGCTAGAAATAGACATGCCACCTGTTATTTTGGATACAGCAAGTTCTGCTTGCCCAATGGCTTTGAAATTTTTATGGTAGTCTATGTGAAGCATGAGATAGCTACTGTAATGTTTGTAGATTTTTCTGAACAGTTTTACTATATATTGCTTTAATCACCTAATTAACTAAATAAACTAGAAAAGGATATTAAACAATTTATTTAGAAGTTGGCACTATACTTTCTGATGTTCCTCTGGTATGCACAACAAGTTGGTAAACTTGGTTTGGTACAATTATGATTTTGCATCATCACTAAATAATTAATTTAGTAAACCTGTCATTTCTGGATAGATTCTAGGTTTACTTAAATTCGATTTGGTTAACGTAAGAATCATGCTTTGATGTTTATAAATGATTTGTAGAGAATTTCATAAGCTTTCCATAATGTCCTCATGCAAGTCATTTGGATTTGTAGAACTCTTGTTGTGATTGAATTAAGGAACTACTCGTGTGCATATGAAACTTTAACTGCTGATTTAAGTATGCCTTTACTATTTCCTAAGCTTGTGGTAATGTTCCTAGGTGTTAGGCCTTTAACTGAAGATGAGCATCTTTATCTTAGGTTATGCAAGTTAGGTAAGTTGATCTCATTCTTCAAATTAAGTTAGATACATGTTTAAAGTGATTTGAATAGAGCTATTCTTAATCGGTAAACGAGTGTCCAGTGATGTTTTCGTTAAACATTTACTGTGATTCATTCATCATGAGCATCATGTCATTCCTTATGCATCCATGATATTTATCTTGTGCATCGGCATGCAACAGGTGTACCGGAAGGTGTGACACTACTGGAATTCGAGGAACCGAGCGGGGAGCAGCAGCAGCCAACACCGGAGGTTCAGGAGGTGCAGCCCACGGGAGAGGTGCCAGACGAGGTCGTCGTTGAGTGCCCGGATCACCGTTCGTGCAACTTTGTGAAAGGCAAGCCCCGGAGCATATTAAGCCTCCTAATTTCTGAAATGCAGTTAAAGTATTATTGTTACATATATATATTGTTGTATTAAGTTTAGGTGTTGGATGCAAACACTTGCTGCATTGGTTATCCAATCCTTGTCCAGATATTGATACCCTGAATCCTATGTAGCTCAGGCTCGCGTAGTGCTTAGCCCTGCTTAAACGCGGTAGAAGTCAGGTGATTTCCTGTCACCTGCGAGATATAGGAAGATACATATGGCACGGTTGGCTATATTTGCTATCGTGGAAAAGAACCTGTCTTAATTTGAAATGAAGACCGGGCGGAGGCTTGCCGGTTTGCAGTGACTCCGTCTGTGTCGCTTAAGGGCTAAATCTTGGAGCCTTTCCTGTTCATGTTGAACGCATGCCTCTCTCTTAGTTGGCCATGTCTGAAGACCGACCACGAAGCCAAGTAGCTCACCTCAGGCCAGGAGTCGATAAGTATAAAGTGCGCCTCGGAAGGGAGCCGTAGGCGTGAGTCCAAGGGTAGGTGATTTAAAAGTCCTGATCGTCCTGGCAGAAGGCTAATCCCTAAGAGTGCTGGCGCTGATCGAACCCACGAATTTGGTTCCTGAGTTGTCCCAAAGGTGACCCACGGCTACCCTTGCAAAGTATGCCAGGGTGAGAGTTAGGAATACCCCCTCAGCTGAGTTGTAATTCGATTCGAGTCGCCGTCTCTCCTGGTTAGTGAGAACTTGACGGGCTTATCTCCAAAGTAGATACACTAAATAACATAATGGTTCAGAAATGATGATATGATGATGACAGCCTTATTATACCTACTATGGTTAATATTGATTGCTCCTAATAAGTGAGTGCTCTAGTACATGTGCTAATCTAGTGGACAGGTAAATGATGATAAGCTTGATGCTAAGTTTCAATTGATTACTATGCTCATAAGCTCTTTTATGCAACTATGTCCAGCTAGCCCACCTCATAAGCCTTGCATGACCCTTGGTGTCTTTTATTTCTGGTTTTGACGGGTAAGTCTAGCTAAGTACCTTCTCGTACTCAGGGTTTATCTCCCACCTGTTGTAGATGACCAGTTCTACTTTGGTTGCTGCAAGTATTGCCTTCTCTCAGCTGGGGATGAAGACTAGACCGTTGGGCGCGGTCTCTCCTAGTTCTCGTATCTGAAGATGCTTTTGTGGGACATGACTAAGATCTAGTAATGTATTTGAAACTATGAAGTTATGTACTAAACTATGTTGCTTCCGCAAATTTGAACTTGGTTTGTAATATTTTATTCGCACTCTGATGGATGTAATCCGTATGCCACTTGTGAAATGTTGTAACGAATGATGTGTTGTGTTGAATCACTACGGTCTTGGTTTGTATGTCGAGAGTTGATTGAAATCCTTCGTGATTTCCGGACTACCGGGATTATGGGAGCTTAAGTATAGGAATTTGATCACTTCGGTGATTGTTTTTGTACTTACGTTCTTATAATTTGGTCGGTTCTGTTACAGCTAGCATTAGAGCAAGATTCGACACTAAACATGTCATTTTTGTATTTAAAATAAAAGTATTTGTGAAAATCCTAAATTAATTACTAAGTGTTGCCAGTGGTCATATCCTTTATGCCCAAATAAGGACTCTTAGGTGGCTTATTAAAATACTAACTTGGGGGTTCCTACTTGCTTCTGTTTCATTGTCCATACGGCGTGCTATTGTATGGATGCCATCCGCTTGGGTGGTAATGTATGGATCATAATACCTCTATGCTCTGGTAAGTGGGAGTTGTGAGAGCATGACCGTCCAACTGTCGGTCTAGGGGAGAGTAGTTGTGGTTGCTCGCATACATACATGTTCGATCATGTATCTATGAGAGTACTTAAGTGTGGGTATCTCTGTCGGGTAGCTGTGATACTAGAGTATATGCATCGGGGGATGTATGTACGAAAGTATTTAGTTTACTGCTTACTTTGCATGTCTTTTTGGGAAATTATTGGGCTGAAATGAAATTTTCTGCAGGTACACTAACAACGTATCGTTGTAGATCGACTAGCTACCGTATACGAGAGGACGTATGTATGCCACCGTATATTTTGCTAGCCTTTAAATTTTTCTAGGTTTGTGAGGACGTATGGATCGTGCATGCATCATGTTCAAGCATACATAGCATTTTTGCATTACTCCCTCCTTTAAAATTGATGGTCTCGAATAATGAAATTCCGTATCCCTTAAATGATTCTCCCCTTATGTTGCAACTTTTTGCTACAGATGGCGCGCACGAAAAGCACTGCTCACAAGTCCGCTGGAGGCAGGGCGCCTCATCACCGGTTAGCTCCTCGTGAGCCCCGTCCGGAGCCTACTGAGGCGGAGAGGCTGAGGGCAGAGCTAGCCTGGGTGACTACTGAGAGGAGTGCGGCTTAGCACCATTTGGAGCAAGTAACACACGAACAGGATCAAGAAACCCTAGAGGTTCAGAGGTTGACAGTTGCTCACCGCAACTGTGAGAGCATGTTGATTCACGTGCTGAACCAACGGAATGAAGCCTGGCACGAGGAGAATGTGTTGAGAGCGCGACAGGTAGAACTCGAGCAGCAGTTGGCAGCTGTCGAAGAGTACAATGACCATCTCCATGAGGAGGTTCACCTGTTACACAATCAGCTTCACCCTCTCCTGCCCCTTGATGATGAGAATGACAATGAGGATGAGATGGGCTCTGGTGTCATCATGGCTGAAGGTGATGATGACATTGAGATTAATGGACCTGAGGACGTTCCACCTGGAGAGGCGAAAGATGAGGAGTTAGAACCCACTAGTGATGAAGATGGAGGAGAGATCTTTGACACTGACTCCGAGGATGATGCGTAGTTTAGCTTACTACTTAGCTATTGCGCTTGAGCTAGTCTTTTGTTGATCCTCATGCATGAACTAGTAGCTTGTAATAAGTTAATCGTTGGGATGTAATATCGAACCTTAAGTTATCTTTGATGTCAGTTGGAACCTCTATGGTTTGGATGTAACCTATCAAACGTGTTATGCTCCACGTATGTGAGCCTTTGACAATTTCCATCTGTGCGGTCTATCGATCTCATTGCTGGTTAAGTTCATCGCATTAATGTGTCAATTGATGTGCTTGATGAGTTGTGTGATTGTGATGGATGATTGTGCCTTTGTTGATAGTATAAATTCATTTTCTCCATTGGAGTCAGTTGGGCATAATTATACAATTCATCTACAAAAATTTCCACATCGTCAGTGCTCATTGGCTATACATTTTGCAGATGGCTTATAACCTTCGTCGCGGTTGTAGCATGGGAGATGAGGAACAACCACCTCCTCCACCGCCCACACTAGCTGAGCTAATGCAGACCGTCGTCGAAAGTCAGCGCATGCTAGCTGAGGCTATGCGCCAACTGGCTAACCATGATGACCGACATGTCTGCCAGGGACCCGAGCCAAACCAGTATAGCAGCTTTAAGGACTTCATGGATACAAAGCCTCCTATCTTTAAAGAGGCAGAAGAACCATTACAAGCTGATGAATGGTTGAGTACGATAGAGCAAAGGTTTGGATTGCTCCGTTTGACAGAAGGTATGAAGGCCTCGTATGCAGGACACCAGCTCCAAGGCCCTGCAGGCATCTGGTGGACCCATCACAGGACCACCTTCCCTGCAAACGTCGAGATAGCTTGGGACCAGTTCTTGACAGCTTTCAGGGGACATTTTATCCCTCCTGGTCTCATGGCCATTAAGCATACCGAGTTTATGAAGCTAACTCAAGGCAACAAGAGTCTTACTAAATATCTCCAGGCATTTAACAACCTGGCGAGGTATGCTCCCGTGTTTGTTGACACTGATGCCATAAAGATAGCTAGTTTCAAAAGAGGACTTTCCCCTAAACTGATGAAGTCCATGGGCAACTGCAAGTGTGTCACCTTCAATGAGTTTATTAGTGACACCCTGACTCAAGAGAATAATGATAAGGTATATGCTGCTTCCAAGACCCGTAAAAGAAACTTTGAGGCAGGTGCTTCTCAGTCCAAGGCAACAATGGTATCCAAAACCCAATATCGTCCACCCAATGCTAATGTCCGGTACCGCCCACCTCAGAAGAAGAATTAAGCTAAAACTAGTTTCCGCAAGGGGTACACAATTTCCTTGCCAAAGAATACCTCTGGGCAGGGTAGCTCCAATGTCCCACCAGCAAACAGGCCGTGTTGGAACTGTAACCAGCCTGGTCACTGGGCTAATAAGTGCCCCTATCCTTCCAAGCAGAATGCTTAGGGAAACGTCCGTCAGGGGCGTGTTCACTACACTACTGTGGAGGAAATTCCTACTAGTGAAGTGGTCACCGCTGGTAAGTTCCTTGTTAATGATCACCCTGCAGTTGTGCTCTTTGATTTGGGTGCTCCGCATTCCTTTGTGAGTTCTACTTTTGCATCTATGCATAAGATGAATGTGATTACAATTGTCAAGGGTGGTTATTGTATTAGTGCTGCTGGGAATAATATCATGAATAACCAAGTAGTTAAAAATGTAAAGATTGAGATTGGGGATCGAGAGTTCCTTACGGATCTTGTAGTTCTGCTGGGGGTAGGAATCGATGTAATCCTTGGGATGAAGTGGATGAGTGGGAATGGAGTGTTGATCGATACATCAACCCGTGTGGTAATGTTGAGGGATCCAATGATAAGAAGGGTTTTCTAGTGCAGTTACCTCGTGATCTCGCTATCCACAATACAGCCAATGCTACCCTAGCCAAAGCCATTGAAGATATACCGATTGTCTATGAGTTTCCAGATGTCTTCCCTAATGACTTGCCTAGATTACCTCTAGACCATGAAGTAGAATTCAAGATAGAACTCATTCCGAGTACGGCTCCTATTTCTCGAAGGCCCTATAGAATGCCGCCCAATGAGTTGGCTGAGCTGAAGAGTCAGTTAAATGAGCTTTTAAACAAAGGTTTGATTCAGCCTAGTTCTTCTCCTTGGGGTTGTCCGGCTATCTTTGTGAAGAAGAAGGATGAGTCTCTACGCATGTGCGTGGATTATTGTCGCAGAACCGATCAATTTATAAGAATACAAGTACAATGGCAATCCGTAAGCGGTCGCACTGTCATACTTGAACCCATATAAACCCGGTAGTCCGTCGAGTACCACGACGGGTCTCGATAAACGATTTACAACAACCAAGATCGTACAGGATTCAACATACATGCCACATATTACATAAAGTTCACAGATACTTTTCATCATCAGAGTACGAATAAAAGTTATTACAAACCGAGTTTGATAAATAAAGCGGAAGCAAATAAGTTCGAAGATAAAGTTTCCAACATAGTTTGATCTGAGTGCCAAGCTAGATCACGGTCCACAAAAGCAAGGATAGGAATTACTAAAGAAAGTCGGCCCAAGGCTTACTCCTCATCCACAAATGGGATAGAAGCAACTCTTGCAATAACCATGATACATACAGTGCCATCTGCAACAATGGGAAAATAAAACCACGAAAGTACGAGAAGGTACTCACTAGACTTACCCGTCATGAACCGAAATAAAATGACTCCAAGGATTATGCAAGGTTTGTATAAGTGGACGTAACTTGACAACATTTTGCAAAAAAGGCAATTGATCCGTTGTACAATTATGATTCCTTTACCAAGTTAATTATAACTATCCATTTCTAGATTAGCAACTATCCTATGCCAAACATGTGGTATATCATTTAGAAACATACAATAGTAACCATAGAAGGTATTGTAATTCCATTTTCATCCGAACCATCATGTTCCATAATACGATTACTACGATGTTGGAGCTAGCCAAGTTTCTCACTAACCGGAGAGACGGCGATTGAATCGATTTCAACCGGTGGGAATTTATTCCTAACACAAACCAGTCTACCGACCACGATAGCCTTAGGTCACCTTTGATACAACTCTGGTACACATTTCGGCGGGTCCAGATTGCGCCGCTGTCTGGAACACCGGATGCGGGATGCTCGAGCCAAGCCTACCCTTGGGCTCGACCGATCGTTCCCGGAAGGAGCGCACAATGTAAGCGATTCGGCCTGAGTTGAATTACACGGCTTCAGCGGTCGAAACGAATTATCCGGCCAGCTAAGTGAGAGGCATGCGTTCAATCTTGTCGGAAGTTCCAACAACAGTGCGGTCCTTGATCGACACAGACGGGATAGATCCACACCCAAGACCTCCATGTCTTGTTGTTTCTCTATCGACATCCCGCCCGGTCTCCATTTACATTAACCATGGTTCTTTTCCACGATAGCAATGTAACCAACCGTGCTCGGTATCCACCTATATCTCGCGGTGTGAAATCACCCGACTTCTACCGGTCTAAGCATGGCTAAGCATATATTCGATCCACGGACCTATACGGTTAAAGGTGTAATATCCGGACAAGGAATGTACATGCATCAAGTGGTTTCATTCAACTCTTATAACCTAATGCAGCAATCATAAGTACTTAAGTAAACATTTGTAAATTACTGGGAGACTTATAATGCTCCGGGGCTTGCCTCGCAGGAAGGAAGTAGGGCGGTGGTCAGGACACTCCGAAAGCTCTTCAGGGGTCTGCTCCACGCCTTCAGGAGCTGCGGCTTGCGGATCCTCCTGCTGATTCCCTTCTTCTGCTTCTTCGAATTCCAACAACGTGATCTCTTCCTCCGATCCTAGATGCATGAGTATGGCATAAGTATTACGAATGCATATATGTTAACAAGTGCATCATGTTTATTGAGTAGGTGCATATCTCTTCTCGGTTATTTAATTATCTTTCCATAATGCATCGCTTATACCATAAAACAGCAGCTACTTGTTTCACTCATAACTGGAGTTCTACAAATCCAAATCTAGTGATCCTGGACTTTCTAGAAAGCTTATCAAATTCTCTACAACTTTGTTATTAACCATTTTTTCAGTACACATCATTTTCAACATGCAACTCATCAAACTCTAGAATCAGTCCGGAAACTATTCAACATGCAATATAAAGTAACGATACTTCTACTTCATGTAATCATTCAAAATTTGACAACATAGATTCCACCAACAGTTTAAGCATACCAATTACATTTAGAATCATATAATGGTGAAGCCTAAACTATTTATTAAATTGCCTTTATTATTTTATTTAGATATCTAGGTTAAATAATAAATATATACCAGATGTGCTTCATAAATTCTCAAAATTTTACAGTGCCTTACTAATGCTATCAAAGGACTACTATAAAAATTTCATGTCATTTTACCAAGCAGAACCTCCTATGCAAAAATGACAAGGCAGCAAGGCTTGAAATAGCATAAATGGAAAACCCTATTGAAAAGTGTCAAGCAACATATTTCTTATTTTTCTTAGCATCCATATGGTACTAGGATTACCTCCAACAAATTTCATGAATTTTGGACTCATAAATAATTTATAAAAATTTATGCAAGGATTGACTATCCATAAAGGAAAAATCTATAACTCTAAATCTACCCATGCACTAGTCCCCAAATTTTTACCAGAGCTCACATATGCTAAGATTAGCTTACCACAAAAATTTCATAATTTTTGGAGCACAGGAACTCTAGATATAAAATAAACAAATTTGAATGCATTCAAAAGCACATTTCAAATCCTTATTTAAATCTCCAGAAATTTCTACTGTTGAAACCAAGAACATATTTTTCTTAAATACTACACTTCCTAAGGAACACAACCATATTTATTTCACAAATTTAGGAGCTACCAAACTGAAGATACAAAATAACAAAACACACTTGAATCTGGAATTTTGAACTAGCTTTCAACACAGCGTTGTCGCTGACCGGTGGGACCCGCTAGTCAGTGGTGACCCTGCGTCATCGACTCAAAAGCTGGTAGGCGGCGCTGCTTCGTCACACGGCTGACGGCCAAGTTACGCCGTGGCGAAGCTTTACGGCGATGACGGCACCTAGTCTACGGTGACCCTCTAGACCTTGCGCACCCATAGAGCTATCTAGGCGGGCGAATCATCGGCGCGAAGGACGACGGCGTCGGCCATGGCGGCACGACGGTGCTGCACGGCGTGTGCCGGCCGTCTCCGGCCACAGCGAGGCCAAGCAGGGCGAGCAACAGGACCACGGCGACCAAGCGAACCACACTACATGACCTAGGAGGCTTGAGGCGCTCCCGACGGCATCTGACACGGCCAACAGCAGCCATGGCGGCACTCCGGCGAGAGTGCTCCCGCGGCGGCGCAAAGCGAGCAGCAGCTCACCTAAGGTACAATCTCGGGCGAGGCAAGGTGGAAACGATGGGGAAGGTTGAGGCGAAGCTGAGAGAGCGACTAATTGGCGGATGCAGCGGTGGCTAGCGCAGGCGAGCTCGGCGGAGCGTCTGCAATGGCGACGGCGAGGTAGAACGAGCACGACTGACGCTACGGCGAGCAAGGAGGAGGCGAAATGCGAAAAAGGAGAGGCACGGGCAGGAGCGGGCGGGTGCTGGCGTGTTGAAGGCGCGCTTCGGCTGCTGCTTTGGCCATGTTGCAGAAGATGAGCCGGATCTTGCCACCGCTACGCCAGCGCCACGCTGTGGCGACCACGGCTGAACCGATCGAGCCATTGAAGGTTTTGATTGATTCATTCGCTGAACCAAACCGAGCCTGACGACGGGTTATCATGTTGAGCAAACTCTTAATCCGTGGACTTCTAGCCAAAAGTTCCTAAACTGAATTTGTAGACCTATGTACCAGCTACAATACTTGTTCAAAGCACTTGTTCTAAATCGCAACAGAAACAGAGAAAAATCGTGCTCAAGGTTGGCTTGTCAGGCTGTCAGGGTTCATGACTTAGCAAAATTTGCTAAGTGCTGAAATCAGTGATTTGATGATTTTTGAAATCCAATTTCACACATGTTAGGAGCTGAATCAGTCAAAGACCCAAAAATCAAAATTGTTCCTTATGTCAAACACTACAACTTTGCTTTAATGAACTCCTCCATGCAAGGTCTCTAACACCTAGTTCAACTTTGGTCAAACATGTCACTTTTGAAAGATGAAACACATCAAAGCATGGCTTAATGACCAAACTAGCCCTAGCCCTAAATACCAAAGTTGTTCATGATGATACCCTAAGCATGTTTAAGCAATTTGCAAGGTCATTTAAGCATTTCATGTAGTAGTCACTCATAGGGCCATTTAAAGTAATCACATGAAATATGCCTTAAAGACTTGACCATGGAAAAATGACATTCATGATCTATGTTCCATTTGTGAACCTAAGCATTGCCAAAATATTTTGGTGACTCAAATCTACCAAGTACATGTTTACATTCAGGATCATTTGCATATATACAAAGAAACATGCAAAAATAAGCAAGCGTTGCATATGTTTCAAGAAACACGAGGTAATAAGCAATGCTTCAAATGTTTCCAACAAATGTTTCAATTGTAAATGATGATTTCTGAATGCTTGATGCTCATGCTCATGTTATGCAAGTCAAGTTATGCAAGGCTAACACCCGAGGTGTTACAATTATCGCCCCCTTAATGCTGTTACTATCAAGAACAAATACCTTCTTCCTCGCATCGATATTCTTTTTTATCAGCTCTCCAAAGCTAAGGTATTCTCCAAGATCGATTTGAGGTCTAGCTACCATCAGATCAAAATTCATCCTGAAGATATACCTAAGACAGCTTTCTCTACTCGTTATGGCTTGTTCGAATATCTTGTCATGTCCTTTGGGTTGACAAATGCTCCGGCACACTTTATGTACCTAATGAATTCGGTATTCATGTCGGAATTGGACAAGTTCGTCGTCGTGTTCATTGATGATATCCTTGTATATTCTTAGGATGAAGAAGAGCATGATGAACATCTGAGAATTGTTTTAACTCAATTACGTGACAACCAGCTTTATGCTAAGTTCAGCAAGTGCGAATTCTGGTTGAACAAGGTACCTTTTCTAGGTCATGTGTTATCTGGAGATGGAATTTTGATTGACCCTACTAAGGTGCAAGAAGTCCTAGATTGGAAGGCACCTACTACGGTCACAGAAGTCTGAAGTTTCCTGGGTTTGGCTGGCTATTATCATCGATTTATCCCAGATTTCTCTAAAATCAACAAGCCCATGACTCGACTTCTTCAAAAGGATGAGAAGTTTGTGTGGACTCCGAAGTGTGAAGAGGCTTTCCACACTTTGCGGACCTTACTAACTTCTGCTCCTGTATTGGCACAACCGGACATCGAGAAGCCTTTTGATGTCTACTGTGATGCATGTGGCACCGGTTTGGGGTGTGTCCTTATGCAGGAGGGCCGAGTAATTGCTTATGCTTCGCGCTAGCTTCGAAAACATGAAGTCAATTATCCTACCCATGACTTAGAGCTAGCCGCGGTTGTTCATGCATTGAAGATTTGGAGACATTACTTGCTAGGTAATGTGTGCAACATCTATACTGACCATAAAAGTCTCAAGTACATCTTTACTCAACCCGAGTTGAACATGCGTCAATGACGATGGTTAGAATTAATCAAAGACTACAACCTTCAAGTGCACTACCATCTGGGCAAGGCCAATGTGGTTGCTGATGCCTTAAGCAGAAAGGCCCATTGCAATTCCTTAGTTAGTGAAGACTTTCATCTGGCACACCTCCTTCATCCTGCAGTACTCCACAATATCACTGTGGATTGCTCTCTTAGAAGTCGAATTATCAAACTCCAGAAGACTGATGTGGGTGTGTTTCACATCAAGCGGAAGATGAAAGAGCAGGAGACCAAGCACTTTAGGGTCGATGACAAAGGAATTATCTGGTTTAATGATAGGCTTGTAGTACCCAAAGACAAAGAACTTAGAAATCAAATTATGGCTGAAGCCCATTCTTCGAGCTTGTCCATCCATCCTGGTAGCAGTAAAATGTATCAAGATCTCAAGCTATATTATTGGTGGACCAAGATGAAGAAAGAAATCATAGCCTACGTGGCAAGGTGTGATAATTGTTGCAGAGTCAAGGCTATTCACATGAGACCCGGGTTATTGCAGCCACTCTCTATTCCTGGCTGGAAGTGGGAAGAAATTGTCATGGATTTCATTGTTGGATTACCCACTACCAAAAAGGGTTGTGATTCCATCTGGGTTATCGTAGATCGCCTAACCAAATCCTCTCACTTTATTCCGGTCAAGTCTACCTATCACCCTCACAATTATGCTGAGATTTACTTTCAACAAGTGGTACGTCTCCATGGTGTACCCAAATCCATTGTTTCAGATAGAGGGCCGCAATTCACGGCTCGCTTTTGGGAATGCTTACATCAGAATCTTGGTACTCATCTAATCCGTAGTTCTGCCTATCATCCGCAAACATCGGGATAGACTGAGCATGTTAATCAAATTCTTGAAGACATGCTTAGAGCTTGTCTTATCTCTTGCAAAGGCTCTTGGGAGGAATGGTTGCCTCTCGCTAAATTCTCTTATAACAACAGTTATCAAGAGAGTATCAAAATGGCTCCTTTCGAAGCACTTTATGGCCGTAAGTGTAGGACTCCTTTAAACTGGGTGGAACCCGGAGAAAGAAGATTCTATGGTATTGATTTTGTAAAAGAAGCCAAAGAGCAAGTCCGAACTATACAGAAGAATATGACTGCCGCTTAGGCTAGACAAAAGAGCTATGCTGATAAGAGAAGAAAACCTATTGAGTTTGAAGTAGGTCACCATGTTTATCTGAAGGTATCCCCTATGAAAGGAGTAAAACGTTTTGGAATTAAAAGGAAGCTTGAGCCTCGATATGTTGGACCTTACCGCATTATCGAGAAAAGTGGAAGAGTAGCCTATAAACTTGATCTACCACGTGAAATGGGAGCTATATTCCCGGTATTCCATGTGTCCCAGCTGAAGAAGTGTCTCCGTATTCCCGAGGAAAGAATGGCAACAAGGAGAATCAACTTGAAATCTGATCTTTCTTATGAGGAGAAGCCCGTGCAGGTTCTGGATACTCAAGAAAGAGTGACTCATAGGCGAGTAGTTAAGTTATACAAGGTAGTTTGGAGTAATCATAGTGATCAGGATGCAACATGGGAGTGGGAAGATTATCTAAAGGAAAATTATCCGGCTTTCTATATTAAATGGTACGCTTTCCAAATCTCGGGACGAGATTTTTCTAAGGGGGGAGGGCTGTAACACCCTAGGTGTTTGGCTTCCACAAAATTGAATTTCATTTCATAAACATATGCATCATCTATGTCATCATGCCATTGTCACTGAAACATACATATGCAACATTCGCAAATTCTGTTTGTTTCATACTTGATTGCTTATGAATGGTAGTAGTGCAACATGTGAATGCAACATGAGTTTCTTATACCTTGAAACATGGCAACATGGTAGGAATGTGGCAAGTTAAAATTTCAACAAAAGTAATGAAACATGGAATTGCAACATTTGAGTGAATTCATTGTTTTGTTGCTTCATCGTATGTGATCATTAGAAATTGGTATAGCACTTGTGTAAAGTGGTTGATTATGGTCTAATACACCTTAACTACACTTAGGGTAATTGATGGGACATTGTTCATGTGGAACAAAATGACTAAAATGCCCTCTAGTGGAGGTTTGACTTAGAATGACCCATAGTGTGACTCTATTTGACTAATTAAAAAGACCAACCTAGAGACCTTGCATGGCTGTGCACCCTTTACCAAAGTTGTAGCCAATTTATCAAGGAACAAAAGTCTCAATATGACCATCTCATGAAACTGGCTAGAACATGCTCAAACAGGGCTCACAGGTCAGGTTTCCTTGCTGATTTCAGACTTAGAAAAATTCTTCAGTCAAGTCCTAACTTACAGTTTCATGAGCCCCTCTTTGCGACCTTGTATCTCCCAATCCAGACCGAATTAGTCCAAGCCCCAATTGACAATGTTGTAGTACTACTGTAGATCTACAAATTTGCTATTACTACCTACCGCTAACTCGGGCTAGATTACGAGCTATGAGGCGATGAAATGGCGCTGTCAGTCGTGCCACCGGACCCCGATTCAGTCATTTCAGAAAACGTTCAGTGAACGTCGTGGCCGACCGATTCAGAGGCTAGCCACCGCATGGCGCGCATGCCCAGCTAGCACCTCCATGTCACGCGCCCGTGCTCCCAGATGAAAGCCAAGCCAGCGCCTCGCTCACTCCCTCTTCCTCTCGCCATTTCCCCCTCTACCGTTCTCTTCCACGCGAGCGCGGTGACCGGGACGCCATGGCAGCCACCGAGCCAAACCCACTCAACCGAGCGTCTTTGTCTGATTCCTCCGAGCCACAGCACCACTGTGAGCTCCTCCACATCCACGACCACACCGTCATCTTATTTTCGCCTCAGGTAGAACTCACCGTGAGCGCGGCTCCATCGGGTCGCCATGACCGCCGCCGACCGAGCTCGCACGTGGCCGTGCTGCTCGAGCCTCTTACTATCCCCTCTCTCCCTTGTGCTAGGTCCTGTGAGTGCTACTAATGCTCGGTGAGTAGGCCACTAGGGCCGCGACGCCGTCACCTCGCCAGAGCCAGCCAAACCGTGGCCGTGCGCCGCCATGGTCGTCGCCACCCCCTTTAGCCATGGAAATAGCTACAATTGAGGGTGTCCCTAGATGCGCATGGGTGAGGCGAACACCGTAGCACCGATGTCCTCGCCGGAGCTGTCACCGGCGATGAGCTACGTCGCCGTCCTTTCTTCCTCCCCTGTCTGTCTCTCTATCGTGCGGGCCTCGCTTATCAGTTGGCGCGCAGATGCGGGAGCCTGACCTGGGCCGTGCCGCTTCTAGGCCACTTATTTGGCGTATCTTGGGTGTTAGTAGTGTCATGGGTCCGTGTGCTTTGGGCCGCCCAATGAGAGGGTTAGGTTTTCAAATTTGTTTTGTTTATTCTTTTTCACAGATTTGTGTACAATTTCAAAAAATATGTATCTCCTAGTTGGTAGATCCAAATGATGTGGTTCCAATTTTGTTGAGTTCATGATAATGTCTAGTTTATATTAAAAATATAATTTATGCCATGTTCTAATATGAAAAATGGAGTTGCTAATTATCTCTTTTAATCATGAAGGAAATAGGGATAATTATATCTTTTTTTATGTAGCTCCAAATGGCATGAAATTTTTATGGTGTATTGCTCATATTATGAATAGCTTGTAGTTAAATTTTCATATGTTTTGGACACTGTATGTAGGAGATAGAAAATTCTCTTGTTTGCATGGATGGATCTTGTGTGAATTTTCACAATTTTTCTATAGATCCAGTAAAGGTAAAATTTGGTGAGTGCTATTCTTATGCTAGAATGATGCTAGGAAAAGTGAGAAATCTGTTGCTTGACACTTTTTAATAGGGTTTCCCAATTATGCTAGAAATAGACATGCCACCTGTTATTTTGGATACAGTAAGTTCTGCTTGCCCAATGGCTTTGAATTTTTTATGGTAGTCTATGTGAAGCATGAGATAGCTACTGTTATTTTTGTAGATTTTTCTGAATAGTTTTACTATATATTGCTTTAATCACCTAATTAACTAAATAAATTAGAAAAGGATATTAAATAATTTATTTAGAAGTTGGCACTATACTTTCTGATGTTCCTCTGGTATGCACAACAAGTTGGTAAACTTGGTTTGGTATAATTATGCTTTTGCATCATCACTAAATAATTAATTTAGTAAACATGTTATTTCTGGACAGATTCTAGGTTTACTTAAATTCAATTTGGTTAACGTAAGAATCATGCTTTGATGTTTATAAATGATTTGTAGAGAATTTCATAAGCTTTCCATAATATCCTCATGCAAGTCATTTGGATTTGTAGAACTCTTGTTGTGATTGAATTAAGGAACTACTCGTGTGCATATGAAACTTTAACTGCCGATTTAAGTATGCCTTTACTATTTCCTAAGCTTGTGGTAATGTTCCTAGGTGTCAGGCCTTTAACTGAAGATGAGCATCTTTATCTTAGGTTATGCAAGTTAGGTAAGTTGATATCATTCTTCAAATTAAGTTAGATACATGTTTAAAGTGATTTGAATAGAGCTATTCTTAATCGGTAAACGAGTGTCCAGTGATGTTTTCGTTAAACATTTACTGTGATTCATTCATCATGAGCATCATGTCATTCCTTATGCATCCATGATATTTATCGTGTGCATCGGCATGCAACAGGTGTACCGGAAGGTGTGACACTACTGGAATTCGAGGAACCGAGCGGGGAGCAGCAGCAGCCAACACCGGAGATTCAGGAGGTGCAGCCCACGGGAGAGGTGCCAGACGAGGTCACCGTTGAGTGCCCGGATCACCGTCCGTGCAACTTTGTGAAAGGCAAGCCCCGGAGCATTTTAAGCCTCCTAATTTCTGAAATTCAGTTAAAGTATTATTGTTACATATATATATTGTTGCATTAAGTTTAGGTGTTGGATGCAAACACTTGCTGCATTGGTTATCCAATCCTTGTCCAGATATTGATACCCTGAATCCTATGTAGCTCAGGCTCACGTAGTGCTTAGCCCTGCTTAAACGCGGTAGAAGTCAGGTGATTTCCTATCACCTACGAGATATAGGAAGATACATATGGCACGGGTGGCTATATTTGCTATCGTGGAAAAGAACCTGTCTTAATTTGAAATGAAGACCGGGCGGAGGCTTGCCGGTTTGCAGTGACTCCGTCTGTGTCGCTTAAGGGCTGAATCTTGGAGCCTTTCCTGTTCATGTTGAACGCATGCCTCTCTCTTAGTTGGCCGTGTCTGAAGACCGACCACGAAGCCGAGTAGCTCACCTCAGGCCGGGAGTCGATAAGTATAAAGTGCGCCTCGGAAGGGAGCCGTAGGCGTTAGTCCAAGGGCAGGTGATTTAAAAGTCCTGATCGTCCTGGCAGAAAGCTAATCCCTAAGAGTGCTGGCACTGATTGAACCCACGAATTTGGTTCCTGAGTTGTCCCAAAGGTGACCCACGGCTACCCTTGCAAAGTATGCCAGGGTGAGAATTAGGAATACCCCCTCAGCTGAGTTGTAATTCGATTCGAGTCGCCGTCTCTCCCGGTTAGTGAGAACTTGACGGGCTTATCTCCAAAGTAGATACACTAAATAACATAATTGTTCAGAAATAATGATATGATGATGACAGCCTTATTATACCTGCTATGGTTAATATTGATTGCTCCTAATAAGTGAGTGCTCTAGTATAGGTGCTAATCTAGTGGACAGGTAAATGATGATAAGCTTGATGCTAAGTTTCAATTGGTTACTATGCTCATAAGCTCTTTTATGCAACTGTGTCCAGCTAGCCCACCTCATAAGCCTTGCATGACCCTTGGTGTCTTTTATTTCTGGTTTTGACGGGTAAGTCTAGCTGAGTACCTTCTCGTACTCAGGGTTTATCTCCCACCTGTTGCAGATGACAAGTTCTACTTTGGTTGCTGCAAGTATTGCCTTCTCCCGGCTAGGGATGAAGACTAGACCGTTGGGAGTGGTCTCTCCTAGTTCTCGTATCTGAAGATGCTTTTGTGGGACATGACTAAGATCTGGCAATGTATTTGAAACTATGAAGTTACGTACTAAACTATGTTGCTTCCGCAAATTTGAACTTGGTTTGTAATATTTTATTTGCACTCTGATGGATGTAATCCAGATGCCACTTGTGAAATGTTGTAACGAATGATGTGTTGTGTTGAATCACTATGGTCTTGGTTTGTATGTCGAGAGTTGTTTGAAATCCTTCGTGATTTTCGGACTACCGAGATTATGGGAGCTTAAGTACAGGAATTTGATCACTTCGGTGATTGTTTTTGTACTTACGTTCTTATAATTTGGTCGGTTCTGTTACATTAACCTTGGAGTTCTTAAGAGATGGGCTTCCAGAAAAGAAGTTGCAACTTATTGGTATGAGTTTCCTATTAATCCTATTAAGCCCTGGGCCGGGGTGTTACAGTGGGTGTCCTAGAGCGTCCGCCATGGCGCACTCCCAGGACGGACGGTGGCTAAGTGCCATGTCACCGGTGCTGGAGCCATCACTCTCGCCATCGTCGTTCATGAGGTCGAGGAAACAGGTGCGAGCATAGCTCGCCATTCCCATGAATTTAGATGCGAGAGAGGGCGGCGCTGGCATCCTACGGTGCCCCCGGGCGTATGTGTCCATGGAGGATGTGAGGCCGTAGGGGAACCAGTCATATGGCAGTCGCATTGGGGACAACAGGGTTCCTCCGGGTAATCGGTGGAAGATAGAGAATAGTAAGTAAACAACAGCATGTACATTACTCACAGCGGGGTTTAAGCAAACAGCTTGCTTAGAAAGAAGCACAGATGCTGCGTCGTCGAAGTCGTGCGTCCCGGAGTCGATGGAGGGCACCCCTCCGACGGGTGCCAGAACGTGAGCCTCCTCACGGAGGTGTAGTACGCTGAGCCAGTCGGCGACGAAGTCCAGGCTTCCGGAGAGGAAGGCCTGGGATGGCTCAAAGATTGGTGGAGCCCACATCCCAACGGGTGAGAGTGCGGGAAACTCTAGCGAGCCAAAGTGAATCGTATCGCCCGAGCCCGCCATGACGAGGGTGGCGGAAAAGTGGGCCATCCGATGACCAAAAAGTGTTGAACGTACAGCGTCTTCCCCATGGACGGTGCCAACTGTCGGTACAGAAAGTGACCAACTAGTAAATATTTGTAGTTTTGCCGTACGTTGTGATCGGAGGTGGCCTAGCACTCAATGACACAGGGTTTATACTGGTTTAGGCAACGTGCCCTACGTCCAGGTTTGTAACACCCAAAAATTCTTACTACAAATTAGCAATTAATTCTTAGCATTTATTAAATTTTCCAGGTATTTTTAACTTAGGCCAAATAATAAACATGGGTTAATAAAAGTAACTATAAGGTTTAGAAACATGTTTGTTGCATTCATGCCAAAGTATATTGTTTTTGGTTGACTGTAGGGCTAGATGATTTGAAGTTGAATTCAAATTCTATTTGAATTTGTCTTAGAAATGAAAAATAGTTTTGGAAAAGGTTTTGTTTTTGAAAAATCTCCTTTTATTCCTTATTCAGCCCAGCATAGGCCCAGCCTTTTCTCTTTCTCCCCCTTCCTGCGCTGGCCTGCTGGCGGCCCAGCCGCACCTCCCTTTCCTCGCTTCTCTTCTCCTCCCTCACGGCCTGCCCACACCGGCCCGCTTCACGCGCCCCCTCTTTCTCCCGCACGCACCGCATCACACCACGTGGTCCAGCTCATGCCCTAGCCCGCTCGACTTTTCCCGCAACACTGCCCCCGTCCGCTCTCTCCCTCTCACTGCACGCTGGCCCCGCCAGCCAGCCACCCACAAGCCATTTTCTTCCTCGCTGCGACGCAGGCCCACCCGTCAGCATCGCGCCCTTCTTTCCTTTCTTCTCCTCGGCACGCCTTCCATTCTCCACCGCCGCCGATGGCGCTGCCCGGCATGGAAAGCCACCGCCGCCCCGCATGCAAGGCAGGTGGCCAATCCCACCCAATCTCTTCGCTCCCCTTCCTTTTTCCGTGCACTGCCTGGCCTATAAAGCTCCGCGCCGACCCCTCCCCTCTCCCATCCTCTGCTCTCGCCTTCTAGATGCCGCCGTCGCAATCCATCCTCACCCGCGCCTCGGAACTCGATGCCGATGACTTGACGAGCTTCACCGTGATCTCCTGCGAGCGTAGGTGTTTTCATTTTGCCGTATTGACCTTGTGTTGCTCGGATTTACCCCTCACCGCACCATCGTCGTCTTTCCAGTCACCGCCACCACCGACGACCCGTCTCTGGAGCCCATCCCGAACGCCATCGACCTTTCCAATCAACTCGCGGTGAGCTCCCGATCCTTCCTGTGCCCTCCCTTCATCATTTTGAGCACTGGACCGCTGTACCGGCGACCTCTAGTTGATGCTAGCCATGGCGCCTCCACGGAACCGGCCCACCGGCATGTTCCCGCCCATGTTTTGCTTCCCAATGAATTTGCTAGGCTTTGTAGATCATCCCCGTGCATTTGGTTTTGATTGGGGAGGTCCCAAGCACCATTCCGGTGTTCACCACCGTGTCTGCCTCGCCATCAGCCATAGCATGCTCGTCGGCGGTGCTGTGCAGCAGCGCAGGTCTCACTGTGCCTCCTATGCCATCAGATCGGCACTGGACGGCCCAGATCCAACCATACTGGTTGGATCATAACCGGTCCACCATGGACCCGTAGACCGGCCTGTGAAGCCACGTCAGCAGATCCACCGAGCCACGTGGTGCACCGAGCGAATCCCAGCGTGCCACGCGTCAACCAGTCAGCACCCAGGGTCAACATCGAGTCAAGCCGCATACTTTTTGCATTAAAGCCCTTCTATTTTCGTAGATTCAACCCGCAGTCTAGTTTAATTCAAAGTAATTGCATATCAGTCCTGTTTTTATTCGTTTAGGCCCCTATATTTTAAAGAATTAGTACCCGTAGTCCTATAACCGTGTATATTCATATTTTTAATTGTTTTAATTCAAAAATAAGTTCTATTTATTTACAGCAATGCCATTACACCTTATTTCATGCATAACTTTCGCGTTTTAAGTCCAATTTGAGTGATTCTTTCGCTCACGTGTTCGTAGCAATATGTAGAATAGATTTATAAGCTTTTCAACTTATGTTTTTACTGTTTGATGTACTATTCTAATATAAGTCTATCTTGAATGCATGTAATGATTGGAATGATGCTTGATTGGTGATTCGGAACACGATTAGAGGGTGAGCCATTTGAAGTGACAGAGGACCCATAGCAGGATCAGCAGTACTTCTAGGACAACTTTGAGGAAGGCAAGTGTACCAAAGGCCCCTTGTTACCTATGAACTATTACCATTCATATTCATGCATGTGTCTAATTTGAAATACCTTTAAGGACTTTACCTAGATGATTACTTGTACCACATATCCTTGATACCTGGGGTTTTTGGGTACGCATTTTGGATAGATGTTGTAGCGCTTAACATAAAATAATTGTTAAACATGACTAAAGGCTATATGCAATGTGATAAAATGAAGCTTTGTAGTAACAGATAGGGGGCTAGAGTACGGGGTTGAGTACTCTAGTGCCTCTCCATAAGGACTTAATCCTGAAGCGGCAACCCAGGAGGTTCCGTACAACCCCGAGTGTCATATGACTCTGACTTTAACGTGTTAACTAGATTGTACTATCTCATCTGTAGCTTCTAGTAAGGGTAAGAGGGTATCTTTCCTTTTTCTGCTAGGAAATGTGCACCATGCTGCGATGCCCACGTGTGCCACTCCTTAATAGCTATGACTTGTTAGTGCGACTAGCTAAGGGTTTCATAGTGAAACCCTGCCACACTTCCTGGGAAGAGGTGTAGTGGGCCTTGCGAACCCTGGCATTGGGAATCATGGCTCGGTGGGTAAAGATGTACAATTTCTGTAGAAATATTTAACCTGTTATAACAGCCGTGCTCATGGATACGAGCGGTCTGGATCCTTCAAGATTAGTGGTTACTGTGGATGGTGGATGGTTGGGAATTGAGATAAACATGACTATACTTTAATAACACTTGGGATTTGGGACTGTTCATTAAAGTAGTGATTCAAGATGCTAAAATTTTGATCAACTAAAATTGAGAACCGCAGTCAAACAGTGTCAAGCCTTTTGAGCCTCATAGATCCCTTTGATATACTTGCTAAGCATGGTGAGCTTACACTTGCTTTACATCCAATGAAAATCCCGGATGGGTAACAGATAATGGATATGAAGAGTTCCCGGAGGATGTCCAGGACTACTAGGGAGACGTTCACTGGTTGGAGTCCCTGTGGCAGTTTGGGCTAGTTATTCCACTGTGGTTGTAATAATATTGCCATTGAGCAAACTTTGTATTAACTTTATGATGAGATATGTGATGTAATAAGTACTTTACTTTGGTACTATTGCAATTTGTGATATATGTGTCTGTTTGGACATCCTGGGCGCACATATATGAGTACTTGGTTTTGCTATGCAAAATTGGGTGCGACAAATTGGTATCAAAGCTATAACTGACTGTAGGATGATCAACCTAGTTAGAAATGGACGTTTCTAGAATCACATTATCTTTATTTTACTACCTTTAATTTGCTATAAAATTTTTGCTTATATTATGTTCTTTATCTGTTGCCAAAAATTATTTTGTTCTAATACTCAACCTTTTCATTCTTATAGATGGACCGCACCAAGCAGACCCCACGCAAGAGGACCATCGTGATGCCCACTAGGAGGACCAGGTTCACATTGGGCAAGCGTGTCCCTGGCACATCTGGTGGAAGCTTTGAGGAACCAGGAAGAGGAACCGCCTGTGGAGGTGCCCATGGGGGAACCTCTGGAGGACGTGCTGGAAGATCCAATGGATGAAGAAATAGAAGAGGGGCCCATGTTTGAGGAGCCCATTGAGATAGAGGAGTTTGAGGAGGATCCTATGGAGGAGCATGGACAGGGTGGCCAGGAGGGAGCTAGTGACCCTAGTGATGGAGATGACTCGAATGATTCTAATTCTGATGGAGGTGATGATGGAGGAGATGGTAATGGTGGTGATGGTGGTGATGATGGGGGAGATGGTGGAAATGGGGGTGATGATAGTGATGATGATCACAATGCATTGTTGGCTCAGGGGTGGACCACGGAGATCCACCATGACTTGGAGGGTGATGCCTACTACCACCCCAAGCTTCTCGCACTTGTACATCGCTACCACCCCGGAGACACTGTTCAGTATAGGACGGAGCATTGGACCCACCCCGACTACACTGGCTTCTGGGAGACAGAAGTGTACATCCACGAGGGGACTCAGGTGTGCTACATCCACCGCGCCATCACTGCATGGCTCACACGTGCGGCCATCATTAGGGACATAGCTCGACAGGCACTGGTGGTCAACCGCGACCGCCACTTCGATGACATCGCCTGGGAGGATGACCGATATCTTCCCCGTCGTCAGAGCGGCTAGTCTACATGCAACATCGCTGCACCACTTGGAGAGGCGAACCTGAGGCTAAGGCCTACCTTGTTGTGCTTGGCTGAGACCAACACTGACTTGGATCAGGCCCTGGACGAGCTCGATGTCATGGGGAAGGCATATTTGTAGCTTGCCCATGAGAACGCTACACTGAAGCAACAGCAAGGAGATCCAGATGTGGAACCACTAGGTTCACCTGCTTAGTCGCCCCGAGGAACAGAGGAGAGTTTGGAGACCCCAACACCAACACCAACATCGACCCGTACCCATAGGAGAAAGTCTTTAAAATATGTAATAAACATGTGTAGATGCACGAGAGAGTGTTTAGTTTCTTTCTTTTAATGGTTGAACAAGTGTTATTTGCATGGTTGGATGTTTATCATTATGAACAATGCTTGATTTAGATCTTTGATATGATTGTGATGACTTGTGGGCATGTCCACGGTCATTTAGTTAAGGTTAAGTTTTAAGGATATTATGAATAAATAGTTGGGTTTCATTTTATCATGATGTCCATTCTATATCATTCTGAACAGTCTGTCTTTATCAGTTCATATCTCATGTTCTAGTTGTCCAATGGTCATGAAAATTTTATGGAGATAAGTAGACTTAAACATCTTTCTTTTGGCTCTAGAATCACCTCAATACCTATTATAAATTGTGAGATACAGCTGTTGTAAGTTGAGGTTTCTGTGCTGTCAGAATTCTGGAACAGTACTGCTTGTCGTCTATATTTGACTAAGTAAACGTCAGAATCTGAAAAAGTGTTCTAAATGAAAGTTGTAGAGAATTTCATAATGTTTCCAGAAAGGTAAAATATGCAATCAGATGATAAAACAGAGAGTGAGATATAATCATTTTACTGCACTGCTGTTGTCCAACTCGCCGGAAAAGTTCAGAACAGTTATCTTCTTGTATACCCACATATATCTCTTGTCTTGATCTTGTGACACCTACTCTTGTTATAACATTATCTTTTAAGAGTTATATGCTTGGACATGTGAGACTTATATGATGCATCTACAGATGGTGAACACCAGGAGGAACAACTAGGGAGGCAAGGACCTGCCACCACCTCCTCCAGTCACCATGGAGCAGCTGATGATGATGCAGACACAGTTGCTTCAGCAGATGGCCCAGAACATGCAGAACATGGGGCAAGGGAATGGGAATGCACCCCCTCTTGTCAGAGATAAGAGGGGAGAGTTCCTAAAAGGACACCCACCTGTATTCAAGCACTCTACCGACCCACTCTAGGCTGACGACTAGCTACGTGCCATTGAGAGGCAACTAGAGATTGCCTAGTGTGATGATAAGGAGAAGGTTCTATATGCTTCTGGACAGTTGCAAGGAGCTACTCTGGATTGGTGGGACTCATTCCGCTTCACTCGTACCGAAGCTAATCCCATCACTTGGGCCGAGTTCTGCGGTGCCTTCCGCTCTCACCATGTGCCTACGAGACTGATGAAGCTAAAGAAGAAGGAGTTCTTGGCTCTCAAGCAGGGGAGCATGACTGTTGCTGAATATCATGACAAGTTCATACAATTGTCACGGTATGCACCAACTAAGGTAGATGAGGACGAGAAGAGGCAGGAGCTGTTTATGGAGGGCTTAAATGATGGTCTCCAGTACCAGTTGTTGTCTCATACTTTTGCTAGCTTCCAGCAGCTGGTGGATAAGGCTTTGGTGATCAAGAACAAGTGCCGCCAGATGGAGGACAAAAAGAGGAAGTTTCAAGGATAGCAATCCAAGAGCAACTCTCGCTTCCGTGCCAATCCTCAACAAGCTCAACCTCAGCAGCGCTATCAAGGTCAGTCAGGTCTCAACCACAACCAGCAACCCTAGCATGCACAGCAGCAGCAGCAGTACAAGGCACCAGCTCAGCGCCAGCATCAGTCCAACAATGTACCTGTGAGGAACAATGCCCCCAATGCTCCACAGAAGAATGGGGCACCAAAAGTGCCAAATGCAATTAATGATAATAAATGCTTCAATTGTGGAGAGCCGGGACATTACTTCAACAAATGCCCCAAGAGGACGGCTAACACGCAGCAGAACTATGTTCGGGGGAAGGTGAATCATGTGACTGCTGAAACAGCTCAGGAGGCACCAAATGTGGTGATCAGTACATTTCCGGTCAACTCAAACTCAGCTACAGTACTTTTTGATTTTGGTGCTTTGCATTCCTTCATAGCATATACATTCATAAAGAAGCATGGTATTCTAGTAGGTGTTATGAAGAAACACATGTTAGTAAGCTCACCTAGAGGGGAAATGAAAGCAGAGTGGATATGCTTAGCTGCTAGTCTCAGCATAAGGGGGGTAGAATTTCAAGCAAACCTTGTAGTCATAAACTCATTTGGTATTGATGTCATCTTGGGTATGGATTGGTTAAGATTGCAGAAGGTAGTTATTAATTGTGGCAATAGTTCCGTGAATCTTACCACTCCATCCGGAGAGGAAGTTGAGTATGTGGCAACACAGTCAACTGCAGAAATCTGTCCAGGTTAATCAGTTGGAGGGCACAACCTTAGAAGATATAAGGATAGTAAACGAGTACCCAGATGTCTTCCCTGAGGAATTGCCAGGTATGCCACCTGAACAAGACATCGAGTCTATAATTGAACTTTTACTTGGAACTGCACCCATAGCTAAGAGAACCTATAGAATGGGAGTGAATGAATTAGCAGAACTTAAGAAACAATTAAGGGAATTGTTAGATAAGGGTTATGTTCAACCTAGTTATTCACCTTGGGGTGCACCAATACTATTTGTAGAGAAGAAAGATGGTACACAGAGAATGTGCATAGATTACAGGTCACTTAATGAGGTCACAATTAAGAACAAGAACCCACTGCCTAGAATCGATGACATGTTTGACCAGTTGAAAGGGGCTTGTGTGTTTTCCAAGATCGACCCTCGATCTGGATACCATCAGTTGAGGATAAGACATACTGACATCCCCAAAACTGCTTTTGTGATCCAATATGAACTGTATGAGTTCACAATCATGTCCTTTGGTCTCACAAATGCACCTGCTTACTTCATGTATTTGATGAACAAAGTGTTCATGGAGTACCTTGACAAGTTTGTCGTCATGTTCATTGATGACATATTAGTGTACTCTAAGAATGAAGAAGAACATGAAGAACATTTGAGGTTGGTGTTGTAGAAGCTTAGAGAACATCAGCTTTATGCTAAGTTTAGCAAATGTGAGTTCTGGCTAAAAGAAGTATCTTTCCTTGGTCATATAATCTCTAATGGAGGAGTAGCAGTAGATCCTAAGAAGGTTAGAGATGTGTTGAGTTGGAAGCCACCTAAGGATGTTAGTGAGATTCAGAGTTTTCTGGGTATGGCTGGGTACTATAGGAGATTCATCGAGGGATTCTCTAAATTAGCCAAGCCCATGACTGCTTTGTTAGAAAAGAATGCTAAATTTGTATAGACTAAGCAATGTCAGGACAGTTTTGAGGAGTTAAATAAGAGACTGACTTCTGTCCCAGTGCTCATCTTACCTGATCTCACCAAAAGCTTCTCTATCTATTGTGATGCCTCACGGCAAGGTCTAGGCGGTGTTCTTATGCAAGAAGGCAGAGTTGTTGCCTATGCATCTAGATAGCTGAGAAAACATGAGTTAAATTATCCGACTCATGATCTAGAGTTGGCAGCCGTGGTACATGCTCTCAAGATTTGGAGGCATTACCTGATTGGTCATAAGTGTGAGATTTATACGGACCATAAGAGTTTGAAGTATATATTCACATAGTCAGACCTGAATCTGAGGTAGCGCAGATGGCTAGAGTTAATCAAGGATTATGATTTCGATATACACTATCACCTAGGAAAGGCTAATGTTGTAGTAGACGCCTTGAGTAGGAGGAGTTATGTGAACTTGGCCTATACAACTCAACTACCTAAAGAGTTGTGTGAGGAGTTCAAATACCTAAATTTGGGTATTGTGGCTAACACGATGGAGTTAGAGGTAGAACCTACTCTGAAACAAGAGATTCGTAAGAGACAGCTGAATGATGAGAGGATAAAGGATATTGCGGAACGTATAGTGATTGGTAAAGCCCCAGGATTCCACGTGGATGACCAAGGGATAGTATGGTTTGGCTAAAGGATTTGTGTGCCAGAAGTGAAATCTATTAGGGAGTCTATTTTGAGGGAAGCTCATGACTCAGCCTATTCCATACACCTGGGGAGTACTAAAATGTATCTTGATCATAAAGAGAGATACTGGTGGTATGGACTAAAGAGAGATGTAGCTAAACATGTGGCCATATGTGACACATGCCAAAGAGTAAAGGCAGAACATCAGAGGCCAGCAGGTTTGCTACAGCCTATGAAGATACCCGAGTGGAAATGGGAAGAAGTTGGAATGGACTTTATAGTTTGATTACCCCGTACACAGAGAGGATTTGACTCTATCTGGGTAATTGTAGACCGTCTGACAAAAGTGGCACATTTCATCCCGGTCAAGATAACTTATTCGAGTGCAAAGTTGGCAGAGTTATACATGGAAAGGATTGTATGTTTACATGGAGTACCAAAGAAGATTGTTTCAGATAGGGGTACACAGTTCACATCACATTTTTGGCAAAAATTGCATGAGTCAATGGATACGAAGTTGAACTTTAGCTTAGCTTACCATCCGCAGACAGATGGATGGATCGAGAGAACAAATCAGATCTTAGAGGATATGCTAAGAGCTTGTGCTCTGCAGTATGGGACAAGTTGGGATAAGAGTTTACCCTATGCAGAATTCTCCTATAATAATAGCTACCAAAAGAGTCTTAAGATGGCACCGTTTGAGGCATTGTATGGTAGAAAGTGCAGAACCCCATTGTTTTGGAATCAAATGGGAGTGAGTCAAGTCTTTGGACCATATGTTTTGCAACTAGCAGAAAAACAAGTACAGACAATAAGGCAAAACTTGAAGGTTGCATAGTCTCAACAGAAAAGCTATGCGGACACGAGAAGAAGAGATTTGGTGTTTGAAATTGGTGACTTTGTTTATCTCAAAGTTTCACCTATGAAAAGAGTTAAGAGATTTCATACCAAGGGAAAGTTGTCACCCAGGTATGTGGGACCATTCAAGATCATCAACAGGAGAGGAGAAGTTGCTTACCAGCTAGAATTACCAGAGCAACTCTTAGGTGTTCATGATGTCTACCATGTGTCACAACTTAAGAAATGTTTGAGAGTACCTGAGGAACAACTACCTTTGGAAGAACTGGATATCTGAGGGATCTATCATACAAAGAATATCTAGTGAGAATCTTAGAAACAGCAGAGAGAATCACAAGGAGCAAGATAATAAGAATGTGCAAGTTTCAGTGGACCAGACACTCTGTGGATGAGGCAACTTGGGAAAGAGAGGAAGATCTGAGAACTGACTATCCCAATCTCTTTGAACCATCGAATCTCGAGGATGAGATTCATCTTAAGGGGGTAGGTTTGTAACACCCAAAAATTCTTACTACAAATTAGCAATTAATTCTTAGCATTTATTAAATTTTCTAGGTATTTTTAACTTAAGCCAAATAATAAACATGGGTTAATAAAAGTAACTATAAGGTTTAGAAACATGTTTGTTGCATTCATGCGAAAGCATATTATTTTTGGTTGAGTGTAGGGCTAGATGATTTGAAGTTGAATTCAAATTCTATTTGAATTTGGCTTAGAAATGAAAAATAGTTTTGGAAAAGGTTTTGTTTTTGAAAAATCTCCTTTTCTTCCTTATTCAGCCTAGCATAGGCCCGGCCTTTTCTCTTTCTCCCCTTCCCATGATGGCCCGCTGGCGGACTAGCCGCGCCTCCCCTTCCTCCCTTCTCTTCTCCTCCCGCACCTGCCGCTTGCCAAGCCGCTTCAAGCGTGCCCTCTCTCTCTCCAGCTGCATGCTGCATCGCACTGCAGTGGCCTGACTCATGCCCCGGCCTGCTCAGCTTTTTCTGCGGCCGCCGCCTCGTCGTCTCTCTCTCCTCTCACTCGCACATTGGCCCTTGGCCACCACCCACCATAAGCCGTTTTTTCTTCCTCGCTGCGATGTAGACCCACCCGTCAGTGTTGCGCCCTTCTTTCCTTTCTTCTCCCCGGCGCGCCTTCCATTCTCCACCATCGCCGATGGCACTGTCCGGCATGGAAAGCCACCACCGCCCCGCATGCATGGCAGGCAGCCAATCCCGCCCAATCTCTTCGCTCCCCTTCCTTTTTTCGTGCACTACCCGGCCAATAAAGCTCGCGCCGACCCCTCCCCTCTCCCATCCTCTACTCTCGCCTTCTAGACGCCGCCGCCACAATCCATCCTCACCCGCACCTCGAACTCGACGCCGACGACTCGATGAGCTTCATCGTGATCTCCCGCGAGCGTAGGTGTTTTCATTTTGCCGTATTGAGCTTGTGTTGCTCGGATTTACCCCTCACCGCACCATCGTCGTCTTTCCAGTCGCCGTCGCCGCCGACGACCCATCTCTATAGCCCATCCCGGACGCCGCCGACCTTTCCAATCAACTCACGGTGAGCTCTCGATCCTTCCCGTGCCCTCCCTTCATCATTTTGCGCACTGGAGCGCCGTACCGGCGACCTCCAGTTGACGCTAGCCATGGTGCCGCCGTGGAACCGGCCCACCGGCGTGTTCCCGCCACATGTTTTGCTTCCCAAAGACTTCACTAGGCTTTGTAGATCATCCCCGTGCATTTGGTTTTGATTAGGGAGGTCTCGAGCGCCATTCCGGCGTTCACCGCCGTGTCTGCCTAACCGCCGACCATGGCATGCTTGCCGGCGATGCTGTGCAGTGGCGCAGGTCTCACCATGCCTCCTATGCCATCAGATCAGCACTAGATGGCCCAGATCCAACCATACCTGTTGGATCATAACCGGTCCACCATGGACCCGTAGACCGGCCTGTGAAGCCGCATCAGCAGATCCACCGAGCCACGTGGTGCACCGAGCGAATCCCAGCGCGCCATGCGTCAACCAGTCAGCACCCAGGGTCAACATCCAGTCAAGCCATGTACTTTTTGCATTAAAGCCCTTCTATTTTCGTAGATTCAACCCGCAGTCCAGTTTAATTCAAAGTAATTGCATATCATTCCTGTTTTTATTTGTTTAGGCCCCTGTATTTTCCAGAATTAGTACCCGCAGTCCTATAACCATGTATATTCATATTTTTAATTATTTTAATTCAAAAATAAGTTCAGTTTATTTATAGGAATGTCATTACATCTTATTTCATGCATAACTTTCGCGTTTTAAGTTCGATTTGAGTGATTCTTTCGCTCACGTGTTCGTAGCAATATGTAGAATAGATTTATAAGCTTTTCAACTTATGTTTTTACTGTTTGGTGTACTGTTCTAATATAAGTCTATCTTGAATGCATGTAATGATTGGAATGATGCTTGATTGGTGATTCGGAACACGATTAGAGGGTGAGCCATTTGAGGTGATAGAGGACCCACAACAAGATCAGCGCACATATATGAGTACTTGGTTTTGCTATGCAAAATTGGGTGTGATAAGTTTGAGTCGGTCAGTGACTTTATTCCTGAGCCTAGGTGCTCGAAGTTTGTAATGGGGTTACAAACGAGAAGGAGAAAGATGGGGTGTACAAGAGATCCGGTCGGCTCTGGTTGGAAGGGCCGAGAGCGATAGGAGCTACGCTATGAGCTAAGTGTTCAAGTGTGTGCTTGAGGTCCGAACCGGTGGTTCTGTGGTTGTGAGCTAGTGAACTTGATCGATGTTGATTAACTAAAAAGGGCTCTATCTTTTGGGAGAGGGAATATCCCCTTTTATAGATGAAGGGGATGGCCTTACAAGTGCGAGGGAGAGAGTACAAATGCTTCTAGCCTTGTTGCCCACGCCGATGGGCACAGAATGATGGTAGGCGCCCACAACACTGTTGGATGTCAGATGCACGTGGGAGGTTCCGTCGTCCTTGTCTGGGTATGGCAGATGTTGGTACCTGCATACACTGTTGATGCCCAGAGGCATGTGAGGAGTTTCACCATGTGCACTCGGTATGGTGAATCTCGGCGCCCACAACACTATTGATGCCCAGAGACATGCGGGAGGCCTTACCATATGGGAGTTTAATGGCGCCCATAATACTGTAGGGAAAATGTAGGCGCCTACAACACTGTTTGTGTCAGGGCGGTTGTAGAGTATTGTTCCGTGTAGGGTATGGTCCCTGGTACCATGGTTTGACTTGTGCGCCTCGCCCCACTTTTATTTGCACGTCTCCTGGTCCCTACCGAGCGGGCATCCTCGGTCGATTGATCCCAGTCGGCTCTGATCGCGCCAGTTGGAGAAGAGCGGTGAGCAGGGGTTGGGCGTATCCTCGGTCGGAGAGTGCAGGGTTGGAGTCGAAGAGGCCGTCCGGAGGTGGGCCGGCGATCGAATCGAGCGCTCCGGTCAGAGAGGTGGGCTGGAGCCAGAAAACAAGTGTTGTTCCTTCTTGGCTAACCTTCTGGTCGGAGATTGGATCACTCCTCTGGCCTGATGCTCAGGTACTTGGGCCAGCCCATGAGTTGCATGCTGCCTGCTTGGGCCGAGCCTTGGTGTGGAAGCCGGTCCCCGAGGGACCCCGGGTTTATGAACCCGACACTACATGCATAGATATACCTACCTATGAGTCTTACTAGCATAGGCTAGTAGCTGCTATGCTTAGGATTTTCGGTAGCGTGAGTAACCTGCCGCTACTCACAATAGGTGATTATTATTATCACTCTTATGGTAAAATGGTGAACGAAAAATGGAGACCAGGCTGAGATATGGTATGGGTATTGGTGGGTGTAAGGTGTTGTGTCCCGTAGCCAATGGGGCATAGCTTGGTTACACTTTTTTCCCTGTCTGTGTCAGTTAAGGACCGGTCGTTGCATTGGATTCTAGTCAGGTCACATACTTATTATCCTGAGCACATACTTGTTTATGGGAGCAGGGAAGGCTCATTGCTCTCTTGTCGTGAGTTCTGGCTCTTTCTGGACTGACTGATTGGAGGTAGGGATGGCGGAGGTCTAAGCACCACACTAAGTCTAGGACTTAGGTGTGGGGGCTTGGAGTCCAAGTTTGGATGGGGACCTGGACCCCTTGACAGGAGAGTGATGGGTTGGTCCTGCTTGTGCCTAGGGTATAAGCGGGGCGTGTGTTTCATGATACCCAGCTGGGCACATTGATTCATGAATCACCAGGTAATCCGGTACGACTTGTTTACAATCTAGCACCATAGTAAGAACTGGAAGATGAAAGATGGTGTAATGGATCTGTTTGCTCAACTCTTGCTTGAAAGTAGAATAGATGCTTACCTAGAATGGTTAGATGATGAACTAATCATGACTGCTAATAAGAAACATATGTAAGGATTCACTACTAGTATTGCTTTCCGCAAAAAGGAAACCCAGCAAACCATAAAGCTTATCATATCCTTTGGAGTCGAGAAATTATTCCCACTAGTCGGATAAGTCTTGCGAGTACATTGTGTACTCAGGGTTTATTAACCCCTATTGTAGGTGCAGCTTGAGTAGTTGTTGTGTGAAGGATTCTTCTAATGGGCACAGGCGGATCCTTGTATATTATCGATGGACGTTTATTTTAATTCCGCCGTTTAATTTCCGCACTCTGAACTTGGTACTGTAATAATGTATTTCTAAAAACTTTGGTTATATGAAATGGACTAAGTATTGTAAACTCATTCTCATTATTGGATCCTAGAAAAAAAATGTGGATTATTCGAGTTCTCTCTTGGGGTGAGCTCGACGGAATCCGCCCGATATAGCTTGCTATCGGGGTGCCTAGTGTCTGGTGGAAGACGAGCGCCTCCAAAGGTGTGTTATTTTGAGCGGTTCTGCCACAGGTGGTATCAAAGGCAATAATGAGTCAATGAGTTTCATAACTCTTTTCAAAACCAAAAATTTGACCAACAAAAGTTTTGCGAAAAGTAGGATAGCGGCACTGGTTTTATCTAATCAAGTTTCTACAGCTACACTAACTTACACTGCGTAAGAATCATTTAGCAAGTGGGGAGTGAGTGTGCGATGTGCCAAAAAAATTTGTGAATGCCGCTATATTCTGGTTTGAGTGAATGGGTAGGCCGATGCATGCATCATGAAAAGAGAATCTTGTTTAAACTAAACTTCCCCCACACGTATAATTTGGATTAGTGAATAGATAGGATAACCTAAAAGAATGCTTTAATAAAAGCCTTATCATTTCTCTAAGTCTCTGTTCCTAATCTGGAGGGTTGTCCCTAAGGGTTGGTTCTTATCGGTTTATAGACGAACCTAAGGTCTGGTCGCGGGAGTACCAACGCTGGGGCGGACCTGGGTGATAACGGTCGCGGTGAGGGCATTGGCAACAACAATGGGGAGAGCCACGAGGCCCCATTTCTAGCTCCTCCTCCTCTGCCACCGCCACCTCCGATGACTTATGCGGAGATGATGGTGGAAATGTTGGCCGCTCATCATGAGTCAGCCCGTGCCATGGAGCTATAGCATAGGCTATTGGTGGCTTCACCCATGGAGGCCATGGAGGCAATGGCAGGAACGGGGGTGGTGTCCGTGGTCCTGAGGGGCCCTATTCCTACCAAGACTTCCTGAAGATGCACCCACCGATGTTCACACCGACTGCTGAGCCTCTAGATGTGGAGCATTGGCTTCGTATTCTAGAGCAAAAGTTTTAGCTGCTCACCATGATGGAAGAATAGAAGGTGCGCTTTGTAGCACAGCAACTGTTGGGTTCTACCAATGCATGGTGGGACACGTTCAATGCCATGCAGCCTATGGATCACCATGTGACTTGGCAGGAGTTTACTTCTACTTTCAGAGAGTATTACATTCCTGCTGGTGTTCTAAACAAGAAGTTGACGGAGTTTCTAGACCTAAGGCAAGGGAGCATGTCTGTGATGGACTATGTAAACAAGTTCAACCATCTGTCATAGTATGTTGGGACCCACATTGATACTAATGAGAAGAAGAGGGACTGTTTCTATTGCAACCTCTCTTGCAGTCTGTAGAAGGAGCTGTATACAGGGAACTATTAGACCTTTGGTGCTATGATGAATGCTGCTATTGCCATGGAAGGACTTCAGCGTGACTCCCAGGCTGAGTGGAAGTGCAAGTGGGTGATTACTGGGCCTTCTAGTCACCCCCGGGCTCAGAAGGTGTAGGTTGTCAGGTGGGTGCCTAATTAGTCTTTGGGTGGGCAGCCATTCCATCAGCCTCAGCAGACCTACCAAGCACCTTCCACTCAGTACCGTGCTCCTACTCAGCAGGCGCAACAACAACAGCCCCAGGGACAGTAGGTTCCACCGCGTTAGGGGCAGGGGAACAAGCCTGGTGCTTGTTTCAAGTGTGTCAAGGAGGCCCACTATGCTTGGGAGTGTCCACAGAACCAGCCGGCACAGTCTGCTCAGTCTTCAGCTAACTCCCATCTGATCAAACGGACAATTATTAAGAAGAAGGTGCCCATGAGCCGCTCTAGGCAAGTTAACTTCACTGAGGCTAAGAAAATCCTACAGAATAAACCGATGATGGCTGGTATGTTTACCATTGATTCCCACCCAGCATATGTGTTATTTGATTCTAGTGCATCACATTCATTCATGAGCATGGGCTTTGCATAGAGGCACAATATATCTCTTTTGGCTATACCTATTGTCTATAGAATCAGTACTCTGGGTGCGCAGTTGTGCGTTAATACTTAGACGGACACAGTTGGATTAGTGCTAGCCACTCACACCTACCACCTCTAGTTTATGGTGCTGCCTGGGCAAGGCATTGATGTAATTCTAGGCATGAACTGGTTGCGAGTATATGGGGTAGTCTTGGATCTTAAGCAGAGAGTTGTTGAGTTATGGCTTCCTTCTTCCGAGGATAGGATGTCTCTTCTTATGCCCTCAGATCTAGCCTTACTAGTTGCTGCTCATGTTAACGCTTCTCCTGATCTTGTCTCTATTCCTGTGGTCTGTGAGTTTCCGAATGTCTTCCCTGAAGATCTACCTGGTTTTCCCTAGGATAGAGATGTGGAGTTTTCCATTGAGTTAGAACCTAGCACTGCTCCTATTTCTTGGCGTCCCTACCGCATGGCTCCTAAAGAACTAGCTAAAATGAAGAAGCAGTTAGAGAAATTATTGGAGAAGGGATTTATCCGTCCTAGTTCTTCACCATGGGGTTGTCTAGCTATTTTTGTGAAGAAGGATGGTACTCTACGGATGTGCGTGGATTACCGCCCTCTCAATGCGGTAACCATTAAGAACAAGTATCATTTACCTCATATTGATACTTTGTTCAATCAACTAGTTGGTGCCAAGGTATTTTCAAGATTGATCTTCGTTCTAGGTATCATTAAATTAATATCAAACCACAAGATATACCGAAGACAGCTTTCTCTACTAGGTATGGGTTGTATGAATACCTAGTCATGTTTTTGATCTCATCAATGTTCCTGCATTCTTTATGTATCTCATGAATTCAGTCTTTATGCCAGAGTTGGATAAGTTTGTAGTAGTGTTCATTGATGATATTTTGATATACTCCAAGAACAAAGAAGAGCATGCCAAACATCTTCGGATAGTACTGACTTGATTAAGGGAACACGAGTTGTCTACCAAATTCAGCAAGTGCGAGTTTTGGTTAGATCGAGTGTAGCTTTTGGGACATGTTCTGACACCTGAAGGTATATCTGTGGACCCAAGCAAGGTGC
The DNA here is from genome assembly GCA_904845875.1 of Miscanthus lutarioriparius. Taxonomy (NCBI): domain Eukaryota; kingdom Viridiplantae; phylum Streptophyta; class Magnoliopsida; order Poales; family Poaceae; genus Miscanthus; species Miscanthus lutarioriparius. Next base: position 50,291,580 of record CAJGYO010000016.1, on the reverse strand, counting down.
AGGATGTGTTAAATTGGAAGTCTCCAAAGTTAGTGCATCAGATCCATCAGTTCCTAGGTCTTGCTAGTTATTATCGGTGCTTCATTCCGGACTTCTCCAAAATAGCTCAGCCGATGACCAAGTTGCTCCAGAAAGATGTCAAGTTTGTATGGAGTCCAGCTTGTGAAGAAGCTTTCCAAGCTCTGAAGAAATTTCTTACCACTGCCCCTGCTCTTGCCCAACCAGATATTGATAGGCCATTTGATATATATTGTGATGCCTCAAGGATTGGACTGGGATGCGTGCTTATGCCGGATGGGCGAGTGATAGCTTATGCTTCACGCTAGCTGAAAAAGCTCAAGGTGAATTATCCCACCCAAGATTTAGAGCTGACTGCTATGGTGCATGCTCTAAAAGTTTGGAGGCATTATTTGTTGGGAAATAAAGTACACATTTTTACAGATCACAAGAGTCTCAAATATATTTTCACTCAGTCCGAGCTGAACATGAGGCAACGGAGATGGTTGGAGCTAATCAAGGATTATAATTTGGAGGTTCATTACCATCCTAGAAAGGCTAACATGGTAGTCGATGCTCTAAGCCAGAAGTCATATCAAGTCGAAGAAGCATCCTTGTCTCTCAACAATGCTAAGGTGCTAGCCCATATTGCTCTAGTCTCGAATTTACTTGAGCAAATTATTATAGAGCAAAGGCAAGATGTTTTGAAAATCCCGCATATCATGAAGTTAATTGCCGAAGGGCGTGGTCCTCATTTTAGTATTGATGACCAAGGTGTGGTGAGGTTCAAAAATAGATTGGTGGTTCCATCATGTGAGGAGCTTAGAAGAAAAGATTTTGGATGAAGCTCATCATTCCAAGTTTCAAAAGCATTTTGAATCCATTGTGAATTTTGGATTCAACCACTCATTGCAATAATTCAAATGCACCAGCACGTATGCACAAACATGTTTCTAAACCTTATAATAAATTTTAAATTAATGAAAAATTTTATTTTCCTATGTTTTCATGAGCTCATAAATTCCAAATTAAATCATTTTAGCTCTATTTCAAAAAAATTCAAATTTTGGGGCATTACAACATACTTGTTTATGGGAGCATCGAAGGCTCGTTGCTCTCTTGTTGTGGATTCTGGCTCTTTTTGGACCGACTGAATGGAGGTGGAGATGGTGGAGGTCTAAGCACCACACTGAGTCCAAGAATTAGGTGTGGGGGGCTTGGAGTCCAAGTTTGGACGGTGACCAGGACCCCTTGACAGGAGAGTGATGGGTTGGTCCTGCTTATGCCTGGGGTACAAGCGGGGCGTGTGTTTTCGTGGTACCTAGCTGGGTACATTGATTTGCGAATCGTCGGATAATCCAGTACGACTTGTCTACAATCTAGCACCGTAAGAACAAGAAGATGAAAGATGGTGAAATGGATCTGTTTGCTCAACTCTTGCTTGAAAGTAGAACAGGTGCTTACCTAGAATGGTTAGATGACAAACTAATCATGACTGCTAATAAGAAACATATGTAAGGATTCAGTACTAGTATTGCTTTCTATAAAAAGGAAACCCAGCAAACCATAACGCTTATCATATCCTTTGGAGTCGGGAAATTATTTCCACTAGTCAGATAAGTCTTGCGAGTATATTGTGTACTTAGGGTTTATTTACCCCTATTGTAGGTGTAGCTTGAGGAGTAGCTGTTGTGTGAAGGATTCTTCTGATGGGCACAGACGGATCCTTGTATATTATCGACAGACGTTTATTTTAATTCTGCTGTTTAATTTCCGCACTCTGAAATTGGTACTATAATAATGTATTTCTAAGAACTCTAGTTGTATGAAATGGACTAAGTATTGTAAACTCGTTCTCATTATTGGGTCCTGGAAGAAAAACGTGGATTATTCGAGTTCTTCCTTGGGGTGTGCTCGACGGAATCCGCCCAATGTAGCTTGCTATCGGGGTGCTTAGTGTCTGGTGGAAGACGAGCGCCTCCGAAGGTGTGTTATTTTTAGGCGGTTCTGCCACATGGTATATATATGCCGGAGCATCCAATATGAGCCCTTGGATCAAACCAATTTAAAGGATGGCGTAGATGCAACCAAGGAGGTGGTGGAGAACTGACATTGCAATGCAGAGGCTGACTGTGGGCCCTAGGGGCCGGTCGGCCTACCGGCCCCACCTAGCAGCGTCTGCCTCTCTGCCTCGGCACGGAGTCCTCTCAAGTCTTCTAGAGTCTTCTAGTGTCTGTTTTGCTATGGATAAGGGCGATTAAATCTGACATGTAGGTCCACCTTGATGGTTTTCTAAATAAACCCTGTAGAAAATACAAATTCAACAAAACTCGTGGAATTTGTTAGTTTAAAACTCTAGACCTACGTTGGTGATTATATTTATACCCTTATGCATGTTATATTGATGGTTTATAATGGTTTTTAGCTACCATCAACAAACTCCCTTAAGCTTAACCTTTGCTAGTCCCTTAGCAAAGCTAAACTTAGTAAAAAAGATCAGGAGTTACGTTGATGCTTTCACTCCTCAAAAGTACACATGAGTTCAAACAAAAATTCTCCTCCGGATTAGTATAAACCAATCTGACTTTCAAACTTACCCATATTACCTTCAACCATGGGGCTTCTTAGCCTTTACTTGGGTCTTGAGTAATTGAAAGACAGAACGATCAAGTCAAGCACTATGTCTCAAGTTCTTTGCTCAACCATTATTCTAGAGTTTTTATAGATTTTCAAAATAAAACTCAGAGATTCCATTGTATGACACTCTTAAGTCTCTCAATATATATGGTATTTGTGGATCCTCACCAAGGCAATAGTGGTGTTATGCCTTTCTCTTCCTACAACTAAGGCTTATGTAGAGCTCATAGGTAGGGAGAAAGCATAAAAGAGCATACTTGCAATACATATATTATAAAGTCAAACCTCAAATCCAAAGAGAGTTGAGTCATACAATCAAATCAAGATGTGTATATGTGTGGATGAATGTGGTGGATATATATGGTGGTTAACCTAATTCTACTTTACTCCTTGAAAACATGTCTCTCTTTTGAAATTTAGAAACATTTGCTAGAGAATAGGGACTATCTTATTTATCTCTATTTCTCTCTTTTTTCAGGCGAGCATCTAAGTACCCATTGTTTTCAATATCTCGGACACTTTTGTGTCTATTTTTTTTAATTCTTTTTTTTTATGAATAACTTTTGCATATCCCCATGCCTCTTTTATGCAACAAAACTTTTGAGAGATTGCAACAAGAACTTGGATCATTTATTTGGTGGAAATTCCTATCAAGAATATTTTTTTGTGTTTACTCCCAGTGCAGGAGTAAAACCTTTTTGGGTGGATCTAGATAGAATGGCATGTTGTTGCGCCTACCTCCAGTGTAAGAGTAGTGCATATTTGAGTGGTGTGTACGTGATCTTGACTTTATGAGCATGACAAACCTCTCATAAAGGTCAACAAAGCTTGACAAAACTCAATACAATGCAAGCAGCATATACGTGGAAATTTTTCTAATCTAAATATCATATAGGCTCTGGTAGGAATTCAAGCTTTGTCACATAGGAGCTCATCATGTTGGATTTTCATTTTTTTTTAAAAGATAAATCTCTAGAACTATAGTGTCACTTGGAATAAGATAAATAGCAGCTCAGACCTTCTCATATCATATTCGTCAACTACCTAGACTTAGATCAAGCATATGCTACCCACGAGTTTCAAGTTCAGATTAAATTCTTATATCAAAACAGTCGTATCCAAAACTCAGGAGAATTCAAGGCTGAAAACTAGGTACTTGAAAGGAATTACGACAGAGCAACTATTCATCATTTCCATTACAAGAGATTATCCTTAGAGTCCATTTATTTAGCTTCTTAAAAATAAAAAACTAGACACACACTTTTTATTTTGTTTTTGTTTTTAAGATCACACCTTACTATTATATATATGGCTAATACAAATATAAATTTTAATTTTGCTTTTAGTTTGTTATGCATCTTTTTATTTCATTATTACTTTTAGCAACTATATAGCAAACAAAAAAATAGCAAATGAAAAGAAATACATAGCTAGATACATGGGGGATGCTCCTCCCCCAAGCTGGATGTTGTCGTGGTCTTTCTTAAAGTGAGTCTACCAACAAAAGTCTTTCTCATCCATCTAGAAGTAGGGTTCCTTGTGCAGCGGGTGTGATAGTGGCTCGAAAAAATATACTTTGGATGAATGGCTTTACTCTTAATCATCCTGCAAAATACTCCAACAAGAACACCAAAACTCGTGGCACGGATTAGAATAAGGGGTTAGCGAGTCGGCCATTTAGAGGTTTGTTGTCCTTGGGGTTTAAGATAGATTTTCTAATTGGCAAAGTTCTAGCAAGATGTCTATTTAATATTTTTTTGATTTTCTTATTTATATAATGCGCAGAAAAAATATGTATGCATGATATATATATATAGTATATTCAGTAGCCAGCTACAAAATAAGTTATTCCGTAGCCACCTCCATTTACGATAATTTTATATACTAATTTACGATAATGTCAATACATATTTACGATAGTTGGGTTACTATAACACATGGAGATATTTACCATAACGTTATAGTAAACCACTTAGTATGGAGTTACTATAATCTCGTAAATTAATATAGTAATTATCGTAACTCAAAGTGGCTACAGAATAAGTTTATATATATATATATGCCACCACAGTGAATATTCCCGTGAATGTTTACACATCATAAAATTACTCACGTGGGGCTTAGGATTTTTATAATGTGATGATATACAATAATGAAACTTTTTATCTTCCTTTTCTAAATGCAATGCTAATGCAGACAGGTAAATATGCTAAAGTGAAAAGAATTCATGCAATGCTAGAAACTAAATATGGATAACTACCGATGTTACCTCACGGTCAGGGTTCGGATTTTTTAGTCCTCCAGACAGGACTTGGCTAGAGAAAATCCTTTACTCTTCGGGTGCATCATTTGGTCTCAGCGATGGAGACCCAGATGGCTACACATCTTGTGACCATGTCTCTGATGGTGATGTCACATTCTCTTTCCATACCTGCTTGGTCTGTGGACTTGACTTAGGCAGAGTAGGTTCATCTTTCATAGGTTCTTCAGGTTCCTCATCTTCTTCCCAACTTTTCTTTGGGGATTGATTATTTTGGTTTTGGGATGATCGACATCTCCTCCTAGAGCGGGACTTCTTTGGCTACTCAAAAGTGGTATAACTATTGAAATAATAGCGTACCTTCTCTCTAGGGAATTGGAAGTGGACTTGTCCAGATCCGACGTAGATGATCGCATTGGTAGTGTTGAGAAACGGTCTTCCAAGGATGATGGGCGTATCATCTTCTTCTTCACCCATGTTTAGAACCATGAAATCGGTAGGGGCAAATTGATCATGTATTCTTACCATAACATCTTTCGCTATTCCCTCTAGGAATCTGATTGATTGGTCCGCCATCTGCAATTGCATATATATAGGGAACAAAGGTTTGTTACCAAATAAGTATTCATATGTTACCTTGAACATTATGTTAACACCCGATCCAATGTCGTAGAAGGTCTTGTGGAATATTCTGTGTCTAATGGTACACTCGATCGTTGGTACGCCTGGATCATCCTTCTTAGCAAGGAATGGTGAAGCGAGGAGGTGGTCGTACTCTAATCTAAGTGTGTTGATCATGTTGAGTGATTCTTCTTGTGACTGCCTGGCTTTGTTCTTCCTCCTTCTCCTGTTGTTCTTCTTCGTGTTCACTGTTGTCTCTTCGGGCAGGTACGACATTTGTGGATGTCCAGGAGATTGCAAGATACGATTCTTAAAAGAAAACCTCTCCTTTCTATCCTTGATTGTGAAGCAAATCTTGGCACAATCTGCATAGATGATGGCTTTTGAGGTGCTTCGGAAAGGTCAGCCCAAAATAATGGGTGCCCTTACATCTCCACCTGTTTCCAAAACCACAAAGTCTACGGGAATATATAATTGTCCCACTTGAACAATGGCATCTTCAAGAACTCCCTTGGGGTAGCAAAGTGACTGATCTACAAGCTACAAACGTATATTTATGTACAACAAAGTATCTCCATTAGTTTGATCATAAATTACCTTAGGCATGATGTTGACACTTGCTTTGAAGTCACATACAACTTCTTGAAAAATGTGAGGTCCAATGGTGATGGGGATGATAGGTCTTCCTGGATCGCTCTTCTTTTCTAGCAAGGTATAATCTATCCACCTTCCTGTCGATGATTGTAAAATTTTGCAGTTTCTAGATCTTCCGGTTGCCCCAGAATCTTACCTTTGTCAAACAGAGGAACAGCAGCAGCCAACTGAGCTATTTGTGATTCTATCATTTTATTAAAGCTATGCCGATTCTTAATGGTAGAAGAAAATTTATCCATTCTATTATTTATGTTCTCTAGAATTTTATCATTGGTAGCTACCTTTCTAGATAATCCCTCCATAAGTTTGGATTGGCCAGCAATTAATTCTCTCAAGGGTGGTTGATTGAAATTATTAAAATTATTACCTTGATAGTTACCTAGGTAATTACCTTGGTAGTTTAGTCTCTGTTGTTGATTCCATCCTTGATTCTATTGAGGACGAGAGTAGTAGTTGTTGACAAAGTTCACATCCTTATGGGTCTCAGGGCATTTGCTCCCTGAATGCCAAGTGTTTCCACACTCTTCACACATCATGCGGGAATCATGAATGTGCATGACTTCTTGCTTCTCATTGGCTCGATCTTCGAGCTTCTTCATCAGCAGGTCCACCTTGGTAGATAGCATGTCTACCTTCTTGAGTTGATGCATACCTCCACCTCTCTTACAGCTTTGAACACGTTCTTCATTCCAGCCTTGATTGGAGGCCATCTTCTCCACAAGAGCTGTTGCAGCTTGTATGGTGAGTGATAGGAATGCACCTCCAGCAACAGCATCCATAGTCTCACGGGTACTGTTGGTCAACTCGTGGTAGAAAGTCTGCATGAGTAGTCAATTTTCCATCCCATGATGAGGACATTCCACAATGTAATCTTGAAAGTGTTCCCATGCCTCAGGGATAGATTCATCATGTTGTTCCTGAAAGCTTGAGATTCTACCACGCAGAGCATTGGTCTTGCTTGTGGGAAAGAACTTTGCTAGCAAGGCAGTGGAGCAGTTATCCCATGTAGTATTTCTATCTTTGTTGGCATAGAACCATTGCTTCGTCTTCCCCAAGAGTGAGAATGGGAAGAGGCGAAGTAATATGGCATCTTGGGTTACTCCTTTGATGGTGAAAGTGCTACATATCTCTAGGAAGTGTTGGAGATGTGCACTCGCATCTTCATATGCCTTTCCACAAAACTAGCTTGCTTCCACCATGTTGATGAGGGCTGGCTTAAGCTCGGATCCATTATCTCTGACATTGGCTGTCGGTCCAGTACGGATGTTGGCCGTAGTTGGAGCAGAGAATTCACGGAGAGTCATGTTAGCCATAGCTTCAAATTCCAGTGTTAAGCTTCGCCTTATCTGGTTGTCTTCCAATTTTAAAGCTAAAAATTTCATGAGTTTAGCCTTAGTCCTTTTAAGTGATGCTTCTGGATCTTCAACGTACTTCGTCGAAAGCTCAAAACCGGTCATACATTACCCTATATAAGATACACAAGTAGATAAAACAAGGGTAAGCCTATTTGAGCAGAGGTCAATGGTTTTCCTCGATCACATCAATAAGTATAAGTTTATCAATACTTCCTTTGCCTAGCTACCTTCCCCGGCAACGGCACTAGAAATGCTTGTTTGTATTTATTAACTTGTCACTTGTTTTAATAGCCACCTATTATAAACCTATATCTCCTAACATTACTTTACTAGGTTGTCATCCCTAGTGATGATGCCAGAGATGCTTATTGGTACTACATAGCATTACTACTAGAATAATACTAAGCAGTTCTTTATTAATTTATGTGACTAGGAAGAATAGATATGAATATATATATATATATATGAAAGGAATTTACAAGCGCACAGATAATATATCATTGTAGCACTTCACCCGAGAGTATTCTAGGTATTGTTATTTATATTTTTACCATAGAGAAGGTCTGGCACGGACATGTATTGATAAGTTATACTATTTATGAAGAAATAAACCATAACCAATGTTCTACTCATTATAGGGGTAAGTCATAGGATAAGATATATGATAAGTATTGATTAATAATAATAATAAATCACTCAGAGTACTCCTTTCTATGGCATTAGCATGGTCAGGTAGAATATTAGAGAAATAATTCCTAAGTCATTCTTAATTACAAGTCAAAGCATACATTGATTAGTGCAATTATACCTAGTAATCATTGTTAAGATCATTGTCATATCTACACATAAGGGATATTACTAAGGAAGATTAAGAACAGAGCTTGTTCTTCCTTCGTAAGCGGACCCTACGTTCACCTATATTTGGGGAGTGGACTACAAAGGACTCAACAGGAGTGTCACATCTGTGAACTACCATATGACCCGAAATATAGGGTGTATCCATAGGTAAACATCGTATAAGCACCACGCTTATACAATGTTGACCACCCACCCATAGATCCTTAGAGTGAGCGCTATATGAATTTATGCATGAACATGATGATAATCCAACTATACTAAGCATATAATCAAAGTAGACCATGAACATTATAATGAAGAACATGAATAAGATGAATACTAATATTGTCATAGCAATTGTAGCTAGCATATAAAAGTAATAGAGATACAAAAGAGATGGGGTACAAAGATTATACCAAATCACGCCCTTGACAAGATTGAGAATCCAAGCAAAGCCTGCTTTCCTCCCTCTAGACCTAGAATAACTAGCTATGCCCTAAAATATGATGGAGCTCTAAGGATGATTAGGGTTTTTATCTTCTCAAATGACTTGATGACTGGGGTTATACCTAGGGGTGGTAGGGGCTGGTATATATAGGCCGGAGCATCCAACGTGAGCCCATGGATCAAACCGACTTAAAGGACGGCATAGATGCAACCTAAGAGGTGGTGGAGAACCAACATTGCAATGCGGAGGCTGGCAGTGGGCCCCAAGGGCTGACCAGCCTGCAGGTGGGGCCGCCCAGCCCCACCTGGCATCCTCTACCTCTCTGCCTCAGCACGGAGTCCTCTGGAGTCTTCTAGAGTCTTCTAGTGTCCGTTTCGCTGCAGATAAGTGCGATTAAATATGACATGTAGGTCCACCATGATGGTTTTTTGAATAGACCCTATAGAAAATACAAATTCACCAAAACTTGTGGAATTTGTTAGTTTAAACCCCTAGACCTTTGTTGGTGATTATATTTATGCCCTTATACATGTTATATTGATGGTTTATAATGGTTGTTAACTACCATCAACAGTGGGTCACCGTACTGGCCGTCACCGCTTGGTGGTGTTGTCTTGTCTCTGCTACGTGCCGTAGGGATGGCATCTGACCAAACCGAGGTGACCGCTATCCCCTTGGTCCTTGCGGGGTCAATGTGGCATGCCTGCTCCTGCCAAAGCAGGCACGCTTAGTTGGACTTGATCTCTCCCTGTTCCTCCCAAGGGCCAAGATGGTGGAGTGGTCGTGAGTCCTCATGGCGTGCGACTGAGGCAAATGGAGGGGTCGTGGCGACCCCCGACCTTAGCGTTTGGACCGGTCCGCTTAGCTTAGCTGGGCTTTCATCGTTTGGGCTTATACTAGCTGGCGTATCATGGGTCATCCGAGCGGCTTTCTAATCGGTGCCTTGAGATACCGGGGTATCATAACCCCGACAACGTTGTAGCTATTTGGACTGAACAATATTTGACTCAGTTCTGAGGCTACCAATGCGGACTATAGAGTGATTGTAGTTCACCTAGAATGGAATTTGATTTTCCTTGTTGGGGAGGATAGAACATTGATGGCATATGACATGAGCCACAAAAAAATTCATGTCCTCCCTACTCGGGTCGTTCGCTATCCTAGAAGTACCTGGAGTATTTATTTGAACGGACCTCACTATCTGCCTTATGTTCCCTTGTTCATGGAGTCATTAGCAGAGCAGTAAAGGTGCATATATTGTATTTTGTTGTTAGGACATGTCTTTGTTCATGTAGGGAGTTGTTTTGAGTCTATATATAGTCCAATTTTGGCTTGGTAACTAAACCAATGGTATGTTGGATATTATTAATTCTGCTGCTTTGCATTGTGTAGGTTTTGGAGTGTCAGTGCTTTTGAACAATTTTTCTGCAATGGCTATGGGAGGAAGAAGAGGGGTTCCATGGTGCATTGGCTGCCAAGCTGATTAAGGAGTGCCAATCTGAAGGAGCGGAGCCCATTTACCTCGTTTTAGTTATGTAAGTCTGTAGGGAGCAGAACCTTTATTATGCTATCTATGTACCGTTTGTGTTAATTCATCAGTTGACACAGTTGTTATGTTAGTGTCGAGCACTGTTATTATAACAAGTACTCTTCGTTGTGGACATGATGAATGATGTTTAATGATTATATCTGTATGGTGTGTGTTCAGTAAGTTATTAAGGCCTGGCTAAATTAGTAAATACATTGTGAAAACCGAATGCAATTCTGTCACCGTCGGATGTATGGACCGTTGGTTGTTTTGTCATCACTGCCATACCACTCACCATTGGTGAAGCAGACGGCCATCACCGCCGCTATTCGTCTGATATGGCAAGGGTCAATAGTGTATCACCGTCAAATCGTTTAGTAACCCGACACTAACTAAAGGATCATCATGGGCGGATCATACTACAACGCGATGGTAACCATGTCCTATGACCAGACGGTTCATACGCTGAAGCGACGGTGATGTTCGCCTCGACACAGGTGGGTCGTGCTCCAATGCGACGGAAATAAGGACCTGATCACAGACGGATCATAAGCCAACACGATGGTGTTAGTGTACACCCACATAGGCTGGTCGTGCTCTAATGCGATGGAAACAAGGACCTAATCATGAACGCATCATAAGCTAATACGATGGTGTTAGTGTATACCCACACAGCGGGGTCGTGCTCTAATGCGATGGAAGTAAAGACCTTATCACGGATGGATCATAAGCCAATACGGCGGTGTTAGTGTACACGGCAGACGGTCTCAGATAGCGACGATGAGGACTATGATCATCATGGCTGACAGCTTACTACCGAGGCCGAAATTGGACTGCGATGGGGGTGACGATGTGGCTGTGAAAGGTCTGAGTGTAGTAGTGTATGCAACTTCCTACCAAAGGCATATCTAGTGTTTAGAGCGTAAAACCTCAAAAAATTATGCTACTTATTTCTGCGTTGAGTCTTGTCAAGTCTTGTTGAGAAAGTTATCATGCCCCCAGATCAAGATTATGTACACCCACATACACATACTGCTCCTACACTAGGAGTATGCAAAAACGTGCTTCCATTTTAGATCCATCAAAAATTCTGCTCCTACACTGGGAGTAGACAAAAAAATATGTTTGTTAGGCATATACTTCATGCTCTAAAAAGATAATGATCTCTCTCTGAATATGTAGTTTAGAAAGAGACAAAGGCTATGCAAAAGTATTGAAAAAATGAGACACATGAAGGTCCCAAGGTATTGAGAAAAAAAATGGGACACATGATGGTCCCGAAGTATTGAAAAAAATAAATATAATGATAGCCATGTCTCAGAATAAAAGTTTATGAGAGAGATCACTCATATCAAGGAGTGTAGTGTAGGTTTAACATTATTTTATCCACACACTTGCACTTCTTGATCTAAGGGTATGACATCTTTTTCCTTAGATCCAAGCTTTGACTTAACAAAATATGCAGAGTAAGTGTGCCTTCATATCGTTCTCTATCCAAAGATCCATATGAGCTTTTTAGAAGTAGAAAAGAAAGAAGGCAACACTATGATATGCCTTGGTGAGGAACCAAACACAAATATAAGTGATCCGAGAGAATCATTTGAGGAGATAAGCTATGTTTATATTTTTAAAATTAAATGAAAACCTAAGTTTCTGAACTGATTGATGCAAGGGGATTTGAATCTATACTGTTCCATTATTCAATCACCCAAGATAATGTGGTAGACACTTAAAATGTTCACAGGTTCAGGTGAAGCTTGGAATAACTTGTATGCACATTATATATCAAGGAGATGACCCATCTTAGTCCCTTGAACTTTACTCGAGGACGAGCAAAGAGCTAAGTGTGGGGGAGCTTGTTGGCGGTCCTTAACTCATATTTCTAACTGCCAACTCTCACATAAAATGAACTTATATAAACACCAAACTTAGAATTAGAACTTATAACTAATCAATTCCACGAGTTTTGGTGACTATTCATTTGCAGGAGGACATGTCAGGATTACACAGAAAATGAGCTTAAAGTGTACAAGAAACCCAACAAAACATATACCCGACATGAGCCCAAGGGGGAGCAGGCTCGTTACTAGACAAATTAGGGCCTAGACGAGTGGATAAGAAGCCCAAAATCAAACCAAATCAACTCAAATCCATGCCAAACCACCTTGGGCTAAGTCCATAAGATCAAAGGAGGCAACCCAACGAAGTTGGGCCAATTTGGGGTGTGGCCGCACCCCCACCTGCTCCATCTAGGCCAAGGTTTGGTCGATCGCCTCATACCGCATCTCCAATGATAGTTCCAAGGGGTTGGCGGTGCAATCAATGCAGAGGACGTCGGTTTGCTTTTTCCATTTGAGGGGATGCAAGGAATATTCTAGGAATACTCCCCTCCTCTCCACCTATAAAAGAAGGCCATCCCCTCCTCATTTGACAATAACACACAAGAGAAGAAGAGCACCAAAGAAGAGCTAGAGCAACACCACTCCAATGGGCTTAGGCCCTAGATAGCTAGCTAAAGTTAGTAGGGAGAGATGTGAGGGAAGAGTACGAGGAAGTGCCGGGCTTATCGGTATCTCTCCAACTTGTACCTCAACGAGTACTTGTACTTCAACGTGTGTTCCTGCTAAGTAAGTGTTCGTGATTCTTTTGATATAAAGTCTTTGACTAGTTAAGCTTTAGTCTTACTTATTTGGGGTTCATCGTCCGCTCTTGTAGCGGATACTCTAGTAGAGGGCCCTGATAAAGACGGATAACCCTGATCGACGCTAGAGTAGTAGTCGATAGCGCAGACGTGGTGTCTAGGCTAGAGGCTACCTTCGTTTGCCTCGTACTCCACGGTTGAGGGGTAGGTGGCAGGTGGTGATAGCCATGTCCGTCCCTCGTAATCCTCCACGTTCGGATAGACGTAGAGCTACAGGCCGGCATCGCCTGACAGAACAGGTGCAATCCGGTGCTCGAAATAAGCAAGTATCAGTAGAGTTTATCTATCCTTGGACCCTGACCCATAGGAATCCTTCTCTACCCTTATCGGCTATCCTTGTGTTGTCCTTGGATGAATTAGCTAGAAGAAATACCTCCGTTCCCCGTGAAAAATACGGTACCCTAAATACTTTCGGGTGAAAGTTGCAACGGTAAATCCATATGCTTGCGGATTTTTTCTGTAAACGTTAAGAAATACCAACACACACTAACTCCGAGTGATCTATAGGATGATCAACACCTTTAAACCTTAGTTAACATTTTTTAAACTTTTTTCCAAAGGTTATCACGTGATTTTCAAAACACCACTTGAATCTATAGACAATACAAAGATTGATCTCACAAATAACAGTAGACAACTGATTTGATCCTCTTGAGAGTATAACTATCTGCTCCACTAAACACCTCGTGGCCGATAAAAGATAAAACCTATGGATATACATCTGTCTTCACTTTTTTTCCCATCCTTCATCTCCATTTTCTCCTTGTTGAGTTTTTTGCATCACATTTCTATGGCCCTTTTCGTTTGAACTACTTTAGCGGTACTTTTCAGCGAACGAATAGTATTTTTCTCTCACAACAAATCAGCACAAACACGACATAAGCCAAAATATCATCTCATATTTATGCCTGCATGTAGCTCACTTAGTATCACTTAACCTTTCATGTCTTATATAAAGTCGTTAGTTTACAATTATTAATTATCAAACCTCAAACGTATCTAGTACTAGCACTCCGCAGTAGTTGGCGAAAACTTTTCTCAAAAGTTGCTAGAGTATCTGTTATATCGAATCTTGCGATACTTGCATGGAGCATTAAATGTAGACGAAAAAAAAACTAATTACACAGTTTGGTTGAAAATTGCGAGACGAACGTTTTGAGCCTAATTAGTTCGTGATTAAACACTAATTACTAAATAAAAACAAAAGGGCTACAGTAACCAAATTTCCAACTTTCACCCAACTAAACACACAGCCCAAGTGTCGCAAACCAAGCCCGCTCAACACGGCCCAAGTGTCGCAAACCAAGCCAGCTCGACCCAGGGAACTTTCACTTGTTCACCTCTCAAACAAAACCACTACTCTTCGCTCCGGCTCCCACTCTCTCCCCTTCCGTTCCACTCCCAGACTCCCACTCTCCCCCTACCGGCTACCCCCACACACAAACAGCCACTCCTCACCTCTCCCACCCTCCGGTTCATGTCCTGCTGCTCCCCATGTCGCCCCCACTCGAGCTCGACTACATAGGCCTCTCGCCGCCGGCGGCCGCCGCCGCCGCTGCCGGTGCCGACGACGACCTGAAGGGTACCGAGCTCCGCCTCGGTCTGCCGGGGTCCGGGTCGCCGGAACGCCGTGTCGCGGCTGCCACCGCTACCACCCTGGACCTGCTCCCGGCCAAAGGCGCCAAGCGCGGGTTTTCTGACGAGGCGCCCCCGCCATCGCCCGTTGCCGCTGCTGGGAAGGGAAAGAAGGTGGCGGAAGAGGCGGACAACGACAAGAAGGTTGCAGCGACGCCGCAGCCGGCTGCAAAGTAGGTGGAGTGTGGAAGTGGATCTTGGGGTTTTACTGCCTCAAACGAAAAAAGGGGAAGATTGGGGCTTTGCCAGCGCGTTCATCTGGCGTTTCTCCATGGTTCTTTGGACTGCGGCCACTAGTGGTTTGCAAATTGTGATTGTTGCCCCTTTGTTTGGGAGCAAGTTTTCTGCTGTTTGGGAAATCTTGCTGGGCTCTTGGAGTTCATGACATTTTCAGGTTCTGTAACAGAAAATTATCTTTGGAAATTCTGTGCTTTTCAGGAAAACAAAAGGGTGCGAGGAATTGAAAAGGGGCTGAATTGTATGTCAGGGGATCTCTCTTGGCTTGGTATTTTCGATTTGTTTTTACTCTTATTTGGGTGGGAATTTCGGTTTGTCTTGGGGCCTAGAGGAGGGAAACTAAAGTTGCAGCTTTGTGATGTTCTTTTAAATTCCCACTTTTCCTCCAAATTCTCTACTTTCCAAAATGCGCCCTTCAATTTATCTTCAGCTTCCTTGGGTTTTTTTTCCCCCACTTTTCTTGCTTGCTCAAGCTCTTCTCATCTTTTCTCTGATCTCCCTGCTTTGTTTTTGTTGTATTTTGTTCATAACAATTTGATTTGGCATTACCTTGCTCAAATTCTGTGACTTTCATCCCAAAATTCGCCAAGATTCGTTTCTTTATTTTGTCACCGGTAGAGCATCTCCTGATCTACCTCTTCGTTCCGTGGTTGTAAAGATTATTGAGCTCAGGTGTGTTGTGCAGAGCTCAGGTGGTGGGATGGCCACCAATCCGCAGCTACCGCAAGAACACGATGGCTACCACCCAGCTGAAGGGCAGCAAGGAGGATGCTGAGGCCAAGCAGGGCCAGGGGTTCCTGTACGTTAAGGTCAGCATGGATGGCGCGCCGTACCTCAGGAAGATTGACCTCAAGACTTACAAGAACTACAAGGACCTGTCGACTGCCCTTGAGAAGATGTTCAATGGCTTCAGTACTGGTGAGATGTCTCGGGTTACTCTCCCTCTTTCGGATGGCGCATCAGTATGTAATTGTGTTTCATTTTGATGTGGATGGTGTTAGAAGTACATCCAGAAGCCTTTAAAAACTATCATACTTGATTCTTAGGATAAGCAATAGCTTCAACGTACCGTTATTTTTGAGTAATTGTAAGATTACAAACAATCTGGCATGCCTTTTTTTTTGTTCTTTGGTGAACTTTCTATTCCTTGCTAAACAAATACCCTGCTGATTGTTCAGTTATTGCATCCGTATCAAGTCTTTCTTAGAAAGATATTATTTCCTGTAAGGCAAAATAAATTTTGGCTCCATGTGTATGATTATTCGAGGATATCTTCGAGTCCTGAGTATTATTCCAGAAAGCTACTAATTATCACTATGAGAGTGGCATCCCCTATATATTTCTGAAATTTGGATATCTGTGGTCCTGTATTTATATATCTAATATCTCATTAGTTTTCACCACTTCCTTAGAATAATGGAAATGAAAATAAGGTCCAAGTCTCTTCAGTAGAAATTTTAGTACAAGAAGAGGCTCTCTTCTGTTTTCCTTTTATTGGTCTTACAGGTTAGTATGGGTGTAATACCATTTCAGGCAAGGACGGCTTATCTGAGTACCGCAAGGATGGTGAATATGTTCTGACTTATGAGGACAAGGATGGAGATTGGATGCTTGTCGGCGATGTACCATGGGAGTAAGTACACTGATCTTACTTAAAACAATGGAAATGGAACTAAATTAATTACCGATTTGATTTTGTGGCTCATTTTCTCAACTAGATACATATTTAGCCGTCACATTTTCTTTCACTCCAATTGTAGGATGTTCGCTGACTCTTGCCGCAGGCTCAGGATCATGAAAGGATCAGATGCAATTGGACTTGGTAAGTTTGTACTCCTATTCTGTTTAGTGTATTGTCGTGCTAATCATATTGTCTTAGTTGGTTGGTGGATATGGTGGGAGGGTACATGATATGATGATCCAAGTAGGTTGTGTTGTTAGTTGTACATGATACAATTTTTATTAGGAGTTCCTCACAAAAGGGACATAATTCATGGTCCCTTCATCTGGGGTGGTAGCTCTCTTGGGTAATCCATTTGCCATCTTCTTGTACATAGTTCTCTTGGGTAATCCATTTGCCATCTTCTTGTACATAGCACTCAAATGTAGGTTCAAAATCAGAGGCGTGGGATGAGCCATTATCAGTTACATTTTGCATTTCAAAAAAAATCATCAGTTGCATATAGCAAGAACATTTAATTAAAGTTTTCTTTCACCTTGTAAACAACAACTGCATAATAATTAAAATATAAAAATTAGATTCTGAAAGAAAATTCAAAAATATGCTCCCTTCACGATGAGAGATGCCTACCTTCCCGATTAGTACTGTTATCAACACTAGAACCAAGTATGTCATTATCAGTTTGGAGTGCACATAATAATATGGAAAAATAGGTATCAAATTAATAGTTAAATATTGAAATTGGAAGCTTTGAATCATAGTTGTCACTTGCTAACAAGGTATTCTAATTCAACTCCAGAGTTAATCTAATAGGCTTGGCTCCATTTTTTACTTTGACTTCCCTGAATAATCTATGTCTCTTTTTTTTTTTTCTTTTGCAGCTCCAAGGGCAGCTGATAAGTCCAAGAACCGCAACTAGAATGGTTGCTTCCTACAGTCCAAAGCAAGAGGGAGATCCAATGACTGTAGGGATCTTTATGAAAACAAAAAAGTCTAACAGTTTTAAGAGGAATTCTGCCTTATGGTCTACTATATGGTTTGCTGTTACGCAAGTAAAGAACTCCACGTCTGTCATGTTAGTTTTGCAACATCGTCTATGGACAAAACGCTATTTGATTGTTGTTAAGCCTTCGTACCAGTGTTATTCGTGTAAATGGTTTGGTACATTGTGTGGTGCTACTATGATTGAGCACTCCTACCTAGTTTGCAAAATAGTGTCCTAGTTTGCAAAATAGTGTCCATGGACTGTTTGTTGTTCCTCTATATAAATGTTTAATGAAGCTTGCAAATGTATGGTCCATCTGTGTTCATGTTCTGGTTCATTCATCTTGATGGTGTTGAAATCTGATGAAGCAACTTGTTTTGAAACAGTGATCCTGTGTGCAATAGTTTCTTTGTGGAAACTTGGATTCCTTTTTTACCAGCTTTGATGCCTAATTGCTGGTGGGGCATGCAGTGTATTGAGTTACTTATCTGCTGAAGGTCATGATGGTTGTCTATGATCTAACTCCAAAGTGTCATTTTAAAAAGGCTTCCATCTGAACCATCATTCAGGTTGCATATAATAATATTATGATTTCAAGAGAGATGGCAATGCCTTATGATCCCTTGGAATCAGGCTTTATTTGCCTGCCCCATTAGAAGTTATGCTCCACTCTTCTCCTTTTGTGGTGCCTTTTTCTCCTTACTGGTGTCTGTTAGTTGGTGTGCATGTGGAGCACTGCCTATTTGTTCCAAGGAAGACACTTAAAATTCTGATTCTGTTCATGTTTCAGCTGAAAAGGCATCTTTCACTAACCCAAATGAGCCTTCATCTGCACTTGTTTATCTCTTATAGGGCTTGTTTAGTTCCTAAAAAGTGTTGCATTAGCTATCATATCGAATCTTGCGATACGTGCATGGAATATTAAATGTAGATGGAAAAAAAAACTAATTGCACAGTTTGGTTGGAAATTACGAGACGAACGTTTTGAGCCTAATTAGTTTATGATTGAATATTAATTGCTAAATAAAAACGGAAGTGCTACAGTAATCAATTCCTAAAATTTGCGAACTAAACACAGCCATAGTTTGCAGGTTGTCCCATCCCAATTTACGAATTTATTCGACAACAGCACTGCGGCGTGCAGCGGCTGAGAGCGACGGATAGGGTTTATAATTCTTGCAGATTGGCAGTGTATGTAGCAATCCTGGATCGTATGGTATGGCTGTCCCAACACTTGATATCCTGTTGTTTTGTCCATGTAGTTTATACAGCAGCATCCTGTACCTTGTAGGCTCTGGAGTCCTTTGTTCCCTTGCTGGTGGCCCTGCAATGCCACCATGTCGGTTTGGTTATTGTAAACCTTTGCTTGATCCCTTTCTTAACCGATAAAGCCACGTATTAGGGGCTAGTTTAATGCCTTTGCGGTTCTTTTATGCTCCTGTATGCGGCGGTTTGCCCATCCCACCCACATGTTTCCTTGTCTCCAGATTACTGCCCTGCAACGGTGAAAGCTTTTTAGACTACTTCACTGCTTTCGCTTTCACCTTTCGGGAGACATGGCCGTGCTTATTTTATCGCATAATTACCTTGATTACTACTAACCTTTTTTTTCTTTATGCTAGGTAACCATGATGGTTGATATGAATCTCGGTAAATGTCAGTCTTGCAGGTCTACATCATTTCTGTTGCGTGCTACTGCTCTCATGCATATTGCATACCTCTACAGATGCATACCCTGCGAATGAATGGAATCAAGATTCTGTTCTTGGTGAATTCCTTTCTGCCATTCTGTTGAGGTCCTGTAGAATTTTCGAAAAACTGTTGGGAACAATTCTGTAAAATTCGGTGGTTCCAGTCTGACAGGAAACAGTATTTTCTAGAGTAGGCAGAATTGCACAAAGTGCCATATATAGTGTTGACCTGGCGTTATAACACTTTTTTGAGAATGTCTGGTCTGGTATCAGAGGAGGGGCAAAAAAATGAGCATTGCCCCCCGGCTGGTGATGGCAGCTACAAATGGCCAGCATCGATCTGTCTCTTGTACCAGTGGTGAATCACCTGTTGGCCACCATGGAGAAGCAATAATTTTATTTTCATTCCCACGTGTTATGCGGTTTATATCTTTTAAAATGCAGCAAAATGGATGAGAATTCAGAACTGTTTGGTGTGGATTTGGATCTTCCAAGATCTTGTCTCCCTTTGATTAGTAGCCTGCAAAATATGGTTTGGCAAATAGAAATGAATAACTATAAGCATAGCTAACCATTGCAGTGTAGTTTAAAATCTAGTCCCAATCTTACACCAAACAAGTCCCAAATTTCTCCAACAAAATAGAAAGAAAGCACCAAATGGTCAAGATTTTATTAAAAAAAATTGAAACAAATCAGGAACAAAACAAGAAGCAGCAGCTGGGCCCCATTTGCTTGGGAATTGGATTGAGATCCACAGCCATGCTTAGACAGCATGCACAGTGTCCAGACTCTGCAGAATTTGTTGTGCAAACCTAAGAACCTCATCATTTTTTTGTCATTTCCAGTCAAAAAAAAAATAATGAAGGAAAAAAGGGGTGGGGGTCGAAATGAAATTATGAGCGTGGGGCCCTGCAGTGGGCTTAGGACATAATGATGGAGCATGGATGCAATGCACCCCCCGCAATCCAGTGGGCCCACCACCACCACCACCACCCGGTCCCCACGCGAGACGGACCCGGAACGAGGTGAGAGACCGCGCTGCTACTGACACGAGCTACTGCACTACGTCACTGGCCGCGGGCCATAGCGAGAGGCGTGGCCCATATGTCAGCGTGCGTGTGCACACGTGTCGCCCTCGTGCCGTCGGAGGCGAGGCCATGCGCGCCCTGTGCAGGCCGCGGTGATGTGGAGTGTGGCTGCGGGTGGGGAGACACCCCCCACTCCCGTCCCTAACTCCGTGGGACCCGCCGCCGAGAAATAATGCGCCGCGCGGGCCCGGTGCCCACCCGCTTTTTCCGCACCCACCCTCCTGCGCTCTCAATGACCCGCGGGACCTGCCTGCTACGGGACCACCTGTCGGTGATGCGATGCAAGCCCGGCGCTGGTGCTTCGGGTCGGAAGCCGCGGAAAGGGAGCGTGGGGAGCGCGCCCGGCATGCCTGGCTGTGCGGATGGCGACGCGGTCGGGGTCGGGGAGCAGCGGCCGCGGCAGTGCGGGTGATGGCAACCGGGGAACGCCCCTCCCCTGAGAATGGAGCTCTCACTGTCACTGGGCCCCGGATGCTGTCCCAGTCCGACCACCCTCTGGGCAGACTGCACGCCTGCAGTGCAACTTATCGGCAGCGCCTGGCCATGAACGGGGGGTTTTATGAGGTCGCTCGCATCGGAACGTGTGGGATCTATTAATGCCATTATAACGCTGCACTGATTTTGATGAGAACAGGCAGATTGACTTCCTCAGAGTAAGCAAGCTCTCTCTAATCTTGACCAGCGGCGGTTGAAGCTCGCTTTCATACTGCC
Organism: Miscanthus lutarioriparius; assembly: GCA_904845875.1. Taxonomy (NCBI): domain Eukaryota; kingdom Viridiplantae; phylum Streptophyta; class Magnoliopsida; order Poales; family Poaceae; genus Miscanthus; species Miscanthus lutarioriparius. Next base: position 50,270,514 of record CAJGYO010000016.1, on the reverse strand, counting down.
TCTAATCACAAAGATTTCACGATTTGATGAAAAAAAAAGGATTAAGTTCATTTTTGGCCTCTCAACTATTGTGTTGGTCTAATTTTAATCCTCAACTACAAAACCGTTGAAAGGTTCTTTGGTTTTGGTAATTGAGTGACAACCTAGGTGGACTAATTGTGTTTACGTGAGATACACAGGTGATTAGTCCACAGGTACATGTGTATGAGCAACATATGTCATGAAGGTGACAATGGCTTGGAGATGTTGCAAAACTCACACATATGATGATGAAGGAGCTTAAATACACATGAGACATGACATTGAGTCATGTGATCAAGGTGGAGAAGATCAAGACAAGACTTGGCTTGATGGACCGGTTGCAAGCGTGAAGGGCAAGTCGAAGGCTTTGGAGTGATGGACCGCGTGGCGGTGAAGCTTGAGCAAGACTTGGCGCCGATGAACGATGGCAACGGTGAAGAGCAAGTGAAGTCAAGATCGATGAACCAATATGATCACGTGATGATATGAAGTGGATCATATCATTGTTGATTATGTTGGTGCATATGTTGCATCGACATTGGAGGAGATGGAATGGAATGCGCAAGGCAAATGTATAACCTAGGGCATTTCATTTCACCGGTCATAGGTGTGTAGAGAAGTATATGACCGGGTTTAGGATAGATGACCGTACTATCAAGAGGGGCAAACTTATTTGCATATCGGTTATCTAGTGCCACTCGAGTGATCTAACTTTGCATCGCCGCTATGATCGAGTGGCGTGGCAAGTTGAGTGGCTAACATCCTTTGGGAAATGATTGTGAAAAGCTAACACACATACACATGGTGGTGTACACTTGGTGGTGTTGGCACATTTACAAAGGAGGTGGTGTTTGCAGGGTTGAGATGGGTTTGGTGGTGTTGGCACATTTACACTCGGCGGGATTCGGCGCTTTCGGAAAAATGGAATGCCTATTTTCTATTGCGCCAGATATAAATTCTTGTGGTTGGCACATTGGAGTAAGGGTGAAGAAGTTAGAAGTGAAAACGAGCTGATCGCGAAGATGCTGGCGTCGGTCTACTGACCGGACGCTGGGTCATGCAGCGACCGGACGCTGAAAGGTTGCGTCCGGTCAAACTGACGGGTCTGCACTGTATCGAGGGTATTGCACCGGACGCTGGTCTGTGTCTAGTCAAGGTGGACCGGACGCGTCCGGTCGAGAAAATATGCCTCGGGGAGCTTACTGGAAACGACCGGACGCTGGGGCTTCAGCGTCCGGTCAGTTTTACTGCTGCGTCCGGTCAGGTCAAGTGACCGTTGGGATCGGGACGCGTGGCCGTCTGCGGACGACCGGACGCTGAGGTCCAGCGTCCGGTCAGCACGATCGGAGCGTTCGGTCGGCCCGATTTTTGCCTAGTGAAGGGGTAACGGCTAGTTTAGCCCTTGGGGCTATAAATAGAAGTGGCCTTCGGCCATGGCTGGTGCTGAGCACTTTGGGGGACTTAGTGTCCATGCTTGTGAGTGCTTGGGAGCCCTCCATCACACACATACTTGATAGTGATCATCCGATTGTGTGAGTGAGCGATTCTAGTGCGATTGCATCGTGAGGTTGCATCGAGTGGCACTAGGTGATCGAGTTGCAAGCCGGTGGTGCTTGTTACTCTTAGAGGTTGCCACCTCCTAGACGGCTTGGTGGTGGTCTCCGTCGAAGCCCGCAAGAAGCTTGTGCGGCGCTCCGGAGAAGTGCTTGTGAGGGGTACTTGTGCTCGCCCCGCGGAAGTCGCGAAGAGCAACTTTAGTAAAGCGTGTCATTGAGCTACCCTCACTCAAGGGGTAGGTTCTTGCGATGCCCGACATGCAGGTTTAGCGGGTGATGCTAATTAGCCGCCGAACCATCAAGTAAGCGGTCGACACAACGGGGACTAGCGTGTTGGCAAACGCGTGAACCTCGGGAGAGAAATCATCGTGTCAACCTTGTTCTTCCCGTTGGTTTGCATCCCCATTACATAAGCTTGCAATTACTTTTATATATCTTAAGCTTGTGTAGTTACTCTTGTAATTAGATAGCTTGTGTAGCTAGCTAATTACCTTCTTGCTTGTGTAGCATAGAAGTAGCTCCCTTATGTGGTTAATTTGGTTTTAGTAACTTTGTTAGTCACATTGCTTAGTTTGTGTAGCTAAGTATTTGCGCTCTCTAATTAGGCATTGGTTGCCTTGTTATTGAGCATTGCTAGTGAGCTTAGTTAGCTTTGTGCTTTTGCTTACTAGCATGTGTAGGAGCTCCCTTGTTACTTAAAGTACTAGTGGCATAGGTTTGTGTGACCTTGCTCCTAGAATTGTTTAGGAGAGCTCTAGCTAGCCCGGCACCTTAGTTGCTTTATTAGTATCTTTGTAAGGTGCTAAAGAACATATATTGAGGGGTGTAGTCTTGGCTAGACCGATAGTTGTATTTCCGCATTTGTTTTGGTTAGCCGACGCGATTAATTTTACAAAAGACTATTCATCCCCCCTCTAGTCCGCCATCTCGACCTAACAACCGTCTATTACCGGTACCCCAACTATCAAAACCGTTCACTTTTAGCACCTAGCACGGGGGCAAGACTGTTTTGACCGACGTTGAGCAGTTTTGACCACGCCTACCTCTCCACGTTGTACGGCTTGACAAACCGATGTTGGGGCCTCTGTTCTTCCCTGTCAGTTGCTCGAAACCGGGAAGTGCCTGAATAAAGGTTGTAGTTCTAAGTGCAAGCTTGGGTCTAGTAACTTGAACGGCCCAGAGTGCCACAGTGAAATATAAGAAACACGCATGCCAAAAATCGTACAGCACTATGTTTCACCCGGTGTCCGCAGTCACCGCGTCCGGTCGTCGAGGGCCGAGCGCCTGCTCGCCCTGCACCGTGCTGCCTCGCCGCGCTGTCATAGCAGTTCGTCTGGCCGACCCGCTGTCGTGCCCGTGCCGTGGCTGAGCCGCTCTAGCCTTGTCCTACCATCACCGCTTCTCCGGTCGCTGCCCTAGTCGGTCCTGCTGACTTGCTGCGCCCGCGCTGCCCCTACCGGTCACGAGGGGGGATAGGATAGGACATGGGAGTAGTCAGAGGTAGCATTACCCTGGAAAGCTACGCCGACCGTGGTGACTCCGCCATGCACGTGGCCCGTCGACCGTCGCCTCCGCCTCGCTCGCCCACCGACAGCAGCCAGCCCTATGCTGAATCAATGAAGATCGTCGTAGATCGATAGGTTCGCCTGTTCGGTTGGAATTGTCGAGCTGGGTCGAAATTTTGCAAGCAGATCATTGATTGCTAGTTGTTGTCTCTCTTCTGCCATTTTCATTCAAAACTTATTCGCAGCAGTAACCTAAGCATTGCACGGAGCCGCAACGGGTAGTGGCCCAGGATGTAGTCCGCCTGTGAGCACGCCAGCACCAGCAGGTCGGACGGCGTGGCTTGGGCGCCCGCGGGGCAGCGAAGGAGGCCCTGGCCATGGCCGCCGGCGGAGGAGGTGTTGGCGTTGGAGAGGTAGCAGGAGTAGGCGGTGAGGAGGAAGGCGACGCTGGAGACGTACTGGAGGTTGTTCCACTGCCTCACATACAGCATCCCGCCGGGGCTCCGCTTTGCGTTGTCACTGCCGTTGCCGCCGTTCCGGCCCAGGCACGCGCACAGGTAGTGCTCCGCCTTCGCCTTGTACTGCTCCAGCACTGCGCCATGTTTCAGGGCTCCCGGATCACCCTCCAGCAGCAGTTGTTTGTTAGATGACGATGCAACAAAGCAAAGGTGTCAATCAAACACAGTTAGAACTTAGACGAGGGGCAGCGCGGGCGCAGCAGGTCAACAGGACCAGCTAGGGAAGCAACCGGAGAAGCGGCGACGGCAGGGCGAGGCTGGAGCGGCTCAGCCACGGCACGGGCGTGACAGCAGGTTGACCAGGCGAACTGCTATGACAGCGCGGCGAGGCAGCACGGTGCAGGGCGAGTAGGTGCTCGACCCTCGACGACCAGACGTGGTGACTGCGGACACCGGCCGAAACAAAGTGCTGCATGATTTTTGGCGTGCGCGTTTCTTAGATTTTACTGTGGCACTATGGCTCGTTCAAGTTACTAGCCCCAAGATTGCACTTAGAACTACAACCTTTATTCAGGCACTTTCCGGTTTTGAGCAACTGGCAGGGAAGAACAGAGGCCCCAACATCAGTTTGTCAGGCTGTGCAGCGTGGAAAGGGAGGTGTGGTCAAAACCGCTCAACGTCGGTCAAAACAGCCTTGCCCTCACCCAGGTGCTAAAAGTGAACGGTTTTGATAGTTGGGGTACCGATACTAGACAATTTTGTAGTGGAAGGTTAAAATTAGACCAACACATTAGTTGAAGGCTCAAAAATGAATTTAATCGTATGTTAATAGTTCCCTAATCTGACGTCACGGGACGGCACGGGGTGGGTGGCGGGTTTTGTTTCCATGTTTTTTTCCAACGACGATGACACCACCTCAACTATTTGCTAACATCAGCGGGTTTGGAGACCTGTAGTCTTGGAGGGGATCGGAGCTGGCGATCGAGAGGTCTGAGGTGGCCTGCACTGCACGGCCAGGGATTGGATCGAACGCGTGTATGCATGCGACGTACAGTACATACTACATAGCAGCCGATCGACGATGTGGTCTTATTTAACTAACTAACCACAAGTGCTTTTTCAATCCAAATATAAGGTGTTTGTCTACTCTTTTCCGATCTAAATACAAGAGGTTCGTCAACTCTTTTAGATTTATCTGATCATTTTCTACTTGATTCTTATTTAGAGTACTCAGATAAGCGATATCTATTTAGATTAGGATATGATTTCTAAGGAAGGTAGTTTCTATATTCACGAGCCGTTGTCTCTGCCTACCATGCGACGAGCTCAAGGTCACCACCGTTGAATATAGACAGTGAGATGGACAAAAGTTAGAAACCGATAACGATTCCGTTGCAACACATGAGCACTTTTACTAGTAATAATAATTTATTACTAATTAATACCAACAACTTAGTAATAGAAATATTTGTTTATTGTAAGTAAGGTCAACGTTCAAAAGATTCGTAATATTATACTTTTATTTATCTCATTTTTATAATAAAAAGCATAGTTTTATGTCATCATCATAAAATAAAAAACAAATAAACAAATAAATGGGATAGAAAAGTCACGGACATCACACCATCCAAGAGACGGGGTAGCACGGGCCCCGACGCACCAAACACCAACATACGGGAAAAGGAAAAAAAAGACGAAGCAGGACAAGAAACTGAAACGGGATAAAAAAGGACCCGGACCGGTAACCAGGCTTGACACGGATAAAAAGACTGGTGATTGGTGATTGGGCTGGACGAAAAATTAGAGGGGCTAGAAATTTTACCTCTTTTATTATTATTATTATTATATGTATGTGTACATGTATATATGTATAAATGTATAATGGAGTATTTAGGGATATTTTAGTTATTCTAGCCCAAAACCAGCCCAAAAAACAGCACATTGGTCAGCTTCCATCCTTCCACCCTCTCCCACCTAGCAGGCCACCGGCCAATTAAGGCCCAATACGTCTCTGGCTCTCCCGCGTGAACCCAGAGAGCCTTGCGTTGTCATAAAAAAAACCGAGAGCCTATGCGGTGGCTAGGCACTTGGCGGCGGTGGCCCGACCGTGCTCTGCTGCTGCTGATTTCTAGGCGTCCAGACTGGAGCGTCTAGAAATCAGCAGCAGCAGAGCACTAGAGCAGAGCCAATCCCGGATTCACAGCACCAATAGCCTGTCCCTGGCCGGTCGGGCCACCGCCGCCTGGCGCCCAACCGCCGCATAGGCTCTTGATTTTTTTTGGATGACAACGCAATGCTCTCTGGATTCACGCGGGAGAGCCAAAGAGACGTATTGGGCCTTAATTGGCCGGCGGCCTGCAAGGTGGGGGAGGCTGGAAGGCTGGAAGCCGACCAATGTGCTGTTTTTTGGGCTGTTTTTGGGCTAGAATAGTTAAATATCTCTAAATACTCCATTATACATTTATACATATATGTACACATACATATATACTAAAAACTATAAAAAAAGTTGGGTATTTCCGAGAATACCTAGGAATACCACTGAATCCGCCCATGTCTCGAGGAACAAGAGGACATGTTTACGGCCTAATAAAATATGAGGCATGAGAAAATACAATATAGGAGTACATGCTAATGTTCAAATGACTTTTGTTATTTTGAGTTTTTTTTTGTTAGGCGAACAATCCAAACTGTTCAGTTTGTTAGGTTCTTGCGGAGACCGACAGATTTAAGTCCCTCGAGTTGGTACGGTTGTCCTTATTTTTCAGGATTTATTCAGGATAAATCCTGATTTTCTTTAAATGGTAAACGACATACGTACCTATTAACTTCATTAACCTTAGTATCTACCAGCTCAGTTTATAAGCTCTAGATAGCATTTCTCACAGCTATTGGACGCCAGTATATAAGCTCAGTATGTTGCGATTCAAATTAGGGTGGGGATGAGCTATTGGACGCCAATCCATTTCTCACAGCTGATAGTCTACTGTTCCTGGGCCACTAGTGGTGAGCTCGGCGCAACGCCATGGATTTTATATGCCATGGATTTGATACATTTTTTTTTGAAACTGATTTCATACAAAATAGGAGTGCCATGTATTTAATACAAAATAGGAGGCGTGGAGAAATAAGGAAAACCACAGACCAGTGCAATTCAGCTGAGCTTGCTCCACGAGGATTAAATGAGAATTGGGCTGGGCCGAGGACTAAAACCATAACCTCTTTCCTAATTGTCACACCCGATTTTAAAGATAAAATGGGATGCATAATTTTATATGTGTCCAGAGATTAGTCACATATATTAGCCGACAAATTATAGATAGTATCATCACAAGTATTTATTACATCACGTATAATAAGATAGAGTCTTCACATAAATACAACGGAAGTATAAAGGAAAAATCTCTAGCGAAAGCTTTATATCACAGGGACGTCAACTAGTTGACCACAAGCCTAGTAATTCTCAGGAAAGTCGTCATTACCATAGCCATCTATTACCCATCCAAAAATTTTATCCAAATAATAAAAATAAACAAGCGTAAGTACGTGTCGTACTTAACAAGTGTAACATGAGGTTCATGAGGCTCAAAAGGTTTAACATAGGTTTAATTGCATTCAGTTTTTAGTTGTCACAATTTTAGCATAAGAGTAGCAACAAGTTGTCATAATCCCAATTAAAACACATGATCAATGTAAACATGAATAATGAATAGCATAAACGGATAATTCTTAGTGATCATCTATTTCATAAAGGTCCAAGACCGCTCATGACCGTGAGCACGGCTGATATACCAGTTTTACACTCTGCAGAGGTTGTACACTTTTACTGTGAGTCGTGATACCCATATGTCCGGGTTAATTACTCCCAAAACACTTCCAAGATGAGCAGGCATGGTTCACTATGAAGCCTATCAAAGGCTTGTCTAACAAGTTAGGGCTATTAGATTCACTCGGCAAACAGATATAGGAATCCCCTGTCGAATGACACAATTCCATCATGGCTATACACATAAGAGTAGATGTTGTCCTATACCCGATTCGGCAATCCATTCTTACGCCATAAAGGTAACCTCTAACAAGCTAAAAAGGTCCTCATACTGAGCTAAAGCCAGAGCCATGTAGCCCTCACAGTTGAACTGTAAGTCCCGGATGTTCGCTTATAGATAAGTCCTTAGAGAGAGAAATCTAAAGCATTTAGAAAGTAACTAAACACTCCAACCCCCTGTTTCTAAGTTGCTAAAAAGTCATGTTTTAATGTTTATTATATATCATTAGTCAAGTCACAAGATCATGGTTTAGTTGAGCACTAGTAAAGCTACCCAATGCATATCCCATAGGAGACAAGGTATAAGTTCAATTCTAGAGAATTCTTATCAAGGTGACACATGCAATATGAATTAAATGTATTAAAGTTGATAGCAAACAAGGATGATCCCATGCTATACTTGCCTTGAACAAAATGGTCCTGCTGATCCTGCTCATCAAAGTAGTACTCTTGATCACCCACGAATTGCTCACCGTCTATACTCGATAATCACCCACGGAGGGCAGCGCTCAGCTCGGCAAAATGGGCGGTGATGGCGGCGGCGCTAGGGTTTCGCGGCAGCACGACGATGCGGGACGAGACAAAGCTTGCTCTAGGGTTGGTTGGAGGCGGCACGGTGCGGCTGCTATTTATGGCCAGCGAAGACTTGGAGCACACGCCAAACGGAGTCGTGGCGGCTGCGGAGTCGAGGCGGCGGAGTTCGACACGGGTACGATTCTAGGTTGAAGATAACACTGACATGCGGGACCCACCGGTCAGCAAGACCAAGCAGAGAGAGAGGGAAACGGCACAGGCGACACTGGGCCGGCCTGCTGGGCCGCTGCGGGAGAGAGGGAGCAGGCCGCGCGGATGAAGGACTGGGCCGCAGCGGAGAAAAGAAAACTGGAGCGGGCCAGAAGGAGAGGAAGAATTCTCTTTTTTCAAATTCATTTTCAAATCCAAATTAAAACCAAATTCAAATTCTTTTGCAAATTTTGATCAAACCCAAGCATCACAAAATTAAGTATGCATCAGCATGAATGCACAAACATGTGGCTAGACCTTATATTTGATTTTAACTTTAACAAAATTGTTATTTTTCTAAATTTAAATGCTCACAAAATACATAATTAAATCAAATTTACCTATTTTAAATTGATACAAATTTTAGGGTGTGACAATTCTACTCCCCTTAAAATGAATCTCGTCCTTGAGATTCGGACGATGCTTACTCAAAAAGCTGCGGGTATGTTTTTCTCATATCATCTTCTCTTTCCCAAGTAGCCTCATCTTCTGTATACCGATTTCATTGAACCTTACACATCTTTATAATTCAGCTCCTCATAACCCTTTCTGTTGTCTCCAAAATCTTTACTGGAAATTCCTCATAGGTGAGATCTTCCTTAACTGTAAGCTCTTCTAACGGTATCTGCTCTGTACACGCAAACACTTCTTTAATTGAGACACATGAAACACATCATGTACACCTGACAAACTCTTAGGCAATTCTAACTGATAAGCCACTTCACCACATCTCTCTAAAACCTTGAAAGGCCCAATATACCTTGGTGCTAACTTTCCTTTTATGTTAAACCTTCTCATACTTCTCATAGGTGACACCTTCAGGTAAACATAATCCCCTATTTCAAAAATCAATTCTCTTTTCTAAGTGTTAGCATAACTCTTCTATCGAGACTGTACCACTCTCAAGTTATCCCTAATCATCCTTACTTGCTCTTCCGCGTCTCTTAAAACATCTGGTCCGAACACTTGAGTTTCTCCCGTTTGATTCCAAAACAACGGGGTTCTACACTTTCGTCTATATAAAGCCTCGAAAGGTGTCATATTGATACTTTTCTGATAACTGTTGTTATACGAGAACTCTGCATAAGGCAAATTCTTGTCCCAACTTGTACCGTACTACAACGCACAAGCTCTCAACATGTCCTCTCAAATCTGATTAGTCCTCTCAGTTTGTCCATCTATCTGAGGGTGATATGCTGCGCTAAAATTCAACTTTGTTCCCAACGAACTATGTACTTGTTGCAAAAAAAATGAGACGTAAATTGAGCACCTTGATCAAATACAATTTTTTTGGGAACTTCATGTAGACACACTATCTTCTCTATATATAATTGGGCCAACTTCGGTCCTTTATAATGAGTCTTGACCGGTATAAAGTGAGTAATCTTAGTTAACCGATCCACTATCATCCATATTGAATCATAACTTCTCTGAGTGTGTGGTAACCCAACAATAAAATCCATACCAACTTCTTTCCACTTCCATTCTGGTATCTTCATTGGTTGCAATAATCCTACAGGTCTTTGATGTTCCGCTTTAACTCTCTGACATGTATCACATATAGCAACATATTCAGCCACATCCCTCTTAAGTCCATACCACCAATACTTCTCTTTCAGATCTAAATACATCTTGGTACTCTTAGGATGAATAGAGTAAGCAGACTCATGTGCCTCACGAAGAATTGTATCCCGTATAGTCTTATTCTCAGGCACACATAGTCTTTTCCCAAACCACAGAGTTCCATTATCAACCATACGAAAACCTAGTGCCTTACCAATCATTATGTTCTCCGCTATTTCCTTTAACCTCTTATCCTGTAACTGACCCTTGCGTATCTCTAACTCCAATGTAGGCTCTATCACCAACTCTACTGCATTAGTGATGAAACCCAAATTTAGTTGCTTAAGTTCAGCACATAACTCACTTGACATAGATGCCACTTGCACCTCATTAGCGTAACTCTTCCTGCTAAGAGCATCGGCAACAACGTTCGCCTTTTCAGGATGATAGTGTACTACCATATCGTAATTCTTAATGAACTCCAACCATCGACGATGTCTCAAGTTCAGATTTGTCTGAGTGAAAATGTACTTCAAACTCTTGTGATCAGTATAGATATCACTCTTATGTCCGATAAGATAATGCCTCCATATTTTTAGAGCATTAACCACTGCTGCTAACTCCAAATCATGAATAGGATAGTTTAGCTCATGCTTTCTCAACTATCGGGATGCATAGGCCACTACTCTTCCTTCTTGCATAAGAACACATCCGAGACCTTGACGCGATGCATCACAATAGATAGAAAAGTTCTTGCTCAAATCTGGCAAAACCAATACTGGGGCTGTAGTCAATCTTTTCTTCAATTCCTCAAAGTTAGTCTAGCACTTTTCGGACCACACAAACTTAGCATTTTTCTCCAACAGAGCTGTCATAGGCTTGGCAACTTTAGAAAAGCCTTCTATGAACCTTCTATGGTATCCAACCAGTCCTAAGAAACTACGAATCTCTTCCACATTGGTTGGTGGTTTTCAGTTCAACACATCTCTCACCTTGCTTCGATCTACTGCTATTCCACCATTAGAGACAACATGGCTTTGGAAAGAAACTTCCTTCAACCAAAACTCACACTTGCTTTGCTTAGCGTACAACTTGTGTTCCCTGAGCTTCTGCAAGACCAACCTTAGATGTTCAGCATGCTCTTCTTCCGTCTTGGAGAATATCAATATATCATCGATAAATACCACCACAAACTTATCCAAAAACTCCATGAATACCTTATTCATCAAGTACATAAAATATACAGGTGCATTGATCAATCCAAAGGACATAACGGTGTACTCATACAAACCATACCTCGTAGTAAAAGCTATCTTGGGTATGTAAGTTGCACGAATCTTCAATTGATGATAACCAGAACGAAGATCAATCTTAGAGAAAACACAAGCACCTCTCAACTGATCAAACAAGTCATCATTTTAGGTAGCGGGTACTTGTTCTTGATAGTAACCTCATTTAGTGACCGATAATTAATACACATCCTCTGGGTACCATCCTTCTTGTCAACAAATATAACCGGTGCTCCCCATGGTGACAAATTAGGACGAATGAAACATTTCTCCTGTAACTCCTTTATTTGTTTCTTAAGTTCCCCTAGTTCATTAACCCCCATTCTATATGGACGCTTGGCTATAGGTGCAGTTCCAGGTAATAATTCAATAATAAACTCAATGTCACGGTCAGGTGGCATACCTGGCAAGTCATCGGGGAACACATCCGAAAACTCATCCACTACTAGGTCCTCCTTGTTGACGCTATCATCAAGCTGGTTCACTGTGGCTGTTTGCTGCTTCTACACTACAACATCGACACTGATTCTGTCCCCATTAGGTGCGGTCACAACTACCTTCTCTTGACACTAAATTACTGTCCGGTTTTGCTTCATCCAATCCATACCCAGAATCACATCAATGCCAGATGTTCTCAACACAATGGGGCTCACTTTGAACTCTACCCCCCTTAAAGATAGACTAGTTGGAAGACAACAATAAGAAGCTTGCATACTACCTCCTGGTGAGTTTACTATTATAGGATTTTTCATGGCACATAAGGATATGCTATGCGTTCTAACAAATGCTTGTGATATGAAAGAATGTGAAGCTCCAGAATCAAAAAGAACAGTGGCAGGAGTAGAATTGACATCAAACGTACCAAGCATGACTTCTGGTTCTGCAATCGCCGTCTCTGTAGACACATGATTCACCTTTTCCATGTTGGGTGCTGGCTTCTGAGGCGTTCCTTTTGGATTACTGTGCTGACCCTGGGGTCTTAGCTGATTCTGCTTCCTAGGGCAATGGTTGGCATAATGCTCAACTTCTCCACAATGATAGTATACATTGGGGGTGCTAGGTGCACTGGTCTTCATGAGAGTGTTGTTAGGCACTCCCTGTCGTGGTGTCTATTGGCCACTCTGTTGCTAGGGACGTTGATTGTCATTCTGCTACTGGTACGGTGGACGCTGCTGGTTTGGGTTACGATTCCATTGATTAGGAGGTCCCTGGTACCTCTGCTGGAAACTTTGTTGAGGGTTGATGCGCGAACGAGTATTACTCCCAGAGGCCTACCCCTGAAGCCTCCTCTTATTAGCCTCCATCTCTTTGCGCTTATTGTCAATAACAATAGCGCGATTCACCAGCATTTAGAAATTGAGGTATGTATTGGACATAAGCTGGAGTTGCAGACCATCATACAAACCCTTGAGAAAGTGGCGTTGCTTATCAGCATCATCAGTCACCTTATTCGGAGCGTAACGTGACAACTGAGCAAATTTGTCACGATACTCAGCTGTAGACATAGATCCCTATTTCAGAGTTCTGAATTCCTCCTACTTCAGCTCTATCAATCCTTCAGGTATGTGGTAGGATCTAAAATTCTCTCTAAACTCCTGCTAGGTGATAGGAGGGGCATTAGTGGGACGTCCATGCTCAAATGCCTTCCACTAGTCTTGAGCTTCTTACTGGAATTGTCCTGACGCGTACAACACCTTCTGCTGGTCGTCACACTGCGCTATGTTAAAGTTGCTTTTCCACTGCACGAAGCCAATCATCTGCTTCTAGTGGATCAGTGGCATGTGAAAACACCAGGGGGTGGCCCTTCAAGAATTCACCGCGCTTGTCACGCGGTACTCTACCAATTGGTTGATTCTGCTAATTCTGCACTACCAGAAGTTGCTCAATAGTAGGTGGAGGTGGTGGTGGTGGATGCGGAGGAATACCTCCACGACCTCGGTCTCTTCCTCTTCCAGACATCTGACATCCAACATAAATATTCAAAATTTAGAGATTTTCATGTTACAGACACTTATAGGGATATAGAATACATTCTGAAAATTTTCAAGACGGGTTCCAACATCAGCAGCTTGGTAAAACAGTCATATCTCGAGTTCCAAATATCCAAAAGAGGCGTTATTTATAAGGTTGGAAAGATTAAGAAATTATCTACAACTTTTATTCAGATCACATGCCCAGATTCTATCGTTAGGTTAATCAAAAATAGGACAAAACCAAAATTATTTTAGATTCCAGACTGCGCAGAAACTTTAACTTGAAATAGCTATATCTCTCAAATCAGATCAGATATAGGAGTGATTCCAGAGACATTAGAAGTATACTTAAGTCTAATTATTCCCATAAAAATTTCATAAGACTTGGAGCACACACCGAATGGAGTCGTGGCGGCTGCGGAGTCGAGGCAGCGGAGTCCAACGCGGGTACGATTCCAGGTTGAAGATAACACTGACATGCGGGACTCATCGGTCAGCGAGACCAAGCAAAGAGAGAGGGAAACGACATGGGCGACGCTGGGCCGACCTGCTGGGCCGCTGCGGGAGAGAGGGAGCAGGCCGCGTGGATGACGGATTTGGCCACAACAGAGAAAAGAAAACTGGAGCTGGCCAGAAGGAGAGGAAGAATTCTCTTTTTTTCAATTTCATTTTCAAATCCAAATTAAAACCAAATTCAAATTCTTTTGCAAATTTTGATCAAACCCAAGCATCACAAAATTAAGTATGCATGGACATGAATGCACAAACATGTGGCTAGACCTTATATTTGATTTTAACTTTAACTAAATTGTTATTTTTCTAAATTTAAATGCTCACAAAATACATAATTAAATCAAATTTACCTATTTTAAATTGATATAAATTTTAGGGTGTGACACTAATCTTTTACTGGTAATATTTAGGTAATATTTATAGGGCGACCTTGAAAAAAGACGATTTCATTTGCCACACTTTCCACTGAACTTCTGCATTAGGTCTTATTTGGATGCTCATATATGGATGAAAATCTATCCACGAGCATCCAAAGTCCTTATGAAAATCCACGATACCATGTAGTCCGGAAATCATAATAACAGGGAATATAAAAAAAAAAGTCACACTTCCCTGATACGAAGGAGCAATTAATGACAATTTTGTGTGTAACTGGAAAGTTGCATATGATTTTACTGACAAAAACGGATTGCGCATCTATATAGATCTGCAACGCAAATCTAATGCTCTATCAAGTATCAATTGTGATGCCGTAGATTGGACGACCTATCTACAAACCTCTGTTTGAGGTGGTGGTGGCTTTTACAAAGATTTTGCGGGACATCCTTGGAAGTTGGAACTCACGGGAGGTCAACCCTATGGAGCATGATGTACCAAATTGAGATCTCTAGCAAAGCTCATTCTTCCAACTCCTTCAGAAAATCTATGTTATCGACAAACACCTGCAATATTGAAAAGAATGTCTATCATTGGCAAGAATATCCACAACGAAAAATGCCATCAAAAATTATATATTCCAAATAAATATACATATCTTTTCATTCTGACAATGATCTGTATACTGTATGTATTTTGGGTTATTTCAATGATCAATTTGAATAAGTAACAAAAAAAATATTTCTAGTATTTGATAAACTTACCTGATGCCGCAGAAATCAGCAATTAAAAAAATACACCATTTGCATAACTTAAAATATAACTCAATAAAATCAATAATGTGGAGACTCAAGAATTCTATCAAAACTTACACAACTGATAAATCAATCAAAAATATATGATCTTTAAACACTTCAATACTTGGTCACAAAGCAACACTAATATCAATTTTTGTATAGAGTAACTTACCATTCGACTTAGAACACACTATTTTACAGTGGTATGCTTTATGGGTTTGTTATTTGCTTTGTGATAGGACAAACTATTAATAATGAGGATCTACCAACAGTCAAGAGACATCAACATTAAAGGTAAACACTCTCCATTAAAGCCACAGGGAACACTAGGTTATTCAACCAGATTTTGGTGCTCAGTTAGCTTAGAGTCAACAGAAGTTAACTCGGTTGATTCCACTAGCAACTCAAGCTTTTCTTCTTCTACCTTGTACAAATCCACTGGCTACCCATTGCCGTACCCAAACTATACCCGTATTGATTGGGTAGGGCTACCCATTTGTTTCTGGATATGGGTAGGATAACAGCAGGTATTACCCACTTATCCTTTACCTAGCAGCTATATGTTGGTTAGCTACTCAGTCCGTCATTCCCGAGGGCGGACAAGTGATCTTCTCCTCCATTGCTCTGTTTTGTCCCTTCTCTCCTCAAGGACCTGCTTTCTATCCTAATAAGCCATGTGCAGCAGCGACCATGCCAAGCTGCCGCCAAACATCTTGTCAAGTGCGATGACAAGATCCATGGCAAGGGGCGTGCCGAGGCGGGGACCCGCCAACAGCTAAAACATGTCGCCACTGACCGCCTCCAATGCACCTCGGCCACTACGTCACCATGCACGACCGCTCTAGTCTTTCCTGCCAACGCTTCCAGCCATGAATGCAAGCACCAAAGAGCCCTGCATGGTCTTTGGCGCCATCGTCTCCTCAGGGATCCTATAGCCCATCGTGCAAGGCAAAACAAGGGAAATGGTACACAGACGCTTCACCGTCCAGCCTGAGGACTGAACGGGTCTCCTTAGTGCTTAGGGACTGCCTGTTCTAGCTCACCACTGTCAGCGTCATGGCAGCACAGAGCTTCCAGTCAAGGCCATGATGACGACCAGCACACCAGAACTTCCAGAGCTACCAGATGCCCACCCATGTTGCTCTCGCTGGCTATGCTCTCTTGGCAGCCATTGCCACCATCTTCATCTTCTGCGCATGGGTCCGCAAAGTGTCTGGCGACGCCATTGCCGGTCTCACTCTCCGACGGCGGCGTGGTCGTCGTCATCACAAATTCCCTCTGAGCTCATGCATGTCTTCCAAGTCAGCCTACCTAACGCTCCCCTTGATGTTGTCCACGAATGCAAAGCGCCGAAGAGCCCAACCTCGAGTGCAGCGGCGATCAGCAGCACGTCCTCGGCTGCTAGCTCATGACTCGTGTGTGGGATTGTGACTGCTGCGATCAACGCGCTCTTGTCCATTGGATTTTCTATAGCTGTTGGGTATTATCCAACCCATTTGGAGATGGATAACCCATGGGCATCATTATGATCAACCCATTAGGGCCCATGTGATGGAGCAGCCGGAGGCCATGCTAGGAGGCAAACTACACATGGGCGTTTACTGTTAATGAGATGCCCATGACAATTACATGATATATGCATGTCATCAAATGAAATGAAGAATATGTAATCTATCAGTTTTGCTTATCCTGATTTACTGAAAAAAAATGGACAAAGGCACTATAAGCAAACATGCCACCTAGGAACAAATATCCTTTTGTAACCACTTACAATAATAATTTCCTGCCTCAGCCCCTCCACAAAGGAAAAGAGAAGAGTAGAAATGTAGTTTTCACACTAAAACAAGAGGAAAAGGCACATACTGTTTTCCAGCCATCTGGATCTGTGCATGCAGTTATCTTGGTGTTAATGCCAGGTAACGGACCAGGTTCACGAGTAATTTTTCCACCATTTACTCTAATTGCTTCCGCAGTCTTGTAGACATCATCAGTACTAATAGCAATCTGGAAGGAAAATAGCCAAACTCCATAGATGTAGCAAGAGGAAAAAGGCCAATTGAAGAATGCTCGTATTATTGTACAGAACAGCAAGGTTCAAATGTGAAGAATGAAAGAAAATATACCTGTGCATAAGCATTTCCCTTATCATATTCCTTCACCCCATAGTTGTAGGTCAACTCCAATACAGCATTTTTTTCTTCTGGACCATATCCCATCATCGCAATTGTATACTAAAGAAAAGTATCAATAGTTATTGTATACAGTAACATGAATAGACCAAAGGTGTATACTCCCTCCGTCCCCAAATATAAGGCGCGATTTGACTTGGTGCGGCCTTCAAGAACATATTTTGACCTATAATTCCTCTTATTATATATAATCTATAGGAACAAAAGTTTGATCATTAGAAAGTATTTCTAAATACAAATCTAATATAACTATTTTTGTAACACAAACTTTTGATATAATTAGGCTAATTGTTAGTCAAAGATAACGAAGTTTGAATTTTGAAATATGTGCATGCCTTATATTTGGGGACGGAGGGAGTATATTGCATGAAACAATCATGATCTCATATGGATAACATTACAAGTGATCAACTGGATGAGGAATATGCAAAATTTGGTTACGTAATATAATGAAATAGAGATCGAAGCTTGTAGACACAACCATCATGATCCATCCCATGATGATTGGACATGCATTGGAACTGTTCCACTCAAACCAATATGTAGCATATGAACTGTGCCTGCGGCTAGCTCGGTTTGTGGGAGGTGTGGGTCTACACCCCCACCACCCATGATTGTGTAATTGTGTCATCTTCAAACTCGAATTCGGGTGCCACCTAATTCCTCCTAGTTTAAAGAAACCAAAATGTGGCATCATAAGTCCATTGCAATTAGGCTCTACTCCTATGTGGATGGAACACAGCCAGGCTTACAAAGATCTAACTTGTTTTGGTCAAACCCATAAGGGGAGCATAATGGAAACTGTTCCACTCAAACCAATTTGTAGCATATGAACTGTGCCTGCGGCTAGCTCGGTTTGTGGGAGGTGTGGGTCTACACCCCCACCGCCCATGATTGTGTAATTGCATCATGTTCAAACTCAAATTCGGGTGTCTGCTTATTTACAGTGCCACCTAATTCCTCCTTGTTTAAAGAAACCAAAATGTGGCATCATAAGTCCATTGCAATTAGGCTGTACTCCTATGTGGATGGAACACAGCCAGGCTTACAAAGATCTAACTTGTTTTGGTCAAACCCATAAGGGGAGAATAATGGATGGACTGGGCTGGTTTTCAATAGCCTGGGGAGAGAAATTAGCAGGCTGATCATGTTGGGCTGCTTGGTTTTCATGTGATTGGATGGTTTCTAGTAGAAGGCTCATCAACAACTTTGAAACCCTAGCAGTGATTCTGGTGTCCAAAATAAATAATGAGAAAACCTTAATAAACCAGGCAATGGCTCCATCGAGCCTCAAGCTATCATCCAAACTACAAATCCCATACATGGCATTCTGCAGCTTTGTGATGGCTTCTTAGTCAAATGTTCTAGGCTATGCCCATGAATGCCAAAGAAGCCCACCACTCCATAGCCAGTGAGGTGTTGCTTGTGCTTAAGTCCAACTGAAGGAAGAAATCATGAAAGTGATACGAGTAATTGCCGAAGCACAGCAAGCAAGGGAACTGAGAACAGTGCTGCCGCTCCCAGAGCGGTGAGTGCATCAAAGAATTAAAACAGCCCTGCTGCTACCATAAGACGGTGAACAGTGAAATAACATGTCAGAGAAGCATCACAATCATATGAATTCACTGCCTTCCCAGTTGCAGTCAACAGTTCATTGGTAGGGACCAAGGAAATGGAAACCAGAAAATAGCTGGGTTAGACAGTAACCCAATCAAGCTCATTTAAACTCATTACCCATGAAAACAGCTTGGTGAAGGCTGGTATTTGCCTTTTGTAACCTTACAAACTTTTGTCACTAATGTCAAGTTTGAAACGAATGAAACTGAGCAGCTACAGCTCATTTAAACCCATTTAAACCCTATACCATGCTAAAGAACATATAAAAATATATCACAAAAAAAAGAGGCAACACCTTGATAGTGGCTACCATTTAAACCTTCAGGTAGACCAAGCTACATCACATGTATATTATAAAACATGCAACATATACTTGAAAAGAGGGGATGCGTATGCAACTAAAGAGCTGCTTATACCAAAAGAATGAAGTAGAAAAAAAACAGCCCCCAAGTACCAAGCTTACAAAGTATATGGCATCAGTCATTGGCAACCATTCCATGTACAATAGTCAGACAATAGAGATTTTTACATGAAATTTATCATAAGCATGCTTATATCACAAGCCTAAATCTAGTGCAGAAAAGAAAGGGAAAAATTGTCACAAACTATGAAATATCTAGTAGTAGAAATGGTACTGTGTTATATTAAACTTCAATTAATAGATACCCATCTACATTTAATATATTTCTGGTACTTTCAAAGTAAGACACATGTATTCTATCAGCAAGCTCCACATAAAGTTCTTATAGCAAACAAAAAGTGATGATGTTCGTTCATGGGTGGTTTCGAAAGGTACCAACCTTGTACTCAGGATTGTCTCGCTTGCGAAGAAGTTCCATGCCAAATGCCTTTGTAATATTACAGAATGAATCAGTGACTTGTTTCAAAATTAGAAATGAGCAAACTCAATATCAGTTTTAGTTCACGCAGATAAGTTACCTTATCATAGAAATTTATAGCACGATCAAGATCTCCCACTCGAAGCATTACCTGGCACAAAGGCTCAGGAGTAGGACCTCTTTCTATAAGCTCAAACTTGTAACCATCAGGATCCTCAATAAAGGCAATTACTGATTTCCCACCTTTGACAGGACCTGGCTCCCTTGTGACTGTTCCTCCTTTTGCTTTAATAAGTTCTACCGTTTTTGCAACCTGCAATTTTCAAGCATTGAAATTCAAGGTGCCAAACTAGTTCATATTCGAGTATCAAAGATGTTGTCAATGGATAACAACATAGCATGTCCAATTCTTTGTAATAACTTGGGTGATACATCACGGCTAGCTTTCAGTAAAGGACATGGGTGTTATATTAGTTATCAGGGTACAGAAGTTTTATCTTTATAACTCGCAGAGAATATTTTACATGCATACATGTGGACTTTGCTGTAAGGACATATTACAGCAAAAAAAAAAGGATTAACTCCCTATATTAAAATGAGCTTCTTACTTTAATTTATGCACGTAACTAGCAAGTGCCAACAACCCATTATAGCCTTTTTTCTTGTGAAAGAACTGTATCTTGTACCATTTCGTCTTTATATTTATATGAAATCCTATGATAAGGAAGCAATATCCATTTTCTGTGTACTGAGATCCTGATTGAGTATGCAGAATCTAGTCTTTGATTATATCTAGACTCTAGACGGGTTAGTCCCAAATGAGAAACCCTTAATCAATTGGGGCTTATTTATTTTCTTGAAAGTAAAAGGAAAATACAGGTTGCCTTTGGTGCTAAAGCGTGAAGCAACTTGGGACCAATCCTAGCAAACCAAACCAATAAACAAACTCTTCATAATTCTCTATGCAACATCGCTGACTCAAGAAAACAGAAAAAACAACATTACACTGCATCAGCAGAGAACTGAACGCCAGTGAGTAAAATGGAGAATGTCCATAGAGATATAAGCTTACTGCTTACATCCTCAACAGCAATTCCAAAGTGGCCAAAAGCAGTCCCAATGTCATAGCTCTCCACACCATAATCTGCCAGGAAAAGTACACAAGGGGTTTTATATGTTAAATCACAACAGCCAGTGCCATTATCTGATTGACAGAGATGCTTTAAAGGTATTTTGACCAAAGAAGCTTACTGTAAGTGAGCTCCACAACAAAATGCGAATCCTCAGGCCCGTACCCCAGAAAGGCATTGGTGTACCTCTCCTCCGGAATGTCCCTCTTCCTCAGCAGCTTCATGCCCAGGCACTCCGTGTAGAACCTACAGATATACGATAATAATCTCATCCAAATTGGAGCAAACAGCAGTGACCCCCAAAGCAATCCGTCGCAAGCACCATGTCCTACTTGATCGTCTTGTCGAGGTCCCCGACGCGGAAGACGACGTGGAGCAGGCGCCTCCGGTCCTTCTTGACCCACTCCATGGCCTCCTCCTGCCCGACCACCGTGCCGGCCGAGCCGCCAGCCTCCGCGCCGGCGCACAACCCGCGCTTAGCAAGCCTCGCGGGCGCCCTCACCACTCCTCCTACCACCCTTCCCCCGAAGAGACACTCGCGCCGCGCGACTGAAACGACAGGAACCGCAATACGTCACACGGGGGTGCCCCACCCAAGGTCGATAGATAGCCGGCGAGGGGCTCGGATAAGGATGCGCTGCGTACCGGAGACCGCGGGGAGACGAAGGCGGGAGGCGGCGAGGTGGAGCGATGAGGCAGAGGCGGCGGCGGCGGCCGCGAAGGGGAGGGGGAGAAGGAGGCGCGCGCGCGCCATCGTGGCGAGGGATTTGGAGAAGACGAGGAGCACGGCGGGAGGGGGAATCGAGAGGCCGCTCGCTCTATCTTGCCATCAGGGCGCGGGGCTTGGATCTGTCGGGGCCGTCAGTGTGCCTGCCAGGTGGGGCCGGTCACGGGACGCCGACGTGCGAAACCTTTGACGCTCACTGTATATTCACTGTTTATACAGTATAGCTGTAATCGACCCAAGGTTTTCAATTTCGGTACATTAAAAAAGGGATAATTGTCATTTGGACATCAAAGTGATGGTCCTTTGCTGGTGGATATCCACTTTGGAGTATTTTGCCAGAAGACAATCTGGTTCGGTAAAATTAAGCCACAGGACACCGCAGACCGGTTGAGCAGAGAGAACAGCGGTGAAATGACATTCTTGCCCCTACCGCTTTCTTCTTCCTCTCTCCCTTTCTCTTTTTTTCTATTTCCTGTCCATGGTGGGGCCGTGGGGCGCACTCGAGTAGGCGGGGCTGCCGGGGCGCCACGACCGCCGACCAACCGCCTCCCACCGTTGACGTCGTACGCCGACGGATGAGGACCACAGCTGTCGCCGAGCTGTGCCCTGCCCCATTGACGGCAAATATTTTCGGCGAACTCGGTTGCCCCTCAGCTATAAAAGCCGACCGTGGCTGCGGAGGCCTCGCCTTGCCCCGCGCCGTGAGCTCCCACCGCATGAGCTAAAGTCGCTGCCGTCGACGTCGCGCGCCGTCGATGTGCTTTGCTCTGCTCGTTTCCCCTCCCTAGTCACCTTCTCCCCTCTGCTTCTCTTTCCCTTACCCTGCTTCTCTTTCCTTCTCTGCTCTGCTCTCCTCCACGTCAGGCGCCGTCACCGTGAGCCACTCGGTTAGCTCGCACCGGAGCTCCGACCGGCCTCGTGCCGGAGTGGAGCGCCGCCGCGACCGCCGTCGCTTGCGCCTGACGCCGTCAGCCTCTGCGCTGCCCTCACCTCGCACTAGCCGCGCGCTGCCACCACCCTCGCTAGCCACGACACCGCCGCCGTGCTCTCCCCTGCTCCATCTCCATCTCTCTCCCTCTGCTTGCTCGCTCTCTTTCTTTCCCCTTCCTTTCCCCGCCTTGCTCTGCTCCTCCCGTCTAGAGCCACAGCCGTCAGAGCTGAAGGCCGCGCCCAGGCCAGGACGACGCCGGAGCCGAGCGCGCCCTGTGCCTGACGGCGCCGTGCTCTGCCCAGGCAAGGGCGAGGCAGAGAAGTGGGCGAGGCCGTGGGGACTCGGCTCATGGCGGCAGCAGGTCAACGGGCTACAGCAGGCTACAGCGGCGCACGAGCTCTGAAGCAGACTCCTCCACCACACCAAGCTACCGGGCCCGTCCTGCTCCGCGCTTATCTTCGAGGCGTCGCCACCCACTTGCGCCCGCGCTGACCTAGAGAAGGGGCACTCATGTGCTGCTCTAGGCAAAGGAAGCTGGCGGTGGGGGAAGCTGCCTCGTCGGTGACCACGCACGGAGAGATGCGGCGTAGCTCGTCTGTGGCCGGGGATGCACGACCTCCACCGCGCGAGGAAGTAGAGAGCACGAGCAGAGGAGGCACAGAGTCGCGGTGAGAAGAGGAGAAGAGGAGGAAGAAGTAGATGATAGGTGGGGACCGCGCGTCAGTGAGAGGGAGGGGTGAACCCAACTGTGACTCAGGGGCACCGGATGTCAAAACGAAAATTTCTCTCTTCTCAACCGGCTGCAACCGGTCCACGGTGTCCTGTGGCCTAATTTCACCGAACCAGAGTGTCTTTTGGCAAACTGCTCAAAACGGGATGTCCGCCAGCAAACGACCATCACTTTGGATGCCCGCTAGACAATTATCCCTTAAAAATCGCCATAAAGTATGCTTTTCTAAAGAAATCTATATCTAAACAGATATTAGACTATCCTTAGAATTGAATTCATTCTAATAAATTATAATTTAGACACATATTAACTAAGCTAATATGATTTTGTATAAAATATATTTGAATATTATTGTTAGCCATGCAAGAGAGATGCTTATATGTTGCATTTCTCCTATAGAGAAGCGTATTGAAGAATGTGCTATAAATTAGATATTAGAAACATAACATGGTGATTTATAAAATTAATTTCAATCTCCCACCCTATAAATTTGAGATAGATTTACATGTGAACTTTGAAAAGTAGTGAAATCTCATATTTCAAGCCAAATAATCTAATTTATTAAGTAGATTTCAATTCCCCTTAGTATTATTTATGACTGCACATATATTTGAGTAGAAGAATATGCAATATAAACACTAGATAGTATGAGTCTACAGTTATAAACCATGTGAGTTTAGTGTATCATTATAAAATTTTAGATTTTTCTTTCGAACACCATCGAAATTACTGAAAATTCATAAAATTTCAGCGAAATTACGCCAAAATTTTGAACCCTGAATCGACCACAGAAAGAAAACCATGATTGGACTTTAGAGTGGAGAAATTCCAACAAACAAAAATATACGACAACTTATGACGTAGGACCTCCACCTAACAAAAATAGCATTCTAGTTTATCTTAAATCAAGTTTTTTTTAAGTTTGATCGAGTTTATTGTTTACATTAAAACTCGTTAAACATCTAAGCACGCCACATACAACAACCTATACTCCTCGCTTTGCTTTTCTCGCTGCGTAAATCGGCTTGACTAACTTTGTCTTCCTTTGCTTGATGATCGTCGAACATACACCGAGAAGGATACTTGTCACACCTTCGTGGTGAGGGGCGGTGAAGTTTATTGTTGGATAAACTAATACACAAACATCATCATATGCGGTGGAATTAAATTCCACTCTATTGCATATTTATTTCATGTTTGTAGAGTACACTGTCAGAGGATATGTATAGGCAAGGGTGTCTTCGACTTCCTCTCTATATTCCCCTTTTTACCCCTGGTCCTTAAATTACAAGCAAAATCATTCTTCGGGCCTTACAAAGGTGCATCCATCATTTACAAACTCAACTAAGTCCTCCGAAGTCACCAAGATGTTTGATAGGCTTCGAGAGTCTTCGTTCGTGGAACCTTCGCCATTTGAGCCTTCATGAGCTTCATTCAACTTTTGTCACTATTAACTGAAGATGACCAATCATCTTCGGTCCCACGTATCAGCTGACTTCGGAATCATCACTTTTCTCCCCACCTTCGCAACCATCTACCAAAGGCTTCCCTCTTCTTGTCTTTAGGAGCGAAGCCATCTTGAAAAGCGAAGATGGATCGATCAAGAAGCCATCGAGTTGCGACTTTAGGGACTGCATTATCCAAGGTTGAATCACCACCAGTAGCCCCTCATGGGCAAAGGTCTGGTTCCATGAAATCTTTGATTTCAACCGAAGGTATATCGTTGTCTCTAAACTTTAGAGTTAGTGAAAGCCCTAATTTGGTTTTGGCTAATTGATGAAACCTATTGGACTAACCCTATGTCTAAGTGTGTTTATGGTATAGGTTGGTCCAAGTCCAAGTGATGGATGTTGGCATTTCTTAGCGTAATCACCAAGTGTGGAGGTTTTAAGTCCATCCTCGGCAACGACGCCAGAAATGTCTGTTGTTATTTCTTAACACCATCACTAAGATTGAGTAAACCTTAGCGACATCACCAAAAAACACCAACTACAATAGTTCTTAATGATTATAGAAAATATTCGCAAGCGCACAGATCTATCGTTGTAGCATTTCACCTAGAAGTATTCAGGGTATTATTATTTATATTTTCCCAAATGAGGGTAAGGTGTAAGAGTCTAGCATGAGCATGAACAAGATTACATACTTGCATAGTGGACCATAGTCATGACAGGGGTAAAAATGGTATTTCAAGGATAGTGGACACACATCTGAGCCAACCTCAAGGATAAAAGAAAAATAAAGAATAAAAGAATGTTCCTATGTGGAGCTGGCATGGTCAAATATAGCCGTGCAATGAATAAGTGATGATCATACAAATTACATGGTTAGAGCTAGAACTGAGTGTAAGATAGGTTGGGAGGCCATCGAGTACTGGTCTGTCAGCATCCTCGTGTGACAATTTAGACTCCTACATCCTATCCGAACATGGGGGATTACAAGGGACGGACAGGGATGTCACCACCTACCGCCTACCCCTCAACCGGAGAGTAGGAAATGCATTCACCTGTTTCTCCATACCCAAGCACCATGCTCGCGTACACAGAAACTACCAAAATTCCCCTGGGTCCCTGACCCTATGGATCGACAGGTAAACAACTTAGGCACACCCAAAGGCACGATGAACCACCACCTCAACTTAGCTCTAATTCTACTCATATAAGTTATATGAATGATTAAGTATAAAGTTCTACATGTCAAGATCATAACACACAAACTATATGCTAGTCATATATCATGATTATAACATGAGAACTATAGTCTAGTTTATATGCATTGCTATATTGATAATATGAGAACAAGGCTATGGAAGAACTCTTCATAGTATTCATACCAAAGTTGCTCTTCTTCCAAGGAGCCAAGCCCTCCTTGATAGCTTTGCTAGCTCACAAAAGACTACTAAAGTGAAAATACAAGAAGTGGTAGTGAGGTAGAGGCTTCAAATGTTGGTGTCTGTTGAATGGTAAGCTCCTCCCTCTCTTTTATAGTGGCTGATGGTTGGTTTGGCCTCAGTAAATTAGGAAACCGCCTGAAATCGACCAAGCATGCCGCCATGCAACCGCCTGCGAAGGCTGGGCCTAGGCTGCGCCGCCTGGGGTGCGGGCGCACCCAAGGTGCGGCCACACCCTTGCTGGCTTGCCTGGCCACCGCCTTTGCCAGGTGGGCTGGTGGCTAGGCTTGGGCCCCTCCTACGTCGGTGTTCTATCCAGGTAAGTTGCGTAGGTGGGCTTCTCTACTTATTTCTCTTGCGCGTTTTTGCATTACGCTTTCCGAATTGCGCCTTTTGCTTGGTTTTCCACTTGTATTTAAATGTGTGTCCTGCAAAACATGTTTTCTCCAATACAAGTGGAACTCTGTCAATAGTAAAAGCATATGTTTCATACGTTTGTTTATTTCTCTTGTTTTGGACTTTATTTGCCAGTCGGATTTGATCGTTAGTGACCGCCGACAATGGAGCTAGATGGCACTCAAGTGATGGAGATGGCCAAAAGATGGTGTTTAAGTACTCCAACTTAGAAGAGAAGAAAGAGAAAAATAAAATGGGCTCAAGGCAAAGGGCCATTTTGTTTTGTCAATCAAGATATAATAGAGTGTGTGATTGAATTTAGGATATATAGCCGTACTACAAAGAGAGAAGAAATCATAGTTGATGCAGTTACCAAGTGTCACTAGGTGATCTAACTCGTTGCATATGCATATTGGAACCTAGTGATCTAACATACCCTTGGAACTGGCTTTGAAAATGCTAACACATGTGCATAAGTGTGTAACACCCTAAAATTTGCTTCTCTTGAAATAGAGCTAAAATGATTTAATTTTGTATTTTTATGCTCATGAAAACATAGAGAAATAATAAATTTTCATTAGATTAAAATTTATCTTAAGGTGGAAACGTGTTTGCTGTATTCATGGCGGTCGCACCTTGTGTTTCTATGTGCAAAATGTGTTTTTTTTAAATACGTTTAGAAGACGAATATCTATCTCTAGGAATTTTTTAGATTCTTTCTGAAATTTAATTCCTACCTCCTTCACCTTAATCTTTATGTTCTAAGTTCCCAACAATCTTTTTATGAGCTCCAAATACTTTATTTGGGTTCATCATGTTCCAAAGTGTCTCTAGGAATTTTTCCCAAGTTTTCGAAGGTCTCGGAGTATTTTTCGTGGCTTAAATATCAATTCTGGACTTTTCTAGAATTATTTTAATCGCGAAATTAATTAATACCGAAAATAAATAATATATCTCATTTTCCAACCAACTCTCAAAACCCATGTGCAATAATCCTAATAAATCTCAATGGCCCATACATTTATTTACTAATGAGCTTTAATGATTATTTAGGTCTATTAGTAAATGTGGAGGGTGCAACATCAATTAGTACCATATTGCTAGTTGATGTAGATGTGGGAAGTTTTTCTCCCTATAAATATGTACCAACCCCTTGGGTAAAGCCACCAAAACTACCGTAAGGGGAGCCCCTAGTTTAGGAAATTCCTCGTGTAGTAAATTAGGTTTTTCTTCTCCTCTTGTCGTCGCCGCCGCGCTACCAGACGCTATGGACCCGCCGTCGACCGCAAGAAGGCCCTAGGTGAGTTCGCTGTCTTCTCCTCTTATTCCCTGTGCTCTTGGCTCGTTAAACCGTGGCCTCTAGGGCCCAAACCAAGCGCTCCGGGGAGCTTCTCGCCGCCGGTAATGGAGCTTCGCCGCGTTGATTTTCTTCTCCAGCCAATGACTCTCTCTCTCCCCCTCCTTTCTAATCTAGGCCATCCAGATTCAATCCAACGGTCCAAGATTGTCCGTACCCCATCGCCAGGTTTATTTGCAAAAGAGCCCCTACAGTTTCGCGTAATATAACCCGTAGTCCATGGCGCACTTCCAGAATACGTTTTCCTATTCCGAAAACGTAGTTTCTTTCTAGTAGATTCAGAATACATTTTCTCTTTTAGAAAGCATAAAATCCCTGTGTTAGATTCAAAATATGTTTTCTTTTTTTGAAAATGTAGTTTTTACGGTTAGATCCAAACTACGCTTTCATCTATTTACAGTTTTTCCACTAGTCTTATTGAGGCCATAAAATCTTCGTTTTAACTCCGTTTTGATCCATTCAAGTTGCGTTCGATTCGTAATTGAGTAATCTACATGTTTATCCTACTGTTAAATATATTTTTAACTTTTGAAATTTGAGGTTAGATTTAATCTATTATTTTATTAAAGGAAATCTTGTTTAATTCATAACTTTTTCGTTATAGCTCCGATTAGAGTGCTTTTCACGTCTGTTTGTTCGTAGCGAGACGTAGATTCATTTTACAAATATTTCATCTTGATTTTATATTTGGTATACTGTTCTAATTTAGATCTATTGTTTGCTTCATGTATAATTGCATGGATGTTTGTGTGGTGCTTTATGATCATTTTTGGTCGGTGAGCTTTGCGTTGGTGATATAAAAGAAGTTGATGATCTAGAAGAAGTCCTTTGGAGGTTACAATTCAATAGAAGAAGGATTTGAGTTTAAGGCAAGTATAGCATGTGATCTTCCTTATTGTCCTATTCACCTTAATATCATTTTAATCATATACATGTGTCTACCTTGGCAACCGTAGTAATTTTCCTAGCTATTTGATATCCTGGATTCCTATGGGTTATTGCATTAGGAAGTATGATGCTAGTGCTCAACTAAAGCCATGATCTTGTAACTTGACTAATGGTATATACAATAAACATTAAAAGATGCTTTTAGCAACATGGAACAATGGGGCTAGAGCATTGGACTATTTTATGGTGCTCTAGATTCCTCTCCCTAAGGACTTATCTGTAAGCGAACATCCGGGACTTATAGTACAGCTATGAGGGCTACATGGCTCTAGCTTTAGCTCAGTATGAGGACATTTTCTAGCTTGTTAGTGGTTACCTTTATGGCGCAAGAGGGGCTCCTACAAGTATGATCTCGGCCCGCCAAGAGAGTCACTTTGGTTTCTTGGTATTTTGTTAGTCACTCCTTAGAGGGGGTTCATGCTTATTGATGGGAAAACCTTAGCGGCCCTAACTTGTTAGACGAACCTTTGAAAGGCTTCATAGTGAACCCTGCTGACCTTCCTTGGTTGTGGGTCAAGAGGTTGGTCGTCTCGGGTGAAAGGGTAAATCATGACTCATAGTGAAAGTGTACAACCTCTACAGAGTGTAAAACTGGTATATCAGCCGTGCTCACGGTCACGAGCAGCCTTGGACCCTTACGGAATAGATGAAGAACACGGATGATACCGATGATGAAGATGCACACTAATAATTACTATTTATGCTATTCATTATTCATGTTTACCTAATCATGTGTTTATATGGGCTTGTGAATAAACTTGTTGCCACCCAATTACTAAAAGATGACTCATTAAAAGCTAACCATAGTTAACCAGTGTCAGCCTTTTGAGCCTCATGAACCCCATGTTATATTTGTTGAGTACGACATGTACTTACGCTTGCTTTACTTTTAAAATCTTTGGAAAAATCCTAGATGGGTACCAGATTGCTAGTCTGGAGGAGTTAGGCTTGTGATCAACCAGTCAGTTGTCCCTGTGGAATTGGAGTTTTCACCCGAAGATCAGAGTTGTCTTTCCGTTGTTTGCTATCTAAGGTTATATCCTTTATACTAAGTATGTTATATATTAAGCATTGTCTATTGATATTACCTTTATTTATAGCTATATATGAGATTTGACTTCTTGGGCTGCATATAGTGTGTATCTAGTTTTGTCCTTAAAACCGGGTGCTACAAAGTGTTTGGGACACTTTAGTGTTGGCACATGAGAGCAAGGGTGCTGAGATCACACTTGAAAAGAGTGTTTCTAGGGTGGTCGGACCAGTTGACCAATGGGTCATACCAGTCCGACCTCCCCCCCTAACACGCAGTGAAGACAGAGAGCAAGCCAATCTAGTCAGACTGCTGGAGGAGCAATCGGACCGGTTGCTCGGACTAGTCTGACCCAGTGGCTGCTGTGATGTTGGCGCAATCGGACCAGTTTGTGTGGTACGGTCGGATCATTGAAAGGTCCTAATGGCTAGAGGTGGGTGAATAGCTTATTAAAAAATTCTACAACAACACTTAAGCCAAGTGGTTAGTCAATTAAATGGCGAAGCAAGTGTTGCGCTAGCCTACTAAAAATGCAAGCCTCTTATCCACAATTTCAGTTGCTATGCCAATGAAAATGGCCAATAGAGTGAGCTAGAGCCGGCCATAGGGCTTAAATAGAAGCCCCACGAAATAGAGCCGTTGGGTCACATAAGTGATCGTCAGACTCAGCTGCACGGGACCATCAGACTGTCCGATGCTCGGTCCAACGCCCTACCGCGCCCACTCACACGCTACCACACGTCCCGTTTGAATCAAAGTGACCGTTGCTATGCAGCGACTCACTACCACGCGTTGATCGCAATGTCAGACCCATGCCTTGGATGCATCATCAGACTCCACACAGGGAGTATCCAACGTGGTCCAGAGAGATCCAGAGAGCAATAAATTGGTCGAACTCTGGTCCAACGCCGCCACGTGTCACGCTCGCACTCGCTCACCCATGCGGCACTGAATGAACAGTGCACGTGACCGGTCCGACGCCCCCGTGAGCCTCAGTTCGACGCTACCTTTTCTCTACACGTGTGTTAGGGTTAGCCATTGAATCTAGCTACAGACGGTCTGACGCTCTGTGAAGCAGGGTCCAATGCCCTTGTTTCAACTCCTTTTCAAGCGCGAACACTTCACCCTTGCTTCAAATGTGCCAACCACCAAGTGTAACACCTTGTGCACGTGTGTTAGCATATTTTTCATAAATATTTTTAAGGGTGTTAGCACTCACTAGAATCTAAATGCATATGCAATGAGTTAGAACATCTAGTGGTACTTTGATAACCATATTTCAATACGAGTTTCATGATGAGTACAGGCCTGATCTTTCGAGAGGTAGCCGGTAAGTTCGATTTGTGGAGATCTCGACGTTGGCGATCTGGCTTCAAATCAGACATGATTCGAACCCTGCAACCGTTACACCACTGCTCCATTGGTTATCAACCAAGCACAACTTGATTGACCTCGCCAAGAAGGCTTTTCCTGCAAGCGAATCAAAGAGCACAAGCAAGAAGGTAAAACATGCAATCTGAAATTGCAAATATGAATGACGCAAATATCAATAGAGGATTCAAAAACTTGGTTCCAAAGGACTAATCAACACGGTGGAGGAGATCAAGAACGGGGGCCCTGGATCACTGTAAAAGGATTTGTCACCACAGTTACAATGAACGATTCAGTTTCTCGATGGAAAACTAAACTCTAAACAAAACCCAATTGTGTAGCGGCGGCGGCTGTGTTTATAGTCTAAGACTCGACCTAGGGTTGGGGACGGCTAGGGGTTGGGCGCCCACAACTTGGGCTTAAGGCCCGACAAGATACATGGCCAAGTTGGCCCAAATAGGTGACGCAACACCTTGCCGTGGTCACACAGAATGATCCACGGACCTTTTGGAGCTGGGACCAGATCCAAATCGACGGCGTCGTCGTCCCCTTTCCAACGCATCTAAGAACGGCCTATTTCGATGTGATATGAGAAAGTTATGACCGAAATAGTGACGACGTGTCTGCTGAATCCGAGGGCGACGTGGCAGCTGAGTTGGGAACGAATTGCAACTTGGGGAAGACCATGGCGTCAGTGTGTCCAGCGTGGCGATGTCCTCATCATCCTCCCCTTCTCGAATTGGAGTCGTCGTTGACTCCATCTTGGCGATGTCCTCATCATCCCCTCCTTCTAGAATTGGACTCGTCCTCGACTCCATCCCATCATCAGCGAACTCCTGCAAAAGGTTAGTGACAACAGGCAATGCACCAGGCATAAAAGGTTGACAAAACATAGTATAACATGGTGCATCAGGATTATCACATAACTCAGCAGTAGCAGAAGTTGTAGCAAGAAAAGCACCTCCTTTTAACTTAATCCCATTATTTTTAGCAATGTCTGTTGGAGGTTTATTTTTAATCTCATTAGCATGTTTAATAATATCCATAGGAGACAAAGGCAGCAATGTAATTTTCTTATCCTTATGTATGATAGTGTATGTATTAGTTCTACCATGGTGTAAAGCATCATTATCAAATTCCCATGGGTGACCTAACAAAATGGAACAAGCTTGCATAGGGACAACATCAAAATCAGCAGTATCATGATAAGAGCCTGTGAAAAAGCTAATGCGTGCTGATTTAGTTACCTTAGTCTTACCACTAGTATTGAACCATTGAAGTTTATATGGATACAAATGTTGTCGTGTGGTCAAGCCAAGCTTGTCAACCAAATCTGAACTCACCAAGTTGTTGCAACTCCTGCTATCAATGATAGTGAGAACATGACAACCCTGCACAATGAGATACATGTGGAACAAATTGTGGCATTGGATCTTCATCTCTTCTTCATGTCCCACACGTGTACTCAACACACGCTGCACAAGAAGGCTAGGGTAGTCCACGGCAGCAGCCATGGAGTCAATGGTGATGGCCTCCTTGTCTTGATCGCCCTCGGTGGGATCTGCATCAATGTTAGCAGCAAGGGCTAAATCATCTTCAACATCACTAGCACTTACATATCCATCCTCGGTAGCAATGAAAGCGCGACGACTGGGGCAATCCTTCATGACATGTCCCATGCCTTTGCATCGGTGGCAAATGATTTTAGAGCTGGACGAGGAGGAGCTAGTAGAAGCACCCGGAGTGGCACCTTTCTTCAGCTGTGGAAACTGCACATTAGACAATTTACTTACCCCGGAAGAAAATGGAGGTGTAGATGGCTGTGGTGCAATAGGAAGCTGGGCGTCTCCAGCTCGGAACGCTGCTGAAAATTCCTCCCATTGTTAGACCTGAAAGGCTGGTGTTGTTTGCGTCCCTATACTTCTCGTTCTGCCTTAATAGCAAGATGATACAATTGGGAAAAATTGCGCCATTCTTTGTAATCAAGTATGTTATGTATATCATGGTTTAAACCATCAAAAAATCTAGCACTAGCATCATGATCATCTTCATTTATACCACAACGTGCTAAACCAATAAGCAATTCTTGATAGTATGCTTCTACTCCTTTATCACCTTGTTTTACAGTTTGTAGTTTCAAACGTAAATCACGTTGGTAATAAGGAGGAACAAAACGAGATTTCATATGTTGCTTTAAAACATTCCAAGTTTGAGGCACAGCAGCAGCATTATTGGCATTGCAAAGATCACTCCACCAGAACAAAGCAAAATTAGTAAACTCACTAGTAGCAAGTCTAACTCTATGCTCAGCAGGAACATTATGAGAATCAAATTTTTGTTGAACAGCAAGCTCCCAATCTAAATATGCCTCTGGATCAACATTACCAGCAAAAGGAGGTAGACTAAATTTAATTTTAGCAAAAGGATCATTATTACCATGATTATTACCTTCCATACCGCGACGATTGAAGTTGAGGCGGCGACGGGCACCACCGTCAGCATATGCATCTTCATCACCAAAAGCATACGTATCTTCATCATTAGCACGATAAGGTGGAGGGCGTTGCTCAAGCTGTTCAATGCGGGTGACCAGATTGTTCACGTTGTGCGTCAGCTCGGTCATAAGATTGCGTTGTTCAGTCATGAACGTTGTAAGCTCGCCCTTGGACACGCACTCATTGAAGTCCGTTGGAGTTCCTGCCATGGTTAGAAGATAGAAAAAGACAACACCAAAATATTATCCCTATCAACTAAAAGAAAACAAGTGGTGGTGGTGGTGATGGTGGTGAAAGTGGAATGCAAAATCACAAGCAGCTTACCACCGTCTTGCCTGTATTCTTACCAACGCCAAACAGGAGCAAAACCAAAGTGGCAAAGCAATCTGTTGTTGAGCGTGGGTAACAGTTGCAAGATGAATCTGTGCTGACAGAAGAATATGTGGAGCTATGGGTAGGCACACAATATGACAGCAAGGATTAGCAATTAACGAGTGCAGAGTAACGATTGTTCAATCCGGATCCAAAGTACAAATCACAGGTGCTGGCTAAGATGTGTCGAGACGTAGCGCAACAAGGTAAAAACAAAGGACGATCGAAAGAACTCACAGAACAAGCAAATAGCCCGGAATTCTCCTTTTTCCCCGAATTTTTTTCCCGGATTTTTCCACAAGGCACTAGTAGGAAACAAACTTTTTTTATTTTTTCACTATTTTTTATATACTTTTCTCTGAACAAGGATCACAAAAGATGCAACCAAAAAAATTGGCACCTACAACTGAGGTGGGATGTGGTCTACAGAAATTCAGCACGTTCTCTGAAAAGCGTGCAAAAACTTTGACAATTTTTTTTTATATTTTCCCGAATTTTTTAGCAATTCTGATGAAACCAAACAGGGCGGAGCCGAGTTTGGGTCGGCTCCAAATGGTGTCAAGAAGCTGCTGTAAAAATTTCAGATTTTTCAGATAAACGAGCGAAAAGTTATGCCTGTTTTACCGAAGGTATCGCAAGGTATGTTTTCCGGGAGAGACAACACGACGGCGGCAGTTAGGGCAAAGCGTCCCTAGACTCTAACACCGATCACAGGATCGTCACTATGACTAACAGCAGTAGGTATTCGCCTGATGATGTAAGGAGGGCTGCGATGCAGGCAAAATAAGAGCGGCTGGCAACCTATCTAGGGTTTGCGCGGCGGCGAGAAGTTACACAAGGCGGCTAGCGGGGCAAGTCGAGTAATGTGGTGGCTGCGACTTGTTGTTTGGGAACGGTGGATGGGATAGCGGCGGAAAACAAAAATCACAGCAACGGGCGATTGAACTACAACCACGAACACAATCCTAAACCAGCAACAAGACTCGACCACGGACACAAACTCAACAACACGAATCTGAAACGAAATTGCAAAGGCACGAAGGGCGATAAGACAACGGAAATTGAAATATTTTTGGGCTTTTTGTGGACTCTAGGTAATGAACAAATATGAATCTAAG
Source organism: Miscanthus lutarioriparius (assembly GCA_904845875.1). Lineage (NCBI taxonomy): Eukaryota > Viridiplantae > Streptophyta > Magnoliopsida > Poales > Poaceae > Miscanthus > Miscanthus lutarioriparius. The sequence continues at coordinate 50,235,496 of CAJGYO010000016.1, read as the reverse complement.
GCAAATGAGATTATACCTCACGGGAAACCTGAAATATCTGATACCAATTGATGAGTACAGGCCCGATCTTCTGAGAGGTAGCCGGTAAGTTCGATTTGTGGAGATCTCGACGTTGGTGATCCGGCTTCAAATCAGACGTGATTCGAACCCTGCAACCGTTACACCACTGCTCCGTTGGTTATCAACCAAGCACAACTTGATTGACCTCGCCAAGAATGCTTTTCCTGCAAGCGAATCGAAGAGCACAAGCAAGAAGGTAAAACACGCAATCTGAAATTGCAAATATGAATGACGCGAATATCAATAGAGGATTCAAGAACTCGGTTCCAAAGGACTAATCGACATAGTGGAGGAGATCAAGAACGGGGGCCCTAGATCACTGTAAAAGGATTTGTCACCACAGTTACAATGAACGATTCAGTTTCTCGATGGAAAACTAAACTCTAAACAAAATCCAATTGTGTAGCAGTGGCGGCGGCTGTGTTTATAGTCTAAGACTCGACCTAGGGTTGGGGACGGCCAGGGGTTGGGCGCCCACAACTTGGATTTAAGGCCCGACAAGATACATGGCCAAGTTGGCCCAAATAGGTGACGCAACACCTTGCCATGGTCACACAGAATGATCCACGGACCTTCTGGAGCTGGGACCAGATCCAAATCGACGGCGTCGTTGTCCCCTTTCTAACGCATCCAAGAATGGCCTGTTTCGATGTGGTATGAGAAAGTTATGACTAAAACAGTGACGACGTGTCTGCTGAATCCGAGGGCGACATGGCAGCTGAGTTGGGAACGAATTGCAACTTGGGGAAGACCATGGCGTCGGTGTGTCCAGCGTGGCAATGTCCTCATCATCCTCCCCTTCTCGAATTGGAGCTGTCCTCGACTCCATCTTGGCGATGTCCTCATCATTTCACCCCTCTTAATAGTACGACCATCTATCCAAAATGCGATCACACACACTAGGTGTCTTGATCACCAAAACAAAGAGCTCCTATGAATATTACCTTTGTCTTAAGCTTTTTGTTTTTCTCTTTCTTCTTTTCCAAGCCTGAGCATCTTATCATCACCATGGCCATCACCATCATCATGATCTTCAAAATTTGCTCCACCACTTGGAATGTGCTACCCTATCTCATGATCACTTATAGTCAAAGGATTAGCACCTAGGGTTTTATCAATTCACCAAAACCAAACTAGAGCTTTCAATCTCCCCCTTTTTGGTAATTAATGACAACCCCTTCACAAAGATATAAATTGAAATTCAATTGAATCCATGTTGCATGCCCAAGCATATTTACCATGTGTAAAAAGATTTAGACATGTTTTATGAACCCGAATTGGTAGCGTTAGCTCCCCTGCATATGTGCTAAGAGTTTGGAAAGAAGCTTCCACATATGCATGAATTGAGTTATGGGAGAGTAATGTCTACCAAATGATGCTAAGGTATAAGAGATGGACCTTTGAAGCGTGATACCAATCGGAGTGCACCAAAAATATCATCCTTAGAACCATGGTTAGTTAGATACCACTTGGAATCACTTGCAAAACACAAACACTAGATACCTCATGAGATCAATATTAGTAGCAAGGCTCTAATACCACTTGTGAAAATAAAGCAAGGTATATCTAACTACCACCTATGCATGCTGGTTTTTATTACATTATTCAAACCTTCAACTAGCATACATCACACAAGCATGGAATTTTAATTTAAAACTTGTGCCATGCAAGCAATCATATGAAATGCACATACAGATGCATCAATCAAGTTTATAAGCTTGCTCCCCTACTTGTGTGCTCAAATTTTAATTGATCCCCTTACTTTCAAATTTCTCCCCATTTGTCATCTTTTCTTTATCTTTGTGTCTCTCCCCCTATCTTTGTGAATTACTTCTCCCCCTTTGTCATCAATGCCCATAAAGGTTCAATTTTAGATAGGTTAAGATTATCAATGTCAATCAATGGGGTAAAGATTATTTTCCTAAACTTGGTCTAATCTAGAACACTTGTCAAAAATATTTAACTCGGTTTGATCCAAGGACAAGCTTCTTCACACCTCATTTCAAGAGTTATCTTGACCATGTTGAGTTAAACACTTATAGTTTGTTTTCTAGATTAAAGACTAGGTTCACAAGCCCACAAATATGTCATATGCTACCACTAGATCAAGTCAATCATAGAAGCAATAGTGGTACCATACAATCATCAAATTCATTTGATTTTCATGAATGAGCCTCTAAAACATGAGGAATGACTAGATGCACTAATCAGGTCCTTAGCAAAGGATGTATGCATGCCAATCAACTTTTACCTTGGATTGCTCAAAGGAGAGTCATGTCATATAAGTGGAGGGTGCATCAACACATATTTGAGAAATCCAATATGTTCAACTCATTCTTTAGCTTGCAAAACCTCTTCTCATCAAGTGGCTTGGTGAATATGTCGGCAAGTTGATCTTCGGTGCCCACACTCTCAATTGAAATGTCCCCTTTTTGTTGATGATCTCTTATGAAATGTTGGCGGACATGAATAGGCTTTGTTCTTGCATGTTGAACTGGATTATTGGTCAGCTTGATTGCATTCTCATTGTCACATAGCAATGGCACTTTCTTGAACTTGATTTCAAAGTCATTCAAGGTGGCCTTCATCCAAAGTATTTGTGCACAACAACTACAGGCAAATATGTATTTGGCTTCGACGGTTGATAATGCAACACTATTTTGCTTCTTTGATAACCATGAAATAAGTGATCTTCCCAACAATTGACACATTGCCCGATGTGATATCCTTCCAACCTTGCATCCTGCACAAACAGAGTATGAATATCCAACTAGCTCAAACTTTATTTCTTTGGGATACCATAATCCAACATTTTATGTATGCTTTAAGTACCTCAATATTCTCTTTGTAACCTTTAAATGACTTTCTCTTGGTGAGGCTTGAAATCTTGCACACATGCATATACTAAACATGACATCCGGTCTTGATGCTGTCACATAGAGTAGGCTTCCAATCATAGAGCGATACAACTTTTGATCCACCATGTTGCCACTTGCATCACTATCCAAATTGCTATTAGTTCACATTGGTGTACTAATGGATTTGCTCTCATTCATGCCAAACTTCTTGAGCATATCTTTCATGTACTTGTCTTGACTCATAAATGTACCATTCTTCAATTGCTTAATTTGAAGATCAAGGAAGTAACTCAACTCTCCAATCATAAACATCTCAAACTTATTAGCCATCATCTTCCCAAACTCTTCACAATAGTATTTGTTGGTTGATCCAAATATGATGTCATTCACATAAATTTACAACACAAACAAGTCCTTGCCCATCTTCTTTGTAAAAAGAGTGGTGTCAACCTTCTTCTTAATGAACCCTTTAGAGAGTAGGAAGTCGCTCAACTCTCATACCATGCTCTAGGTGCTTGCTTCAAACCATACAATGCCTTCTTCAACTTATACACATGGTTGAGCTTCTTGTCATCTTCAAAACCGGGAGGTTGTTCAACATATACTTCTTCATTGATGTAGCCATTGAGAAATACACTCTTGACATCCATTTGATAGAGCTTGATATTGTGGGCACAAGCATAGGCTAGCAAGATTCTAATTGCTTTCAATCTAGCAGCCAGGGCATATGTTTCTCCAAAGTCAAGACCTTCAACTTGAGTACAGCCTTGTGCTACCAATCTTGCTTTGTTCTTTACTACTATCCCATCTTGATCTTGCTTGTTTCTATAGACCCATTTGGTTTCAATCACATTGTAGTTCCTTGGTCACTCAACTAACTCCCATACTTGATTTCTTGTGAAGTTGTTTAATTCTTCATGCATAGCATTCACCCAATCAACATCCTTCGATACTTCTTCTATCTTCTTTGGTTCTACAGATGACACAAATGAGAAGTGTTCACAAAATGATACTAATCTTGATCTTGTTTGTACACCTTTAGAAATATCTCCAATTATAGTATCCAATAGATGATCTCTTGCAATATTTGTTGGTTGAAGAATTGGAACTTGATTGCTTGCACTTGCTTGATCATTAGGTTGAGATGATGAGCTAGCCACTTGATCTTGCACATTATCATAAGAGCCACTTGTACTTGCTTGATTTGCATCATCTTGCACATTTAAGTTTGAGAGCACTTGCACTTGATCATCTTCTTAGGCCTCAAGTCACCAACATCCAGGTTCTTCATGGCATTTGAAAGTTGAATGCCTCTAACATCATCAAGATTCTCATTCTTATCTTGGGAACTCTTGGTTTCATCAAATTCAACATCATGAACTTCTTCAAGAGTACCACTTGTCAAATTCCAAACTCTATATGCTTTGCTTGTAGTGGAGTTACCAAGTAAGAATCCATCATCACACTTCTTGTCAAACTTGCTCAATCTAGTACCTTTCCTTAATATGTAGCATTTGCAATCAAATACCTAAAAATATGCAATGTTGGGCGTTCTACCATTCAAGAGCTCATATGGTGTCTTCTCTTTCAATAGGTGACAATAGAGTCGGTTGCCACAATAGCAAGCCATGTTGATTACTTCAGCCCAAAAATATTGACTCACATTGTACTAAGTATAGACCTTTCCATGTCAATAAATGTTCTATTCTTCCTATCAACAAGGCCATTTGATTGTGGAGTGTACTTGGCCGAGAATTGATGTCTAATTCCAAAATCATCACACAACTCATCAATTCTAGTGTTGTTAAACTCACTACCATTGTTACTTTTAACTTTCTTGATGGTTGTTTTAAACTCATTGTGTATGCCCTTGATAAATGATTTAAATATTGCAAACACATCACTTTTGTCCACTAGAAAGAATGCCCAAGTGTATCTTGTGTAGTCATCCACTAACACAAAGCCTTATTTGTTTTCACCAATACTAGTATATTGTGTTGGCCCAAACAAGTCCATGTGCAATAACTAAAATGTCTTGCTAGTACTCATTATGCTCTTTTAGGATGGATGTTTCCAATTTGTTTGCCAGCTTGACAAGAGCTACAAAGTTTATCCTTCTCAAATACTACATCTTTGAAGCCTCTAACAAGATCATGCTTAACCAATCTATTCAATTGTTTCATTCCAACATGACCAAGCCTTCTATGCCATAAGCAACCCATGCTAGACTTAGTGAATAAGCATGTTGACAATTGAGCTCCACTAGCATTAAAATCAACCAATTATAGATTCTCATATCTAAAGCGTAAGAAGATCAAATTAGAGCCATCTACACTTATATCTCTACATCATCAACTCCAAATATGCATTTGAATCCAAGATCACACAATTGAGCCATGGATAGCAAATTGAAGTTCAAGCTCTCCACTAGCAACACATTAGATATGCTCAAGTCATTGGATATTATAATCTTACCAAGCCATTTAACCTTGCCTTTGTCATTGTCACCAAATGTAATACTATCATAACCATTGCTATCATTGGTGTTGATTGAGTTGAACATTCTTGCATCATCAGTCATGTGTTGAGTGCACCCACTATCAAGAACCCAATACCTTCCTCCGGCTTTATAATTGACCTATAAAAGAAGATCAATTCTTTTTAGGTACCTAAACTTGCTTGGAACCTTGAAGCTTAGTGACTAAGCTCTTTGGCACCCAAATGGCTTTCTTCTTTGAGCCCACAATTGGAGTACCAATAAACTTAGCGTGCACCCCATTAACACCCTTGGTGAGCAAATAACAAGAATCAAACTTAATAGAGGATACATTTGGTTGCTTGTTCTTGTTCTTGCAATATTGCTCTACATGCCCAACTTACAAACCAACCATTGTTCTTCACAAAACTAGTCTTGTGAGGAGCAAAGGCTGCCTTGCCTTTCTTGGAGGTATATCCCAATCCCTCTTTGTTGAGAGAAAACCTTTGGCTACCAAGAACTTTAGCAAGCATGCCTCACCACCATAGGCATTGCCTAAGGCGTGAATGAGCTCATTGACCTCCTTCTTTAAGGTCTCATTCTCAACCATAAGTGAGGCATCACAAGTGAAACCATCACTCATAGGTGAAGTGGAAGTGGATGATGAGCTACATGAAGGGTTAGTGGGAGCAACAACAATAGGCTTATAGAATGATTCATCAATTATGTTACATGTTAAGCCTTTTGTCAGATGTTACAACATGCTCCTTCTCATTTTACTCATCAAGTGGAAATGAATGAGCTTTTTCAAGCTTCTTGTGAGGCTTACCAAGCTTCTCATGGGCTTCCTCTAGCCTCTCATGAGATGCATTGATCTCATCAAAGGCTTTCTTAAGGGCTTTTAGTTTCTTACACAAGTCTTCGCATTCCCTTCTCTTAATGTCAAAATGTTCTTTAGTATCTTCCAACATGTCAATTAGCTCATTTTTAGTTGGTTCATCATCATCATCACTTTCACTTTCATTATCATGTTCCTCATCATAAGTTTGTACCTTAGTGGCCTTAGCCATAAAGCAAGTTGATGGAGTGTCGAAGAGAGAAGGCTTCTCATTAATGGCAATGCTTGCAACAGCCTTCTTCTTGGTGATCTTGTCATCATCACTATCATCATCATCACTTAAGGAAGCATCACTATCCTGAGTGACCACATATGAACCACCCTTCTTCTTCTTCTTCTTCTTAAAGGTCATCTTGTCCTTCTTCTCCTTCTTCTCCTTCTTGTCCTTTTTGCCCTTCTTATCATCATCTTCATTCTCACTATTGTAGGGGCCTTAGGCAACAAGATGGTCCTTGCTACCACACTTGAAGCACCTCCTTGCTTCATCCTTGTTTCTTGATGATGACTTCTTCTGTCTTGCATGATAGCCCTTCTTCACCATGAATTTGCCAAATCTCTTCACAAAGAGAGCCATCTTCTCATCATCAAACTCATTAAAGCTTGAGTCTTCATCTTCACTTGATGATTCTTGCTTTGCCTGGCCCTTGGATGATGTGACCTTGAATGCCACACTCTTCTTCTTCTCATCCTTCTTCTCATCTTTCTTCTCTTTCTTCTCTTCCTTGTCATCATCATCTTTATAAGTGTCATCGGTCATCACATCTCTCAACACTTGGTTTGGTGTCATGGTGTCCAAACCACTCCTCACTAGAATAGTAACCAATGTGCCAAATCTTGAGGGTAGACATCTCAAGAACTTATGAGAAAAGTCCTTGTCCTTCACTTCTTCACCAAGTGCTTTGAGATTAATGGCTAGCACTTAAAGCCTATGAAACATCTCCGGTACACTCTCATCATCCTTCATCTTGAAGCTAACAAACTTCTCCTTGAGGATATATGCCTAAGCACCCTTCACCGCTTGAGTGCCCTCAAATGATTCCTCCAACTTTTCCATATCTCATGAGCCATCTCAATGTTCTTGATTTGCTCAAATGTCCTCTCATCCAATGCATCATGAATAGCGCTAAGAGAAATATCATTGTTTTGGAGAAGCACTTCTTCGGCCGCAGAGGGAGCTTCTGGATTAGCTACCTCAATCTTGGTCTCCACCACCTTCCATATCTTTCTATTAATTGACTTGATGTAGGTGGTCATCTTTGCCTTACACTAAGGATAATTTGAGCCATCCAATTGGGGTGACTTCTTGAAGTTGTTGATTTGAGCTATTTTGACACCAAAGGTTGTTAAGCCTCAAATCACGGTGACCACGGCTCCGATACTACTTGAAAGGTCCTAATGGCTAGAGGGGGTGAATAGCCTATTAAAAATTTCTACAACAACACTTAAGCCAAGTGGTTAGTCAATTAAACGGCGAAGCAAGTGTTGCGCTAGCCTACTAAAAATGCAAGCCTCCTATCTACAATTCTAGTTCCTATGTCAATGACAATGGCCAAGAGAGTGAACTAGAGCCGGCCATGGGGCTTAAATAGAAGCCCCCATGAAATAGAGCCGTTAGGTCACATAAGTGACTGTCGGACTCAGCAGCACGGGACCGTCGGATGCTCGGTCCAACACCCTGCCGCATCCACTCACACGCTGCCATGCATCCCATTTGAATCAAAGTGACTGTTGCCGCGCAATGGCTCACCGCCACACGCTGATCGCAACGTCGGACCCGTGCCTCAGATGCACCATCGGACTCCACACAGTGAGGGTCCGACGTGGTCCAGAGAGCAACAAATCGGTCAGACCCCGGTCCGACGCCCATCATCGGACGAGGTTGTTGGCATTTCTTAGCACCACTTCTTTACTAAGTTGTCATCCCTAGGAATGATGCTAGAAATGCGTTGTTGGTAATTATTGAGAACACTTGTAAATTTATATATTAAGTAATCCGCAAGCACACAGATAATATACCATTGTAGCATTTCACCCGAGAGTATGCCAGGTATCGTTATTTATGTTTTATCCACAGGGAGGAGCAATGGGGTGGCAAGAGATATTGACAAATATACATACTTACAACAAGATCATTAACTCTCATGCTATAGCTAGGATAAGTCAAATAATAAATGAATGATAAGTGTAAGGCATTGATAGTAATCTAGAGATAGAAATAGATACTCATAAATGTAGTATGGCTAGGTAGGAGATTAGTTAAGAGCAAAAGATTTCTAGGTTATTCCTTATTTACTAAGTCTTTTGTACACCTAAGTATATACACTCTCATCTATAGCATAATTAACTCTGTATCTATGCATAAGGAACATTACTAAGGAAGATCAAGAACAGAGCTTGTCTCCCTTTGTAACCAGGTTCTACTTGTTCTACAAACGGGGAGTGGACTACAAAGGACTCAACGAGAGTGTCACACTCGCGATCTATCACATGGCCCAAAGTGTAGAGTGCATCCGCAGGTAAACAATATTTAAGCACCACGCTTACATAATGTCAACCACTTAACTCACTCGAGTATTGAGCTAAGCGCTTTGCGAACATATACGTAAATTCATTATCAATCATGACTATATCAAGCATATAACTAGAGCAAACTAGGAACATAATAAATAGAAACTTAGTATTGAAGTAGCACAAAGTCATAAAATAAACAGGGATACAATGGCTTTACCAGCCTCCAAATGGTGAATCTGGAATACTGAGCAATAGCCCAACTCTACTTAAATCTTGCTAACTAGCCTATACTAGAACTTTGAAGAACTAGAGCTCTATTCTCTTCTCTGGAAACCCTAATTTCTGATCTACTCTTGACTTATGGAAATCTACCCGAGGGAGGGGGACAGGGGCTAGTATATATGCCTGAGCCTCAATTCTGGACCCTCGAATCAAATCGACTTGAATAAACGACATAGATGCAATCTAGGAGGCGGTGGAGGAACCGACATCGAAGCGGAGGCTGACTGGTGGACCTAGGGGACAAGTTGGCCTATAGGTGGGGCCAACCGTCCTCTCATGCCCCGCTTTGGTGGAGTGCCATCTGGTGTCTTCTGGAACCTTTTGATGGTATTTTCATCATGGATAATTGCGATTTAATTTGACAATTTGATCCACCTTGATGGTTTTCTGAAAAAGCCCTGCTAAAAACACAGATTCACCAAAATTCATGAAAATTATCAATTTAAACCCTTAAGTCTATGTTGGTGATCATTTTCATGCATGATTTCAAGTTATATTGATGGTTTATAATGGATGGTAACTACCATCAACAGAGGTCCACGGTCTGACGCCGCCATGTGTCGCGTTCGCGCTCACTCACCCACGTGGCACTGAATGAATAGTGCGCGCGACCGGTCCGATGCCCCCACGAGCCTCAGTCTAATGCTGCCTACTCTCTGCGCGCGTGTTAGGGTTAGTCGTTGGACCCAGCCGAAGACGATCCAACGCTCTATGAAGCAGGGTTCGACGCTCCTATTTCAACTCCTTTTCAAGCGCGAACACTTCACCCTTGCTCAAATGTGCCAACCATCAAGTGTAACACCTTGTGCATGTGTGTTAGCATATTTTTAACAAATATTTTCAAGGGTGTTAGCACTCACTAGAATCTAAATGCATATGCAATGAGTTAGAACATCTAGTGGCACTTTGATAACCACATTTTGATATGAGTTTCACCCCTCTTAATAGTACGACTATCTATCGTAAATATGATCACACCCACTAGGTGTCTTGATCACTAAAACAAAGAGCTTCTATGAATATCACCTTTGTCTTGAGCTTTTTATTTTTCTTTCTTCTTTTCCAAGCCCAAGCATGTTGATCATCACCATGGCCATCACCATCATCATGATCTTCACAATTTGCTCCACTACTTGGAATGTGCTACCCTATCTCATGATCACTTAGAGTCAAAGGATTAGCACCTAGGGTTTTATCAATTCACTAAAACCAAACTAGAGCTTTCACCGTGCTGAAACACTGTTCAGTGGTCCGACCGCCCAACCCTAACCTATGCGAGTGAGGCAACGACACGTGGTGCTAAGTGTGTGAGGCATTAGACCTCATGTGGTCTGATAGGCATGGGTCAGACCAGCATCCAACTGATTTGGCCCTCTCGAGAGCTTACTGGACGCGGTCAGACTGCTGGTGCTAAGTAGTCCGACTCGCTCATGTTCACGTCTGACGCACACGTGCAGGGATCCGTTGGATCCAATGGTCATGTGACTGTTTGAACGAGGCACATGGTAGCGTGTGTGTGGCCATGCGGTTGGGTCGGACCTGACCTCAACCAGTTCGACTGGTCACCAACCAGTCTGACCTCAACCAGTGCGCTTCAATGTGAGTAATGGCTAGGTGCTTGAGGTGGCGTCTATATATATATGTGTTGGTTGGCTTGGGGCGTCTCTCTTGGCCATTTGCAACCTTGTACACCCCTAGAGCTGAGAAGCAAGTCTCCCACTCCTTTCTCTTGATTTGTTCATCATCTAGTGAGTGAGGAGCGATAAAAATGGATTTGCATCGCGTTGGCGCATCTAGTGACACTTGTGATTGTGTTGGCTGTGGTTTTTCTTGTTACTTTTGGTGGTTACCGCCACCTAGATGGCTTGAAGGAGCGGTGATCATTGAGTGGAGGGTGGTGATGGTCTCTGGCTCCGATCGGTGATATTATGAGGGGTTCTTGTGCCTTCCCCACGGGAGATTTGGAAAAGGCAACTCTAGAGGATTTCTCGTGACTTGTGTACCCTTATCTTGTGTTGCTCTTGTGTAGGGCTAGGCGTGTGATGCCTATTAGCACGTGAGCCACCAAGTGAGTGTGTCATCACGATAAGGACGCAGATTGTCGGCATGCAATTGAACCTCGTGGATAAATCTTGTGTCAATTGTCTCTTGGTATTCTTATTGGACACTGGCCTAGCTTGGTATATTGATCTCTATCTCAATTGCATTACCTTCATAGGTATACTTGTGTAGTAGTAGCTTGCTTTCTTTTGTAGCTAGTTGAGTAGCTTAGTGTAGCTTAAGTGTAATTAGCTCTTTCATTAGCTCACTAGTTGTAGTAGTAGCAACTTAGCTAGTTTGTGTGATTGTGTGATATAGAGATCATAACTACTAGCATTCAGTAGGTGGCTTGCTTCACACCTTGTAGATGTAGAGCAAAATTGATTTATCACCTAATTGTTGTCTAACCAAGTTTGCTCTAGTGAATTTATAGATCTTTAGTTAGGCTATTCACCCCCTCTAGCCATTTAGGACCTTTTTGTTGGCCATCTCAAATAGCTTGTCTTCGCTTTCTTTGTGATGATCTATTGGAGGAGATTCCTTCTGAATGGCATCTCAAAGATTGCTTTGTTCATTTGGTTGTGAATACTCAAGATGTTATTCCCAATACCAATGCCTTTTGTTCATTGCACGAGATGCACCCTCAATTTAAGAGTGTTATTATTGATGTGGCAAAGGTATCGAACTATTTTAGTTTTGTAGCTTCAAGCCTTGTCAAACTATTTTAGCCATCTGATTGCTCCGGCTAAGAAGAACAGGTGGCATGATGACTAGCTAAAGTATCAGTTCTACCATAAGGTTCCTATGGTTGAAGAGAAGAACATCAATGGTGATATTGAGCAAAGGTGCCTTCTGGCTGTTAAGATGGAAAAGAAGGTCTTTGAATGTAAGCCTTCGCTGGAGGTGTAACATCCCATGTTTCCGTGTAATAAAAATCCTGACTTTCAAAAATTTTATGGTGAATGTGTGATGCATGTAATGTGTAGCCAACTTAAGTCAACCTTTTCCCCAACTAACTCTAATCTCTCTCTTCCTATTCAACTGAATTTACAATAAACTTGTGCACCATGTAGAATAGATGCATGTGTGATTTGATTCTTCTTGTTGTGCTCGGAGGTAATCTCATCTCCTAAAACCCTTGATCAAAAATAGGAAATCATTTCTTCTTAGTCCCCTAACCCATGACTTATTTGTCCCACTCCCTTCCTCACCCCCGCTCAACCCAAGTGGACAACAGGCCCAGCGCACTCCTTGGCCCAGCGCGAACACTAGCCGAGCCCACCTCATGGCCTCCCTCTTGGCCTGCACGGCCAGCCTCAAGCCCAACCGCCCTTACCCTCTTATGGCCTAGCCAACGTCACCAGACCTGTCACTACTACAGATTGATATTTCACTATCGCCACTTTCACTGCCATAGCGATAGAAGCGACGATGCTATACTTCCACCACCGATTGGACCGATAGGGAGGCCTCCTAAGGAAGGAAACCGATAGTTGAAACTTCTACCACCCACGGGTTAACAATAGATGTGGCAGTGGTATTTTCTCTGTCATATGAAAAGCCGAGCCAAGTGGGATAGGCGTTATGGCCGCCGGCCCTACACAACCATTTGGTGTACCGACGGTAGTAAATTCAGCGTGAGTTATTTTCCTATTTCCCAACTACACACAACACAGTTGCATCACCATTACTTTCCTATGGAGTATGCCTCGTCTTCCCTGATGCGTATTAACTACTCCTCTCCACGTCTCCATCTTCAAGGTTGGCCTATTTAAGCCGGGGCTGGATGCACTTCTTGGCAATCCACACACTCCTTCCTACTTAGATACAGACAGATATAGACAAAGCTCTTGAGCCAACCATCTATATTTTCTTCATCGCCATGGCACTCCTTATCTAACTCCTCCGGCGGCAGCAACAACATTGGGAGAAGGCCTTCAAGATTGGGTACTACCGACATCTAGGCACAACGGGGGCTGCTCGATCTAGGTGCTAGTGGAAGTTTTGTGATTCAGGGGGTTCGCTTATTTGGGCAAGCCAAGGGGTACTGAATGCACTTTGGTATCTCTAGTTTGCCCTGTGCATTTCTTGTACTGCTAATTCACCATCCTAGCACCCTAGCGATCCTCCTTCCTCTAGAGCAGCAGCGATGACGGCGGTGCTTCTCTTCCACGCCTCCTCTTCTTGCCTCTCTCTCTCTCTCTACCGTAAGAGGTGCACATAAATGCCTCTATCTCTCTCGCGCTCATGACCATAAGAGGTGCAACAGGGAAGGTAAAGCACCTCACTGAGATGCTCCTCTTCTTGCCTCTATCTCTCTCATGATCATGACCATGAGAGGTGTAACGGTAGGGAAGGTAAAGCACCTCACTAAGATGCTGGTGGAAGTTTTGCAAGGTGTTGTCTCGTCGTTAGCTTGCACTGCCTGTCTCTAGACTCGACTATGGGATGTACCTATACTCGATAGGTCTTTGTTATTGTACTCCCAGAAGTCTTCGATAGGTCTTTGTTATTGTACAACTATGGAATGTAACTAAAGTTATCAATGAAATTGCTGTGATGATTGTTACTGTGTCGTTTATATATAGTTTTTGCCTTAAAAACAATTAATAACTGAATGACTGTGATCCTTGTTACTCCATTTTTGAAGTGTCGTAGTATTTTCCTTGGCTACACAGACATGAGATAAAGCACATCACTGAGATGGTGCTGGGGTGTAAGTATTTGTCTTGGTTTATTTGCAAATTGGTTTGCTGTGTTTGCAAATTGTCATTATTGCAGCTCTCGTTGTCCTTTCATACGGTGATTCAGTGTTAGTGTTAGATCACAAAGTGCAGGGAATCAAATGGTCCACGACGTCTTCTCTGCTCCATTGCGTGCGATTCGTGTGGGTGGCCGTGGATGTCACGAACCTTGACTGTTGCCTTCCCTGCTCATGCTTATTAGTGGAGATGACTTGAATAACTTGTATTTAGAAATTGGAAACATGTGCAAGAGAATCTGAACCGCATCATACGAGAAGGAAGGTAACTGTAATGAGTTTAGAAAGGAATCGTACTTGCGTATCATTGTATTAAGGAGAATGAAGAGTTTATCATACAAATCTCCGTCATCTAGATATATACATAGCAACCTTAATTGCCCAGAATCTACCACATACTTCTAAAGAACCTATCACACTCATTGCGGATCCTACACTCCTCGCTCCAGAACATAGCCCACTCCTCCCAACCTTCCCTTCCTGTGTCGTCGCCGCAGCCTCCGCCTCCGCACTGATGTTCATGCCTGACGATGCACCGGCATGGCTAGAGGAGGCAGAGGACTCGAGTGACCCAGCGCCGGCCCACCACCAAGTCCTACAACACCCTAATGGCCTGCTAGAGGCGATGTGGACATTTCTCATTCTTCCACGTCACATTCGTCGCTGGGCCCACTTCATCACCTTCAACCTTCCTCAACAATCGTCGGGTGTTGGCGGTCTTTAACGATAAAATCCGATCGCCAACTAAGGTACAAAAAGAGGAGAAATTGGCAATCTTAAACACATATGCATTTACTATTAACCAAGTTCCACATGTATTTGGGGAATATTGTTTTCTGCAGGACATAAACACAAATACATGGAAAAATTAACTGAAAGACGCTTTCCGACACTGATTCGCGCAAAGGAACAATGGACACACCCATCAACTCGACTCAACCGGGCAAAGTACCCACCAAGGAGTGATCCAGGTCCAGTCCATAGCCCACCACATGAAGGTGGTGGCAAGGCGGCTTGGTCAGGGGCTGGTCGACCCCTAGGGGCGGCCGACCCTCCACCAGGTCCTCTTGGCCACCCCTTCGACATGCGGTGGCATGTGGACATGCTGAGGTGGTGCAGCCTAGGACTTCACGCCAAGAATAGTCGTAGCACTGCTCTTGCTCCTTGTATAAATAGAGGGGGTAGCCTCCCTCTACAACACACACCACTTTGGGATACACCTCACTCACTCTTGTAGCTTTTCCTTTTTAGTAGTAGCTTTAGAGCAAGGCAAAGCTACCTTGGAGAGCTTGGCTCCTTGGAAGAAGAGACCTTTGGATATGAATAGAAATATGAGTTCTTCCAAAGCTATGCTCTCATATTATAATTATTGTCATACTTATGAACTAAAGTATAGTCACTGTGTTATGATCTTGATATATGAACTAGTCTATAGTTTGTATATCATGAAAGTAGCATACATGAATTTATGCTTACCTACTCATATAACTTATATAATCAGAATTAGAGCTAAGTTGAGGTGGCGGTTCATCGTGCTTTCGGGTGTGCTCAAGTCCTTTACCTGTCGATCCGTAGGGTCGGGGGACCTGGGGGGATTTGGGTAGTTTTTGTATACGCAAGCGTGGTGCTTGGGTATGGAGAGACAGGTGAATGCATTTTCCCTCTCTACGGTTGAGGTGGATGGTGACAGGTGGTGACAACCCTATCCGTCCCTTGTAATCCCCCACGTTCGTTTGGGTGTAGGAGTCTAAATTATCACATGAGGTTGCTGGTAGACCAGTACTCGGTGGCCTCCCGACCTGCTGCATACTTAGCCATAAAACTAATTATGTAATTTGTATGATCATTAACTAATCTTTGTATGACTATACTAGACCAATGCCTGCTCGACTTAGATTATTTTTTATTCTTTCTCTTTATTTTATCCTTGGAGGAATGCCAAGTGTGTGTCCACTATCGAGAAATTACAGTTTTTACCCCTGCTATGAACATGGGTGCACTTGCAAGCATTATTATTCAAGTTCATATCCATACTAGACTCTTAATCAAATGTCTTCCTTTGGGAAAATATAAATAACTATACCCTAAATACTTCCGGGTAAAATGCTACGATGATAGCTCCATGCGCTTGCAGATAAATATCTAAAATTGTTAAGGAACTATCAATGCTATTACTTAGTGGCATTGCTAATTATTAGTGATGACGCTAAGAAATGCCAACAAGCACTTCTGGCGCTATTACTGGGGATACAAATTTAGTAGCTACGCTAAGAAGTGTCAACAAGCATTTCTGGCGTCGTTGCTGGGAATGCATAATTGATTAAAAAATCTAGTAGGACATGTTCATGATAATATGTATGTAAGGTTGCCATTATTTATGCAGGCTAACTTTGCTTGGTTTCTCCTGTTGTGGATGAAAACAGGATAGTGTATGACCGGTTACGATCTCTCGAACAATTACATTGAAAATCCGGAGGCACTCCTAAGGAAGAACAGGTCTCGTGCCACGTCTTCTTCAGCCACTCCACCGACAGACGAACTAGTCATCCCCGCACCATCCGCTACTCCAATCATGGCCAAGACACTCTACGACTACTCCATCCCCGCTGTTGCCAACGTGCCCATTGGGCGGGCTGTCAACACTGGGAACGGGAACTTCGAGCTCCGCATCGGCCTTATCATGATGGTGCAGGCAAACCAGTTCTCTAGTTTGTCAAGTGAGGATGTGAACGCGCATCTCCAACGCTTCCTCGAGTTGTGCGACACCATCGTCATCAAGGATGTTGCACCAGAGAGCATCAAGCTCCGCTTGTTCCCCTTCTCTCTCGGGGAGGGCAAAATAGTGGTTCTACAAGGAACGGGAAGCTGTCAACTCGTGGGACAAATGTTCCACGACGTTCCTCGCTAAATTCTTTCCCATGGGCAAAACCAATGCCCTGAGGTTACGAATCTTCAACTTCCAGCAAACCGTCACGGAATCCATTCTCGAGGCGTGGGAGAGGCTGCAGGACTACATCCAAGCATGCCCGCACCACGGGATTGAAAACTGGTTAGTGCACCAAAATTTTTATGATGGATTAACAAACATGTCTAGGAGGCACATCGATGTAGCAGCTGGAGGCGCTTTCCTTTCCCTCACCATTGATGAAGCCACGACTCTCATCAATAAAATGGTGTCTAATCAAAGCTGGGGAAGAAAGAAAATCACAAAAAGATATGCATACCATGAAGGAGACGGATATGTTTGCCGCAAAAATAGATCTTTTGACGAAAAGACTGGAGAAACGAGCCCAAGACAAAGAAGCAATGAAGGGCACCGTCCAGGCCTTGGACTCACATATGACGTGTGAGGTCTGTGGAAACATTGGCCATTCGGGGAATGACTGCCCCAAAACCCGCGAAGAAGCTGTCTTCATCAACAACGCGTTTCGCCAACCACAAGATAATAACGGGTGGAATAACCAGTCCCGTGCGCAAGGTAATTCGAACTTCAATTCTAATTACAATTCGAATCAATCTTCGTTAAAAGACTTGTGTGCGCCGTGCGCGGTGCCCACTGGGATGGGAAAGGCTAACGGTAGCAGCGGCACGCCCAATTACATGCGCCCCATGTGCGGTGCCAATCCTTCTTCCTCGTTCCTTCCTTCCCCTGGCCTGGCGCCTGGCGAAGGCGAGGCGATGTGGAGGCGCTCCAAGCGTGCGTGCTTCTTGGCCATCGCGGCCGTCCATCCTCCCACACGTGTCGCTCCCACACGGCCATGTAGTGCATGATTTCTTCTTGCTAGTGCATGCATGTTGGCGGGGTAGGGGCACTAGTGGCCTCAGGGTGGTGGCGGAGTCGACATTGGCCTATGGAGACAACGGCATATGCACCCGAGGATCAGGGAGTTGTAGGTGGTAGGCGAGGGGTGGGTCGTGGTGGAGCTATGGAGAATAAGAGGAGGGTAGACATAGACAGGGAGAATGAGATGAGTGAGAAAAAGAATAATATGAAATGTTTACGGGCAAAATTGAAAGTCCGTATCACTCCTTTTACTAAAATTAGATTAAGTGAATACCAAATTCATGAAATGGTATTTTAAGCACTCATGTATGTTCGATAAATAAAAACAATATGGTACATCTACACTTTACTTAATGGTGTTCCGAAGAAATTACTCCACTTAGCATCTCCAAGAGTTCCCAACATTTTTTTCCTAAAACTATGGAATTTTCCGACTCACCAAAACATATTGAGAGGAATACATAAGATTATCTCTAACGTTTTTCAATAATTCATTAGTAAACGTTTTTCAATAATTCATTAGTAAAATATAGAAGACAATTTTAATTGGGAGTCATTTTATAGATTCTTTCTCTCCACGCCCTTCCACACCGATGGATACGCGCATCTCCCACGCGTGGATATATCCGTATAATCAGTCTATTTTTTAAAGCGCGGAAAGGTTGAGAGGTGAGATTGGAAATCGGAGATGAGTTTTTTTCATTCATGAAAAAAAATTTCCTATATGGACGTGTTTTATTGGAACCTCGGCTCGGAGATGCTCAACGAAAATCTAAATTTCTCCACCAAAACGCTGGCCCAAAATCCCTCCTTTCTCGGCCGCATATTTGCGCCCAACGGGCGCACACCCAATCGGGGATTTGGCGTCTGCTCGAAAATTGAAGGCGCGCGCATTTTCCGCGCCTGCCATCGTCCTCGCGCGCATTTTCCTCGCGGCGCGCCCGCAGCAGCGTGTCCTCTCCTCTGACGGCGGCGAGCTGCTCCATCCTCGTCTGAGGCGCTGTCGGTACCCCCCGGCCTGCACACCCGTCGCCGCCGCCACCACGAGGTCGTCCTTCGCCAGTGTCGCCGTCTCAGACACACTGCAGCCACCACTAGTAGCTGCCCCCGAGGTATTGCTTTAGATATTGTCTCTTCTCTTTCACACCATGAAGGTATTAGCCCCACGAGTTCGTGTTCCTTTGCAGTAGATATGATATGATTGCTGAAACGAGATGTTTTTTTTTTAATAGAGATTTGATGAACTAGAGTGGCTAATCCCCCATCCGTGCATGACTCCATTCCTGCCTCTTCTCTTTCAACTGGACTGGTACTAGTAAAAACACTCTGAAAAGAGACTAGATTTTCAGAACCAAAACGCTGTAACCAAGTTCAGTCTGTAGTTGCAGCGATGATATCCTGCATTAGAACTAATGTCAATAACTCTGCTACTCATGGCCTCCATGTGATTCAACATCCATGGGAAGCACCGAGTACCCATGACGTGATGGACCAATTTAAGTTGAAGAAGTAATATGCAGTTCAAGTATTGTGAAAATATTTGTTTCAGTTCAAGTATTGTCAACTTACTACAGGTCTGGCTGCTCGTTGGCTGGGCCTGGCATAGCCGGCTGGCTGTGGACCTTGCCGGGCGCAGTAAAAAAAACCCTGACACTTTGATCTGGTCCAAAGGAAGGAGAGACCACCTGGAATGATGTGGCACGATTCAAAGTTTTTGGCAACAAAAAATAGGACCACTCTTGGAGGAAGCGTTTCACACCCAATATTTTTTTTGGCAAGGATCTAATACCGTGTTTTTTGGACTCCATTTTATAGGCATTGTTAGAGATGCTCTTAGGATAGCCAGTGGATTTATCTTTTGCTCGGACCTGAATGTTATCTGAAGATGAACGACTGTGATTTTGTTTCATGTCATGTCAGGGCCTTTAGAAAATGCTTCCAGTATTTGTTAATTGTTGTCGATTTTCAAAAGTTTACGGTCAACAATAAAGGCATATTCCTGTATCCGTAGTTGAGCTTGATTGATGAGTGAATAGCTTCTTTATTTATTTATTTTCATTTCGAGGCTCAAGGGATTGTCCCAATCTAATAATAAAGGGTGTTAAATGTGGGAAACAAAGACTTAATTTATCTCAAATGCAGTTAGGATTTCTCTTAACTTTTGCTAGCTGCTTATGGAAACACTGGGATTAGTGATGAATTGTGGGGTTACATCTTTGATTAAAATAAACATGGTTAAGAAAAATGCTTGTTTGCCTTAGTTCATAATTCCCATACAGCATATATTAATTGTTGAGCCTGAAACATATATGTTTTGACATATGGTATACATACTAATACTTTTTGCATTCATATATTTTCTCATGTTTGTGCTTGTGCATAATTTGTTTGGTATCCTGAATTGAGTTTTGTACCATCTGTTTTTTTTTGCAGGTTGTAGTGCACTGGTATATATTGAAGATCAGTGGTGGGTTGACTGAAAACGACAGTTTAAACATCACTGTTGTGTCAACATTTGTTCTGCAATAATATTCTTTTCCATATCATGGGATTTGAGTCCATATCACTACCAGATCATGTAGTGGTTAAGAGTGAGGTTGAATCCTCACAAAATTTGGGCTGTGATTCAATAACCATAGAAAGGATGGAAATGAATTTGAGCAAGGAACCCTTTCTGCTAGTTCCCTTGGAAAATAAGGAAGACAAAGAATGCCTTGGTACAATTTGTTATCTTGAAAATAATAAGGTTGATGTTCCTGAGGCCATCTCTCCAAGGGGAGATATACTTGAATTGTTGATCTCTAGCAGGGCTTCAGATGATAGTCTTTCATTGGGTTGTGAAACACCACGTGAAAGCATCTTTGATCCATTTGCTACAGGACAAGAAGAAGCGGCCTGTGCACCAAAGAAGAAAGTGACTAGATGCGTTGAAGTTCCACCTCGTAGGAAGCTAAATTTCGATTCAGGTGACTACATGGTCAAAAGGTTAAGTTTTGATTGGACTGATTCTGACGAGGAGGATCAATATCTCCAAGTGATTCACAAGATGATCCTGGATCTATTGATTCTAGATGGCCCTCTAGATCGTCAGGAAGAAACTGGAAAGACCGTGACAGATCCAAGCTTACATGAAAGCTGCAAGACACCTGATTTGAAGCCTCTACTTACTGGCATTGGATCCACATGCCCAGATGCACCTTTGATACCATCTCTTAAAGTCTTAAAACTCAGCCCAGGCATTTGTCGAAAGATTGACTTCGATGCGGTCAGTGACCCACCAAGTCCAAGCTATTCTGTCAATAAAGAAAATAATTGATGTTTCTGCCCCGTTTGATTGACAAGTAATGAACTGTGCATTTTGGGACTGATCGATGCATCGTGATGATCTGCCCCAGGAACTGCATTTGGAACAGTTTTCAGCTGCCTATCTGACAATCTCATGTATCAGTATCCTATGCCATTGTGGTAACTTAGCTAGCCCTGAAGCTTTGGGGATTATTGCTGATGTTAGAGAAGTAGCAAACAATTTAAGTATTGCATATAAATCTCTCTTTGATTCTCTCTTTTAACTGACCTGGCGTTACCTCCTAGATTTATATCAGTAGATGTGAGCTCTCACCATAAATCTGAAGATGACTGGTTGTGTCTGGTTGAAGTAATGCACTCAGCGCAGCTTCTTGTGGTTAAATGAGCTCTGACAATGTATTTTGTAAATCTTAAGATGACTGCATGCATTGGTAAAACCTATCTTTGTCGCTTGTGTCTGACGCCACTCGCCGGCGAATGTTTGCCTTGATGTTGCTCTTGCCATTATAACATCACTACCCCCCTCCCAGTCGTACAGTATTATGCTCGGGAAGAAAGGAATGGTCCGGATCGCGGTTTGCAGCCGGTACTGGGAAATCCACGAAGCCGTTCAATCTCGTGGTCCTGGTGTCTTGCGCAGTCAAAAGAATCACGGACAGTGCAGACCATTCGGGGGGATTCTCGCGGTTGGCGACCGAAAATCTGATTTTAATGGGTCCAAACAGCGACAATGCCTCACTGCCAACGGAGCAGCCTAATTTCTTGCAGTTGTGGCGGGTTTCATAACTCACACTTCCTGTAACATCCCAGATGTTAGAAAGCAATTAAAATCTTGATCATGAGCATCATCATGCATAAGCATTGTAACCTAGATGCATTTCATGTTTTAATTCTAGTATGAATGTGTTGCTTATGATGTGTTTTATGTCATATGAAATGTCATCAATGTGTTTACTTAAGGTTCTTTGTGAATTTATATGAGAATCTGCTTAAACAATTAAAATTTTGGTAATATAAACTTTGTAGTATATGTTTAAATTTGAAATGTGTGTGTTTTCATGTGGAATCAAAATTTGATAATGTTTCTAAGTTAAATATGTTTAAATTTGAGCCCAAAGATGGAACTGGATGCTGAATTTCATACTTAGCCATTTGGGTTCTCTCTGAAAACAGTGTTTAAGTTCAATTTTGGGGAATTTATTAAATGAATTTTCATGAATAAAATTTATCCAAACTTTGTTCCATTGCTTGATGCTATGTTTGATCTGTGATAATGAGTAATTGGTTGTAACGTTTGATTCATGCTTCATCACTAATTAATTGCTCAAAGTAGCTTACTCAAAATTGTTTCAAAACCTGAAACTGAATCCAGTCATTCAGTTTCACTGTACCCTTATTCGAAATTCAAAATCTCAAAATCTATTGATCTTCTGATGAGGGTTCCTTAAGTGAAGTTGGAGAGCTTGCATATTTTAACAACTTTAAGTAATGGAGTTGATCAAGTTTCTGCACGGAATCAAGAGAAAGAAGGAGAAGAAGATGAGGCTTTCAGTCGTGAACAGTAGGCGGTAGCTGTGCCACGCAGCTGCTTCGGCGCCGGTGGCCGCCGCCCTCCTTAGCCGCTTCCACGTGCACAGCCACGCAGCTGTTTCGGTGGCGTGCACGAGCAGGTGCTGGCGCAGCTAGAGAAGTCGCCCTCGCCATCTTAAGCCAGCGCCGCCGGCCGTTCTTCCTCTTCCTTCCCCTCCTGCTCCGCCGCCAGGCCGTTCCGCCATCGGCGAAATTCGTCGCCGCTGTAGCACCCCTGTCCAATAGTTCTTGCTCGCAGAACCTCCTGCTCCTTGCGCACCCGCCCGAACCACTCGCTTCGCCTCTCGCCACCACAATCACCAACGTGCACTGTTCCTATCACGGCGGGTCGCCATCACCGCCGAGCTCCACTTCGCCGTGGCCAGCACGCCTCGCTGCGGCTCACTCTCTCCCAACCTTTGTTTTGAACTCCCTGTGATGCCGTGATGCTCACAGGCTTGCCGGTTGTTCCTTTTATCTACAAGACGCGACGGAACGAGAGCTCACCGCCCAGTTCACGCCGCCGTCGTCATCCTTCCCGCCGGCAGCCGCGCCTGCGCCGTGCCCGCTTCAACCATCAAGCCGGTCAGGTCAAGGTGAGCACCGCAGAGCCGTGACGTGCCTTAGCTAGGCCAATTAGGGCCTGTAGCCGCCATGGCTACGGTCGAGCTCGCTCCTGGCTTTAGAACGTTCAACCAGTAACGTAGATGCGTTCACAAGAGTGTGGGGAGTGCGAGGGTGACCTCCCTGTGGCCGGAGAACTCGCCGACGGCAACCTCCGCCGTGTCGGGGCGCCGCCGAGCTGCCACGGCCGGCGTTGAGTTCGCCGGGGAGTCCTATTCGCTCAACCGGTAGCATGGTAGGGTGCGGGGGTTGATGGGGATCTCGCTGCGGTAATCCGTGTCGCCGAAGACCTCGCTGGCGACAAGCACCCGCCGGTCAACGCCGTGCATCCGCGGTCGCGCGCGGGCGGCACTGTGCGCTGACCCTGGCCTGCGTGTCAGCCTCTATGGCTGGCTATGTGTGGGTGAGAAAAGGCTGGGTCGATTTATTCTTTTTCAGAAAATGAGTAAATGATGCTAATTTGGTTTATTTCATAATGAATTACTGGAGTATGAGAAAAATATGAAATTTGTTGCCATGGAAAAATATGAATTGATCATTTTAAGTAGTTTTGGTATGCTTAAAAATTAACTCTTTTAATTATAAAATGGATCTTCCATGATTTTTATAAATAAAAATATTAATCCTTTAATCATGAAACTTTTTGTGTAATGTTATGTGCTTATTCCTACCTTCACAAAAAGTTTGGTCCTGTTTTGATAATTCTAAATTGGATAATTAATTTAAGTATGTTTAAATGCCTTTTTCTTTAATTAATAAATGCTAAAATGATTTCTGTAAATTCTTAAAATGACTTTCTTGTATTTTGGAGTTGATTGTAGACCTTGGGACACAAACACTTCTGTTGTTCCTTGGCAATGAAATTACTTGCTTGATATGTTTTGAATCAACTGGTTATATAATAAATAAAATGGTTTAATTAAATGTTTAGTTTTATAATTCTTTATAATGATCATGAGTTAAGGAAAATGTTAACCACTTCTTGTTGGTCCATGCTAAGTTAATCCTTTCATGATAGATAAATAATTAACTTGTTAGTTAATAAATAAATTAGTCTACTCAAATGACTAGTTAGTAAGTGCATGTGATTGGATCATGGGATGATCCTTGCTTGCCCTCATGATTGAACTTCGTGTAATGTTAGTTAAATACCTTATCTTGCTTGGCTAGTATAATATAATAAGTGTTGCTTCCAGGATAACAACTAATCAAACTTATTAGTTAAATAAATAAAAATGCTTTGTGAAGTATAACCCTAGTTGTACCACGAAGGAAAGTTGTATTTCACTTTTTAGATTAGTTTAAGTTCTGCTATGCACTTGTGTGTCTTTCATCATGCATCATGGCATGTATTCCATCATGTTAAGCGTGCATCATCTTATTACGTGTAGTTCACGAGAGTGAGAAGATTCGTGTTGATCAAGTTTCGGAGAAGGTCCATCCACCAGTGGTGTTGGTGCCAAGTTTAACTTCGAGATCTTTATGTGGGATCTAACCTTCTCTGCAACGCAGGCAAGCCCCAGAGCATAAACCCTTCTCTAGTATTTACAAATCTTTATTACACTTTAAGTTTTGTGAGATGTGCATTAAGTACTTAGGAGTTGGTCGAATACCATTGCTGCATGATTACCTTGGTATTCGGGTATCCTTAGTTGTACCCTGCTAGTATGTGTAGGTCGTATCACCTGATGCTTAGTAATGCTTAGACTTCGATAGAAGTTGAATGATGGTTTCATCGTTCATGGGAAATAGGTTTTACCTTGTTCTTCTCGGCTCCGTTATGGGTCGTGTGAATACCATGATGATAATAATGTTTAAATTGAGACGGGGGAATCAATGTTAAGGTAAGTGTTGGACAGTTAGGTTCGTCTAGTCATGCCTATCCCATCTGTGTCGATTAAGGAATGTACCGTTGTAGACCTATTGTGAGTCGAAACCTTGTAGTACTGACCACATACTCCGGTAAGCCTGATACCACGACTACTCCATTATGTGAAAAGACAACTGCGCACTAGGTGTGGGAGATAGTGAGAGTAGCGTAAACACATCCTATGAGTCCACCAGGAGTGGCGCAGGGAGGTGGAGTACTGTGCTCTCGGATTCATGTTTTGGAGGATTGTTGATATTTCTTAGTGTCGCTACTAAGAACAAAGTTTTAAATCTAGTCCCTAGTAGCGGCGTAGGGAGGTGGAGTATTGTGCTCTCGGGTTCATGTTTTGGAGGATTGTTGACATTTCTTAGCGTCGCTACTAAGAACAGAATTTTAAATCTAGTCCCTAGTAACAACACCAAAAATACTTGTCAGTATTTATTAACGTGTCACTTGTTTTTAAATAGCCACCTATTATAAACCTATATCTCCTAATTTTACTACGTTGTCATCCCTAGTGATGATAGCAGAGATACTTATTGGTACTACATAGCATTACTACTAGAATAATACTAAGCAGTTCTTTATTAATTATGTGACTAGGAAGAATAAATATATGAATGAAAAGGATCTACAAGCGCATAAATAATATACCATTATAGCATTTTACCCAAGAGTATTTCAGGTATCGTTATTTATATTTTTACCACAGGGAAGATCTAGCATGGACATGTATTGATAACTTATACTATTGAAGGAGAAGTAAACCATAACTAATATTCTACTCATAACAGGGGCAAGTCATAGGATAATAATATATATATATATATATAAGTATTGATCAATGATAATGATAAATCACTCAAAGTACTCCTTTCTACGGCATTAGCATGGTCAGGTAGAATATTAGAGGAATAATTCCTAAGTCATTCTTAATTATAAGTCAAAGCATACATTGATTAGTGCAATTATACCTAGTAATCATTGCTAAGATCATCGTCATATCTACACATAAGGGATATTACTAAGGAAGATTAAGAATAGAGCTTGCTCTTCCTTCGTAACCGAACCCTACGTGCGCCTATATTCGGGGAGTGGACTACAAAGGACTCAACGGAAGTGTCACATCCGTGATCTACCACATGACCTAGAATATAGGGTATATCTACAAGTAAACAACGTATAAGCATCAAGCTTACACAAATGTCGACCAACCACCCATGGATTCTTAGAGTGAGCGCTATACGAACTTATGCATGGACATAATGATAATCCAACTATACTAAGCATATAATCAAAGTAGACCATGAACATTATAACAAAGAACATGAATAAGATGAATACTGATATTATCATAACAATTGTAACTAGCATATAAAAGTAATGGAGATACAAAAGAGAGAGGGGTACAAAGATTATACCAAACCACGCTCTTGATAAGATCAGGAATCCAAGTGAAGCCTACTTGCCTCCCTCTAGACCTAGTCTAACTAGCTATGTTTAAGAATACGGTGGAGCTCTGAGGATGATTAGGGTTTTTGTCTTCTCAAATGACTTATGCCTTCTCAGGGGGGTGGCAGGGGCTAGTATATATAGGCTGAGCGTCCAACGTGAGCCCTTGGATCAAACCGACTTAAAGGATGGCGTAGATGCAACCTAAGAGGCGGTGCAGAACCGACATAACAACGAGGGGCTAACAGGTGGGCCCCAGGGGCCCTGGCGGTGTCTCTCCCTCCGCTTCGGTGTGGAGTCCTCCCAAGTCTTCTAGAGTCTTCTGGTGTTGAAAGGTCCCAATGGCTAGAGGGGGTGAATAGCCTATAAAAATTTCTACAACAACACTAAACAAAATGGTTAGACAATTATGAAGCGAAGCAAATGTTACACTAGCCTACTAAAATGCAAGACACCTACCACAATTCTAGTCGCTATGATCTCTAGACACACAAAGGCTATGTCACTACACTAAGTTAGTGAGCTCTTAATGACTAACTAAAGAGACTCACTAATCACTAGATACGACACAAGCTAGCTCTCAAAACTAATTACACTAAAGAGCTTAGCTACACTATGAATGTAAATACACAAGTGGTTGAGATGTTTATACCGTCGTGTAGAGAGGTGTGCCAATCGCAAGATGAAACCAATCAATTACAATAGAGTCCCGGTGACAAGAGGTGACACGATGATTTTTCACCGATGTTCACTTGCTTGCCGACAAGCTACTCCCTGTTGTGGCGATACACTCACTTGGAGGTTCACGTGCTAATTGGCATCACACGCTAAACCCTCAATAGGGTGCCGCGCAACCAACACAAGATGAGGATCACACAAGCCACGAGCAATCCACTAGAGTACCTTTTGGCTCTCCACCGGGGAAAGGTCGAGAACCCCTCACAATCACCACGATCAGAGCCGGAGACAAGCATCTTCCTCCGCTCGACGATTCTTGCTGCACCAAGCCGTCTAGGTGGCGGCAACCACCAAGAGTAACAAGCAAAATCCATAGCGAAACACAAATACCAAGTGCCTCTAGATGCAATCACTCAAGCAATGCACTTGGATTCACTCCCAATCTCACAAAGATGATCAATCTATGATGGAGATGAGTGGGAGGGCTTTGGCTAAGCTCACAAGGTTGTTATGTCAATGCAAATGGCCAAGAGAGTGAGCTTGAACTGGCCATGGGGCTTAAATAGAAGCCCCCATGAAATAGAGTCGTTGGGCTCTCACTACAGCCCAACTCGGGGCGACCGGACGCACCAACCCCAACGTCCGATCACTGTTTGTCGTCCATGTGTCCCCTGTGTTCAACCTCGCGCATACGATTTCAACGGTCAACTCGCTTTCTCGCGTGTGTGAAAGAATGACCAGACGCACCACAGTCCAAGATCAGGCGCACCAGTGCCAAGTCAGCCATGGACGAGCACCACTGCTATGCCATGACCGAACGTTCTGTTGAGATGACCGAACGCATCTGTGCCTGGAGTCCGATCACTTCTAGAGAGGTTCCAGAGTGGCCAAATCATGACCGGATGCATCCGGTGCATCTCGACCGGACCCTTCACAGCGTTTGGTGCAATACCCTATGTTATACTACCTCAGACTCTACTGACCGAATTCACAAGCCTGCATCCGGTCACTGTGAGAGCAGCGTCCGGTCACTGAAAATCAGTGACAATCACCTCCTTTACTTCACTAACTTCTCCACCCTTGCTCAAATGTGCCAACCACCAAGTGTATCACCTTGTGCACATATGTTAGCATATTTTCACAAACATTTTCAAGGGTGTTAGCACTCCACTAGATCTAAATGCATATGCAATGAGTTAGAACATCTAGTGGCACTTTGATAACCGCATTTCGATACGAGTTTCACCCCTCTTAATAGTACAGCTATCGATCGTAAATGTGATCACACTCGCTAAGTATCTCGATCACCAAACCAAAAAGCTCCTATCAAGTTTCACCTTTGCCTTGAGCTTTTTGTTTTTCTCTTTCTTCTTTTCCAAGTCCAAGCACTTGGTCATCACCATGGTCACACCATCATCGTGATCTTCACCATTGCTCCATCACTTGTAATAGTGCTACCTATCTCATGATCACTTTGATAAACTAGGTTAGCATTTAGGGTTTCATCAATTCACTAAAACCAAACTAGACCTTTCAATCTCCCTCTTTTTGGTAATTGATGACAACCCTTTCACAAAGATATGAATTGAAATTCAATTGAATTCATGTTGCTTGCCCAATCATATTTACCATGTGAAAAAGGATATAAACAAGTTTCATGAACCCTAATTGGTAGCAATTGCTCTCCTACATATGTGCTAAGAGTTTGGATTGAAGCTTGCATATATGCTTAGATAGAAAATGTCAGAGTCAATGTCTACCAAATGATGCTGAGGTATAAGAGATGGACCTTTGAAGCATGATACCAATCAGAGTGCACCAATATACCATCCTTAGCACCATTAGTAACTCAACATGCACATAAAAGCTAGAATATCCCATGAGATCAATATTAGAAGCAAGGGTCTAGTTTTCATAATATAAACACAAGTCTAGTTACTCAACCTATTCATGCTAGTTTTTTATTTCATCATTCAAACCTACACTAGCGTACATCACACAAGCATGGATATTGAAAATTAAAACTTGTGCCATGCAAGCAAACATATGAAATGCACTTTCAAATGCACTAATCAAGTTTATGAGCTTGCTCCCCCTACTTGTGTGCTCAAATTTTAATTGATCCCCTTACTTTGTCATATCTCTCCCCCTATGTCAAAGTTCTCCCCCTTAGTGATTACTTCTCCCCCTATCACTTATATATTTTCCCCCTATCACTTATATCTTTGTTTCTCTCCCCCTTTGTCATCAATGACCATAAAGGTTTAAATTTTAGATAGGTTAAGATTATCAATGTCAATCAATGGGGTGAGAATCATTTTATCAAATTTGGTTCAATCTAGAACACTTGCCAAATATGTTTAACTCGGTTTGATCCAAGGACAAGCTTCTTCACACCTCATTTCAAGGGTTATCTTGTACCATGTTGAGTTAAACACTTATAGCTCATTTTTTAGATCAAACACTAGGTTCACAAGCCCACAAACATGTCATATGCTACCACTTGATCAAATCAAGCATAGAAGCAATAATGGTACCATACAAGCATCAAATTCATTTGATTTTCATTAATAAGCCTATAACATGTGAGGAATGACTAGATGCACTAAACAAGTCCTTAGCAAAGGATTTATGCCATGCCAATCAACTTTTACCTTGGATTGCTCGAAGGAGAGGTATGTCATACAAGTGGGGGGGGGGTGCACCAACACATATTTGAGAAATCCAATATGTTCAATGTAACACCTCTGGTGTTTGGACCTAGAACTAAAACTTGGCATGTCATCATATGCATTGCAAAGCATTCATAAAGAAGAAAATTTGGAATGCATTCACTAAATAGGATTTGTTTCATAAGTTGTATTTTATGTGATGCAATGTGATTCAAAACGTCAAACAAAGATCATGACCACAAGGGTCAAATTTCATGTGATCATGTGAGACCATGTGTCATTTGACTCAAACAACCCTAATGGACCATGTTACTGGTCAAAAATTAAAGTTAAAGCAAAAGAAAGACAAATCAAATTTGAATTCAAATTTAAATTATAAAAGTCCGTTTTGCCCCTTTTGGATATTTCAAAATCCATTTGGAATTTGGAGTTTTGACAAAACGCAAAGTTGGAGCTTATTTTATAAGGATCAACTTTGGTATTCAAAGTTTTTCAAGTTTACATATAAAATTTGGAGTAATTTTGAAATGATTCAAATACTCAAATGCACCCCAAATTCAAATTTCAAAATGGAGGCAGAATTTGAAAATGTTCCTTGAAGCAAAGTTGTAGAGCTTGAAAAGTTGAGCAACTTTCATTTTTGGAGATTTTCAACTTCTTTAGAAAATTTGAGAGTAATTTGAAAAATAAACTCAGTGGCAGTTCTGTAAATAATTCAAAAATTAAGATTAACACGCCGCCATCGCTTCGGCGGCACGCACGCATTGCCGCCGCCGAGGCGTGTTGCGCCCGCTTTCCAGCGCAGCAGCGCGCCACCGTCGCCGTGGCACCTCCGTCGTCTTATTGTCGCAATGGGCGAGGTCATCCGGCTATAAATAGCCTCATTGCCACCCGTCGTTCCTCCCATTTCCTTCTTCGCTTCGCTCGCCGCCCGGCTTGCTCCGCCCGCCGCCGCCGTAGCCTCCGTCGGAGCAAGATCCGTCGTGCCCAGCCACGCCTACGTGATCGCCTCGGCCTTGCGCCTCTCTGCGGCTTGCCTACGCCACTTGGGTTGACGGAGTCGCGCGGCACGCGAATCGCTTCTTCCCGAGCCCGGTGAGCTCGCCACAAATCAAGCTCGCCGCAGTAGCGGAGACGTTCAGTGTCTCCGACTCCACCGAGCACATCAACGTGTTCGTGGTGAGTCCCGATCGTGTTTCACCCTTCGCTTTATACTCTACTGTGTTGTTGCCGGTGATACGCCGTGGGCCGCCGCGTTTATCGCCGCCGTGGCCGCCATGGCCGTCGTAGTGTCATCTCCGGTGTGCCTACTGCTTGTACAAGGGTCGGGATAGGTCCGTCGTGAGGTGGTGATCATGTTGGTACTAGTCCCCTCGCCGGAGTCTCGCCGACGGTGTGTTTTGCCGGTCGGAGTTGGTAGCGCCGCGCGCGCCCTGTCTCTGTGATGCTGACACGCGGGGTCGACCTGTCAGAGAGAGAGAGAAAGAACAGTGAGCTTTTCTAATTTCTGAATTTTGAATAGTGCAGCAATTTTGCAATTTTGTAGGAATTTATTTACAGATCTAAAAATTTTGAAAATTTTTGGGTAGCTTCTATATATGTTCTACTATGGTTTAAAAATATGAAACTTGAAATTTGCATGAATTTTTAATGTTCAAAAATTCAGTCAATTAATTAATAAATGCAATTTCCATGATTTTTGTAGGCCACTGTATAACTCCAAAAATTATGAAATTTATTTTGGTACACTAATTTATCATGAGGATGCTTGTGTAAAGTTTTGAGATCATTTGGAGCTAGTTCATTTTGAGCTTAATTCTAAATTAATTCAAAAATAAATAAAGGTAAACCCTAAGTGTAGGTTTAGGGTTTGATCTTGATTTGGGTCGTGTGGTGTGACCAGTAGGGTTTTAAGATCCATTTGGTCAAGTCCCATGTATGGTTTTTGATGGTAGGATTGCAAGTTGGTTTGTTGTTGGCTTGCAAGCAGTGCAAGTGAAATAAAATCATTCATGGGTGTTGTTACATTTCATGTAATTGTGAAAGCATCATGTTTACATTATCATCATGTTAAAGCATATGTTATCATTTCGTGTAGAACCCGAGAGTGAAACGATTCTAGTTGAACAAGTCTTTGGAAGAATACCCGGTTGTCGCGGGATTTGGTAATTGTGGTCTTGATCCAAACCCGAGATCGCCAACGAAGGCAAGCCCGGTTTATGCATTAAACCATTACCTTGTTTACTTTGAAAAGTTTATCACTTATGTTACTTATCGCATTAAGTTGTTTAATTCAAATGTTACCTATTTTTGCATTGCCTACCTTGTTAATTGTTTACCATCCTTGAAGATGATTTCATTTACAAAGGCGTAGAATTGCTTTTGTGTGCTTTGTGGTAGGCTTTCAAAGTAAAAGTTTTGATACAATCAAAGATGGCATCTTGGCCAAAGAAAGAAAGAGGATAGAATGAACTAGAGACTAGTCGGGTGACTTATCTTGAATGTTGGGTAATGTTGCCGACTATGTCGCTTAAAGGCCACTCATTGTGGATCTTCCAACGAGACACTTTGTAATCTTGGTCACATACTCCGGTAAGCCTACTTGGCTAATCCGATACTAAGACGAATGCCCACATGCTTTGGGAGTGGTGAGATGGATGGAGGAGTAGCGTGTACCCTCGTGGCTTGAATGTGGCCGGATTTGAGGTGTGCTGTGCTCTCGGATGGCGTGGAGACGGCTTAGTATAGGAGGATTCGGTAGCGAGGTTGATATATGCAAGATTAAGATCTACATATGTCGTGTGATAAGGAATCCCCAGCTGGGACTTGAATCAATTCGGATTGCCGGTGCTCCGCGGATATGGAGACTCGATTCATTATAGAAGCAATGCTGGACTGGTGAATTACTAAAATATGAGAAAAAGAATGGAATAAGAAGGATTGGAACATGGGATACGAACACTTAGTTGGAGATATTGAACTAAAATACTTAGTGGTAAAACTTGAAACTAGGATCAAGAATAGTAAGCTTTTGGCAAAGAATTTTTGAATCTTTCTACATCCTTACCTTGACCCAACACCAGCATCCCTAAGACCTTTGCCCTTTTTGGTCGGGTCAGTCTTGTTGAGTACTTTTGTACTCAGGGTTTGTTAACCCTTGTTGCAGGGGAGACGCATGTGCAGGCTTGTTTTGGTCCCTGCTGCATGTCAGTGTATGAAGTCGATGACGATGAGGAATGATGAATGGCCTTTGGACAAGGCACTAGTTTGTGTGAAATAAATAATGTTAATGTAATATTATCTCGCTACTATGGTTGTATAACAATTATGGTTATGTAAGTTTGAAACAACTGGTTTGTAATATTAAACTTAAGTCTTCCGCTTTATTACCTCTGGTATGTATATTGAAAAATGTTGTAATCTGCAATGACTGTGATTGGAATCTGTTTGAAACATGGAAGATTCGGGTTTCGAGACACCCCGATCAGACTGTTAAGTTGTTGGGAACTCGTGAACGCTATCTAAGGTCCTGTTGAGACATCGATAGGTGCACGTGGGCCCAATTTCTTAGGAGGTTCGCCACACGGTGCTGGTATCGAGAGCAGGTCCTATCTAAGATCATTGTAGGTTACTTTGGAAAACCTTCAAATTGATTTGGATCAAAGAAAGTAAACTTGATAGTTTAAAGGTTCAAATTTCTTTCTTCTTTCCTCTAATCTAGCCTCAATCCTATCTTATTTGAAAGTTTGTGGCGGATAATATGATTAGGTTTGTCCTATATATTAAAAATCTAGTACTTGTGATTGTATAAATCTTTTATACTCGGATTCGTAAGATCGATTCATGCATCATGCTTGAACACCTTGCATAATGATTCCCCTTAAAAGTGGTTGGGTAAGTAATGTCAATCCCATTCTTGCTAACCTCCATTATCCTCAAGCTATCCTTATAGTCCCATCCTAAATTCTACAGGCTATGGCAAAGACCAAGATAACTGCACGCAAGTCCACTGGACCTCACAGAGTCCCTCGTCACCAGTTGGCACCGTGTAACCGTGAGCTTGGTGAAGGAAGTTCCAAGATCTTAAGAGATGAAGGATCTTCAAGCAATTCCACCAACATGGAGAACATTACCAAGGAGCTCAACACTCTTCGTCGAGTTCATGCCATAGATCAAGAGAACCTGGCGGAAATGGAAAGGGACGTCACCAAGAATACCGAGTTGAGGAATGAAGCCTGGACACGAGAGGATGCGGCCAATGAACGCGTCCATGAGTTGGAGTTCTACGTAGAAGACCTAGAGATGGACAATGCCATTCTTCATGAGAATGTCCACCTACTGTACGCTCAACTTCATCCACCTCATGGGGATGGTGAAGTTACAGATGAAGAAATGATTGTAGCTCCAGGAGAAATCGAGAATGAAGAAGAGGAGGAGGATCCTGAGGAGTTAGTGTACTTCTCGGATGAAAGTGAGGTTTCGTCCGATATGGGCACGGATGCCGATGACTGAGAGCTCAGAGTAGTAATAGTTCCTTTACTGCTTTCTTAGTAAACCAGGGTTGTCTTGTGGGATACAAGACATGTAATTTAAATAAGTAACCCTTTGTAGCATGAAACCTTTTAAATGCTTTTAATAAAGAATAATGTAAGTAAACGTGTTCTCTAACAGATGCCTCGTCCTATCACCCGAACTGGTGCTAGTGGCTCACATGACGATGATGAGTGCCCAAATCCTCCACCAATGCCTTCGACTATGGCAGATGCCATAGCCGCACTCGTCAACGCAACGGCGGAGAATGCTAGGCTGTTAAGGGAATTGGCGCGGAACCAGCAGGCACCATACCCTAATCATGGTCGTCGTAATGGAAATGACGAGTCAACCTATGTGGATTTTACTGACACACGTCCACCTGTGTTCTCTAAAGCAGACGAACCTTTAGAAGTTGACGATTGGCTTAGGACAATAGAGCAAAAGTTTGAGCTGATTCACTGTACCGAGGTTCAAAAACCAAGGTTTGTGGCACAGCAACTCCGAGGAGCTGCTGGTGCTTGGTGGGTAAATTTGGTAGCAGTATAGCCCGCTGGTCACCAAATCAACTGGAGGGAGTTCAAGGATGCCTTCAGGGCACATTATATTCCAGACGGTGTGATGACCATGAAGTTGGAAGAGTTCTTGTCTCTTAAGCAAGGGGAGCACCCGGTGATGCACTATGTCGGGCGTTTCAATCACCTGTCGCAGTATGCTATAGAGTATGTGAATACTGACAGGAAAAAGAAGAATCATTTCATGAGAGGTCTAAACACCAAACTTTAGACCATGATGGCAACTTGTGGCAACGCAACTTATCATGAGACTGTCAACATCGCTATCGCTTTAGAGGAGAATTACCGCCGACACAAGGAGGCGAAGAAAAAGAGGTCCTTTGCTTCCGGATCATCAAGTGGAAAGCGTTAAAAGGTGATCTACCATCCTCAGAATCATGGCCGTGCACCATTCCGCCCACAACAAAGCCAAAGCAGGCAACAAATCTTTATTCGCCCTGCAACTAATACGCCTTATACTCATCAAGCGCCGCAGCAGCAAAACAATACAAATAATGCAAACCGCAATGCTACTCCTCAGAATCACAATTATCCATGCTATAATTGTGGTAAACCCGGACACTTTTCCCGAGAATGTCCATATCCTAGAAAGAACAATCCTGATGCAACCAAAGCCCCTGTTACTCTAGCTCAGAATCAGTACAAGGGCAATGCTCAGAACAATCAAAAGGGACAGGCTGAGAAGAAAACTGGAAGGGTCTTCTATACTCAAGTGGAAGCTATTCCAGAAGGAGAACCAGTAATGATGGGTATGTTTCCCATTGCTAAGCATCCTGCAATTACCTTATTTGATTCTGGTGCATCCCATACATTCATCAATCGTACATTTGTTGTGAAGCATGGGATAGCTATTGGGGAAACAAAAGAGCCCTATCATATACAGTCGCCCGGGGGACGAATCTGTACAAGGGAGGTAGTTCAGCATGTACCTATTGATTTGGGAGGTTATGAGTTCCCTACCAATATGCTGATATTAAAGGATCAAGATATAGATGTGATCCTTGGTATGAACTGGTTAACCCAACACGGGGCTATCATAGATGTCTTGCATAGAACCATAAGGGTAAATGCACCTGGCAGCAAAACCCAACTTCTCATCCAACTTCCCTTTCCTAAAAGTACAGTGGAAACAGTCTGTGCAACTATTGTTGAAGGAGCCGAGAAAATTTCAGTGGTATGTGAGTTTACGGATGTCTTTCCCGATGATCTGCCTGGTTTGCCACCAGACCGAGACGTAGAATTCAGAATTGATCTGAAACCAGGAACAGCACCAGTATCCAGAAGAGCATATAGGATGCCACCCAAAGAACTAGCAGAATTAAAAATGCAACTACAAGAGTTGTTAGACAAGGGTTTCATTCAACCCAGTTCATCACCTTGGGGATGCCCTGCTATTTTCGTGAAGAAGAAGGATCAAACCTTAAGGTTATGTGTTGACTATCGGCCATTAAATGAAGTCACCATCAAGAACAAATACCCCTTACCCCGAATTGATTTGCTTTTTGATCAACTTGCGGGAGCTAAGGTATTCTCGAAGATAGACTTGAGATCAGGCTACCACCAGATTAAGATCAGACGAGAAGATGTGCCAAAGACAGCGTTCACTACTCGATATGGTCTATATGAGTATCTAGTCATGTCTTTTGGGTTGACCAATGCCCCGGCTCACTTCATGTACCTGATGAACTCAGTTTTCATGCCTGAGTTGGATAAGTTTGTAGTGGTGTTCATTGACGACATTCTGATCTATTCTAAGAGCAAAGTGGAACATGCGGAACATCTCCGTATTGTTCTACAAAGATTAAGAGATCACCAACTATATGCCAAATTCAGCAAATGTGCATTTTGGTTAGAGGAAGTACAATTTCTGGGTCATGTGTTATCTGCTGAAGGTATAGCTGTTGATCCGAGCAAGGTAGAAGAAGTCCTTAATTGGAAAGCACCTACAACTGTACATCAAGTTCGTAGTTTCCTGGGGTTGGCAGGGTATTACCGTCGGTTCATCCCTGACTTCTCCAGAATTGCGAAGCCAATTACTGGACTGCTGAAAAATCAAACTAAGTTTGTATGGTCAACAGGATGTGAAGAGGCTTTTCAGACATTGAAGAAGTTGCTGACAACTGCACCAGTATTAGCACAACCTGATATCGAGCGGCCATTTGATATCTATTGTGATGCATCTGGAATTGGTATTGGCTGTGTTCTTATGCAACAAGGCAGAGTCATAGCATATGCTTCCAGACAACTCAAGAAGCATGAAGAACATTATCCCACCCATGATCTTGAATTAGCCGTTGTTGTTCATGCACTCAAGATTTGGTGACATTATTTATTGGGCAATATATGCCATATCTATACGGATCACAAAAGTTTGAAATATATCTTTACTCAGTCAGAGTTGAATATGAGGCAAAGAAGATGGTTAGAACTTATCAAAGATTATGACTTAGAAGTGCATTATCATCCGGGCAAGGCGAATGTGGTTGCCGATGCCCTGAGTCGCAAGAGTCATTGCCATTGTCTGACTGTGAAACCTATGCAACGAACATTGTGTCAAGAGATGGAGCATCTGAATTTACAAATCATAGAACAAGATTCCCTGTTCAATATTGCAGTTGAGTCCACTATCAAAGATCAGATCATTGCTGCTCAACGGAAAAGTAAGGGCATAGCCCATATCAAGGATAAAGTCAGATCTAGAAGGTCAACATGTTTCAAGATTGATGAATCAGATGTCGTATGGTTCAAAGATAGATTGGTAGTACCCAAACATTTGGAGCTGCGAAAGCAGATTCTTGATGAAGCTCATTCTACAAGATACTCCATTCATCCAGGTAGCAACAAAATGTATCATGATCTGAGAACGAGATATTGGTGGACCAAAATGAAAATAGAAATAGCTCAATATGTGGCCAAATGTGATCCTTGTCAGAGAGTCAAAGCGATTCACATGAAGACAGCGGGTCCATTACATTCCTTGCCAGTTCCATCTTGGAAGTGGGAAGATATCTGTATGGACTTCATAGTAGGGTTGCCTAGGACATCTGCAGGCTACAATTCAATATGGGTTATTGTTGATCGACTAACCAAGATAGCTCATTTCTTACCAGTCAGAGATAAATATCGAGCGGAGCAGTATGCAAAGCTTTATCTGAATAGAATCTTCAGTCTGCATGGGGCACCCAAGACCATTGTCTCTGACAGAGGGTCATTGTTTATATCCAAGTTTTGGAAAAGCTTACATGAGTCTTTGGGAACTAAACTTATCCGTAGTTCTGCTTATCATCCACAAACCAATGGACAGACGGAAAGGGTAAATCAAATTCTTGAAGATATGTTAAGAGCATGTGTTCTCTCTTATGGTGCTATATGGGATGAATGCCTTCCCTTAGCTGAATTCTCATATAACAATAGCTATCAAGAAAGCATTAAAATGGCACCATTTGAAGCATTGTATGGTCGTAGATGCCAGACACCTTTACATTGGTCAGATGTGGGAGAACGTTGGTTCTTTGGACCGGATGTGGTCAAGGAAGCAGAAGAGAAGGTTAAACTCATACAAGCTAATATGAAGGTAGCTCAATCCCGACAGAAAAGCTATGCTGATAAGAGGAGGCGACCTCTAGAATTCATAGTGGGAGATCATGTCTACCTCAAGGTATCGCCAATGAAAGGAGTTCATCGTTTTGGGATTCGGGGAAAGTTGGCGCCCCGTTATGTCGGTCCGTTTCAAATCCAACAAAGATGTGGACCAGTCGCCTATCGTGTTAAGCTACCAGATCACATGTCAGCTGTGCATGATATCTTCCATGTATCCCAGTTGAAGAAGTGTCTTCAAGTACCTGACCAAGTAATCGACGTTGGTGATGTAGAATTAGAACCTGATTTGACTTATGCCGAGTACCCCATTAGAGTCTTAGATCAGAAAGATCGAGTCACTCGAAGGCGTACAATCAAGTTCTACAAAGTACAATGGAACCAGCACACTGAAGAAGAAGCTACTTGGGAGTCTGAGGATTACTTAGAAGAAAACTTTCCTGACTTCATTGTTTCTCTCTAGTTGCAATACCTCGTCTATACTGTAACTTGTTTATTTTTGTTAAAAGAATGGAAAACCCCCTCACTAGTCTTTTGAATAAAGTTATGATGTGTTAGCTTGACACATTTCCTTTTCCATTATTTAGTCTTAAGTTTTAAATCTCGGGACGAGATTTCTTTAAGGGGGAAGGGTTGTAACACCTCTGGTGTTTGGACCTAGAACTAAAACTTGGCATGTCA
Source organism: Miscanthus lutarioriparius (assembly GCA_904845875.1). Classification (NCBI taxonomy): domain Eukaryota; kingdom Viridiplantae; phylum Streptophyta; class Magnoliopsida; order Poales; family Poaceae; genus Miscanthus; species Miscanthus lutarioriparius. Next base: position 50,196,272 of record CAJGYO010000016.1, on the reverse strand, counting down.
TCATATGCATTGCAAAGCATTCATAAAGAAGAAAATTTGGAATGCATTCACTAAATAGGATTTGTTTCATAAGTTGTATTTTATGTGATGCAATGTGATTCAAAACATCAAACAAAGATCATGACCACAAGGGTCAAATTTCATGTGATCATGTGAGACCATGTGTCATTTGACTCAAACAACCCTAATGGGCCATGTTACTGGTCAAAAATTAAAGTTAAAGCAAAAGAAAGACAAATCAAATTTGAATTCAAATTTAAATTATAAAAGTCCGTTTTGCCCCTTTTGGATATTTCAAAATCCATTTGGAATTTGGAGTTTTGATAAAAAGCAAAGTTGGAGCTTATTTTATAAGGATCAACTTTGGTATTCAAAGTTTTTCAAGTTTACATATAAAATTTGGAGTAATTTTGAAATGATTCAAATACTCAAAAGCACCCCAAATTCAAATTTCAAAATGGAGGCAGAATTTGAAAATGTTCCTTGAAGCAAAGTTGTAGAGCTTGAAAAGTTGAGCAACTTTCATTTTTGGAGATTTTCAACTTCTTTAGAAAATTTGAGAGTAATTTGAAAAATAAACTCAGTGGTAGTTCTGTAAATAATTCAAAAATTAAGATTAACATCGCCGCTTACCGTCGGCGCCACGCAGCTGCCGCCGCCGAGCGTGTTGCACCGCTTTCCCGCGCGCAGGCACGTCACCGTCGCCGTGGCACCTCCGTCGTGCGCTGTCGCAGCCGGGCGAGGTCATCCCGGCTATAAATAGCCTCATTGCCACCGTCGTTCCTCCTATTTCCCCTTCTGCTCTGCTCCGCCGCCAGCTTGCTCCGCCGCTCGCCGTAGCCTACGTCGAGCAGCATCCGTTGTGCCCAGCTACGCCTACGTGATCGCCTCGGCCTTGCGCCTCTCTGCGGCTTGCCTACGCCACTTGGGTTGACCGGAGTCGCCCGGCGCAACTGCTTCTTCCCCGAGCCCGGTCGGAGCTCCGCCACCGTCAAGCTCGCCGTGGCCAGGACGTTCCAGAGTGTCTCCGACTCCACCGAGCACATCAACGTGTTCGTGGTGAGTCCCTGATCGTGTTTCACCCTTCGCTTTAGACTCTACTGTGTTGTTGCCGGTGATACGCCGTGGGCCGCCGCGTTTATCGCCGCCGTGGCCGCCATGGCCGTCGTAGTGTCATCTCCGGTGTGCCTACTGCTTGTACAAGGGTCGGGATAGGTCCGCCGTGAGGTGGTGATCATGTTGGTACTAGTCCCCTCGCCGGAGTCTCGCCGACGGCGTGTTTTGCCGGTCGGAGTTGGTAGCGCCGCCGCGCCCTGTCTCTGTAACGCTGACACGCGGGGTCGACCTGTCAGAGAGAGAGAGAGAGAAAGAACAGTGAGCTTTTCTAATTTCTGAATTTTGAATAGTGCAGCAATTTTGCAATTTTGTAGGAATTTATTTACAGATCTAAAAATTTTGAAAATTTTTGGGTAGCTTCTATATATGGTTTAAAAATATGAAACTTGAAATTTGGATGAATTTTTAATGTTCAAAAATTCAGTCAATTAATTAATAAATGCAATTTCCATGATTTTTGTAGGCCACTGTATAACTCCAAAAATTTTGAAATTTATTTTGGTACACTAATTTATCATGAGGATGCTTGTGTAAATTTTTGAGATCATTTGGAGCAAGTTCATTTTGAGCTTAATTCTAAATTAATTCAAAAATAAATAAAGGTAAACCCTAAGTGTAGGTTTAGGGTTTGATCTTGATTTGGGTCGTGTGGTGTGACCAGTAGGGTTTCAAGATCCATTTGGTCAAGTCCCATGTATGGTTTTTGATGGTAGGATTGCAAGTTGGTTTTGTTGGCTTGCAACGGTACCGTGAAATAAAATCATTCGCGGGGTGTTGTTACATTTCATGTACTGTGAAAGCATCATGTTTACATTATCATCATGTTAAAGCATATGTTATCATTTTGTGTAGAACCCGAGAGTGAAACGATTCTAGTTGAACAAGTGCTGAAAGAATACCCGGTTGTCGCGGGATTTGGTAATTGTGGTACTGATCCGGAACCTGAGATCGCCAATGAAGGCAAGCCCCGATTTATGCATTAAACCATTATCTTGTTTACTTTGAAAAGTTTATCACCTATGTTACTTATCGCATTAAGTTGTTTAATTCAAATGTTACCTATTTGCTGCATTGCCTACCTTGTTAATTGTTTACCATCCTTGAAGATGATTTCATTTACAAAGGCGTAGAATTGCTTTGTGTGCTTTGTGGTAGGCTTTCAAAGTAAAAGTTTTGATACAATCAAAGATGGCATACTGGCCAAAGAAAGAAAGAGGATAGAATGAACTAGAGACTAGTCGGGTGACTTATCTTGAATGTTGGGTAATGTTGCCGACTATATCGCTTAAAGGCCACTCATTGTGGATCTTCTGAACGAGACACTTTGTAGTACTGGTCACATACTCCGGTAAGCCTACTTTGGCTAATCCGATACTAAGACGAATGCCCACGCACTGGGAGTGGTGAGATGGCGGGAGTAGCGTGTACCCTCGTGGCTTGAATGTGGCCGGATTTGAGGTGTGCTGTGCTCTCGGGTGGCGTGGAGACGGCTTAGTATAGGAGGATTCGGTAGCGAGGTTGATATATGCAAGATTAAGATCTACATATGTCGTGTGATAAGGAATCCCCAGCTGGGACTTGAATCAATTCGGATTGCCGGTGCTCCGCGGATATGGAGACTCGATTCATTACAGAAGCAATGCTGGACTGGTGAATTACTAAAACATGAGAAAAAGAATGGAATAAGAAGGATTGGAGCATGGGATACGAACACTTAGTTGGAGATATTGAACTAAAATACTTAGTGGTAAAACTTGAAACTAGGATCAAGAATAGTAAGCTTTTGGCAAAGAATTTTTGAATCTTTCTACATCCTTACCTTGACCCAACACCAGCATCCCTAAGACCTTTGCCCTTTTTGGTCGGGTCAGTCTTGTTGAGTACTTTTGTACTCAGGGTTTGTTAACCCTTGTTGCAGGGGAGACGCATGCGCAGGCTTGTTTTGGTCCCTGCTGCATGTCAGTGTATGAAGTCGATGACGATGAGGAATGATGAATGGCCTTTGGACAAGGCACTAGTTTGTGTGAAATAAATAATGTTAATGTAATATTATCTCGCTACTATGGTTGTATAACAATTATGGTTATGTAAGTTTGAAACAACTGGTTTGTAATATTAAACTTAAGTCTTCCGCTTTATTACCTCTGGTATGTATATTGAAAAATGTTGTAATCTGCAATGACTGTGATTGGAATCCTGTTTGAAACGTGGAAGATTCGGGTTTCCTGAGGACACCCGACAGACCTGTTAAGTTGTTGAGAACTCGTGAACGCTATCTGAGGTCTGTTGAGACATCGATAGGTGCACGTGGGCCCAATTTCTTAGAAGGTTCTGCCACATTCAACTCATTCCTTAGCTTGTAAAACCTCTTCTCATCTAATGGCTTGGTGAATATAGCGATAAGTTGATCTTCGGTGCCCACACTCTCAATGCAAATGTCCCCTTTTTGTTGGTGATCTCTTATGAAATGATGACTGACATCAATGTGCTTTGTTCTTACATGTTTAACTGGATTGTTGGTTAGCTTGATTTCTCTCTCATTGTCATATAGCAATGGTACTTTCTTGAACTTGATTCCAAAGTCATTCAAGGTAGCCTTCATCCAAAATATTTGTGCACAATAACTACCAGCGGATATGTATTCGGCTTCGATGGTTGATAATGCAACACTATTTTGCTTCTTTGATGACCATGAAACAAGTGATTTTCCCAATAATTGACATGTGCCCGAGGTGCTCTTGCTTTCAACCTTGCATCCCGCATAATCCGAGTCGGAGTAACCAACTAGCTCAAACTTTGCTCCTTTGGGATACCACAAACCAACATTTTGTGTACGCTTCAAGTACCTCAATATTCTCTTTATAGCCTTCAAATGACTTTCTCTTGGTGAGGCTTAAAATCTTGCACACATACAGACACTAAACATGACATCTAGCCTTGATGCGGTTACATAGAGTAGGCTTCTAATCATAGACCGATACAACTTTTGATCCACCATGTTGCCACTTGCATAACTATCCAAATTGCCATTTGTTCCTATTAGTGTGCTAATGGCCTTTGCTTCATTCATGCCAAACTTCTTGAGCATGTCTTTTATGTACTTACCTTGACTCACAAATGTACCATTCTTCAATTGCTTAATCTGAAGACCAAGGAAGTAACTCAACTCTCCAATCATGGACATCTCAAACTCATTAGCCATCATTTTTCCAAACTCTTCACAAAGTCTTGATTGGTTGATCCAAATATAATGTCATCAACATAGATTTGTGACACAAACAAGTCCTTTCCAATCTTCTTGGTGAAAGGAGTGGTGTCAACCTTGCCCATTATGAACCCATTAGAGAGTAGGAAATCCCTCAACCTCTCATACCATGCTCTAGGTGCTTGCTTCAAGCCAGACAATGCCTTCTTCAACTTGTACACAAGGTTGGGTTTCTTGTCATCTTCAAAACCGGGAGGTTGCTCAACATATACTTCTTCATTGATGTAGCCATTTAGAAATGCACTTGTGGCAGAACCTCCTAAATTATAGGGCCCACATGCACCTGTCATTGTCCAATGACCTCTGACGACTATGCATATGTTCCCTGTAACTTAAGAAGCCTGTCGGGTGTCCCTAGGAAACCCGAATCATCCACGATTTCTTCCGAGCGGGATCCATTACAGAGTCATTGTAGTATTACAACAGTTTATTCAATAATTTACATCAGAGTAAAACATAGCGGAAGTCTTACAATACTTAGTTACAAAATAGTTGATTTAAGTCTTATAAACCAAGTATGATTATTATTACAAACCATAGTAGTGGAGTAGCTTCAGTAACATAAAATATAACACACAAAGAAAGTGCCCTGCCCAAGGACCACACATTTACTTGTCATCTTCGATTTGAAAAACAGTCATGCAGCACGGTCCAAAGCAGACCTGTTCATGAGACTCACCTGCAACAAGGGTTAAAGAACCCTGAGTACAAAAGTACTCAACAAGACTTAACCGAAGTAATAACAGAGAAGACTTAGGAATGCAGGCTCGGGGATTCAAGGTAAGGCTTTAGCAATAAACAAAGTTCTTTTACGTAAAAGCTTTCTAACAAGATTCTTTCTTTCAACGTTTAAATCTTCATCAAGAGCATATATGAATCTACCATGATCCGTATTGAGATCATGAACTTCATATCAAACTCTTTCTCAAATCTAACTCAAGTTTCATTTATTAACTACGATGATGAACAGTGAGTTGAGTCTCCATAACCGAGGAGCAACGACGATTCGAACCGATTATAACCCAGCTGGGGATTCCCAACCACACGATATATGCAGGTCCCTGACCTACATATACCAACCTACCCTCAGATCCTCTAAAACAAGAATGGGTCCACGCCACCCGAGAGCACAGTACTCCACCAATCCAGCCCATTGCCACGTGGGTACATGCTACTCCCGCCATCTCTCCACTCCCAGTGCGCAAGTAGCCATTCTCGTAATAGAATAGCCGAGTTAAGGCTTACCGGAGCATGTGGCCAGTACTACAAAGTCTCACCTCATGCAATTCAACAACGGACGGTTCTTAATCGACACGGGTGGAAAGAACCCGCTCACAAGACATCCATGTCTTGTGGCTCTCACACACCGAGTCCGCCCGGTCTAGATTTATTACTCCACCAGATTATATCTCATGATAACATAAATAATCAATTGTATCCAAAAATCCATTTATATCTCGTAGGTGACAGGTAATCACCCGACTTTTATCGGTCTAAGTATGGCTAAGCATAATTAGGCATCTCGAATTGAAACTGGTAATAAGGTTGATAGGGGAAAACAAGGTTGGTAATGCACCAATTAGGTTTCCACACAACTCCTAATCACCTAATGCAGTATTTAAATAACAAAAGTGATATAAATTTATAAAACACAAGGTAGGTTTAAATGCATCTGGGGCTTGCCTTGATTGTCGGAATAGTCAGGTTCTGGAGATGTTCCACAGATATCAAACCCGACCTCAACAGGTGGATTAACTCCCTCAATAAGTTGGTTGACTACCACGTTCTCACTTTTGTTCACTACATGAGGTAACAATGCCATGTTTAATATGGTGCGAGATATAAAACATGATGCTTGACGATGAATGCAAAAGTTAATAACTTGAATACAACTTTCCTTCGCGGTACAGTTACAAACCAACAACTAACTAAATCTTTTCCTAAACTCAAACACTTACTTTAAGTGCCAAGGATCATTTTATGCTAATGACCCAAGGTCATCACTCAATCCCAAATTCAAACAAAACCTAAATCATTAAGGTTCACTATTTGTCTTTATTAAAAATTAATTAAAAATTATGAAATAAATCAATTTTCTCCAATTGAGTTCAAAATTTTTGTGAAGACTCATCATATGATAACTAAGTGTAAAAACAATTTTCATAATTTTTGGATAATAATTTAAGCCTAGACAAATCATGGAAACTCATTTATTAATTAATTTGAGCAATTTTTATCACATTCAAAATGTACTAAAAAGTAACATTTAATATTTTTCCTAAATAGTTTACATCTCAAAGAGGTCACACAAAAATTTTTATAATTTTTGGAGCTCTATTTAATTCTACACAAAATAAACAAATAACAACACTATTTAATTATTTCTGCAAAATAGAAAACTAAATCATTTTTACTGAAATAGTCGCTAACAGCGGGGTCCCACTCGTCACTGAGAGCAGCGCGACGGTGAGCCTCTGACCGGCGTGTTCTCGCCGGCGGCGAGGTCTCCGGCAGTGGGACTCGGACCAACATGGCCTCCTTAACATTGCGCACACACCGGTGGTACGGGTTGAAGCTCTAGGTCACTGGAGCGACCTTGCCGGCGACGATGGTGGCTCAGCGGAGCACGACCGACGTGCGCCCGACGATTTAGTACCTCACCGGCGAAACTAAGGTTGTCGACGTACTCAGCACCTCCTAACGGACTTAACCGAGCCCTTAATCGAACCCCAACGCTCTACAACGCAAGCAACGACGCGCGCAGCGGCACGGCGGAGCAACACTTAGGCATGTTCAGTGGCTCACTCAGGCATGTTCAGTGGCTCACCCTGAAGCTGATGCGCGCGAAAACGACGGCTAAGATGACGTGGAGCTAGGTCGTCGGCGTTGGAGACGACAGCGGCGGCGTGAACTCACGGTGAAGCTCGGTTCTGAGGAAAGCAAGTGATCAACTGATCAACGATGAAGCTCATGAGCATCAAGAGAGAATGAAGATCAAGAACCAGCAAAGGATGAAGCAAGAAGCCCACTCGAACTCCCTATCCACGGTGGAACGCATCGCGGCGGCTCCTCGCCGATGTTGGAGAAGACGAGGTTGCGTCGGGCAAACCAGAGGGAACGAAGCTGCGCAAGTGGGTGATATGGAGGCGCTAGGTGATGGCGATCATGGTGACGTGCTTGGCTGAGACTGGGATGACGCTATGGCTCCGGCGTGAGCTCGACGGAGCAGGGCGGCGCTGACGGGAAAAACAGTGGAGAGGAAACGGATGAGGACGACGACAGCGTCCCGGCTTTATATCATAGCCAAGGAACACAGCGACGACACGCAACAGCCTCCCCATGCCAGCGCGAAGCCAAAGGTGGCTACGGACGTGCCTAGAAGTCGGTGGAAGCTCACCGACAGTGAGAGCTGGCCTGCTTTCACTGTTCAAGCTATTTACCAAAATGCCACTCTCTTTATTTCTCAAATTACTCTCAAATTTGTATGGTAACTCAAAAATCTCCAAAAATAAAAGTTGTTCCAAATTCAAAGTTCTACAACTTTGCTTTGATAACTATACTCTAATTCGGTCTACATTTTAAAATGCAAGTTTAAAATCAAAAGGGGACACTTTAAGAATTTATCCTCTTTCAAATTACTTCAAATTTTATATAACTTTGAAAACTCCAAAAACCAACTTTGTACACATTGACAAGCTCTACACCTTTTCTTTTAGACTTAACCCCAAAATATGCTTAGATTTCGAATTAGGTTTTCCAGGGTAGAATTAAATGCTGGAAATTAGGGTTTTGGAATTCCAATTCAATACTAAGGTTTTGAACTTGATTCATCCCATACAAGTCAACACATATAATCATAAAAAGTAAACTTGTTTTAGTGAATGCATATCAAAGTTTTCACTCACACATGAATGATGTGCAATGCATATGATGACATGGCATATTTTAGTGTTTAAAACACCCGAGGTGTTACAACACTCTTGACATCTATTTGATAGAGCTTCATGTTGTGGGCACAAGCATAGGCTAGCAAGATTCTAATTGCTTCCAATCTAGCAACCGGGGCAAATGTTTTTCTAAAGTCAAGACCTTCAACTTGTGTATAGCTTTGTGCTACCAATCTTGCTTTGTTCCTTACTACTATCCTATCTTGATCTTGCTTATTTCTATAGACCCATTTGGTTCTAATCACTTTGTGGTTCTTTGATTTTTCCACTAATTCCTATACTTGATTTCTTGTGAAGTTGTTTAATTCTTCATGCATAGCATTCACCCAATCAACATCCTTCAATGCTTCTTCTATCTTCTAGAGTACCTTTTGGCTCTCCGCAGGGGAAAGATCAAGAACCCCTCACAATCACCACGATTGGAGCCAGAGACAAGCACCTTCCTCCGCTCGACGATCCTTGCTGCACCAAGGAAAATCCACAGCGAAACACCAAGAGTAACAAGCGAAATCCACAGCGAAACACGAATACCAAGTGCCTCTAGATGCAATCACTCAAGTAATGCACTTGGATTCACTCCCAATCTCACAAAGATGATCAATCTAAGATGGAGATTAGTGGGAGGGCTTTGGCTAAGCTCACAAGGTTGCTATGTCAATGCAAATAGCCAAGAGAGTGAGTTTGAGCCAGCCATGGGGCTTAAATAGAAGCCCCCACAAAATAGAGTCATTGGGCTCTCACTGCAACCCAACTCAGGGCGACCGGACGCGCTGATCAGACCGACCGGACGCACCAGCCCCAGCGTCCAGTCATAGATCGCCATCCACATGTCCCCTATGTTCAACCTCGCACGTACAATTTCAATGGTCAACTCGCTTCCTCGCGCGTGTTAAAGAACGACCGGACGCACCATAGTCCAAGACCGGACGCACCAGTGCCAAGTCAACCATGCACGCGTGCCACTGCTATGCCATGACCGGACGTTTTGCTGAGATGACCGGACGCATCTTCGCCTAGAGTCCGGTCACTTCTAGAGATGTTCTAGAGTGGCCAAATCATGAACGGACACGTCCGGTGCATCTCTACCAGACCCTTCACAGCGTTCGGTGTAATACCCTAGGTTACACTGCCTCGGCCTCTACTGACTAGACTCACAAGCCTACGTCCTGTCACTGCGAGAGCAGCGTCCGGTCACTGAAAATCAGTGACAATCACCTCCTTTCTCTCTTCCTACAACTAAAGCTTATGTGGAGCTCATAGGAATGGAGATAGCATGAAAGAGCATACTTGCAATACATATATTGTAAAGTCAAACCTCGGATCTAAAGAGAGTTGAGTCATACAATCAAATCAAGATGTACATGTGTATGGATGTATAGTGGATATATTTGGTGGCTAACCTATTTCTACTATGCTCCTTAAAAACATATCTCTCTCTTGAAACTTGAAAACAACTTTGCAAGAAAACATGGGCTGTCTTATTCTTCTCTTTTTTTTGGGTGGGCGTCTAAGTACCCATTGTTTTAAATATATAGGACACTTGTCTTTTTTTCTTATCTTTCTCTTTTTCTTTTTCTCTTTTTTTATAAATAACTTTTGCATAGCCACATGCTTCTTTTCTGCAACAAAACTTTTGAGAGATAGCAACAAGAACTTGGATCATTTATTTGGTGGATATCCTATCAAGAATATTTTTGGTGTTTTCTTCTAGTGTAGGAGTAAAACATTTTTGGGTGGATCTAGATGGAATGGCATGTTATTACGCCTACCCGCAGTGTAAGAGTAGTGCATATGTGGGTGGTGTGTACGTGATCTTGATTTTGAGAGCATGACAAACCTCTCAGAAGGGTCAACAAAGCTTGACTAAACTCAACGCAATGCAAGCAACATATAAGTGGACGTTATACTAATCTAAATGTCATATATGGCTCTGGTAGGAATTTAAGCTTTGTCATATAGGAGCTCATCATGTAGGATTTTTATGTTTTTCAAAAGATAAATCTCCAGAACTTTAGTGTCACTTAGAACAAGATAAACAACAGCTTAGACCTTCTCATATCATATCCGTCAATTACCTAGACTTAGATCAATCATATGCTACCCACGAGTTTCAAGTTTAGAATAAATCAAAATAGTCGTATCCAAAACTTGGGAGAATTCAAGGCTAAAAACTAGGTACTTGAAAGAAATTACGACAGAGCAACTATTCATTATTTCCATTGCAAGAGATTATCCTCAGAGTTTATTTATTTATTTAGCTCTTAAAAATCAAACTAGACACATACTTTTTATTTTGTTTTTATTTTTAAGATCACACCTTACTATTATATAGCTAAGATAAAAAAAATTATTTTGTTTTTGTTTATTATGCATCTTTTTATTTTAACTAATATGAAGCAAACTTATTAGTAAAACCAAAGGGAAAGAAATACTTATCTAAATACATGGGGGGTGCTCCTCCCTCAAGCTAGATGTTGTCGTGGTCTTTCTTAGAGTAAGTCTACCAGTAGAAGTCTTTCTCATCTGTCCAGAAGTTGTGTTCCTCGTACAGTGAATGTAGTGATAGTTTGGGAAAATGTACTTTGTATGAATGGTTTTACTCTTGATTATCCTACAAAATACTCCAACAAGAACACCAAAACTCGAGCACAGATCATAAATTACCTTAGGCATGATGTTGACACTTGCTCCGAAGTCATAGACAGCTTCTTGAAAAATGTGAGGTCTAATGGCGATGGGGATGATAGGTCTCCCTGGATCGCTCTTCTTTTCTGGCAAGGTATAGTCTATCCACCTTCTCATAGATGGTTGTATATAGTAATATGATGCATTGTGAATATCGACAAGATTTGTAGTTTCTAGATCTTCCAGTTGCCCTAGAATCTTACCTTTGTCGGATGGAGGAATAGAAGCAGCCAGCTGAGTTATTTATGATTCTATCATTTTATTAAAGCTATGCTGGTTTTTAATGACAGAAGCAAAGCTATCCTTTCTATTATTTATGTTCTCTAGAATTTTATCATTGGTAGCTACCTTTCTAGATAATCCTTCCATAAGTTTGGATTGGCGAGCAATTAATTCTCTCATGGGTAGTTGATTGAAATTATTTAAATTATTACCTTGATAGTTACCTTGGTAGTTCGGCCTTTATTGTTAATTCCATCCTTGATTTTGCTGAGGATGAAAGTAGTTGTTGTTGACAAAGTTCACATCCTCTTGGTTTCAGGACAACTATTTCCTGAATGCCCAATGTTTCCACACACTTCACATGTTATGCGAGAATCATGAATATGCATGACTTCTTGCTTCTCATTGGCTCGATCTTCAAGCTTCTTTATCAGCAGGTCTATCTTGGCAGATAGCATGTCTACCTCCTTGAGTTGATGCATACCTCCACCCCTCTTGCGAGTTTGAAAACGTTCTTCATTCCAACCTTGATTGGAGGCCATCTTCTCCACAAGACCTGTTGCAGCTGGTATGGTGAGTCATAGGAATGCACCTCCAGCAGCAGCATCCATAGTCTCACGGGTATTGTTGGTCAACCCGTGGTAGAAAGTCTGAATGAGTAGCCAATTCTCCATCCCATGATGAGGACATTCCGCAATGTAATCTCGAAAGCGTTCCCATGCCTCAGGGATAGATTCATCATGTTGTTGCTAAAAGCTTGAAATTCTCCCACGTAGAGCATTGGTCTTGCCTGTGGGAACGAACTTTGCTAGAAAGGCAGTGTAGCAGTTATCTCATGTAGTATTTCTATCTTTGTTGGCGTAGAACCACTGCTTTGCCTTCCCTAAGAGTGAGAATGGGAAGAGGCGAAGTAATATGGCATCCTAGGTTACTCTTTTGATGGTGAAAGTGCTACAAATCTCTAGAAAGTGTTGGAGATGTGTACTCGCATCTTCATGTGCCTTTCCACAAAACTGGTTTGCTTGCACCATGTTGATGAGAGCTAGCTTGAGCTTGAATCCATTGTCTCCAACATTGACTGTTGGTCCAGTACGGATGTTGGCCGTAGTTGGAGCAGAGAAATCACGAAGAATCCTGTTAGCCATAGCTTCAAATTCTAGTGTTAAGCTTCGTCTTATATGGTTGTCTTTCGACTTTAAAGCTGGAACTTTCTTAAGTTTAGCTCTGGTCTTTCTGATTAATGCTTCTGGATCTTCAATATAGTTTGTCAGAAGGTCAAAACCGGTCATACATTATCCTGCATAAAATACACAAGTAGACAAAACAAGGGTAAGCCTGTTTGAGCAGAGGTCAATGGTTATCTTCGATCACATCAATAAGTATTAGTTTATCAATACTTCCTTTGCCTAGCTACCTTCCCCGGCAACGGCGCCAAAAATGCTTGTTGACATTTCTTAGCGTCGCTACTAAGAATAGAGTTTTAAATCTAGTCCCTAATAACAGCACCAGAAATGCTTGTTGGTATTTATTAACGTGTCACTTGTTTTTAAATAGCCACCTAATATAAACCTATATCTCCTAATTTTACTAGGTTGTCATCCCTGTGATGATATCAGATATACTTGTTGGTATTATATAATATTACTACTAGAATAATACTAAGCAGTTCTTTATTAATTATGTGACTAGGAAGAATAAATATATGAATAAAAAGGATCTGTAAGCGCACAGATAATATACTATTGTAGCATTTTACCCAAGAGTATTCTAGGTATCGTTATTTATATTTTTACCATAAGAAAGGTCTAGCATAGACATGTATTGATAACTTATACTATTGAAGGAGAAGTAAACCATAACCAATATTCTACTCATAACAGGGGTAAATCATAGGATATATATATGATAAGTATTGATCAATGATAATGATAAATCACTTAAAGTACTCCTTTCTATGGCATTAGCATGGTCAGATAGAATATTAGAGGAATAATTTCTAAGTCATTCTTAATTATACGTCAAAGCATACATTGATTAGTACAATTATCCCAAGTAATCATTGATAAGATCATCGCCATATCTATATATAAGGGATATTACTAAGGAAGATTAAGAACAGAGCTTGCTCTTCCTTCGTAACCGAACCCTACATGCGCCTATATTCGGGGAGTGGACTACAAAGGACTCAACAGGAGTGTCACATCCGCGATCTACCACATGACCTAGAATATAGGGTATATCTACAGGTAAACAACGTATAAGCACCACGCTTACATAATGTCGACCACCCACCCGTGGATCCTTAGAGTGAGCGCTATACGAACTTATGCATGGACATAATGATAATCCAACTATACTAACCATATAATCAAAGTAGATCATGAACATTATAACAAAGAACATGAATAAGATGAATACTAATATTGTCATAACAATTGTAACTAGCATATAAAAGTAATGGAGATATAAAAGAGAGAGGGGTACAAAGATTATATCAAACCACGCTCTTAACAAGATCGGGAATCCAAGTGAAGCCTAATTGTCTCCCTGTAGACCTAGCCTAACTAGCTATGCTCTAGAATATGGTGAAGCTCTGAGGATGATTAGGGTTTATGTCTTCTCAAATGACTTATGGCTTCTAGGGGGTGGTAGGGGCTGGTATATATAGGCCAGAGCATCCAACGTGAGCCCTTATCAAACCGACTTAAAGAACGGCGTAGATGCAAACTAGGAGGCGGTGGAGAACCGACATAACAACGAGGGGCTGACAGGCCCCAGGGGCTGGGCGGCTTATAGGTGGCGATGTCTCGCCCTCCGCTTCGGTGTGGAGTCCTCCCGTATCTTCTAGAGTCTTCTGGTGTCCGTTTCGCTGCGGATAAGCATAATTAAATCTGACATGTAGGTCCATCTTGATAGTTTTCTGGATAAACTCTGTACAAAATACAGATTCACCAAAACTCATGGAATTTGTTAGTTTAAACCCCTAAACCTTCATTGATGATTATATTTATGCCCTTATACATGTTACATTACCGGTTTATAATGGTTGTTAACTACCATCAACAAGGATCTGAGTGAAAGTTGATATATGTAGGTTCGGGTCCGGGCCTAGACCTGCATATGTCGTGTGGTAAGGAAACCCCAGCTGGGCCAATCGATTTGAATCACCGTTGCTTCGCAGAGAAGAAGACTCAATTCTCTGCTCTACATCGTAGTTAATCTAAGGAACATGATTACTTATGGATATAAGATAAGATGATTAAAAAAGTGATTGATTTAGATTAGGTGCAAACTGGATACCTTAATGACTTAATACAAAGCTAAAACATTAAAAGTTAGGATCCACTTATAGTAAGCTTTTCTACAAAAGTAATTCTTGCTTCAAACTTTTCTTAAGCCTTCATATCCTTGAATTTTTTTCTTTTAGTCGGGTAAGACTTGTTGAGTGCCCTCAATTACTCAGGGTTTGTTAACCCTTGTTGTAGGTTCTGACTAGTGCTGCTAATTGAGGTCGTGTCGATGGGCTCGACATGATCTGGCTGTCTCCTCTACCTTAGATGCTTGACTTAAGTTGCTTCCGCAATTCTACTCACCTTTTGAACTCAAGTTAAGTTATGACTTGAATATGTTATATAAACTATTGGTACAAGTCTTTCGCACTCTGAGGTAAGATATTTTTGTACCAAATGTTGTAATATTATGGTAACTCCATATTGATCATGTATGAGTTGTAAAATGTGGATAATTCGATACACTATCAAATTATCTGGTTCTCATGTGCAGTAGTTAAAGGTCTTTAAGATAATGATAGGTGCGAGTGAGCCATATAATTAAGTTGGCTCTGTGACACTTCCTCCTAGGTACGTATCATCAAACTCGCATTAGGTACGGCAGCTACGGTTGAGAAGAGAACAAAAAGTAATCTGAGTCTTTTGGTTGAACAAGTAATCTATAGCAGAGGCAATCAGCAACGGCAGAAGCCAGAAGCATTGTCGCTATTAGCAGGCACCTCAAGCCATCATAATCTGCGATAGCAACCGATAATTGTTGCCATCCAAAAAAACACGATTATTCTTTGTTTTTTTTAGATAATGCGCTAATAACGTATGGCTAGTTTCCAGACAACTGTGTGTGTGTGGCTGCAATGTGGGACCGACCAAATCCCATCTCTTGCGCTCGCAGACAACGGGCTTCCCGCCGCCGGAATGCCGGATCAATCAGATGCAGATGCTGCTAATGCTACCCTCCCTCCGGCCCCCACCCGCCGCCGCCCAGCTCCTCGCCGCTGCGCCCGCCAGGAAGTCACTGCTCCTCGCGCGCAGGCCGGCCGGTCCTCCTGCAGCCTCCGCCTCGGCTGAGTTCCCAGGTATATCATTCTCTCTTGCTTCGAGGAAGAATTTATCCATCTCTGGAATTCATAGATAGGCGCCCAGCAAGGAAGACGGTGTAGTAGTCTTCTTGGATCAATAATACAGTATCTCTCACATTTCTATTTTCCTCCGTCCCACCATCTTGGGCTGCGAATTTTGTCGCTGTCGGCAGCGAAAAGACTGCACTTTACCCAATCACTCACCCCCAGCTTGACAGTACTGAACCCCGCCGGACCAAATGCAGGTTCCGTTCCAGACAGCGCTCAGATGCCGCCCCGACAGCGGCGGCGCCGGAGCGTGGCCGGCATCGACCAGGACGAGCTCCTCGAACCTGACGCCCTTGCCGACCCCGACAGCAGCTTCTACGAGATCAACGGCGTGAGGCTGCACCACAAGGTTTGCAGCCATGAGGATGAGGATGAGGACTCGTCCAGCGACCAATCCTCGGGTAGTATCACCACTGCCTCAGACGCTGTCCGGAAAAGCCAGATTGGCCTGCCGATACTGCTGCTGCACGGCTTCGGCGCGTCAGTCTTCTCCTGGAGCCGTGTGATGCGGCCTCTCGCCCGCATGGTCCGTGCCAAGGTTCTTGCGTTCGACCGGCCGGCGTTTGGGCTGACATCCCGGGCCAGCTGGTCCGCTGATGACGCCAAGCCTCTCAATCCGTACTCCATGGCGTTCTCGGTCATGGCCACGTTGGCGTTCATCGACTACCTTGGCGCTGAGAAGGCCATACTTGTTGGGTACTAGTACTAATCCCAAATCTGAATTGCTTGCTTCTCTAGCTAGCTCTGTCTATCTGCATTGCTTTCGTGTGATGATTATATGGACGTGTATGATGATCATTGTCCCAGGCACTCAGCTGGTTGCCTTGTAGCAGTGAATGCATACTTTGAGGCACCGGAACGGGTGGCTGCTCTTGTGCTAGTTGCACCGGCTATATTTGCACCCAGGAAGGTGGTGAAAGAGGACCAGTCAGGGGATCAAGAAGCGCAGCAAACACAGAACGTTCCCAGTGATGAAAATTCGCCTCCAAATTTGTTTGCTAGGATTTGGGGAGGATTTCTTCAGCTATGGAAGCACATTGCAGGGCTTGTTTTCAAGATTGTTACAGCAATACAAGGTGTGGTTCGGTCTTTCTGTATTAAAGCTCTGGTTGCTTTTCTTCGGTCATCATTGGGTGCAGCACTGGTAAGTGTTTTTTTTTGGGGGAGCTAATTCCTAACCTACTTGCAAATTTAACAAACAATTTGTTTTTTTATTAGGTTTACTGGCTCAGAATTATAGAATCCCAAATTTAATTTGTTTTAGACTTCAGCAACTGTAGCATTGTGCAGCTGCTATTATTAGTGTACTCTGAAGCCAACAGCTGATCAGATGCTCCACTTGCACTATTTACTTTGGTTTAATAAGCTGAAATCTGTTTGAGTGCTAACTAGTCTAGTTAATTTCCTGATGATACATGAATCAGTACTGCTAGGAAGTTATAGAGTTTCGAAATCTTAAAATGTGCACAAAAGAAGATGTTTACTCAACACAAGAATTTTTATTCGATATATGTTCATGGGCGCATTCAAAATTTTATGTCTTCATGGTTGCACTTCGGTGACCTAGGTAAGATGGGTGATGGATAAATTTGGTGTATTGGGTGTCCGGAATGCATGGTATGACCCAAGCAAAGTAACTGATCATGTCATACAAGGTTACACAAAGGTGAGATTTCCACGCCTTAATTAGTAGAACTCTCCAACTATCAAATTGTTATTGTGTTGTACTATATGTGAAAACTCTGCTGGCCTTTTCAGCCTCTAAAATCCAAAGGCTGGGAGACAGCTCTTCTGGAGCACACCATATCCATGATCATAGATTCTGCGTCTGCATCAAGAGTACCAGTTTCAAAGAGGCTTTCTGAGATCTCATGCCCAGGTTATTCTTTCTTTCTTTTGAGAACCTACAATTAAGAGAAACTAGTTCTACCGCTCCACAAAATTTTGTGGTAATGTATTTCTGTGAAGAAACATTTTTTTTGTTGAAAACCTCTAGATAAGGATTTAGAGTAATGTAATATGGGACTCGTAAAAGAATTAATCCTGAATTCTGATAATTTGCCATATCATTGCAGTGCTAGTGGTGACAGGTGACACTGACCGCATCGTTCCTGCTTGGAATGCTGAGCGTGTAGCACGCGCTATACCTGGAGCAACGTTTGAGGTGATCAAGAGTTGCGGTCACTTGCCCCAGGAAGAAAGACCTGAGGAATTCCTGTCTGTTGTTGAAAATTTTCTACGGACAATGTTTGCAAATCCAAATGAACAAGTATTTCAAGCAGCTGTATGATGAATTCTGTATGATCTCTACATGCAAACACAGATTCACAGACTGGAGATAAGAAGAGAAATTGTAGTAACACAAGAGAACAATTATAGATTGGCAGCTCTTAATTGTGGAAAATTTAGGGTTCTAATTGGAACTCTATTGCATTGTTCGATTTGTAGAATAATCCATTAGAAGACATCTGATAGAACTGATCTGTATCAACCTCCCTTCAATCCTTGTGAATGTAGCTGGAAATGTACATTATATCTCTCTTGATTAAGCGATCAAATTGGTTCTTCCTCTACCATTTTTTGTTGTAGCAGCAAACTAATTGACCACAGGAGATTGCAGTATACCAATAAGGGCTTATTTCAATTGGGTCCTAAATCGTGATCCAAATAAAGGGCGTACCCAGTGCAGAGAGCTCCCGCTTTGTGCGGGGTCTAGAGAAGGGTGTTAATGGCAAGCCTTACTCTCGCCTGTGCAATGCGAGAAGACCGCGACTCGAACCCGGGACCTTCCAGTCACAGGCGGTAAGACTATGCCGCTTGCACCAGACCCGCTCTTCTAAATCGTGATCCAAATCCTCATAAAAAAATAATCAAGCCCTCCCTCCCCCCTGCCCCCTCCCCCCAACACACGCACACCCAAATCCACCCCAATCACATATTTACATGAATCCAGAACATATAAAAGTTCAGAGTTTGCTCCTTATGATATACTCTTTGTTCAAGCATATTTGCAAACAGCTGTGTTAACATGTACAAAATAATTGTGAAAAAGAGGTAAAATATCTATATCTCTCTGAATCACAGTGAATTTTTCAGTCTGTGGTAGCTAAAAAACACTAGGTAATGCTATTTTGCACACATATTAACATGGCATAAAATGGCTTCTCCAAATTCTTGTGGTTATTTGTTCCAATAGGTGTGCACATTGAGATAACTGCTGCATCTCATAACTCCCTTCTCTGGCAGTAATGCTTTCAAATATCAGCAGTGAAGACCAACAGATAAGTAACCATATGAACCAAGGACATTATGCCAATTGGCAAAAATTTTTTTAATGAACTCTATCTGTGTGCTTTTCTAGTATACAACATTGTTGTTGAACCCATCATATCATCACCAAATCCACAAGCTTCAAAAAAGGGCCTACAAAAGGAACCATAATATATGAATAAATATCATCATATATTGGTGAAGATTAAGCACTCCACATAGAGTGAGAAACGGTATGGCATTAAAACTGCACAAAACAATGAAACTCACGTGATGTCTGCAAAACTAGATAACAATGCCATACCTCTCCTTTTCTGTACATAATGCAGAGATGTCATATATACCTCTGCTATGAAGTACCCTGCAGATATTTTCAAGCAATGTATCAGATGAAGCATAACTTTTTACCAGAAAACAATTATCACAGATTACAAGTATTTTTACTAATCGCTGAATCATCTTAAACTGCATGTATTCATCTTTTACCTACAATTACTTGATTCAAAATAATTGATCATTTGAGTGGAACACATATATGGTTAGAAAAATCACTCAGTTTCTGTAGGCAACAACCAACAGTTATGCTTCATACGTAGGACCTATCATACTAATGTGATCAATAGCATCTGCAACAGGAACATAATGCACTGATGCTCCGGTGTAGCTAGTTTGCACATTTTACTTAGTGTGATCACGTGGAACATTTTTTATGGTAAATCAGCAAGTTACCTTGTAATTTTGTTCACTATCTTTCGGCCAATTCCTCTCCTCTGTAGTGATGGATGTACCTGGAAGTCACTGAAAATAGTTATATGAACACATGTGACAGGGCTATAAGTTTTTTTCCTGTTTTGGAATAGAAGTAGGAGATATCAAAGCAACACTGCTGCATTAGTCATTAGGTGTTACACACCTTAATGCCTAAAATTCATTACAATTAATTCAAAACAGACTTGCCACATTGTACTTAATGCTACTTAGAAACTTTCAATATAAATGCGCAAGAAGTTCACTTAGCAGTTACAGTTAGTTGATTTGTACAAGATAACACACTAATGATGCATAAGCACAGAAAGAAGTACATCAATGCAGAAAGGTTACATGCAAGTTTTGCAACAAAAGCACTATTTATTTCTACAAGGCTATGTATTCTTAGGTCCTGTTTGTTTGTCTTGCAAATTGTGGGTTGCCTTCTGCAACTTGTAGGAAGCAGATTGTTGGATTTGGATCGTAATAATCTGGCCAGTGGATTGACAGAATCTATGGCTGCTTTGTTTCAACTTGCAGATCGTAACAACCTGCAGGCTAAAATCCACAATCTGCAAACTGAAACAAACATGGACTTGTTTTGGTTAATGTTCCATGGTATTCAATCAACTAAACACTTTCTCTAGCATAGTAGCAATGTAGCATCCACCATTCAACAGATACTATATCCAGAATGTCTTCACGAATTCAAAAGAAAAAAATTAGAATCTTTGCAAGAAATGTCAGATGGAAAACAAGTAAATGCCTATGAGGTTATCAAGAACAGAACAGAAAAGTAGGGGTTTCACACAGTTAGCAGTTTCTACCCACAATCAGGGTTAGCTCCCATGGTCAATTTCACTGCAAAAGAGAAGATTACCACGACGTCATGGACGGATGCGGTGAGCCCGAGGTCGGAGAAGGCGCGCCCGAATCCGACAAGCCGCCGCTCCCCCTGACGCTCGAGCCCGAGCTCCAAGCCCAAGAATCTCTGTCCCTCCCCCTCCCCTTACCCGTCGTGTGTCAAGAACCTAGCGCCGCAGAAGACAGATACGACGATGAAGCTGTGCGCAAGGGCAGTCCGTAGCTTGCTGAGGTCGACCGGCTCGATGGCGGAAACTGATAGCGCCGGCGAGAGGCGGAGCGCGCAGGAGTGGGCGCAGGCGAGCATAAGGGCCTGGAGGTGGGCTGGGTCCACAAGGGCCGGATCCATGGAGATGGAGATGGGTGGTGGGGCTCTAGCTCTGTGCTTGGTGGACTTCGGACCGGAGGGGGTTGGAGTCAGAGAGAAGAGCGCTAGGGTGGTGAGGCGCGCGACCTTGACGGATGTGGCGGCCATGATGAAGCTTCAATGGTGAGGGAGCGCTTAGGCGGCGGTCATTTTCTGAGATGTGGCGCGCCTAAACTGTTTTTCCATCTTGCTGGCGGCGGTGAGGGAGCGTTGGAGCGAGGCGGAGGAGGTCGGGGAGCCGGTGCCCCAGCGGCCGCTGACGAAGAGGTAAGAGGCTTCCCATCCCATGAACGGTGAGCGGAGCGCGGAGGCGGAGAGGATGGAAGCGACCGCCGGCGTCCTCCAGCCTAGAGATGACCACGCGTGCTGTTAGCCTGCTCGGGTGATCCTGATACGCGAGGCGGCGTTGCTCCGAGGAGAAGATGCGGAACAGGACTCCAGGAGTGTGCCATGGATGGATAGAATCGGAGAAAAAAAAAACGCAGGTCCCCGTGCCCCGTTCTCCACCACGCCCCTGTTCTCGTTCCTCTACCGCGCTCCGTTTCCAAGAGCACCAAATCGCAAATTATGGAAAACTACGCTCCAACATCAGAATATAAATATTGCAACGTCATAAGACTATATAGTATAATATAAAAAATTATATACTATAACATCGAAAATTATCTAGTGTAACATCTCAAACAATAGTACTACAACATCAAAGACCCCGTTCGCTTCGCTAGAAAAAAGCCGAAACATTGTTTCGGCTGATTTGTTGTGAGAGGAAAATACTGTTCCGGTTGAAAAAACAAGCTGAAAAGTACGGATTATAAGACAAGCGAACATGGTAAAAAAATCAACCATGAAACATAGAAATGGAAACATCTCAAATCACCTTTAGTGCTGCAACATTTGAAAAAGGTAATTTTAACAATTAAAATCACTCGCCACAACACGTAGAAAAAGTTAAAACTCACATGTTGCAAATTAGGAGGAAAATGCAATCTCAATATTAGAACTCCTTTTCTACAGCACATGAATTACCTGTTACAGTATTCGAACATCATGTGTTGTAACAACCTAAGAATCTCATTGCAACACAGAGAAACAGCAAGGACGTATAACACAAAGGGATGGGTTCGAGGTGCAGGCTGCTTCAGCCCCTGGCCCATCACCTTCGAGCTCGCCGGAGGGAGGAGGAGGGACCTCATAGCTCGCTGGAACTCTAGCCACCGTCGCGTCCCTCAGATCTATTAGAGGAGGAGGGCTCAGATCCAGAAGAGGAGAAGGAGGGCTCAAATCCAGAGAAGAAACGACCTACCTCATCAGAGCCGCTGCCATCTCCGGTGGGGGAGCGAGAGCCGGGTCGCTAGGAGCACGGGGTCACAATGGAGATTCTTGGGGGGGGGAGGGAGGAGTGTGGGTGGGCGGTAGGCGGTAGGCTGGGGCAAAAGGTCGTCGTCCGTCTCGGGCGCTTAGCAGGCCTGAGGCAGGCAGCAAGGGCAAGGGCAGCCGAGGCACGCGGTGGCAGATGGGGAGCAGCGGTGTGAAAATGGCGAGCGTTGGAGGAATCGTTACGATCCTTCTTTTCTTCGGCATGACCGTCGCTCTATCATTATCGCAAAAAAACCATATTCTTTACGTGAAAAATACAGTTGCAGAAAACACGACTAAAAACTAGGAAAAAAATTGCGTGCAGGCTGCCTGCACCCACACCTCCATGCAGGCCCACTCAGATGGAAGCCACGTGTGCTAGAAAATTCATCACACGATCAAGAGTGGTGTGGGCTCGGCACGGTGCAACTCCTCACAATATTAAAAATAGACAACTAAAAATAGGCACCACCTCTGACTTGATAGCTTTTTTGGGACACGTGGCCTCTATCCGAGTGGGTCTGATAGAGGCGCGGGTGCAGATAGCTTGCACGCAATTTTTTTCCAAAAAAATAAGGACAAATTAAATTAAAAGGGTCCTAAAATCATTACCACTAATCATTATACCTGTCACGGCCCTAATTAGGAAGCAGCAAAAATACAAACTCCCATATTTTAATTGTAACCATATAAAAAAAAACAAGCTGCCAAATGGTGGTCATACTATAAAAATAACCACTAATATCAACCCAAAAATGTGGTAACTAAGAGCCAAATTATAAAAACAAC
This sequence comes from Miscanthus lutarioriparius, assembly GCA_904845875.1. NCBI lineage: Eukaryota > Viridiplantae > Streptophyta > Magnoliopsida > Poales > Poaceae > Miscanthus > Miscanthus lutarioriparius. The sequence goes on along the minus strand of CAJGYO010000016.1, from coordinate 50,173,227 downwards.
ATGAACAACAATAAAAATAATAATAAGTGCAACTAAGGGCTAAACTATAAAAAAATCCCTAACAACATAAAAAATAAGCTGCCAATCAGGGGCCAAACTATAAAAACAACCCCTAACAACAATACCAACAATATTAACAATAAAAAATAACAAGCTACCAATTAGGTGCCAAACTATAATAACAACCCGTAACAACAACAAAAATGCCAACTAGAAGGCAAACTATAAGAACACCATAACAACAAACTTCCATTGAGGATTTTCAATCCACAGTAGAATCATATCTGCTTAAACATAAAACAGTGACCACATCAGAATCTTGACCATGGAATGGATAGAAAAAAAATACGCTGCAAGTCGAATGAAGAAACATTACACAATTGCAGGCACAAAAGTCCACATAGACTCATCAAAGCTGTCTCGAAGAAACAATTCACAGAAAACTATACAAAACAATCAACAATAATATGAGCAACACACACGCAACGCACCACCATTCCCCCAATCTGAAGCACAAATCAAACATGATATTTACCAATCCCGATGGATGATAAAAGAATTCCCCCAGTCCTAGAGGAAGTCACAGTCGATTCTGTCAGCGCTGATGTTGCTCAGACCATGTGATATTTACCAATCCCGATGGACGATAAAAGGATTTGGTTGGGTAGACGAATGGGAAGAGGTTGTGCTGGGCGCGCGGTGGGCGCGCGGCGGTTCGGCCGCGTGGCGACGACGACTTCATGCCGCCTCCCAAGAAGGGTAAAGGTCCTGGTGTCGTATCTCCCGAGCCTCCGGTGAGCAAAAGCCCGCGCACCCGGTCTTCCACTGCTTCCTGTCGTGGCAGCCGCAAGAAGCATCCTCAGCAAAGGGCCCCGGTGGTTTCTGACCGTACCGTCAGGGTCCAGGTCTGAATTTCTATCCGAAAGCAGTTGTATAAACTCTACCCCTTCATTCCGTCATTTGAAATCTTTTTTTTTTTTGCTTGTTTAAACTCAGGACGACGTGGAACTGGAACCTCCAGTGCCAGGAAGAGCGAGAAAGCGGAAATCCCCAATTCCATCCACTCCCGCTGCCTGCGTACGTGTTTACTGTTGTTTATTTTGTCAGTAGTTGAAGACTTCGTAAAAAAGTAGCCCACCTATTAGCACTCCTGTTTAATGCACTATATTTAATTTGGGTTAGCTAGTAATTAGCCCTGGGATCAAAACATGACCTAATATAATTCATAAAGGACTTGTCTGGCTTACCAATCATAATTAATATTCGTCCCTTTTTTCCTAGGATGATGTCCGCCCGACAGAGTCACCAAATGTGAGAAAGCAGAAAGCACAGAATCAATCTACGCCTGCTGGCTGCGTAAGTTTGTTAAGAATTCTGTGGATTACGCATGGCTTCTTTGAAGTTCTGTTGTATATAAAGGTTTTTATGATCTCTTTGATTTTTATATATGCTTCCCTTGTTTTGTTGATATGTTCCAACCAGAATCTATTATTTATTTATTTATAATGCCATTAAGCCTGCTATAGATGTTCGTGTTTGGGATCTATTCACTGTTATCTGTAGATATATGGCATGGTAGTAGTATTTGATTATTTCTGCAATACATGCCCGTTAGTGATGACTTAAATCTGTACTGAATTTTTTATCATGTCGTTTTGCCCCTTATTTGTTTGCATAAGCAATCTATGCAATGTTTTCAGTGCCATCATACTAGTAGTTATTTTCGTTTGTAACTCATGTTACCGCATCACAGCTATAAATAAACTATTTAGTATCCCATTACATTACACATTTTTCGAAGTTTTTTTTGTTGGTATTGACATATTCTATGACCTCATTGATGGTTATATATGATTCCCTTGTTCTGTTGCAGGTTGGGCAGAAACTGAATGTTCGTTGTATACCAAAAGACGTACTTTCCCTCATTAAGGCGTTGAGTGAAGATCAACGTAGGGTGTTTCTTGTGGAGAAGGGATTTTCAAGCCTACTTGACATCACTTTAGATGCCCTTGGTAGGCCAAATTTGATCGGTTGGCTCTATGATCACATCAATCCCGATGATAGGACACTGAATGTTGGCCCTGGAAAGATCAAGATCACCAAAGAGGTTGTGCGCCTTGTGCTTGGGCTTCCTAGTACGGGTGGTTCGCTACCACGATCTAACTGGCAAGAGAAGGTGAAAGCTGCTGTTTCTTTGAGGCAGCAACTCGGGGTCAATGACCCAAAAGACCTCGATGTTCAGCTGTGTATTAATAGGGTTAAAAGAGGTGGTTTGGACGCCCTGACGATGCGGTGTTTCTACCTCGCCATGTTCAAGGGCTGCTATTCCCGACAGCTAGTTGGGAAATCACCAACAGGGAAATCGAGTTCACAGATGACATGGAGAAGTTCGATCAAATTGATTGGTGCCACCTTATCTACGTTGACCTTTGCCATGCCGTTAAGAAGTAGCACAAGCAGAACCGCGACCAAGTGACCACGACCATTTATGGCTGCTCAATTGTTATCCTTGTAAGCATTGAAACCATCTCCTTGCTTTCACTTTTTCCTAGCCAATGCACACGTTTCCTTACCTATTTACAAGCACCTGTACCTATAACCATAACATAAATTCTGTATGAATTTGATGACATGTTTCAATTAGCACAAATCCCATGTTGCATCCTTTTGTGGACAGAGGGACTATTCTGTTTCTAGGGTGTTAACACTATTCTGTCTGCCTTTACCATCACATATTTATGACTTCAACAGAACTTCCATCCTGATTTTCATCTCTGTTCAGAGGTGCATCCATTATTTTTATTGTTACCATGATACTTGTATTCATTTATATGTCCCATGGTTCATTGATCTCCCTGTTACCTAAATTCTTTGCAGATATGCTACTTGGACTGCCTTGAACACAATTTAGCCCCTGCTAACAGGTTTACTACTACACGCTCCCAGTTCTTTGATAGGAAGCTCGTGGTTGACTTGGCTAAAGCAGACTGCATTATGAGTGGTCCCTTCATCGAAGGATACGGGCAATGCGATGTAAGTAACACATAGTGTTCCCAACTACCTTGTTTTATTTTGCTAATTAATCTTGTTATACTGATCAGGGCTTTTGTTTTTATGCAGTTTCGATCCTCATCGCAGATTTGCTACTCCTTGGTAGACGGTGCCTCCCCTTCATGCAACATCTATGTTCCTAGAATCAGTAACCTGCTGTCTGAGAAGATGAGGGCCCAGCCACTTGTACTGAAGAGATGTGAAGACATTTTTACTTCCTACAACTTGGAGGTTGACCAGTACTGCCAGTCCGTGCAGCGATCCCACCAGGCCATATTGCAAAAACAGTTCAGCCTTGCTCAAACTTTTGGCAACATGATGGATGAGCTATTGCGTGCTGAAGAAGACGCTTGCAACCCTATAAATGAAGGCATTGAGGGCGGAGGTGATGGGACAGCTACCACAGCAAATGCAAGTGCCGGGGCTGAACAAGAGCCGGTCAGCACCCCACAACCAGGTAGTTTGTATTGGACCCAACCTTCATTCATACCATGAATACTTAGTTCTTTATATTACCAAATTAAGCGATTACTACATCTTCTAGATGCAGGATTGGATCATGGCCAGTCCAACAGCAATGCCCAGCGGGTAGTACCACAGCAGCAACACATGCAGCCACCTCAAAGTCCTGGCTACTCTGAAATGTGCAGACCTACACAAGGGCCAGCACAGGAAGGTATCAGCAGGAATCCTATGAATTGCATTCACTTATTGGGACCCTGAATTCTTTTTGTCTTGAATAATGATCCCTGTAAAGTGTGAATAGCATTTCCCTGAATTCTTTATGTCTTGAATAATGATACCTGTAAAGTGTGAATGGACCTTTGCATGGTTTGTTGGTCTTTGGTAATTACTTAGTTTGCTTTTGGTGTTTTTCTACTGTAATGTTCATGCCCTTCTAAAGGATTGTTTGAGTCGCTTAGACTCCTTATTTTTCCTGATAATATAATGATACACAGCTCTTCCATGTTTGAGAAAAAAAACTTTGCCTGTGGAAATATATTTTTGTTACAGTAATCGTAAGGGCACATGAAGTTGTACATTTCTATCATTCCACTTAATTGCCATGGTCATGCTTGGTACTTTTAGTGATCATTTTGTTCACCCTCTGATAATTCATGTTTGAACGCTGTACTGTTATTTTTCTGTGTGCTTTGTCCTCTGTTGTCTTAACTTTTACATCCTGATTAATATATGAAGGCTGTAAGTGGGATTTTTATGGTCACTTAATATAATGTCAGTTTTATTTCATCTTGTAAGCCAGTATTGGCACAGGGAATAATATATTGGTTATTGAGGGTGACGGGTTACACATATATAGGCAAGGAAGACCTAGGATTTGGCTTATGGAACAGAACCAATCATCGGTGATCCTTGTCTATAATATAATATCTCAATCACATCTATTCTAATCCCGTGCGTATGCTGGGCCCCAAGAAGGCTGGGGCATGCGGCCCAAAGGGCCTGCCGCACCCTATGCTCTGTTTGGAACTGTAGTGGCTTTTCAGAAGCAGTTGCTTATTTCGAATTTTGGAGAATGGAGATGAAGCACTTAGATGAAAATATCTTGTATGGGGTGCAATAACCGAAAAATCTTGCTAAAACTTTGTAATGTTCTGTCAACTAACTGACTCCACAGTACATGTATTGGAAGGTAGGATTCCCCTAGGAACTACTGGGATGTAGTATTTTGATCTGAACCATAAGGATGATCTCATTCCTTGTATCAAAGCATTCCTTCCATGTCATAAATTTTGAATCACCAAAGCAATGCTTGTTTGTGTTCCATTGTTGTCTGGTTTGTGAAAATGCATCACCCACTCTTGACTGATGAACTACTCTCCATTGTGAATGGTGATTATGCAGTACTCCATCTGAACCTTCAGAATACTTGTTGTACAGCTTCTAGGCAACTTTTGTCCTACTTTTTTCCAATCTTTCTCTTTTTAACTACACCACTAACTTACTTCTTCCCCATGCATGCATACTTTAGAAAATATTAATTGGGGGTAAGCTGGTCATTTTATCTACCTCTTTTAAGTCTTGTGCCCAACGTTTCATAAAAAAAAAAGGTCTTGTGCCCAACTCGAAAATGGAAAGTATTGTGAACCACAGGTAGTATGACATATCAAATAGTGCATCAGATCGACCAAAAAATTTGAAATTAGACTTGTGTGTTGAACTGAACCCTTCCAAGTTCAACAAGTAGTGTAGTGTTTTTGAGATACTTAATCGACACTAATTGTTACGCATCAAGCAAACATGATTTTGAGCATTTTACGAACCTATAACTGGAGCATTGTAACTAAATACTTCATCTTCATAATGGTTTCAGGGAAAAGCTGTCTGAAGCATGAGCTGACCAAATGCCAACACCTGCTGCGCAGGAACAGAGAGAGAGGGCAGTAGCAGATTATATCTTACAAAGAAAAGGTGTTTGAGAAGTTGCTGCAGGAGGAGCGCTCAAAGGCTAGATGCTTTGATGTGGACTTTGGAAGTAATGAAGATCGCATGCTAAGGTGTGTGACTAATTCGCAGTTGGATGTTATCATGCCTCATCCACAATTGGCCTTATGAAAAATACAAATGGTAATACATTTGTTGAAGGGGATGGAAATGCTCCATCTAAATGCATCGCTTGTCAAGAGTGCTTCTGTTTCCTCTTTTGATCATCTAAAATAGAAGACTATTAGAGCTGAAACAGGCAGTATATATTTCATTGCTACATTCATCGGAGAGTACAAGGATTTATAGGAGAAACTAAGCTAGAAACTAAGAAAGGGGGAGAACCCCAGGCAACATGCCAGGGGAGAGAATAAACACAGCTGGCAAGCAATAAGCATTAAACATGCTAGCAAAGACAACTGATGGTTTCTATGATTCTATCATATATTCTACAGGAAGGAACAGGTGCAGAAGTTCATAGATTGTCAGGTCAAGGACGTGGCAGAGTTTGAGGCTGAGCGGGACGAGCTAATCAAAGGCCATGGTGAGAAGAAGATGAAACTCCAGAAAGAGTACATGGAAAAGGAGCTGGAGCTGGAGGAGGACCTCAATGCCGCCCTGACTGGCCTGATGGAGAAGCACAAGCCAGACACCTTGCAGGCCTCCAGCTTGTAAAGGGCTTCAAAGCTTACCTGACGACCGCAGCTCGGAGCAATCTTGTAGATGCTCTTTTTATGCCTAAAAGAATCCCTATGCATTCTGTAGATATTGGTAGAACATGGTCTGCCAGGTGTAGCGTGCGGGATCTGGAGACCTGAACCTGCAACATGCTATATGGTCGAATTAGCATCTCTATGTAGATGTGCTTCCAGCTTATGAACACTGGGCTTCGCCTGCAATGGCAAGCGTGAAACTCCTACTGCTTTGAATGACAACTGGATGTTGTCTTGCTGGCTAGATAGCCCATTCAACTAGTTATGCATGATGCTTCCCAAATTTTTTGCTTGGATTTGAACTAATGCGGATATGATGCCTTTTTAAGTAAATATCAAACTTGATACATTATAGGGTTAGTTGATGGACATTGAAATAGGATGCTGTGATAATGAACTATTAAAAATCGGAGTTTCCTTATAACTGATCAGTATATAATAAACTCAAGGAAAGACTTTATCAAATTTGATTTGTAGTTTTGAAACAGAACATAGGGTAACTGTACTGGTCATTGATGGGGTTGGAACCTGCTCTTTGTTATGCCTTGGAAATTTGGAATGCTCTCTGATTTGTGATGCTGTTTTCTGTGCTCCTGTTTATTCTGGCATTGTTGTCATTCCGGAGATGTCACATTGTATACCAGACCTGGACATAAGTAAATGGCGAAGCAGTCATCTTATTCTGTCGTAGTTTGGGGTGTCGGATTACTCTTAGTTGGACCCTAAGGACCTTTTGTTGCTCGTTTTGCAAATGATCTTGTTAAAGTTAAAATACCTACTTTTGGTCCTCATCAGAGGCTGCAGCATTGGAAGCATCAAAAGATACATGAAGCAGTGTGGTAATTGGTAAATACAAAACAGCCAATGTACTTTCTCCTTCAATTTTTGGAGCTATATGCAATTATTATGCTTGGACTAAGGTTAACTAACTTGGAAAATAATTTAGGTTGATGAGGCGGACATGCGGAGGCCGTCATCGGCTTCCATTTTATTCGCGTTTGAAGAGGTATCTTATTTGAATGTATGCCTTGAGGTGCCAATGTTATTTTTGCGTGTAAAATGTGTACTGACTCTCAAGTCGCAAACTATGTTTTGCGTTTTTATGTCTGCGTGCTCATATACTGTTTATTTAGTAAATTTTTTACCTCTCAAGTCCCATTTTATGTTTCACAATTTTCAACTTCTTTTAGTAAATTTTCTCTTGAGGATAAGGAGCCCATTATCTATTTCCATACGTTACAAATTTTTAACCACTGTTTATCTTGTAGTGTAAATGCCATATTCTGTCTGTTAAGCTGAACGAACCATCAGATGGAGCTGAAAGGGAGCTGTCTGCAGCTCTTCATTATCATCTCCAACCATCAGACAATCCTGGTCGGTTCCTACCTTGAAACGTTAGCTCGTTGCTCGATGAGACACAACGTACGGCTTGTCATCAGCTTGACCGATTATTTCTACAGTTTATTCGTTTAGTCATGATGAGACAGAGCCTGGTCGGATGTTCATGAGTTCTTTGTCTAACACCTACTGTTTTCTCCTTCTGCTGCCCCCCACTCTCGCAGCTTCACCCTCCTCACTTTACTTGCCTCTCATCCATCTAAGCATCCTCCTCTTCTTCGTAGCCATTCATGTGGCCGCTTTTCGGCCACTACCGCATCCCCTGTTTCATTGGGGGAGAGTCGGAGATGGAAGCAGAGGACAGAGGAGGCAAAAGGGGAGGAAGAGTGTCATGCAACTCAACGATGGCGAAGAGCAGGAACATGACAATAGCAGTGATACTGGCCACGAAGAGGGACACCATGACAACAACTGCTGATGTTCCTTCACCTCTTCCAATATGAGGACAGAAGCATGAAGAGCTAAGAGCACATTGAGGATGAGGATCCCCGAGGAGCATGAGGTTTAGAATCCAAAGGAGATCGTGGAGGAGGATGCGGCAGTGCGTGCCGTCTCCTCCACCTTAAGCTCGGTACGATGAGGCCTCTCATTGGTTAAGTGGCGGTGTGGTCGCGTGGTGAAGACGATCACAAACAACGACCCGCCGTTCCTTCAGGAACAACTGTAGATGCATGGTGACGGTGGCCGGCCTGATCGACATCATTTTGACTTGATATATGGACCAAAAGTTAGCTTGAGTTCACTTGGAAGAAATCTTGTCAGCGGTGATCGTCAAGGACGCCGGAGTTCCACATAAAATAGAAAACCCCATAGCTCTTTTTGTCTCATGTACAGATTCTGCGTTGAGGTTTTTTCTTTTATGTTCAAACTCATTTGAAATAGGGTCTTATAACTGACAAATAGCACAATTACGACAGTCAATCAGATATCTGCCGTCTGAAATTATAAGACTAGCTTGTCTCATTTAATGTGGAACAAACCTTTGATAAATTACTATTTTAATATAACAAAATTAGTGTCTTTCGATTTGTATTAAAAATGCTTACTTGCGATTATAATTTTCAAGCACATAAACGAAACATTTGTGTAGTACTCATCAGTCATAAGCTTGAACTAAAAAATAAAGAAATCAACAGTCCTTGTTCAAAAACTGCAGGTACGTAGTGTAATGTTAGGTAGGTGCCTGTTGCAATCAGTCGTTGCATACTGCCAATTATTTTTCTTATTATTAGTAAAGAGTGAAAAAGGGCTCAACAAGATGCATGAAATTATCTATCAATGCAAATTCCTGCCATTTCCAACTTGGTATCATGGCATGCAACTTGCAAGCAGTCGAAGACAAAGGCCCCGTTCGCTTCGCTGAAAAAACAAGCTGAAATATTGTTTCCGGCTGATTTGTTGTGAGAAAAAAATACTGTTCCGACTGAAAAAATAAGCTGAAAAGTACGGATTATAAGATAAACGAACAGGGCCAAACAAGGGAGATATTTCCAATAGTGAGATATTGCATGCCCCTGCTCCACATATTTCAGCTCCAACCATATTTCCCTTTCCTTCGCTAGTATGGATGGGGCCTCTCTCTTTCTATCGTCGAAATGGTTAGAAAATATATTTGCACTACTACAAAATTGAGCTTCACTGCCGGTCTATCACTACCAGTTTCTTACAGACCGGCAGTGATAGGACCAACCGACAGTGATATTGGGGTCATTACTGTCGGTTCACATCACTGTCGGTTTTAGTCACAAACCAGTAGTGATATTTGGTCATCATTGTCGGTTCGTGGCGTCAACTAGCAGTGACAGGCTGCAAGAAAAACTTCATAACTTTCTCATATAATGTCCGATGAAGACAAACTTTATACCAAAATTGTAGTATTCAACGAGATCTACGTCTTTGTAGCTCAAATGTTTTTGATTTGAGATCGTTTAGATTAACAAATATGCATCACAAGATTTTATAAAGTTAATACCAAATGAGTCCATATGTAGTATAGTCATAAGTAAGTGTGTAGTGGTAGGAAAGGATCACGGATGGAGAAACAACCAAAATAAAAGTTGTAGACACCGAAAAGTTATGCAACTTTGTAGTTCATAACGTTTTATTTGAAGTCACTTCGAAATATTTGATTCATAAGATTTTATAGAAGTTAATATATGGGCCTGTTCGGCTAGTATTAAAGCCGGCTGATAAGTCGGCTGAAGCTGTTTTGTTATGAGAGAAAAATACTGTAAATTCTAGCTAATAAACCGGCTGATAAGTTCAAGCGAACAGGGCCAAAGGAATCCATATGCTCTATAGTCATAAGTGAGTGTGTAGTGGTAGTTAAGGATCTCCGATGGAGTAGTGACCAAAATAAAAGGTGTAAAATCTTGAAAAGTTATGCAACTTTATAGTTGACAACAGTTTCATTTGAAATCATCTATCCAACAAAAATTATGTTGCATTCTCACATTTGAAATTCGAATTTTTCTAACTACCTCGATGGACAAACGACTAAAACAAAAGTTGTAGATCTCGAAAAGTTATGAAATTTCTAGTTGAGAATTTTTTCATTTGAAATCATCTATCCAAGGAAAAAATCACGTGAATTTCCTCATATTTGAAATTCAAATTCTTCAAACGACTTTGGATGGAGAAAAAACCAAAACCAAAGTTATAGATCTCCAAAAGTTATGAAACTTTGTGGTTGAAAACTTTTTTTATTTGAATTCATTAGGGTTCCAAATAGTCATTTCAAAACCAGATGAATATAAAACAAGAGGACCAATATCCCAGATGGAGACAAGTGTCTTACAGGTGTAGTGGTTAGGGGACGAACGCATAAAGCCTGAGGTCGTGGGTTCGAGCGCTGCCGGACAAGAAGTGCGTGTTTTTCGTGTGAAAAATTGCGTGATTGCCGATTTTCAGCATGTTTTTTGGGGTTTCCTAGAAACCTACATCACTACTGATTTTGTTGTCGTTTCAAAATCGGGTAGTGATGGGGAGTTTTAAACTGGCAATGATATCCCAGTCTATAGTAGTGTTGGATCATCTCATTTGGAGCCTGTACAAAGAAAACAACTTTTCAGGGGCTGACCCAGCCGAAACTGGCCTAGCCAGTTCCAAACTGGCTCTAGTCTTCCAACTTTCTCAAATGCAAGAATGGATTGCACCATTTGCATTCCTCTCGTCTAGCTCATCGAAAAACATTCATAGATCGTCTTGTTTGGAGCCCGGATGAATTAATTGCAATTCTCAAAAGGTTTTCTACCCTGGACTCGTAGGAAAACTGGCCAGATTGGATCTTAATTGTGTTTTGACGCTATTTGAAAGGGGTTTTGACTCCTTGAAAGATAAGACCACGCCCACCTTATAAATATAAGGGCCACGACTAATTGAGGTGCTCAACACACACAATCGATCTTTTTTACATCTATTATTATTCTCTTTACTCTAATCTCTTCCAATCTCCATGTTGCTATCACTATTAGAAATTTGGACTTACATGACGAATAGCTTTCGTCACTGAAGAAGCCAAATTCGTCATAATTTCAGTTTTATGACGAAAAATGGTTCGTCATAGAAAGCACGTCACATTTGAACCTGCGTGACGAATCCCAAAACATCGTTATAGAAGTGGTTTGATCCGTGACGAAGAAATGACCATCATAGAACTGTTTTGGCATGCGTGGCAGGGGACTGCCACGCTGATGGGTGCTTCCGTTGGAGATACTTTCCACGTGTACATGTTATAGCCGGTTGCATTGGAGATGGTTCGGGTACGTGTCACCTTCTGATAGCACAACGTGGCCATATCTGGTTCTTGCACGTTTCAGCTTCTTACTGGACCACGTGTTAGGTGCCTGTTGTTCCACATGTCAGTTTTCTGTTGGCACACGTGTTGTGTTGTAGGTGGATCACGTGTCACTTCTTCATTGGAGCATGTGTCTTATTTTTATTGGTCCACATGGTCGTTTCTTATTCGACCATGCGTCACGGTGTTGTTCGTCCATGTTTCATATTTTTATTCAGACTCGTGGCTTTACGACTTCTTTCCATGTGTCGGATTTTTAATAGCTCACGTGTCGTGTACTGGCTATTTTACGTGTCATTCACTAGTTCATCTACATATCGCATTTTTATTTGATCACGTGACCTATCCTGGTTCTATCACGTGCTTAGAAGTCAATTCATCATATAAAAGTAATTCCAGATTGTCACTACTGAATAGATTGACTACATAATTGTTCAAAAACTATATTTACTCCGTTGCTGTGGCTTCGAAAACAAGGGAACATAGGAAAGATAGTAAAGTCTGCAGATGAATTTTGGCAGGACGCCACGTCTACCATATCGAATGTAATGTGTAAGGATGACATAAACTTTTTCTGTTGTCCATGTTATATGCGACGATGGCTCTTTCCCTCCCCAACCCCAACAAAGAGAGGCAAATTCCATTCTGGGTGAATTGTAACTCCTGAGTAGCTCTCATCAACATCTAAGTAACCAAATTCAATGTTAGTCTTCTTAAACACCTTCAGAATGCTGACAGTATGCTTCAATGTCCATATGTTAGTACCATAGTCTTCAAGGATCCAGATTGAAAGTTTGAACCTATTGCGACCACCAACAGTACATAAACACAAGTGACCTTGAGCTTGATGGATGGAGGATGAAGCCCCACATGGCCTAGGAAATTTCATCCATGTCTCTCCCTCCATATCCATAGCAAGTATCTGAGAGCCTTCCTCCGAGTATCCCATAATGTGCAGACAACCGTTAAGAAACATAGTTGCTGATCTTGAAAATATCACAAAAGTATCCTCGCCCCATTTAGATTCCTTATAGATCCATTCTGCAGTTCTAGATGAGTAGATATCCATAGCCACGCACTCATCCTCCTCCTCCATATATTCAATCACATGGAAGTGTGAGGAGGCTGTTGGATCAAACCCCAATCGACCCTCACCAACAGAATGGATGCTAGGCGGTAGTACCTTAAACTTTTGAGTTGCCGGATTGCAGACGACATAGCGGTATCCATCAGCCCCAACACACCAGCATAGGATGAGGCCGTTGTAGCAATCTAAGACAGCTACATAGTCCATGGTGAAGGGCAAGAAGGATAAGGAGGAGTGTTTACCGGTGATGTTGGTGAAGTGTCGATGGCCGTTCTCGACGTCGTAGAAGAAGCCAGCCATAGTTTGGGGCAGCACCTTATGGTTGTTGGGGTCTGAGATGAGACGGTTCTAGGAGTGACAGACACATTTGCAGCAGAACAAGGAGCGGACGGGGAGGGAGGCGGCAGAGGATCTCGATAGCGACATCATCCATGAGGTTGGCCAGTGCATTCCTCTTATTGGGGCATCCTCCATTTCATCAGTGTGCAGTAGGATGAGAGCTTACTTAGTAATAAGATCACTAAAGAGAAGAATAATCCAACAAAGATCCATTAGTGAAGTCCACAACTCATACTAAAGTGCAACTTTAACAACCACTCACAATTTGCATGGTACGGCCTCATCTAAATTTAGAGTAGCACCATATAGATATATATAACTCAAACTAGAGTAGCAGTTAATGGAGTTGTAACCATTATAATTTTAGCTAAATCAAGTCTAACCATCACACTTACAATCAGTACACAAGCTCGGCTTATTCCATAGGAGATAGACAAAGATTAAGAGAATGACAATTATGAAAGTTTTGAAAGACAAAGAGGGTGGAGCAGCTATTGGTTTTTGAAGACAGAAGTCGTCATCATGAGCTAAGGGTGGATTTGAGTTGGTTCTTGAGTTGAAGGCAGCAATTCCATCTACATAGGAGTTGTACTTTTTATAAGAAGCGCCAGGAAACCTATGAACTTGGTCATGGCAGTCAGCCAGTTGTAGTAAACTCCTGGCTGACGGCCATTGAACACAACATAGCAGGGACTCATCTCAAATCTGCACAACCCAAATAGGTTGTCTCAGTTTTCACAAGTAGAATGTCAATGAACAAGTGATAGTGATCATCATTGGCATCCATAGCAACATGTGCAGCTTAAACATTAGTGGCCTCAGTCATGTGAATGATGGACACAAAGCATTGATTTACTTTCGATGCCTTCCTCTTGTTTGGAACCAAATGAATAACTATAACTTGGTTGTCAACAAGGAGAAGACACAGAAAGCAAACATATGAGCTACATCCTAATACATCCAATAGACATGTAGACATCATTGGCACAGAAATGTGACCTTAGATATGTTGCAAGTTCAAAATACCATAAGGACTCACTAGTGGCACTGGAGCATACGGAACAGAAATGTATAATCAAGCAAGCACTGGACATAAAATAGTTTTAAGGCATAAGCGAAGGGCCTGCTTGTTTACCTAGATAGATAGGTATAATCAAGCAAGCACTTGACAATTAACAGGCCTAATTACACACATGCATTTATAGTAAGAACACTGAACATATACAGAAAACCAAGTCATCAGTAGAAAACCAACCAGTGCCACCTCCTAGTTCTTTTCATCATCATTGGCCTAATCAGATCTCCAACGCTAGAATGCTTCTTGTATACCTCATGTTCAAGGAAGGACCAAAACAGTGAAGCCAACAAAAAAAGGCAAGAAAGGAAACCTGCGGATCGGATCTGTCGCCTCTGCCACGGCACACAATGGACACGAACGCCAATGCCGCCATGCTCCACCAGGAAGCCCTACCGCTTAGCATCCAAAAGGATGCCTGAGCCACCACAGCACACCGAGGATCCTTCGCTGCCGCCGTCGCAAGTCCAATGAGCATAGATTTATTTTCACTTGCAGGGGATATATCCAATATATAGGTTAACGTGTAGGGTATCCACACAGAGAATGTATACTACTATAATGACTCTAAAGACATGTCAACACAACCAGGCGTCTAGCGTAATGGTAAAGATGGTCCATTTCTTGCTCTAGGTCCCGGGTTCGATTCCTAGGTATTATGGTTTTTTTTGAATTTATGAAACCCGACAGCACATAAGGTACAAGTGACACGCAAGCCGTCGGGTCCCACAGGTCGGATGAAGATGGAAAAGGTCCCACAGGTACACGTGACACGCAAGCCATCGGATCCCATAGGTCGGATGAAGAAGGATCCCACAGGTACATGACGTCGGGTCCCACAGGTATACATGACACGCTGTTGGTATTTTTTAATGCACACAGAAAAATGGCAAGCGCACGAATACCGCTGTAGCTTTCACCCAGGAGTATTCTAGAGTATTGTATTTATCCACAGGGAACGCGAAGTGTTCTAGTAAGGATCAAGGTCATTTAAGGATAAAAATAGAAAAGTGTTTTGTGGGTAGAGAGGGGTTTTCTAAGGCTTATACTAGATAACTAAGGATCAAGCTTACTATACTTTACTTACTTTGGAGCAACAGTACCGTTCTGACTCTCGAAGGAGGTGAGAAAAAGGTAGTCGGGGGAAGGCTACCTAAGCTCCACGAAACACCAATCCGAACGTGATGGATTACAAAGGCTTGACAGAGCTGTCGCCTCTGGGGCTACCATAACTAACCGTGGGATTAGGCGCAAACTTAGGTAAACACTAGCCTAGACACCGTGTCTATACTAATCTACTCTAATCCAGATCTTAAGACTAGAGCACTCAATGCAAGCAGAGTTCCCATAAGTAAAATAAAGTAAGGACTGAATTTAATTAACTAGAGAACTTAAAAATACCAATAGAAGAACCTAGATGTCATCCAATGATGAGCTAGATCCATCGAGGTACAAAGTCAAGGAGAATCCAACAGGTTGGCTCCTCCTCGAATCTCTCTCCTCTCCTGACTCCCTATTTTCCCTACTACAACTAGGCGAGAGGCACCTAGAGGGACACTACATACAATGTGTATGAAATAATGAAGCTCTGGACCATAGGGTGTGCCTCTTAGAGGAGGTATGGGGTCCTTTTATAGGGGGGATGAAGTAGAGAGCAAGGAAACACCACGTCATCGATTCGCGCCATGTTTCTTGATCACCGTTGGATAAACCAACCTAAAACCGCCTTAAAATCAAGGATCCTAATCTTAGGGAGGAGTACGAGGTGGCGGAGGGCAAGGGGCCACCATAATGGGCCGGGCGGCCTCATCATTAGGTTGGCTGGCCCACTATAATGCTAGGTGGGCCTCCCCCTCTGGTGGTGGGGCCTGGGCTCCATCTTGAGTTGACTTTCCTAGGTTTCGCGGGTTGAATCACTTGTTGATGTTGGTTTGCCTATTTGGAGTGTATGATAGTGGTCCCGGGAGTTGTTTTCTGGATAAATCCTCCTGCATTCACATATTCATCAAAACTTATGAAATTTATTAGTTTAAAACCATATACCTATGTTTGGTGATGGAATTAAGTGTATATATAGAATATATTAAGGGTTTATGATTGACATTAACAACCATCAACACATCGCAAGCCGTCGGGTCCCATAGGTTGGATGAAGAAGGGTCCCATAGGTACACGACGTTGGGTCCCACAGGTCAGATGGAGATGAAGAAAGGTCCCAAAGGTACGCCATTGGGTCCCACAGGTTGGATGAAGATGGAGAAAGGTCCCACAGGTACACGTGACATGTAAGCCGTCAAGTCCCACCGGTAGAATAGAGAAGGGTCCCACAGTTATACGTCGGATGAAGAAAGGGCCGAGCAGAGACTTTTATGATGAATTACAAGCGTCGCGGATGAGTGACTTCAGGTCCCATAGGTACAGATCAGATGGAGAAGGGTCCCATAGGTACACGTCGGATGGAGAAAGGACCGAGCAGAGACTTTATGACTAATTGCAAGCATCACAGATGATTAACTGTAGGTCCCACAGGTACACGACGGATGGAGAAATGACCATGTGAAGATTTATGACGAAGTGTCATTTGTTACAGATCGAAAATTGTTCGTTATAGATGTGTAATTAGTTCAATGACGAAGCTCTGGTCATCACAGTTCTAAAGAAAATCGTCACAAATGAGCAGGAACAACCACGTGAGGGATCTGTGACCAAACCTTGTGCTGTTCTATGACGTTTTTTGTGATGATATCTGATTTCGTCATAGATAGAGATGGTTGGAGGATCATCACCAATGATCTATGATGAAACGTAAATATTCGTTATAAAAAGTGATCTTCTATGACACTTTCGGATTCGTCATTAAGATTTTGTCATAGAAGTGGATATTTCTAGTAGTGACGACGCCCTAAGCTTGCTGTCCTCGCCCTCACGGGGTGCCTCCTAGGCGAGAGCTTCGACGGCACCTTTGCTAGTTTGCTCAGAAACTAGCTGTTCTTTGTCGTGCAAACACTTCGGTGGTTTGTCTATCAACATGTAAGTGTGATCCTCATTGTGTTCTTTGTTACGTTCTTCACCACGTAAGGGTGTTGAAAAATATTTGGTGCGAAAACAACAAAAGAAACAAGCGAAAAAGGGAAGAAGACGGCGTCTGCCCTGACAGAGTTGGCTCAGCCAACTCCCGAATTCGGCTGAGCCAGTTCTTGAGCCCTTGGTTGGCTTAGCTGACTCCCCAAGTTGGCTAAGTCGGCTCCTCCTGTTTTCGGCCTGGCCACAGTGCCTGAGCCCATGAAAATTGGCTTAGCCGACTCCCAAGTTGGCTAAGCCGACTTTCCGGCTGAGTCCGAGCCGGTTTGGTTTCCAAATCGGGTTTGGATCTATTTTCGAAGTGGAAAACTTGGAGAACGGATTTTGGACTTGTTTCCTACTCGGATAAGACCACCGCCTCTATATATATGAGAGGATCACGGTCAATTGAGTATCCCAACTTCCAATCGTCA
Organism: Miscanthus lutarioriparius; assembly: GCA_904845875.1. Classification (NCBI taxonomy): domain Eukaryota; kingdom Viridiplantae; phylum Streptophyta; class Magnoliopsida; order Poales; family Poaceae; genus Miscanthus; species Miscanthus lutarioriparius. Next base: position 50,155,829 of record CAJGYO010000016.1, on the reverse strand, counting down.
AAATACACAACACCGACCCCTTTTGCCCTACTCTCTCTGCTACCTTGCTGATCGTGAAGTCTCTTGGCGAGATTTGGTGGCGTTCTAGGTGGCCTTGCCGATCCTTGGACAACCTCCATGTGATCCTCCGTGATGGGTCATTCCGGGAGGTGTTCGGGAGTTTACCACATGAACAACGGGCTCAAAATCAGCCTGACCGACCCCTTGGTTGGTTTCGTCGATTTGCTGCGTTCTTGCTGCACATTGCAACCTTAGGCGTGCTAGCCTTTGCTGGTGTGTGACCCAATTCGGCGTCAACAATTGCCATGTCAGTACCCACATAACATGCCACATTAGTGTAACTGCTTTCAAAACCATCTTAGGAGATTATTTAGACGATTTAAGTAGTTAAGGGAGTAAAATACCTAGTCTCATAAGTGAGGGGGTGAATTAGATAACCGCCAATATCTAGGGGGTTAAGTAGACAATTTCCTAATGTCTATGTAGTATAGACTATTATTTGACAGCAATTAGAAAAAAAAAATCATCACCGTTCCTTTGTCAAGGAGGCCAGAATTTGGACTTAAACGAGGAAAGATCTATGCCGCGCGCTGCCCTGCCAACGTAGTTTTCTGTTGAGATGTGTTTAGTCAAAACTGATGAAAAGATGACATACATATGAATGACAGAACGCATAAAAATCACAATAGTGTCAATCCTCCCATGCGCAGTTAGGTGAGTTGTGTGCATAGCAATCAGTTTGGTAGCTACACACACTTCAAAAATATTTCTCCTGAACAGTGGACGGGGCTCCTACGAAGTGCATGAAAATATCTATTGGCACCAATTTCCAACTTGGCACACAACTTGCACGTAGTACTAGTCATGGAAAGCCAAGCTAGATATTTCCAACAGAGAGGCAGATCGATGCACATCAGCACATGCCAGATATTTTCAGCTACTGCTTCCCTTTCCTACGCTTACACACACTGGTGGACGCTGCTGGGCAGTCAGCTAGCTCTGTCGCCGCTGGGGACCAGGAGACGGAGAGAGCGAGCCTTCTGGGATTTCAAGATAAGAAGAATCCTTAGGATTCAAAGACTCACTGTCCATGTGGATAAGAGCCGGCAAGATATTTGTAGACCGTGCACTTCTGTACTTGCAAAACAAGAAAACCTCAACACTACTGGGTGTTGACTGTGCACCATAATGCGATAATGTGACTTCTGTACGTTCTTTGTATATGGAAACAGCTGAGTAGATGAAAGCAATATGGAGGCCTATATGCATTGCTGAGTCGGTGTGGTCCAGACAGGGATCTAAATCTCTATGTATAGTCATCCTGTCTAGATGCATTGCCACCCTACACAGCAATGCGCGCGTGAACATATCATTTTCGATCTCTCTCTCCAAATGATCACTCATTATCTCCCCAGCTCTGGTTTGAGTATTAGATTCAGCTTCAGATTATGATAGAGAGTGGAAGAAATATCTCAAGAAATTGTGTGCCAACAAAGACACTTAGCTTGTCGCGATTTACAATCAGGTCAAGTTGAACGGTGGTAGAAACTATGTAGCTGTTTCCTTCATGTAGGAGGAACGGAATTAGGTGCGATCTCATCTGCAATCAGGTAAAATAACTGTAGTAGAAGTTATATACCTATTTCCTTCCTGTAGGAGAAATAGTATTGGATGGATAGATTAATTTGGCATTGAGCCTCTCGAACGATATATATAGATAACTTAAGGCTCAGTCCGTTGCAGGGGATCCTAATCCCAACTAACTCTATTCTAGTTAACGATGAAAATGGACGTAAAGATCCAGTTCTGTCCTGTCTTGTTTTCTACTTTTGTCCCTTATGTATCTGTATTTACAGAAAAATACAAGAACAAGACAGAAAACGGGAGGAGGGTTACTCGTCTGTTTTTGCAGGATCCTGTTTTCATCCAGGATGAACTCGTATTTATCCCCTGTTTTCAATATATGTGGGGTACGACTAACAATTATATTTCATTGTGATATGTTAACACACATGGCATCCAAGTAAATACTAGACCGATCTTCGTACGTGTATACATTGAACATTGTTGTCTGACCTCATACATGCATACTTGAGAATATTAGATCATGTAACCCTAACTTAACTTTTTGGTCCTCTACTGTATTTCTCCATTTCCCTATGTCCGCATATCGTGGTTCCGTTTATGATCTCGGCTTTCCAAACCAAATCTCGCTTCCGCCAAAAAAATATAGAAAAAGGGGAGGGAGTTTCCCACCCATTTTTGTCCATTTTCATCCCTAATCCTAGTCGTAATATATTCTAACATCCCCCGCAATCACAGTGGAAGCACCACAGACTGTGAGACTAGAGAAGAAGCCAAAGTTGGAAGCCACTAATCTAGCATCCCCCATAGTCTAAACAGTCTATGTGTCATCTGTGCTATTGCTATAACCCACCAGTATCTTATGTCAAGGTAGTCGAGCGTGAAGTTGAAGTAGTCGTGGTCTAACGTGCAGTGCTAGAGATAGCCATGGTCGACACAGTCGTGGTTGGGTTGCCGATGTTGAGGCAGTCGCACATGAAGTTACAGGTGCAAAAGAGGTGCCATGGTGATGAGATTTAGGCTCCGTTCACTTCGCTGAAAAAACAAGCCGAAACACTGTTCCGGCTGATTTGTTGTGAGAGAAAAATACTATTCTAGCTGAAAAAAACAAGCTAAAAAGTACGGATTATAAGAGAAGCGAACAAGGCCTTAGAGATATGTTGAGGAAAACTATGGAAGGGGGTGATGCCGAGGTCGATGCTATTAGGGCCGTTGAGGATATAGACGAAAGAAGGCAGTGCAATTGAGCAAAATGGAACAAGAAAGGAGGGTTGATGACAAAATCGATGCAGTCAGCCACCATAGATGAAGCGTGCGCCGGGATTGCCAGACCCAGGTACACTTAAAGGTTGAAGGCACATGACAACGTTGCTAATATTGGATATACGAGGAAGAAAGCCCCAACCTTGTGCCAGTGTCTAAGGGATAAATAGAGAGGGCCTTAATAATGATTGTGGTACACACAACTACGGGGATCGATATAATGTGCCGATGCAGCCCGCTATTGTTGGAGTATATGAAATATGTGGGGAAGAGATAGCAATGCTAGTGATGAGGTTGTGCTGAATGGAGAAGAAATGGTGCAGAGCAGATGCTCCTGCCCAAAGGCAAACAACCACTTGCTCGAAGGCAAGTAGTCGTGACGCAAGGTACGGTGATGGCAGTAGCACTTGATGTAGTGTTTTCCTACATGCTAAATGCTAGACGGTTGGCCACCCTTTGTTTAGCGTTCAACCGGAGTAGATAGAAATTAGATGATTTCAATCGTTTCACTATAGGAATACATATGCATACAAACACTATAATTTGATACTAAACTTTTAAATTGTGACTTGAGATATGCACACAATTGCAAAATAAGACATAGAAAATTATATATATAGTCACATAGATAGTAGACATGTAGTTCTCACATAGTTAAATGATTAACTATCACTATGCAATAACATTACAATAGGCATTAAGTTCTAACAACAACACAAATATCAAATAGTTTTACCTAGTGGTTATCTATCGTCAACACCGTTGTTTAAATTCCTCAGCTAATGTTTAAACATGTTTAAATAAGATTTATATGTACCATTTAAGTTGTTTTTACGCCTTTGACCATTTAAAAGTTTTTCGTTTAATTCACCATTTAGGTCAGTATAGCCATAGTTTAGCATTTATAGACGAAGGTTTAAATGATTTTAAGTGGACACTTGCTCGATGTTGGTGATAAAGATCCAACCAACATGATGATGACCAAGTGCAGACAAATGCGTACAAGAGATTGTGCAGCACAATTGTAGATGCACAAGAGATAGTGACATAGATGATGAGACAAACGAGTTGTAGTGTTATGGCCTGAAGAGGCTGACATAGCAACAACCCTATTGCTTAGAGAAGATGTGCATAGTTATTCGATGATAAACATCTCCAGAACCAGTAGATTGTGGACAATTTGCTGATCCTACTAAGTACATGCGAGTTGGGATGATGATGGAGAAGTCAGCAGAGGTGTCCCGGTGTATGGTGGCGATGACAAACTAGCGATGTAGATGCAAATGGATGACTAAGAAATGTCATAGGAAGGCATCCCCTCGGTATTGTTTTCCCATCCTGGCCGCACAGTCGTCGAAGAGGTAGAGGGCAGCGCAAGCAACACCGATGTCAGAGTAGATATGTGAGAGATCGATAACTGGTGGACGACTCAACCCCGATCAGCCATGTGCATGTCCCGGGTATGCCTAGCCTTGCAACCCTGTCATTTTTTCTATATATGACCCATATGTGAAAAATACAGGCACAAATAGAGAATAGAGGCAAAGAGGAGAGGCATGTCGCAAGGAGGCCAAGTGGTTTTGGGATCGAGTGGATGGTGGTGCAGCCAGACGTGGCACGTATTGGTCAACATAGGGCCAAGCAGCCAAAGGCAGCATGGCTTGGTCATCTTGAGAACAAGTGGCTGGAGGCAGCATGGCCCAGACGTCTCAGCAACAACAAACAACTAACCATTGGTGTTTAGTTTGTTTTCAGCCTGCTTGACTCGGGCAAAGCAGTTGTTGCATGGGACAAAGGCCGAGGTGGTGAAGAGGAGCAAGATAAGGCCTAGTCCTATGGACGAAGCACATGGACATGGCACAATATTGTCTAGTAGCCACCACGTTAGCTCGGGGATGTGGCACGACCTGGTTTGGCCACCACCACAATGATGCGGGACGTGGCTTAGATCTCCAAAAGATGCTTTTGAAGCCTCTCACATGCTTGCTTGTCTTCAATTTCCTTGTGGATCTTAAGGAATTCTAACAACACAAGTGGGTTATGCCATTGATACTCCTCCTCCCTCAGCACCTTGCCACTATCTTGGTCATAGTTACAGCCCCCAACATCATCCTCATCCTGTTCAGCGTCAATGATCACACTGTGCATGATCACAATAGTTGTCATTATGTACCAAAGGGTCTCTTTGTTCCAAAATTGGTGGAGGCTATTGGGGAAGTCACGTGGGCAGCCATGGGAGGACGCGACGGTGGTGGGAGCCTACCAGGGAGTGAGGGTCCATTCTGGACAATAGAGACGTAAGGAGATGGTAGATCTACATAGCGATAGCAGGCGGGCGGGATCCACATCGAAGTAGAAGAGGAAAATTGAAAAACATAAAAGTAGAGGCATCCTCAAGAGCTACAGGAATAGAGGTTAAGGAGAGAATTCAGGAGCCTTCTACTTTTGGGACAGAGTAAGGTCCTATTGAAGTGTGTTTTTTATCCAACATCTAAAAGTATGATAGATTCCGTACTGAAAATACTATCACACCCTCTATACTTTGTCTTCTTTCATAAGTTGCATTAGACAGGATCTATAAGGGTGTGTTTAGTTTATGGGCAAAGTTGAAGGGGATATATATGGCCATCCATGGATTTTGGAATGTGTTTATCCAAGCTGCCTGTGTGGTTGGACAGATATGATGAGCTATTTTCTGTTTGACTATGGATGGATGATGGTGGAGGGGACGAGAGTATTTGACTAATTATGTCTATCATTTAAAAACAATAACAACTAATTAGACACTACCATCCTCCATCCCAAATTATAGGTTGTTTTGATTTTTCTATGTATATAGCTTTTGCTATGCGCCTACACATACAATATTTGCAGATCATAATAAAAGTTGTCTATCTGGAAAAGCCAAAACGACCTATAGATTGGAACGGAGGGAGTATAATAAAGATGCACTGCACCAATTTTGTCATAATAATCACTCATTAGAAATAAAATGTTAATTAGCACCAATACTATTATAATTGGCACACAGAACATGAACTAATCAACATATTAGAACATATCAAATTAATCTTACCATCATGATTACTAAGTAATATTATAACATGCTAATAATTCTTAATTTATTTACATAATGATAAATATTAGAAAATATAGACAAACTTGTGTGACATATTTTTATGAGCAAGTTTATCCAACATCTATAGAGAACATTCTTTTGTGGTGGATATCTCCTATGCGAACTGCGTGCAGAGACTCATGCAGCGATGTGTAATTTGGACCACGACTATCAAACACAGCCGTTCCTCCGTACTCCCTCTGTCCCATTGAAAATATCGTTTTTGATTTTTAGACTTCTTATTTGACCGTGTCTTATTCAAAAATTTTATATAAATATTATTTATTTTGTTATGACTTATTTTATCATTAGAGATACTTTAATAATGATTTATTTATTTCATTATTTGCATAAAAAATTAAATAAGATAAACGGTCAAATAAGAAATCTAAAAGTCAAAAATAACACTTTCAATGGAACGGAGAGAGCACGTATATCTACAGACTATTTGCGCTCCACCACGCATAAATTCAAACCCTAGTCACAGGCGTTTAATTTACGTTGCCAACTTGCTCGCATAGAAGCTGATAGATGCCGACATGAGCCATAGTCATGCAGCTCCACTGTTGTTATTCTACGAAGCCTTGACAACTGATGAACCCGGTGCATGACATAAAGCTTTGTCGACCAGGCCGGCAGCAGTTAAGACTATCTCTAGCGACAACGCTTAAAATATAAGATCCATTTAATATTTAAATATCGCTACAGTTAAAGGCTTCAATACCCATTCGACATTCTCTTCAACAACGGGACTAAAAAAATCCTTTCTACAAATAGATTTTCAGGAGAGAGGTACCTTATATTTGGGTTATACCTTTTAGACAATTCAAAATGAATCTCTCATATAGATACTCTGTTGAACACTAATTTTAGATCTCCTACTATCTATTTTAAATATATAATATAGGTACTCATATGGATCACCGTTCAGAGACAGTCTAACAAGTTGGAAATGCATCACACTCTGCAGCAACGAAAGCGACTATTATATATTAACGTGCAATTCTTTTGGTCTCGAGATAATAATAAATAAACTAAAGCACACAAGTAGGTGAGCACTGCACTTGTTTCATTTTTGTTTTCTCTCTCTGGAGACTAGTAGAGTGGAGACTAGAGAGGTCCAGGACAGTGACGTGGACTGTGAAGTGTGCCCGGGGAGACCGACGTGTACAAGCAGCAGGTGGAGAAAAATGTTCAAGAGGAGTCGCCGCTAAGCAATGAAGGGTGTTTACGGAATTCGGAGAAAGATGTTCACAAGCCGCGTACACAAGGCATATGGCGCGTACTGTGGGGCCTTCAATCTTGTTTAGCACTAGCGAGAGGATGCCATTTGTACGGACACATTTCATTCCCCAGTTGGCATAAATTTGTAACGTGCCGGTTTAAAATACTCCACGTTTAGCTGCCACGTAGCGTTGTGGAACTAGAATTGTGGTGCTTATATAGGTTCTTAATTAAAATTTTGGGCTCAGAAGATTCAATTTCCCTCCTTGATGATGATTGATGCGCGCAAATGCATTCGTGTAGCACATTCCAAAATTATTGGAAAAATAGGAAGACGTACAAAGCCACAAAGGTGCCAGGGGTGAACTTGAGCCGATTAGATAAACTTTGCTGTCCAAATCAATTCGGTCACCCCTCAATGAATAATGAAGATGAGGAGCTGAGACGCCCACACCACACTCATCGCTCATCAGGCACACTTTTCTTGGCTGAGATGGCGACCCCCACAGCCACGAAAAAACTGGACTAGTTTGCCCACGCCTCCTGGCCTTCATTTTTCTATAAAACCAGGCGAGGCGCGCCACTCAGCAAAAAATATCTCGCTGCGCTTTTCCGAGTCCTTTTCCCTGCAGGCAACAGGAACAGCCGGCGCTTTTACCCCACCCGCACCCGCTTTCCCCTCCCCTCCAATAACAGGAGCGACAAGGCTCCTCCTCCTCCTCGCAATAATTCATTCATCCATGGCGAAGCTCGTGAACAAGCTGGTCGATTCGTTCGACCACGACGACACCCTGGACGTCGGCTGCGTGCGCGCCGTGCTGGCCGAGCTCGTCCTCACCTTTCTCTTCGTCTTCACCGGCGTCTCCGCCGCCATGGCCGCCGGTACGTACTTGTCCGTGCATCCACCGCGTGCTGTCAGAGTCAGGCCGCCTCCTCTCTCTGCGGTCTTCAATTTCCTTCTACTTTTAATTCCTCTGGGCTCTGGCCACAAAAAGAAAGATTTCTTTTTTTTTCCCCTAACTAATCTTTGTTGCTATATGGTGCGTGGTTCTGCACGGGGCAGGGTCCGGCGGGAAGCCCGGCGAGGCTATGCCGATGGCGACGCTGGCGGCGGTGGCTATCGCGCACGCGCTGGCCGCCGGCGTCCTGGTGACGGCCGGGTTCCACGTCTCCGGCGGCCACCTGAACCCCGCCGTGACGGTGGGGCTCATGGTGCGCGGCCACATCACCAAGCTCCGGGCGGTGCTCTACGTCGCCGCGCAGCTGCTCGCGTCCTCCCTCGCCTGCGTCCTCCTCCGCTACCTCAGCGGCGGCATGGTACGTACGTCGATCCATGGATCTCATCTAGGATAGGAGTACTACCTGTTTTTACTCTACGTAGTAATTACTGCCGTCCTTGACGAATTCGCGGTCCAAAGGATGGGGGAAAGAAGAAAGGGGGCCAGAAATTGCGGTTTCCTTCGTTGAGTCCTATATATGCTTGGTGCGTGCTGTCGGATGGCGATTGTTTCGGCAGATTTTGGCCGGCCATGCTTGTCTGCCTCAGATCAACTTGGGCTGGGCTCGAACGTGTGAGAGCCTCTATGCTGGATCTGGCCCTTTCAGGGGCTTCAGTGGGCTTATGGATAATTAGTTCCTTTAGGCCTTGTTTGGATGCACGTGTATCCATCTCAATCCACGTGTGTTGAAGTGGAATGGAATGAAATTTAGTTTAATTCCACTCTAATCCACTTCAACACATTTGGATTTAGATGAATACATGCGTATCCAAACAAGGCCTTATTAATTTTGTTGTTCACTCTGCTTATTTTGGCCTTTATCGATGAAAGGTCAAAGGAAACATATTTATCCATCTCAAAAAAGGGAAACATATTTATCTCATAACAAAAAACTGATGTTTTTTCCCATCGCCGTTTACTGCTTGGTAAAAGTACTAAAAATGAACTAAAAACGAACAGTGACCATCAGAATGTCCAAAATTAGGTGTAGGGGGAGCATCATAACTCGTACTCCCTCCATATCGAATTATAAGACGTTTTGGTTTTTCTAGATATATAGGTTCTGCTGTGCACTTAAATATACACTCTGTTTAGATACATAGTAATTCTGAACGGAGAGAGTAATTGATTTAAGTCGATTGCTTCCTTTGGAACACAAACTAAACTTGACAAACTTGGATATGCATCTGTTAAGTTCAGAATGTGCAGATCAGAATAGATTGGATGCAGTCTTATCTTCTTGTGAGCTTGACAGTTTTCATGAATGCGTCCTTATAAAAAAAAAGTTTTCATGAATGCTTGTACAGTTGAGGTTCAGTTTTCATACAAGCTTTTAGAAAATTTTCCATTGTTAACAATATTTTCACCAAGGTTGTGGTTACTAGGTTTATATGACCATGAATTTTGTCTGATTATGGCTTCCTATAAGTTCATACCATTCCAATATTCCATGTTACCTACCTATCTGGTGCATGAGCTTCTGCGTTTTACTACGAGTCATAAGGATGCTCAGATCAGCTGTGTAGATTTGGTGATGTAAGTTTAAATTTTCATAACAATTGCTCGTGAAGTTACCAATCAAATGTGGCCTTTCAGATTTTTCAGATTCAGAAGAGTTAGTATATATAACATGGTCGATTAAAGCCAGGAGATGGACTAAATCGTAGTACTTGTCTATGAATCTGGACTAAATCATACTTATCTGCTATGACGGCAGTGAACTGACCAATATTTGTTTAACATCACTTTTTCCATCATGAATTAAGAATGGAAGCTGCTGAAAACGACTACTAGTCCTGCAGCATCAGCGGGCTTGCAGTGCTGATGAAAATGTGAAAATGCAGGTGACCCCGGTGCACGCCCTGGGCGCTGGCATCAGCCCGATGCAGGGCCTGGTGATGGAGGTGATCCTCACCTTCTCCCTGCTGTTCGTCACCTACGCCATGATCCTGGACCCACGGAGCCAGGTCCGCACCATCGGCCCGCTGCTGACGGGCCTCATCGTCGGCGCCAACAGCCTCGCCGGCGGCAACTTCACCGGCGCATCCATGAACCCGGCTCGGTCCTTCGGGCCGGCCCTGGCCACTGGGGTCTGGACAAACCACTGGGTCTACTGGATCGGCCCGCTGCTCGGCGGGCCCCTGGCTGGCTTCGTGTACGAGTCGCTGTTCATTGTGAACAAGACGCACGAGCCGCTGCTCAATGGAGACATCTGACGAACCATCGGCCGGCCCCTGTGGGCAGTCAGCATGGTTCATGCTTGTTTCTGTAAAATAGTTCATTCTCTACAAGCATGATGGATACATATATTGGCCAAGGCAATTAGAGAGGGTTGCTGTAAAATAGTTGCCCTGGTAGGGCTGTTGGATGTAGAAATTGTTGATGGGCCTTGTTTTTTTTTCCTTTTCCTGATAAGGAATTCTCTTTTTTCTTAGAGGGCTGGGTTCTGTCAAGGATTTGTTAAGGCTATTAGTTAGCCATGTAGTAGAAAACTAGAGAATGGTATACGTGGGAGTGGGACCTGACGTTTTTTCAGGTACACTGTAGTACAGTACTATGGTATTTTTTTTTGTCTTGATGAAGATGGAACTGGGTGTACAGAGTAAATACTTCTCTTTCAAGCAGTATTTTATTTATGCCTACCGCATTTTAGTAGAAACCAGAACAAAACAGAACACCATTCTACTCCGTACATCATATTCCAAATGCTGAGAATGAGGTGTCACATTGAACGGACCTAATCCCTGATCGAATTTTGGTAAATGATCCATGAACTTTACAAGTAGAAAGGCGCGGGTGCATGAACACTATGGCAGAATGGTGCGCCTGAACTGAATTTCATCCATTGAACTATGCACATGTTCTGCATGCATTGCGTTTCCCTCAGCAGAAACTCGCGGATCACACACACACACACACACACACACATGGTCCCGTGGTCCGGATTGGATTTTTTCGACATACATAGCCCATAGTAGGACAATAATTCTCCAATTCTGTCGTCACATTTCGGTCTGTGCCGGGAAATGCGAAAAGACTCGTCACCTACCGTGGAAATATACACGTGTAGCTTGCCAAAGGAAAGACGGAGACTGAACAGGTGAACACCAATCTTGGTGCGCCCGTGATGCAGAGCAAGGCGTGGAAGTGCTCCAGCAAATGCCGTGAGAGTATTGACACTAAAGAATTTTAGAGTTGGAATCCAAAGACATTGGTTCTTTCACTGTGAATGGTTTTTTTAATAAAGACACTCAAAAAGTGTCTCATATATGATATTCATCGAGAAAAAACAATTGATAGTACAAAAATTACATCACTTGACATATAAAACAAAATTGAAAAAAGAAAGTATAAAAAACCACCCGATGATCTTCTTCCTCCGGTCGTCAACCGCATATTGGAGTTTCAAAATCAATATGAATTGATAGTAAGGAAAAGGTACACTTACAGGTTTCGAAGACCACAAAAACCACTCGCTAGTGGTAGCGTAATCAGGTACTCATCGAAAGAAAAAATAGCTGAAGAAATTTTTATGGAACATAGGCTTACAATCTTTCATCATCAGGAAAGGGCGTTGGAGAAACAGACCTTCTCATAGAACATTTCGAGAAGATGAAATCACCACATCAAAAGCCAATCAACTACTTCCCTTGATAAACACACCTACTAAGATATGAAAAAGCCAATAGATGTAATTGACCATACTTTCTGTCGGTGCAGAAAGTGACCAACACGTAAATATTTGTAGTTTTGTCGTACGTTGTGATCGGAGGTGGCCTAGCACTCAATGACACAGGGTTTATACTGGTTCAGACAACGTGCCCTACGTCCAGTTTAAGTCGGACGGTGACTTTATTCCTGAGCCCAGGTGCTCGAAATTTGCAGTGGGGTTACAAACGAGAAGGAGGAAGATGGGGGTACAAGAGGTCCGGTCGGACTCCGACCGGAAGGGCCGAGAGTGACGGGAGCCCCGTTATGAGCTAAGTGTTCAAGCGTGTGCTTGTGGTTTGAACCTGGCGGTTCTGTTGTTGTGTGCTAGTGAACTTGATCGATCTAATGAATCTAAGTGAGTCTGAATGAATCTCCCTGTTGGAAGAGAGCGCATCCCCTTTTATAGATGAAGGGGATGGCCTTACAAGTGAGAGGGATGGAGTACGTTTGCTGCTAAGTCTTGTTGCCCACGTCGGTGGGTACAGGACGATGGTAGGCGCCCACAACACTGTTGGATGTTAGATGCACGTGGGAGGTTGTGTTGTCTTCTTCGGGTATGGCAGACGTCGGCGCCTGCCACACTGTTGAGACCTGGAGGCATGCAAAGGGTTTTTACCATGTTCGCCTGGTACGGTAAATGCCAGCGCCCACAACACTGTCGATGCCTAGATGCATGTGGGGGGAGCCTTATCGTAAGGGAGTTAATGGCGCCCACAATATTGTAGGGGAAAATGTCGGCGCCTACAACACTGTTTGGGCTCTGTTGTGCTAGGGAGGTTGTAGAGTACTGTTTCTGCAGGTGTACAGGGTACGGTCCCCCATATGGCGGTTTGACTTGCGTGCCCTGCTTTACTTTCTCCATCCGTTTCCTGATCCTTACCGAGAGGGCATCCCCAGTCGGTGGGTCCCAGTCGGCTCTGATTGCGCCAGTCGAAGAAGAGCAGTGAGCACGGGTTTGGCGTACCCCCGGTCGGAGACGCGGGTCAGAGTCGGAAGTGGTGTTAGGCCAAGCCTTCCGGTCAGAGAGGCCGTCTGGAGGCGGGCTGGAGACCGAAGCGAGTGCTCCGGTCGAGAGGCGGGCCAGAGTCGGAAGCGGGCGTCGTTCCTCCTTGACCAGGCCTTTCGGTCATTGATTGGATCGCCATTCTGGCCTATCGTTCGGGTACTTGGGCCGGCCCATGAGTTTGCACGTCTATTTGCAACGTTGCCTACTGGGCCGAGCCTCTGTTGGGAAGCCGGTCCGTGAGGGACCCCGGGTTTATGAACCCGATAGGAGCCCCAAGCCCCCGGGCGATTCGGGCAGAATCGTCTGGGGAATTTTTGGTCTTGACGGTGGGTGTAGCCCTCGAGCCCCCAGGCGATTCGGGCAGAATCGTCTGGGGTTTTTTTTGCGTTGCCAGCGGGGGAAGTTTTTGTTTCGTCAGCGGGTGCGCGCGAGCGCACCCGCAGGTGTAGCCCCCGAGCCCCCGGGTGATTCGAGTAGGATCGCCTAGGGGGTTTTGTCAGCGGGCGTGTGTGCGTGTTTTTTAGTCGAGACAGAATTGTTAACCAAGGCGTCGTTGCGTAGCCGAGGCGGTTAGTTTTTAGGGACCGGACGAGATGGAGCTCACAGATCCGGGCATCGGTGCGCGCCGTGGGATCGGGCGAGTTGGGGTAGTGGATCCTGGCATCGGTGCACGCCGTGGGATCGGGTGAGTCGGGGTCGTGAATCCTAGCATCGGTGCGCGCTGTGGGATCGAGGCGATTAGTCAGTTAGTTTAAGGATCGGGCGAGGTCAGGGTTGCAGACCCAGGCGTTTGGTGTGCAGTCAAAGCATAGCCGGATGGGGCGAGTTAGGGGTTGCAGACCCAGGCGTTTGGTGTCTTGAGCCCCCGAGACCCGTTGGGCCTTGGTAGGGGTCGGTTTTGAGTTGTGTGCATTACCCCATCCTCGGTTTCTCACAACCGGAGGGGCTGAGTTTTGTCGCTTGCCTCGATCGCTCGGGCTTGAGTGACGCGCTCGGTGAGCTCGCTAACAGGCATGATCAAGTGGAATCCAGGCCCGTCGTTCGTGACGGGGTCGGCATAGCCCTCTTGTGACATTCCACTGCTCCTTTACCTGCAACCCGACAGATGCCTGGGTCATTCCAGAGACCGACCCAGGTGGCCTACTGGCCTCCCCTCGATGGAGACTCTGTGGGCTTGGCGAGAGGTTTAGGATCAAACGAGAAGGTTGAGATGACCCTGTCTGCTTTGGGGCAGACCGGGCGAGGGCCGCATGGGGCTTATCTATGTTTTCTCCCCTGGCTCTGTTTGACGTGGGGCGGCCTCGAGCCCTTTGTGGGCCGGCCTTTGAACCCCGGTCGGTCGTTGCTCATGTCGAATGAGGCAACTACCGCTTCATGACACAACATGGAGCGTTGTGATGCATTTCGCTGCACGTGCGATGCTTAGTTCCTAAGCCCCCGGGCGGTTCAGGGCCCGAATCATCCGGGGGCACTGGCGTGTGGAATGAATGCATGTATGGATGTATGAAATGAATATAAAGAAATAGCGGGGTTCGATAGTGTTACCTTGATGACTCGAGTGACGGGGTCTGAAGAGCTCCAATCGGAAATGTTCGACCGAGACTCGTGCTCGTTGTTCGTGACAGAGTCGGCATGGCCTACATGGGGCATACCTTGGCTCCTTACCTGCCTTTTAGTGTGTTTTTCTGAGCCATTCGATTGACTTTAGGAAGCCCGATGGTCTCTCCTGGCGGAGATCCCGTTGTTCGGGTTTTTCCATATCCCGCCTAGGGAGGCGGAGAGCTGCCTGCGCGTGGTGGCGCTTTGGTTTTTGCGCCCGGTGTGCGGTAGTGGTGGGCCATACCCAGGCCTTGTCCTGTCTTACCAGGCGTCGTTCCGTCTAACCAGGCGTCGTTCCGTCGGTCAGTGTGCGTCCTAGCGGTCAGGGTGCGTCCCATCGTTTCTCATCCGCATTGAATGGGGGAAGGGAGAGAGTTTTTTGCTCTGATCTTTTGCCCCTCTTTAGCTGTCACGTTTCCTCCTTAAATAGGTGGAGGGAGAGGGCTTCTCGTCGCAGTCCTTTGGCTGTTCTCCAACTACTGTCTCTCCTCCTTCTTCCTCACCGAGAGTGCCTGTATGCTGCGGCGGTTCCTAAGTGAGAGAGAGGGTAAGCGAGGGGAGGACTTACAGATCCTTTTATGAATCCAGAGTGCGATGTCGAGCTGGAGGCTGCCCGGGGTGGTGCTGGCTGTCTTTGCCTGAAAAGGGGCAGCTTCCACCGAAGGAGGTGGCGCGCTGGATTCATCTGTGAGGCCTTTTTCGGGATGGAGCCGTGTGTGGATTTTCTCCGGTGGATCTTCACCGGGCGAGCCTTGTCGGAGGGGAAGTTGCCCTGGAATGTGCTGGTGGAGGGTTCCGTGCCTGCAATTGCTCAGGTTGGCCAGTTAATAAAGTTTGATGAGATGTCTTCCAGCCATGGTGGCCATACCTCGGTGGCCACGTCCCTGCCCAGGAGCTGCCTCGACTGCATGAGAAGGTCAGGAGCTCCATGCTCTTCTGCTGAGCATCTATGGGTGTGACTCCCTTGAGGTGCCCGTTGCGCTCGCCGAAGTGGAGGGAGCAGAGCCGGGTGGGTCCCTTGAGGTACCCGTTGCACTCGCCAAAGTTGATGGAGCGGAACCGGGCGGCTCCCTTGAGGTACCCGTTGCGCTCACCGAAGTCGAGGGAGCGGAACCAGGCGGGGCCCCTGTGGCGGTGGTTATGTCCGGTGGCGTCTGTCGTGGCCTCTCCTTTGGCGTCAGGCGATGTCGTCGAGCGGCCATAGTAGATTTTGGATTAGAAGTAGTTAGAAAATATAATAGTTGAGTTCGTGGGTGAGTCCCCGTGTGAACAGTTTTTTGTATCAATGAATACATCAGTTCTATTTTTTGATAGAATTACTATTCGTTCCTTGTTTTTATCCTAGCATAGCCTTTGTTTTTGTCCTTTCTTTTTCGCACCTGCCCATTAGTTCCGTAGGCTCCAGCTTTAAAGAACCTAGGCATGGCCCACGGGGCTCGGCTGCTCGTAACCATAGGTCGTGGCTGGGTGCGTTCAGTTAGGAGTAAGAACAAAGTTACGTAGGGCAATCACAGGAATGGAATGTGCTTCCGTTCGGGGACAAGGTTGTTTACCATGTGATAGTAAAAAAGAGAGGTAATATTTAGTATTGTACCCTCATGGAGCCCCCGAGTGACCCGGGCTGAAAGTGTTTGGGCTGGGGTGTTTTATAGGAGCAAGTGTTTGACTAAAAAGCGGTAAGACCAAATTTAGGGGAAAAACGACGTAGCTGTTCAATGTTCCAAGTGTTGGTAAGAACGTTGCCGTTGTCGTCCTCCAGTCGGTAGGTGCCCGGTCGGATCTCTTCGGTCACCGTATAGGGTCCTTCCCATGGTGGAGAGAGTTTGTGTTTTTCCTTCGTTGATTGGGTCCTCCAAAGTACGAGATCACCGACTTCGAGTATCCTCCCCCTGATCTTCCTTTCGTGGTACCTGTGGAGAGTTTCCTAGTAGCGAGCGGAGCGGAAGACGATCGTCTCGCGGGCCTCCTTGAGCAGGTCGACTGCATCTTGTTGACCCTCCGTGGCTCTTGGGGCGCCGTGGTCGAGGTCGGAGGGCAGTACTGCTTTAGCTTCGTAGGCTAGGAAGAAGGGTGTGAACCGGTTTGGGGTCATTCTCAGGCTCTAGAGGATCGCTGGGAACTCTGCAACCCATCGCCCGGCGTACTTGTTGAGTCGGTTGAAGATGCGTGACTTGAGTCCTTGGAGGACCATGCCATTGGCACGCTCAACCTAACCATTAGTACGTGGGTGTCCAACCGAGGCCCAGTCGATTCTGATGCCGTATCCATCACTGAAGTCCAAGAACTTCTTCCCGGTGAAGTTAGTCCCGTGGTCAGTGATGATGCAGTTAGGAATGCGAACCAGTAGATGATGTCGAGGAAGAATTTGACCGTCTCTTCCGAGTGGATGTTGGTGATGGGCTTGGTGTCTATCCACTTGGTGAACTTGTTGACTGCTATGAGTTGGTGAGTGAAACCGCCTGGGCCCTTTTTGAGGGGTCCCACCATGTCGATGCCCCAGACCATGAATGGCCAAGTGATAGGGATGGTTTGGAGCTCCTATGCCGACAAATGAGTTTGTCGAGCGTAGAACTATCATCCTTCACACCTGTGGACGACCTCCTCTGCATCTCGTAGCGCGGTGGGCCAGTAAAAACCTTGGTGAAAGGCTTTTCCGGCCAGCGACCTTGGGGCCGCGTGATGTCCGCAAATTTGGCATGGACCTCGAGGAGGAGCTGCTTCCCTTGGTTGGTGGGGATGCACTTCATGAGTACCCCCGATGGACTATGTTTGTAGAGTTCATCACCGAGCGCGACGAAGGTCTTGGCGCGTCGAGCAATCTGTCGAACTTCAGTCCTTTCGGATGGGAGAACCTCCTCGAGGAGGTAGGCGAGAGCGGTGCTCGCCAGTTAGTTTGATCGAGTGCCAATATGGTGACGTTGGTGGGTGACGTCATCATGGAGGTATTAGGATCGGAGCCCCCGAGCGCTGGCTTGGCGTTGGGGTCGGAGCCCTTGGGCGCTGGCTTGGCATCGGGGTCGGAGCCCCGGGCGCCGGCTGGGCGTCGGGGTGTGTTTGGACCAGGCCTTCTAGGATGTCGGTGAACGACTCGTGGACGTCGTTGATGAAGACCCGCATGGGGATGGATCTCGCTGGCGGCCAATTTTGCAAGAAAATTGGCAGCATCGTTGTCCTTTCGGGGGATGTGATGCAGCTCGATCCCTTGGAATTTGTCCTCGAGCTTGCGCACCTCTTGGTAGTATGCTGCCATGAGGGGGCTTTTGTAGGAGGACTCCTTCATGACCTGATCAACGATCAGCTCTGAGTCACCGCGAACATAGAGTCGCGTAGCACCAAGCTCAATGGCGATGCGTAGTCTGTTGATGAGGGCCTCGTACTCCACGATGTTGTTTGAGGCTGAAAAGTGGAGGCGGATGGCATAGCGGAGCCTACTCCCATCTGGGGAGATCAGAACCACTCCAGCCCCCGAGTTGGGCGCCATTATGGACCCGTCGAAGTACATTGTCCAGTACTCGTGGGTGACGTCCAGGGTTGGTAGCTGCACCTCTGTCCATTATGCTACAAAATCCACGAGAGCCTAGGATTTAATGGCGGTATGGGGGATGTACCTCATGTCATGGCCCATGAGTTCGAGTGCCCACTTAGAGATCCATCCCACGGCGTCGCGGTTGCGGATGATGTCCCCGAGCGGGTATGAAGTGACAACCGCGACTTCATGGTCGGTGAAGTAGTGTAGGAACTTCTGGGTCACCATCAGCACGGCGTATAGGAGTTTCTGCACCTAGGGGTACCGGACCTTAGGGTCGGTGAGTACTTCCCCGACGAAGTATATGGGCCGTTGGACCTTAAGGTGGTGTCCCGGCTCCTCCCTTTCGACGACCAGCGCGGCGCTTACCACATGGTTGCTGGCCGTGATGTAGAGGAGAAGGGGTTCTCCCCATTCAGGATAGACGAGGATCGGGGCCGACGTCAGGGACGCTTTGAGGCTCTCCAGAGCCTACTGAGCTTCCTCAGTCCAGACGAAAGTGTCCGTCTTTTTGAGGAGCTTGTAGAGTGGCATCCCCCGTTCGTCGAGCTGGGAGATGAATCGACTTAGGGCCGCCAGATAGCCGGTGAGACTTTGCACGCCCTTGACATTGCGTATGGGGCCCATGTTGGAGATGGCCGTGATTTTTTCAGGGTTGGCCTTGATGCCGCGCTCGGACACAATGTATCCTAGTAGCTTCCCCTTTGGAACCCCAAAAACACATTTTTTGGGATTCAGCCTGATGTTGAACCTTCGGAGGTTCGCGAACGTTGCGGCCAAGTTTGCGATCAGGTCGCAAGCTTGAGCTGTTTTGACCACTATGTCATCAACATAGATGGTGATCGTTGGTCTCGGCCGCTCGGCTTGATCAGGCTGATCGAGCGGGTCGATTTGGTCGGCGAAACATTGCTGCATGCACCTTTGGTAGGTGGCACTAGCGTTCTTCAAGCCGAAAGGCATGGTTATGTAGCAGTACGAACCATATGGGGTGATGAATGAGGTTGCGAGTTGGTCAGACTCTTTCATCGTGATCTGGTGATAGCCTGAGTAGGCATCCACAAAGGAGTGGATCTCGCAACCCAAGGTGGAGTCGACTATTTGGTCTATGCACGGTAAAGGGAAGTGATCCTTTGGACACGCTTTGTTGAGGCCAGTATAATCAACACACATTCTTCACTTCTCGGTCCTCTTTTTAACAAGAACAGGATTGGCAAGCCAGTCGGAGTGGAATACCTCTCTGATGAACCCGGTTGCCAGGAGTTTGGCCTATGGCCCTGCGCCTTTCGTCATCGAAGCGATGCAGGCGCTGTTTGGTGGGCTTTGAGCCTAGGATGAGGCGCAGTGCATGCTCGGTGACCTCCCGTGGTATGCTCGGCATGTCAGAAGGCTGCCAAGCAAAGACATCACAATTGGCATGCAAGAAGTTGACGAGCTCGCATTCCTATTTGGTTGGTGTGCAGTACGACCCTGAATACCCATGGCAGACCACATGGGCTGCACCCAGAGGTGGCCCAGCCCACAAGATGAAGCCTTGCGGGGCACGACTCTGCTCGGCGCCTTCCGCAAGACACCGGGAAGATATCCTGAAGATACTATGAGATCTATTAGGATACGTATGATCCCAAGATTACTGTAATCTATTATTACTTTCCGGTTATCTCTCAGATCTATCCGACTTGTAACCCTACCCCCCGGACTATATAAGGTGGGTAGGGACCCCTCCAAACTCACGCAATATCATATGATAGCTAATACAAACCAACAGACTACAGGAGTAGGGTATTATGTCATACTGACGGCCTGAACCTGTCTAACTCGTGTGTCTCTATTGTCTTCTTGTTCTTGATCACATGCTTCTCTACCGATCAATCTACCTTCGTGGGATACCCCTCGGAGGACTGCCGATGATATTCTGTCGACAGTTGGCGCACCAGGTAGGGGTGTGCGTGCTGTTTCCTTGTTGAACAAGATGGCTTTTTCTACAGGCTCTTTGTCCCTCCTGCAGCTTGGCCAGATCTTCATGGTCGGATCCATCTTGTGGATCATCAACGCTGATGGAGTCGGAGAGCTCCTCGAGTTGGTGCAGATCAATTCTGCACCGATCACCCCCGCACCTGCAACTATAGATCCGATCTCGGAACCACCTCTGAGGTCGCCTTCATCGATGACTCACCGCCCACTTCCTCGCTACAAGAGGAGGCAGATCAACAGTGATGATCTGACCGCATCCATCGATCGGGTTAGTCTGAAGCTCACTGATTGCCTCTCCATCGCCGAATTAGCTCTGGACACTCTAGTTTAGCACCGACCACCCTCCGATCCAGATATATCGGAGGCTGCTCAGGAAACTCTAGGGTTACGGCCCTACCCTTCGGGTTCACCAACTCCGCTGCCACTTACCAAGATGCCCTAAGGGGCAGATTCGCCAACCAGGTTGGAGATATCCATCCTCTCGCCGACCAGATCGCCGACTAGCTCCCACCGTCCGTCAACATGCTGCACGTTGGCCGACATCCTAGAGCATCCCTCCAAACCATCCCAGAGGAGAATCCGGACTCTGAGTCCTAGGGCTCTATGGAGACCGTCACCGAAACCACCACCGAACTACTTCTTCACCCTCCGTTCCGTGGTGGCGCCATCTTCAACGTCAGGATCGACAGCCCCCCTCGGAACGGCGAAACCGATGAGGAACGTGTCGCTCATGAGAACCGGAACATCAATTACGCACAGCGCCGAGCAAACAAGATTGACCTTGTGAGCGCCAAGCAGCAGCTTGACTCGTAAGGAAGGCCACTCTAGCGCAACCTCGACGATGAGTTTGTTCGTGTTGACGGCCACGACGTCTACAAGACTCCAAGCGCCAATCTGGCAGTGGCCGCAAATGAGCTTACCCAGCTCCTGCAAACTCCAGAGGTCACCAAGGTTGTCACCATGCTTAAAGCAGCACACTATCGGGTTAATGAGATCCGCCAGGATTAGAGACCTTCATGCTCCACAACCTCTATTCGTCGATCAGCTGCGACAAGAACCGATCGCCGCCAAAGTCGCTTCACCGACCAGCACCATGATGACAGGCAACCCCTCCAGGGTGGAGCTAGGGGCAATCGCACCGAACATCACCACCAACACGACCAGGAGGTCGATCAAGACGTCTGAGTGCACCTCCACATTCTCCGAGATGCACGACGACGTATCGACAAATGCCGCTTTGGTCGCCACAAAGAAGAAGTATGCTGCCGTCAGGAGTACGAGCAAGAGTATGGAAACCTAGATTCAGCTCTCGAGCCACTCAACGCTGGCAACGCTGTAGATCCCAACGCCGACCACAACCCCGAAGGGCCCCCAACATTCACGAGGGCGCTCTGAACACTTTAGTGGCCCCATGGTTTCAAAATCACTAGGGTCGAGCCCTACGAGGGGAGGATGAATCCAACACAGTGGTTACAGGCTTACACCACTACTATCCGCGCCGCTGAAGGAGACACCAGTGTCATGGTGAACTATCTTCCCATCATGCTCATGCCAACCGTCATGAACTGCTTCACAAGCCTTGCCCCGGACTCCATCGGATCCTGGGAAGAGCTGAAAAATGTCTTCACTAACAATTATATGGCTACGTGTACTCGGCCGGGAACCAAGCATGATCTCAACCGCATCAACCAGAAGTCGTCCGAGCTCCTTCGCAGCTACATCCGACGCTTTCTCGAGATGAGGAATTCTATTCCAAACATCACGAAAGCCAAGGTCATCACCGCCTTCATCCGAGGACTCCATCACCGCGAGCTTCGCTCCAAGTTCAACCGCAAGCCACCCACAGGGATTGGCTAGATGATCACGACCGCCAACCAGTACGCCGACGCCAAGGAAGCCGAAGTGTGCTTCAACGAGGATGCGGGCACTCATCGCCCAACACGCCGCTACGACGACCGCCCCGACGATCGATGCCACAACGACCGCCGCTACGACGACCGCAGTTACCATCATGACATCGGCCATGATCGGCCAGAAGGATCCAAGTCTGGTCAAAATCACTGCCGCCGGCCAGACCACATCGTCGCTGCCGTCAATGAACCTCGCGCCAAGCGCAACTACGATGAGCAGTACAAGAAGATCCTCGATGGCCCGTGCCCTCTCCATAAGAACACGAAGCACAAGATGAAGGACTGCCTCGGCTTGGCTAAGGAGTTCCAAGACAGAAGCTGGACGACGATACCAACGACGGAGCTAGAGGTCACTGATCACCTGTGGGCAATAACAATGCCTTCCAGGACCACGACAAAGGTGGTCGCCACCATCTTTGGGGGCCTCACCTCCACCAAGAGCAGAAGAGAATGGAAGCTCATGGTCCTGGTCCCCATCACCTTCAGCAGGGCCGACTAGTGGGCGGACATCCCCTACACAGGGCGTTTCCCCCTCATCCTCAGTGCTACCATCCAGAAGGTGCTTTTCAGAAAAGTGCTCATGGACGGTGGGAGCGCTTTGAATCTCCTCTTTGCCGGAGCCCTAAAGGAGCTGGGCCTCAGGATATCAGATCTCGCACCCTCAGACTCCTTCTAGGGTGTGGTACCTGGTAGGGCATTCAAACCACTTAGAGAGATCACTCTACCTGTACAGTTTGGCATAGCAAGCAACTACCATGTCAAGTACATCAACTTCTACGTTGCCGACTTCAACACCACCTACCACGCCATACTTGGTTGGCCAACTTTGGCCAAGTTCATGGCCATACCACACAACGCTTATCTGGTGCTGAAGATGCCTTTGCCTACAGAAGTCTTGGCCTTGCGGGCCAACCTCTCCATCGCCTATGCCTGCAAGATAGAGAGTCTCGCCCTCACCGAAGCCACCGACCTCTCCATCCAGATGGCCAGTGTGGTCACCGACGCTAAGATAGTGCCCGCCGATGACCTGGAGATCCCATCACTGG
The DNA here is from genome assembly GCA_904845875.1 of Miscanthus lutarioriparius. Classification (NCBI taxonomy): domain Eukaryota; kingdom Viridiplantae; phylum Streptophyta; class Magnoliopsida; order Poales; family Poaceae; genus Miscanthus; species Miscanthus lutarioriparius. The sequence continues at coordinate 50,132,873 of CAJGYO010000016.1, read as the reverse complement.
AGCCTCCTCGCGCCTCTGCCAAGTCCAAGGAAACCAAGGAGGTTGGCCTTGGCCTCGACGACCCCTCCAAGACCATGAAGATTGGGGCTCACCTTGACCCCAAATAGGAAAGTGTGCTCATCTCCTTCCTGCGTGCCAACGCCGACGTGTTTGCTTGGAAATCTGCAAACATGCCGGGGGTACCATGGGAGAAGATCAAGCACTCCTTGAATGTCTCGCCGATAGCCAAACCGATCAAGCAGAAACTTCGCCGATTCATGCCAGACAAGAAGGAGGCTATTAGGGTAGAAATAAAATAGCTCCTAGCTGCCGGATTCATAAAAGAAGTGTATCATCCTGAGTGGTTAGCAAACCATGTTCTTGTTCAAAAAAAGAATAAAGAATGGAGAATGTGTGTTGATTACACTGATCTTAACAAACACTGCCCTAAAGACCCCTTCGGTCTGCCTCGGATAGATGAGGTTGTAGACTCCACCGTCGGCTGCGAACTGCTCTCCTTCCTTGATTGTTACTCTGGCTATCACTAGATCTCCCTCAAGGAAGAAGACCAGATCAAGATGTCGTTCATCACGCCTTTTGGGGCATAATGCTACACCACCATGTCCTTCAGACTCAAGAACGCCGGGGCGACTTATCAAAGGGCCATCCAGATGTGCCTCGATCAACAGATCGGCTGCAACACCGAAGCTTACATCGATGATGTGGTCGTCAAATCCAAGACCGCCGATGATGTTATCGCTGACCTCGAAGAAACCTTCACCAACCTGAAAAGGTACCGATGGAAGCTGAACCCTTCAAAATGCCTCTTTGGAGTTCCATCCGGTATATTGCTAGGCTACATCGTCAGCGCACGTGGCATCGAGCCCAACCCCGACAAGGTCTCCGCCATCACCAACATGAAACGGCCAACATGCGTCAAGGATATACAAAAGCTTACAGGCTGCATGGCTGCTTTAAGCCATTTCATATTGCGCCTCGGTGATAAAGGCCTACCTTTCCTCAAACTCCTCAAGGCCTCCGAGCGCTTTTCCTGGTTGGAGGAGGCAGACACAGCTTTCGAGCAGCTCAAGTTGTTCCTAACAAAGCCTCTGATCATGACGGCGCCACGGCCAGACGAAACTCTCCTAATCTACATCGCCGCTACTTCTCGCGTCGTCAGCATGGCCATTGTGGTCAAACGCGAGGAGGCCGGACATGCCTATAAGGTGCAACGTCCGGTATACTTCATCAGCAAGGTTCTCAATGAACCCAAGACTCGTTATCCTTAGGTCCAAAAGCTGCTGTATGCCGTCCTGATTACGTCGCGCAAGCTCCGCCACTACTTCGAGTATTACAAGATCGCCGTGGTCACCGAGTTCCCTCTGGGGGACATTCTCCACAACAAAGAGGCCAACGGCCGTATCATCAAGTGGGCTGTCGAGCTCGGCACTTACTCCATTGAATTCAGAAGCAGGCCTACCATCAAGTCTCAGGCGCTTGCTAATTTTGTTGTTGAGTGGACTGAGATTCAAGAGCCTATCACCGCTACTTGTCCCGAGCACTAGGTGATGTACTTTGACGGCGCTCTCAACATCAACGGTGCTGGTGCGGGCATTCTGTTCATCACGCCGACCAAGGACAAGCTTTGATACGTTCTCCATATACATTTTCCGGCCTCCAACAACGCCGCCGAATATGAAGCATGTCTCCATGGACTCCGTATAGCCATTGAGATCAGCGTTAAACGCGTCATAGTATACGGGGAGTCCGCGCTGGTCATCAACCAGCTCAATAAAGACTGGTCTTGCTCCAGTGAGAAGATGGATGCATATTGCGCCGAAATTAGGAAGCTTGAAGGGAAATTCTACGGTATCGAGTACCACCACGTGGTATGCGATCAAAATCAGCTCGCCGACCACTTATCCAAGTTAGGTCCTCTCGCGCCACGATTCCGCCAGGGGTCTTCATTCTAGATCTTCTAGCGCCATCCATTAAGGAAGATAAGGAAATTCAAGAAGTTCCTCCCACCGAGCAGCTGGTGCTTATGGTACCTTCGCCGGCCGCCGATTGGTGGGAACAGTTCATCAAGTACCTCTCCAGCGTCGAAGTACCCACCGATAAGACTGAAACCGAATGCCTAATCCATCGAAGCATGCATTACGTGCTGGTGGACAGCAACTGATGAGGAAAAGTGCCAAGGAAGGGATACTGCAAAAATGCATCACCCAAGAAGACGGAGTGAAGCTACTTCTCGAAATTCACTCTGGTTCCTACGGCAACCACGTTGCCTCGAGAACAATGGTCGGCAAAGCTTTCCAAGCTGGTTTTTACTGGCCCATGGCCATCTCCGATGCAGAAGACCTTGTCCGACGTTGTGAAGGATGACAATTTTTCACCAAGCAAATACACGTGCCGACACAAGAGCTGTAGACCATCCTAGTTTCCTAGCCCTTCGCATGCTGGGGACTGGATATGATTGGGCCTTTCAAGCTAGCGCTAGGTGGTTTCTGGTATGTATACGTCGCCATCGAAAAGTTCTCCAAGTGGATCGAGTATAAACCGCTCGTCTCGGCTACTACAAAGAAAGCAGTCGAGCTCTTCGAAGATATCATCCACAAATTTGGTCTCCCAAACAGCATCATCACCAACCTCGGAACTACGTTTACTGGCCATCACTTTTGGGACTTCTACGAAGACAGATGCATCTCCATCAAATATGTATTCGTTGCCCATCCTAGAGCCAACGGCTAGGTCAAACGGGCGAACGGCATGATCCTTGATGCTCTCAAAAAGAGGCTATATCAGAAAGAAGAAAAGCATCCGAGCAGATGGCTCAAAGAGCTACCAGCCGTGGTCTAGGGACTGTGCACTCAAGCTAGTCGCAGCACCTATGTGTCTCCATATTTCTTGGTCTATGGCTCAGAAGCCATACTACCAGCAGATATTGCCTTCCGAGCACCTAGGGAGGAAAATTATGATGAAGAGCAAGCCGTAGCTGTTCGAACACAGGATGTCGATAGGGCCGAGGAGGAACGCCTAATCACCTGTGTCCGCATAGCCAAATATCTAGAAGGCTTGCGTAGGTACTACAACCGCAACATCAAAGGTCGTTCATTTGCTGTCGGTGACCTTGTTCTCAGTAGAAAACAAAAAACCTAAGAGATGAACAAGCTCTCCTCCCCCTAGGAAGGGCCTTACATCATCAAAGAGGTTACCCGACCAGGGTCTTATCGCCTATGTGACTTAGACGGAATCGGTGTCCCCAATTCATGGCACATCGAGCACCTTATATGTTTCTATCCTTGAAACGCTCCAGATATGTACTCTCCACTTCATGATGAATAAAGTTTTGGTCTCCACAATTTGTCTCCATTATTTCTCCATTATGGTTTGATCTCCACTTACGGCCGCCGAGCTCTGAGCTACTCGATAACGAACTCCAATACGGAATCGGCATAACTGCGCCAATCACGTTTTCTCCGAATCACCAACGAATATCGCCGAACATGATTCTCCAAATTGCCGACCATGTTTCTCCAAATCTCCAACACTTTCGCCGAACAAGTGTAACACCCTAAAAATTGACTCTTTTGAAATAGAGTTAAAATGATTTAAATTGGAATTTTTGTGCACATGAAATATAGGAAAATAAAAAAAATTCATTAAATTAAAATTCATCATAAGGTAGCAACATGTTTGAACATCCATGCCATTGCATTTGATTTATTCGGTTGAGTGGATTTGAGTGAAAATTCAAATTGGTTAAGATTGCTTTTGCAAATGAAATTAAAAATGGCTTTGAAATAAAAGAAAAGGAATTAGAAAATGAAAGAACTTAAAAAGTTATTTGTGGAAAACTTACCCAAATTTGGTTCATTTATGTTTGAATTAAAAAGTGTATTTTAAATCATATTTATACTTGATTCGGTTCATATTTGAAATTGTTTTGAATTAAGAAAAGAAAAAGGATTTGGAAAAATAAAAAGAAGAAAAAAAACTCCTCTCTCTTATTTGGCCCGAAGGCCCACCTTCTTCTTTTCCCTCTCCTCGCTCCCTCCCTTTTTCTTCCGGCCCTCTCGGTGGCCCATTGCTGCCTGCACTGGCGCCTCCCCTCCCCCTTCCGCCTTGGCTTCACCTTAGTGCCCCCACGCCCACGCTCTCTCCCTTCACTCCTTTTGCTAGCCCACCCCACCCATCAGCCGGCCACGTTCTTTCCTTCTTCTTCCTTTCCTTTCTTCCCCGCTCCTTTCCTTCTTCACCCTGCGATGGCGCGAGCCATGCACGGCAAGCCACCGGTTCGCACCGCATGGAAGGCGACCGAATCCGCCCGCCCCGCTCTCCTTCCTTCAACTCACTTTGCGTTTATAAAGCCCCACCCATCTCCCTGCTCCTTTTCTCTTTCCTTCTTCTTCTTTTCCTTTCTTCCCGCTCCTTTCCTTCTTCACCCCGGTGATGGCGCTGAAGCCCCGACATACCAAGAGCACCGCCGCACTCCCCCCACCAGTCCCACCGTTAATTCCATGGAAGGCGACCAAATTGGGATTCATCCTCGCCTTGTCTTCTCCCTTCCTTCTCCGGCCGGTCGGTCAAGCCTTCACTTTGCCGCCTATAAAGCCCGTGGTGAGCCTCTTGTTCTAATGCCCTCCCTCCTCCTTTTCTCAGAATCGCAAGCTCTCGAGCTCAGCCATGGTCGCCTCGGCGTGATCCCCGCCGTAATCTCGTGCTCCGTTGAGTCCACAGGACCTCGCACTATGTTCTTGTGCCTTTGGTTTGTCTCTAGGAGGTCCAAAACGCCATCCAGGCGTCCGCTGCCGTGTCTTCCTCGCCACCGACATACCTAGGAGCATCGGGAGGTTCACCCGCACACACCAGCATTGTCGGATCTAGATGAACGGTCCGGATTAGAGCCATGGACTCGGTCCACGGTGCCATATCAGCCAGCGCGCATTTTTAGAAAAGCCCTCCTTTGCGTAGAATCAAGCCCCATTTTTCGTAGAATCAACCCGCAGTCCATATTAGTTCAAAATAAATACAAATCAGCCCTGTTTTTATTCGTTTAGGTTCCTATAGTTTCCATAAATAGTACGCGCAGTCCAATAAACGTGTAAATTCATATTTTTATTGTTTTAATTCAAAAATAAGTTCAGTTTATTTATAGAATGCCATTGCACCTTATTTCATGCGTAACTTTTGCGTTTTAAGTCCGATTTGACCCGTTCGAATTGCATTAGGACCGTATTTACATTTTCTACGTGTTTATACAACTGTTAGTCATGTTTTCAATATTTGAAATTCATGGGTAGATTTAATCTATTATTTAACTAAAGGAAAACTTGATTAAATCATAACTTATTCATTTTAACTCTGAAATAGTTCCGTTCAAGTTGCGTTAGATTCATAACGACGAGATCTACGCATTAGTAATAGTGTTTACTATATTACTATTTCAGAAAAATCATGGTTTAAATCATATCTTGATTAATGATTATGTAACTAGATTTTATAAATAAAATATGATTTATTTTACTTTTGTTTTATAATTCAAATCTAAAATTGACTTAATTCAATCTATATTATTTATAAAATATCTTATATAGATGAATTTATATAGTTAAAATAAATGAAGCCTATAGTTTTCTTTTCCACGTATAAACCAAATCTCTCGGTAGTTGTATCGTTTCAACCGTAGCTCCGATTAGAGTGCTTCTCGCAACTGTGTGTTCGTAGCGATACGTAGAATCGTATTTCAAACTCTTTTACTTATTTTTCTATGATTGGTGTACTATTCTAATATAGATGCAATTGTATGCTATGCATGTATGTGTGTGGATGTTTGTGTGGTGTTCTACGAATATGTCTAGTGGTGAGATATACGTGGTGATCCAGAAGAAGGAGAAGGACGTTGAAGATTAAAGCTTACCGAAGGATCGGTGTGTAAGGCAAGTATAGCATGGGACCATCCTTGATACCTATTCACCATTAATCATTTTATTCATGATGCATGTGTCTAGCTTGGCAACTATAGTAAATTCCCTAGCTAATTGATATCCTGGATTCCTTGATACCTTTGGGTTATTGCATGGGGTAGTTTTTGCTAGTGCTTAATCAAAACCATGATCTTGTAACTTGACTAATGGTATATGCAATAAACATTAAAACATGACTTTTTAGTAACATGGAAACAGGGGGCTAGAGTGTTTAGCTACTTTCTAAATGCTTCAGATTCCTCTCCCTAAGGACTTATCTGTAAGCGATCATCCGGGGCTTATAGTACAACTATGAGGGCTATATAGCTCTGGCTTTAGCTTAGTATAAGGACCTTTTCTAGCTTGTTAGTGGTTACCTTTATGGAGCAAGAGGGGCTTCGACGGGTATGATCTTAGCCTACCAAGTGGGTGCACTTGTTAGTCACTCCTTGGAGGGTAGTTTATGCTTATTGATGGGGAAACCTTAGCGGCCCTAACTTGTTAGAAGAACCTTTGAAAGGCTTCATAGTGAACCCTGCCGACCTTCCTTGGAAGTGGGTCAAGAGATTAGCTACCTCGGGCAAAAGGGTAAATCACGACTCACAGTGAAAGTGTACAACCTCTGCAGAGTGTAAAACTGTTATAACAGCTGTGCTCACGGTCATGAGCGGCCTTGGACCCTTACGGAATAGATGATCATTAATGGCTAATGATGATGCTAATAATCAATTGTTTATGCTATTCATTAATCATGTTTACCTGATCATGTGTTTATGGGAATGATAACTTCTTTGCCACTCAATTGCTTAAAAAGATGACCTATTAAAGCTAATCGCAATAAACCAGTGTCAGCCTTTTGAGCCTCATGAACCCCATGTTATGTTGCTAAGTACGAGATGTACTTACGCTTGCTTTGGAGGAGTTACCAAATTGCTGGTTTGGAGGAGTTAGGCTTGTGGTCAACCAGTCAGTCGTCCCTGTGGATTTGGAGTCTTCGCCTGAAGATCAGAGTCGACTTTCCGCTGTCTATACTCTATGGTTATATTTCTTTTACTAATACATTATGTAATAAGTATTGCCTCTTGATATTACCCTTATTTGTGGCTATATGTGAGATTTGACTTCCTGGGCTCACATATAGTGTGTATCTGGTTTTGTCTTTAAAACCGGGTGTTACAACAAGTTTCTCCAAATCGCCGAACACGTTTCTCCAAATCTCCAACACTTTCGCCGAACAAGTTTCTCCAAATCACCGAACATGTTTCTCCAAATCTCCAACGTATTTTGCCGAACAGTTTTCTCCAACTCGTCAACCACGTTTCCCCATATCTCTAAAACATTTCACCGAACACCAAGCAGCCCACGTTCTGTTCTATTCTCTATGGAGAAGACCCAGTCTCTGATTTCTCCTTACACGTTCTACGGGCTCCATGCTCTGCGTTATGGGTGGTCGGCTGTGGTTCCCTGGTCACACCTGTTCCTCCTACACGCGCACGGGCTCCGCGCTCGATGTTATGGACTATGGTCTAGCCAAGGCCGAGAGCTCAGTAAAGAACTAACTGCTCGGACGCCACTTATACTATGTTTATCTCCAAGTTGTTTCGCCAACCGCCGAGTAGCACATGTTCTGCTCTACGTTCTATGGAGAAGACCCAGTCTCCGATCTTTCCCTACACGTGCTACGGGCTCCACGCTCTTAGTTATGGGTGGTTAGCTGCGGTTCTTTGGTGATGCCTATTCCTCCTACACATGCATGGGCTCCGCGCTCGATGATATGGACTATGGGCTAGCTAAGTCCAAAGAGTTCTATAACGAACTAACTGCTCGGACGCTACTTATACTACGTATAATTGCATTAGGGTTATTAATACAACGATTCTTCACCGCAAATACTAGCAAACTGCATAAACATGCACTTTATAACATTTATACAATTACATAAATGTTTTCTGCACCCTCATGCGCTCTAACTACCCTCTCCAGATGTTACAGATATTTTTCTCCGAGCAGATCACCATGCTACGCCATCGCCGTCTGTTTCACCGAACAGGTCGATATCGATGGCCAGCTTCTTCACCGCGTCCTCCACCTCATCCTCCAGCTTATGGTGCTCCACTTCGCCCATCCCTTCGGTGAATCCGGCCCCTATTGCCTGAAGGTCAACGGACTGATAGTGGGACCGAACCACCGCAAGGGCATGGGTAATGGCAGTAACAACAGCGTCGCGGTTGAAGGTCTTGAAGCTCTCCCACGCCGCCCTACATCTCTGATGATAGTGTCTGAACGCGACGGCCTACCATTGGGATGAGGAGCCTCCTCCAGGTCGACATAGTCGAGCACCAGTTTAACTTCGACGACTATGACATCGAACTTCTCTCGTTGGGTCCTGGCCTCCGGCACCAGCACATCAAACTGTGCCTTGACCCTTTGACGGTAGTCTGCAAGCATTACAAGGTTCCATCAAGCAAAGAAACTACTTCAGCAGTAACTCCGACCAGGAAGTACTCACCGTTCACCTCCTCGGCCAGTTTGTCTGCTCGCCCTATCTCGTTCATCTTCTCCTCTCGGAGTTTTTCGACGGCTTGGCGTAGCTGGCTGAGCTCTGTGTCTTGCTCTACAAGCACACCAGTCATCACCAAGGATATAGCTATTCAGCAATACAAAGCACATTCATCGATATACGATACCTGCTTTCTGCTTGGATACAGTTCTGAGCTGCTCGGACTTCTGCTCTAGTTGCGTGGAGGCACTCACCGGCTGCTCGGACTTGCCCCACAGCTACTCGGACATAGCCGCTAGCTGCTCGGACAGGATCCCCTTCTGGTATTCTAGGTCCCGCGTGTTGGACTCAGCAAGGTCTCGCTTGTGCTGGGCCCTTTGGATGTTTCTCTCCATCAGCTTCATCGCCTCTAAGTTTATCGTTCTCTTCGACCAGGGGCTCCATCCTCTTGATCAGCTAGTGCCGCTGCTCGGTAGTCCAAGTTATCCCTTGCAAATGCACAATGACAATGACGAACTCCGATCTCCAACGTCAAAGGCGAGCACTCCATGTGCAGCATTGACCTCGATTTGTTTCACCACTCCGACAAGGGCGAACTTTAGTCTCCTCATCTCCCTGGTGGTGTCCTCCTCCTCGACAACTAGCACCTCATCGCCGCGCTTGCGGAGGATTCAGACAGATTGGGGTAGAGGTTCTTCACGCTCGATCTCCTCCACCTCATCCTCCTCCACTGCAGCTGGCGACACCACCTAGGGGCTTAGTTGTCGGATAGCATGTCTGACCACGCACTCCGATGCCCTAGGGAGCGTTGTCTGCTTCTCTGGCACCGCAGGCTTCTCCGCTCTAGATTCTGGTATGACGCCGGTAACTCCAGCCTCTGCTCTCGAGGACCTGGCGGTTCCCGCCATTGCCTTGGGTGCTGCCACCGACTCGTCCGCCATCGACGCTAACTGTCGGTACAAAAAGTGACCAACTAGTAAATATTTGTAGTTTTGCTGTACGTTGTGATCGGAGGTGGCCTAGCACTCAATGACATAGGGTTTATACTAGTTCAAGCAACGTGCACTACGTCCAGTTTGAGTCGGTTAGTGACTTTATTCCTGAGCCTAGGTGCTCGAAAGTTTGCAGTGGGGTTACAAACGAGAAGGAGAAAGATGGGGTGTACAAGAGGTTTGGTCGGCTCTAGTCAGAAGGGCCGAGAGCGATAGGAGCTACGCTATGAGATAAGTGTTAAAGTGTGTGCTTGAGGTTCGAACCCGGTGGTTCTATGGTTGTGAGCTAGTGAACTTGATCGATGTTGATTAACTAAAAGGGACTCTCATTTTTGGGAGAGGGCACATCCCCTTTTATAGATGAAGGGGATGGCCTTACAAGTGAGAGGGAGAGAGTACGAATGCTTCTAGCCTTGTTGCCCACGCCGACGGGCACAGGATGATGGTAGGCGCCCACAACACTGTTGGATGTCGGATGCACATGGGAGGTTCCATCGTCCTTGTCTAGGTATGGCAGATGTCGGTACCTGTATACACTGTTGATGCCTAGAGGCATGTGAGGAGTTTCACCATGTGCACTCGGTATAGTAAATCCCGGCACCCACAACACTGTTGACGCCCAGAGGCCTATGGGGGCGCCTTATCGTATGGGAGTATAATGGTGCCCATAATACTGAGGGAAAATATAGGCACCTACAACACTGTTTGTGTCAGGGAGGCTACAGAGTACTATTCCATGTAGGGTATGGTCCCTGGTACCGTGGTTTGACTTGTGCGCCTCGCCATGCTTTTTCTCTGCGTCTCCTGGTCCCTAATGAGCGGGCATCCCCGGTCGATTGATCCTAGTCGGCTTTGATCACGCCAGTCGGAGAGGAGTAGTGAGCAGGGGCTGGGCATATCCCCGTTCGGAGAGTGTGGGGTCGGAGTCGGAAGCGGTGCTTTTGGCTTTGCCTTTTGGTCTGGAGAGGCCGTCCAGAGGCAGGCTGGTGACCGGATCGAGCGCTCTAGTCGGAGAGGTGGGCTGGAGCCAAAAAACAGGTGTTGTTCCTTCTCGGCCTGACCTTTCGGTTGGAGATTGGATCACTCCTCTGGCCCGACGCTTAGGTACTTGGGTCGGCCCATGAGTTGTGTGTTGTCTGCTTGGGCTGAGCCTTGGCGTGGAAGCTAGTCCCCGAGGGACCCTGGGTTTATGAACCCGACAGGAGCCCCCGAGCCCCTGGGTGATTCGGGTAGAATCGTCTGGGGGATTTTTTGTCTTGACGGTGGGTGCGCACGAGCGCACCCGTGGGTGTATCCCTTGAGCCCCTGGGTGGTTCAAGCAGAACTGTCTAGGGGATTTTCTATGTTGTTAGTGGGGGAGGTTTTCGTCGGGGGGTGCGCTGTGTAGCCCCTGAGCCCCCGGGCAGTTCGGGCAGAACCATCTGTGGGGTGTTTGTTAGCGGGCGTGTGTACGTGTTTTTAGTTGGGATGGAGTTTTGTCAACCAAGGCATCGTTTGTGTAGCTAAGGCGGTTAGGCGTGGGGATTGGATTGAGACGGAGCTCGCGGATCATGGCGTCGGTGCGCGCCGTGGGATCGGGCGAGGCCGTTAGTCAAGGGTTTGGATGAGACAGAGCTCACTGATCCTAGCATTGATGCGCGCCATGGGATCGGGTGAGTTGGAGTCGTGGAGTGCAGTCGGAGCGTAGCCGGATGGGGCGAGATCGGGGTCGCAGACCTAGGTGTTTGGAGCGGAGTCGGAGCGTAGCCGGATGGGGCGAAATCGGGGTCGCAGACCTAGGTGTTTGGAGCGCAGTCGGAGCGTAGCCGGATGGGGCGAGATCGGGGTCGCAGACCCATGCATTTTTGGAGCGCAGTCGAAGCGTAGTCGGATGGGGCGAGATCGGGGTCGCAGACCTAGGCATTTTTGGAGCGCAGTTAGAAGGTGCGAGTTTGGGGTCGCACACCCAGGCTTTTCGTGTCTTGAGCCCTCGAGCCTTGTTGGGCCTTAGTAGGGGTCGGTGTGAGTTGTGTGCGTTACCCCATCCTCGGTTCCTCACAACCGGAGGGGCTAAGTTTTGTCACTTGTCCTGATCGCTCGGGCTCGAGTGACGCGCTCGGTGAGTTCACTACCAAGTATGATCGAGTGGAATCTGGGTCCGTCGTTCATGACGGGGTCGACATAGCCCTCTTGTGACATTCCACTGCTCCTTTACCTGCAACTCGGCAGATGCCTAGGTCATTCCGGAGACCGACCCGGGTGGCCTAACAGCCTCCCCTCGATGGAGATTCTATGGGCTTGGCGAGAGGTTTAGGATAGAACGAGAAGGTTGAGATGACCAGATCTACCAGACTGGGCGAGGGCTGCACAGGGCTCATCTACATTTTTCTCCCCTGGCTCTATTGTTTCTCATGTCGAATGAGGCAACTACCGTTTCGTGACGCAACACGGAGCGTTGTGGTGCATTTCGCTGCACGTGCGATGCTTAGTTCCCGAGCCCCCGGGGTTCAGGCCTGAA